>OY728158.1:1790537220-1791737220 GCA_963277665.1 Viscum album
GACTATGAGAACATGAAGAAACAAGAAGAAACTTCCAATAAATATGAACAGAGAATCACAAATGTTATAAAAAACCTAATATAGGGTTTTACTATCATGGCTTTATGATTGAGATAGAAAAAAACAATAAGAGAAGAAAAAGATATAAGGAATGAAGAAAAAATAATGGATTTGTCTATGAAAATCCACGAAAATAGAGGAATAGCCCAAGAGAAATTGGGAGAAGAGAAATTGGTTAGGATGAGTCTCTCTCAAATGTTCTAGGGTGAACGAGAGAAAAAGTAATCCATAAGTGTCATAAATTAAAATTGGGGATAAACATTAAAATTAAAATTCAAAATTCTAGGAGACCTACTAGATTGTAAACATGGTTTACGTAACTATATACTAATCGTGTGACTTTATTTGGAAATTACCCAAAACAACTATATGGTTAGGAAACATTATTATAGAAACCATGCAATGACCATACATTCTTCAATAGAAAAATAATGAACACCAAAATAATTGGATTAAAAATTTACTACTAAATTCACTCCAACCATGCAACTTAATTGTTTTCCAAAATTTAAAAAATAACAAATCCAAACCTCATAAATTTCAAGAAAATAAATAATAAAATTAAATAATGATCAAAATTCAAATTGAGGTTTCATAAAGGGAGGAAAATAAAATTTCTTCCCAACTTTTATTCATCCATTTTTTTCATTTTGAAAGAATATTTATAGCACTTTTTAAAATAATTAGGCACATTCAATCTATTATTTGAAAATAAATAAGCACATGATTAAAATATAACATGGAATAAATTAGACATCAATGAAATAAATGAAATTATTCAAACAATGAATCATTTATTGGTTTATACTTTCCTATTCGTTAATAGAAAATATATAAGAAAATATTATTTATTTACTATTAATGATTTAGTTAAAATAAACCTTAAATTTATTACAACTATAATATAGTTATACACAAGAAAGAATATAAGATTAAATTATTCCCTACCAATGGATACCTAATGATTCCTACCATGATGAATGAGACTCAATGATTTAAGACTGATTTAGAGAAAAAGAAAGAAAAATATGTCCCATAATACACCTAGCAATTTAAGATTCCACCATAATTATATTTTCCATGCATATTTATGGGTTTCTTCTTGAGTCTTGATAATCCAAGATTTTGGATACTCTAAAATATCATACCCATGAGTGATTTGTGTTAAATGATACTATTGTTTAATGTATATGACCTGAATACCCAAAACAACACCCAGACTACACCATCACAATACCTCGGGTGCACCTTCTAATCACCAGAGGTTGTTGTAAATATTAGGGAATGCATATTGATTGTGTGATAGGTAGTTTTAACCATTAAATGAGAATTTTTACATGAAGGTGTCATGCCAAAATTATATTATAACTACTAATGATGTCAAGAATAATATCATTTAATCCAGATATCCACTAGCCAAAACTTATTCAACAACTATCCAAAAAAGATTTTTGTGAATTTACTAGATAATCATGTATACCAAACATTACTAATATATATAGACAATACATACTTCCCAAAAGATAATTAAAATATGTCTAAACAGTTTTACATATATCAAGGATCCAAACACACCCCTAGTACCAAAAAAAAGGGATCATGTATATGTAATCCCCCATGAATATATAAGAAAACATCTCTATATCCATGCATGATATAATTATATGAAAGTCCAAAAGGCTCCACCCATTATCTTGATTCACTATATGGCTATATACTATGTTCAATGGCCTTTATCTTACATATTTCATGGGTAAAAGGATTTAGACTCATCTCGTAGGGGCAGGCGTGGTGTGTGAGTATGGTATACTCATTAGGTAGTCAACAACCCACCCTTACTTACATGTAATAAAATTATGTGCATGAATCAATGATATATGGATACAGTTAAAGGAATGTTGATAAAAAAACAACTATCTTACTTACTTAAAACATAATTATATATAACTAGAGAATGTGACCCCCTATACTAGGAGGGTTTATACCTATACTCACTTGATTCGGGTCTAGACTGGTCTTAATGTCATGTTTGGATATTGGAAAATATTTTAGATTGTCCCATACATATGGATACATATACTAGCATTAGTGAATAATCCCATCCCATGTAAAGGGGAATGTGAAGCCTAAATTTTGGGCAATCTCTTAGCCAGTCTTGTGGAAAACATGGAAGGGGTATACAAGATTCAAGTAATGATGTGCCCATCTCATTTATCTTACTGAAAACATTTGTACCTACTTAATAATTTATACCAACATTATATTATTCTTATATTATATTTACCAGTCCTCAATAGCATATAAATCATTCAATTACCTCTAGAATTTAATTTTTGAAGGAATACTATGAATTACACTAAATGATCCCATTTAACATTTTAGATTCACTTATATTGATAAATAAAATAAAAAAATATCAATTTAAATTAAATTTTAAATGAAAATATAAAAGAATAATCATAACCTGTCAAACTAAACTAACATGGTCGAGGAAACATAATGATCATACAAAATATACTAGTATACAAGCATATATCATGTTAAAAATGAACTAGAATTTATACAAGGTAAAAAATATAGTTTAATAATTAAATTACTTTTGAAAAAAATTATTCAAATTAAATTCACTCAACCATATATCAATGTTATCCTAAACCTCAAGAGTATAAGATAAGAGAGGAGTTTACATACCTATACCAGTACAGAATGATCCTTCAAGGACTATATGATGATTGAGGATGCCACCACAAGGAATCATAGACTAACCTACTCTTAGGGATTTAAGGGTTCATAAAATATCATTATAGTATAAGATAATTTAAAAAATAACAATTTAAAATACCCTTGCTTCATGTAGAATCAATTTATATGATAGTTAAATGGAATAAAAAACAATGAAGATAGTGGATTAAATAAAACCTAAAAAGATGAAGATGAGGTTTGGTTCATTTCCATCATAGAATGAGAAGAAGAAAAAGTTTAGAAGAATCTCAAATCCATACCTTATCAAAGATGATCCCACATGAAAACTTAGAAGTGATCCAGATGATGGTTAAATAAGGATTTTTGTGAGAAAGAAGTAGGGGGAATTAGATATCCTATAAAATAATAGAAAGGATAAAATGAGGCCAAATCCAGATCTCCATAGGTTTTTAGGATTTTATTTAGGAGTTAAAAGGGAAAAATAAATTCCCCTTTATTAAGGGATTTTACCCAGGAATCTATTTGGTACCTTGTACAAGGCCACTAGTTATATATTGGTCCAAATAGAAACACCTACAACTTCTGAAGGCCCCTAGGTACCTAATCCAACCACACCAGGTACCCAGTACAATGATTTACTTCACCCCTTTTTTTATTTTTTTCCAATTTCCCTCAAAATCCCTCCCACTCTACCTAAGAAAAACCCATTCCAAAATACAAATAAAAATATCTAATAACCACTCATCATTATTATCCTTAATAACTTAAAAAATTAACAACTAAAATTCAAGATAAAAAATGGAAAATAAATATCCATAAATAAGGGTTAGTATATTGTTTTTTTCATCAATTGAAAACCTAAAAGGAATTTCATCTTAATAATCAATTATATTATAAACTGTTTCCTCATTCGGGAATTATAGTTTTCAAAAGTTTCTATATTTTTTAGAAACAATTATTTCATCAACATTGAAAATCACTGAGGGAATTTTTATCTTCTCCATTAACATAGATCTTAGATCCCACATTACCTTTATTGAATTATGTTCTCCTTAATCTGTTTTCCAATTTTCAATAATCTAATCAAGGTACTTTTTTAATCCCATATGATGACTTCTTTACCTTGGAAACTTAGGAACCATCACTATTAAGGATACACACTTTCAGTTTTTTAATATAGGCCCCAAGTTTACCATTCAGAAAGACTAAAATCACATCCATTTTGAAAAAATTATCACATATCAAAACAAATATTCTTATAATTTCAAACCTTGTTATAGGAACAAATGTCCCATAAAAACCAACACCCTTAATTTGATAGTATAACTTTAATACAAGATAATATTTATTCCATTATACTTCTCTTTTCTCATTGAGTTTATTTCAACAAACAAACTTTATACCAATAACATTATTTTATTTGGTATGTGACACAAATTTACATGTGTTATTCAAATAAAGTTGATTTAACTCTTATTCCATTTATTTTATTCAATCCTAATCTTGAAATTCCACTTGAAGAACCTTTGGTTCAACTTGAAAAAGAAATCTCATTTGACTGGAATTCCTCAAACTCCTCTAGGTTTAAACACCCTTTTTGTTGTCTCCATAAATTTTCTCAACTTCCAAAATCATTCTAAGAACTTATTTTATTTTTTCTTGAGGTTTTACTGATAACTGGATATTTAATCATCATCAAGGGAGTTTTAAAAATATTATTATTCATCTAAAATACTACCATGTTTTCAAATGTCCTCTCCAAGATCTTTTTCAACCTCAAAATCAATAGGAAATTATATGTTTGAGGTATTTTTATTATCCATCTCATTTAAATCAAATATATCAATGATGGATTCATATTATAATATGAGTAACTCCTTTACACTGGGTGTATCCAAGAAATATACCATTATCTTATATCTCAAAAAACTTTTCAAAATGTTTTCCTTTTATCTTGATGTAATAAGGGTTATCAAATACCATTATTCTATTCAACTTATTCTTCATTTAAAACCACATCTCATATAGTGTGTTTATTTAATTAGGTCAAGTAAAGAATTGGTTAAGAACTATTATGGATTATTCCCAACAGTGCATTTAGGTTTTGAGATTTGACAACATGGTTATTCCCATTTCTACTAAACTTCAGTTCGTACACTCAATTACAACATTTTTAGGGTGTGTATAGAGGATTATACTCCAGACTTATTTCATGATTCTCAAGAAATTCCTAAAATTCAATATTATAGTATTCAAATCCATTTTTTGTTGAAAATATTTTGGTAGAATGTCTCATTTGGTTCTCAACTCTCCTATAAATGTTTTTTAATCTCTCATGTGCTAAGTCAATAAGGGTTCTTATGATTCTTCCATTCCTTTATGTTTTGAAAATCACAAACACTTTTTCTTAAGAGAAGTTATCCTTCTTTAGGATAACTTCTCTTAAGGAAATCTTCCTTTATCCAAGATTTATTGTCCTAAGCTACGACTTTCATTATTTTGTATAATGTTTTCTAAGTCTAGACATAAATATTTTTTTCTTAAAGCATAAATCGAATCTTGACTTTATCCAGTTCTTTAGGTTCTGACTCCATTGGAAATCAGGTTCCGACTCCATTAGAAATCAGGTTTCAAATCCACTGGAAATCAGGTTCCGACTCCACTGAAAATCAGGTTCTGAATCCACTGGAAAATAGGTTCTGAATTCACTAGAAATTAGATTCCGAGTCGAGGAGAATTTAGACTCCGACTCCCTCGGAAATCATACTCCCACTCAATAAGAATTCAGTATCCGACTCGCATGGAATTCAGACTCCAACTCGCTCAGAATTCATTCTCTGAATCAATCGGAAATCAGACTCTGAATCGCTCGAAAATCAGACTCCTACTCACTCGGAATTTAAACTCCGACTCGCATGGAATTCAGACTCCGACTCGCTCTGAATTCAGAATTCGACTCACTCGGAATTCAGACTCCGACTTGCTTAGAATTCAGAGTCCAACTCTCACTAAAATCAGACTCTAACTTTTTGTTTAAACAGACTTCATTAATCTATTTCAAATTAATATTGCTCTATTATATTAATAATTTCTCTTGTACATAAATATTGATTTAACATATTAAATATTATACAATATTGTTATTATTACAGAAGATTGTTAATATTACACATGATTGTTAATATTGCATAAGTTTGATAGTGTTGCTCAATAATTTTAGATTTATCTTATGAAATGATGTCGTACAATCTGTTTCTAACTAACCGTTGGTTGAGTGACACGTGTACAGGTCCCTCTGAGATTCAAGGAAAATATGACCGTTGGAGGAGGAATATGACCGTTGGGGAATTTTCCTATAAACACCCCACTCATTCAAAGTATGAGTAAACAATGTGACAATTGTGAAATCTCAAAAAGAGCTCTGACTTCTCAATACTTCTAGAGAGAAGAACTCTGTTTCTAAGATTTCCATGTGCTAAAGTTGTGAACATCTTGTACAAGCTATAACATCTTGTTTGGCCTTGTGTGACTTTGATTGTGTGCTGATAAATCAAGGGCTTCCAGGGATAGTAAGATAGAAGTTTCAATCACCTTGAAGATTGAGGGCTTGCAGGGATAGCAAGACAGACTGATCTTTGTATTGAGGTCTTACCCTGGTTTGGGTAAGACTAACTTTCTTGAAAGTATAAATCAAGGGACCTTTATCCAAAGTTTTTGGATACCCTTCTCTTTGGGATAAAAGATCTTATAATTTTTTACTTTCTTTAGTTACAAGTTTATATTTCGCTGCATTTTTTTAGACAAGGAAACTAAAACTTTCTTATACTTTTTTGTATTTGTATAACTCTAATATATAAGATTCTATATGCTTTAAGGTAGAATCTTTACTTAATAATTTTTTCTTAAGTTTATTTAGTAGATTCATCTTATTCAATCATAAGAAAGTTTGTTTCTTTAAGTAAATAACAAAAGAGGGTTTGTGAATCTATCTTTATTAGCATTGTTAAACATAGACTTCCTTAAGGTTAAAAACGGGGGTTTTTAAACTTAAAATTCACCCCCTCTTGTAATTGAGCTATCTCATCATTATTTTGATCCTACAATTAGTATCAGAGGCGGTATTTGAAATACTTATATTCACATATAAGGTTTCCTGCACAAATATTTCTCTTATTTTTTACTTGTTACAGTTTTTAAATAAATTTTTGTTTCTAATCTGTTTAGTGGAAATGTTTTTTTATAAGATGGTAGGATTTAATTTTGGTTCAATAGACAATGGTAATCCCACAAGAGCACCTATATTTGATGGCAATGACTATGAATATTGGAGAGAGAAAATGAATACATTCATTATCAACACTGGAGTAGACAACTTCATTATGCTTACTGAAGATTATAGGATCCCAGACAAGGAATTCATACTTTTCACAAAACAAGAAAAACAAGATTACCAACCGAATTATAAGGTATGAATACTTTGTTGTGTTCTATGACCAGAAATATATACAGTCAAATTTCTTCAGGTTAATCTTCCAATATAATTTGGAAGAAGTTGGAAGTAACTCATTTTAGAACATCCAAAGTTATAGAGTTTAAGAGAACCATGCTCAGATGTGAGTATCATGGTTTTGTTTTTCCATATGAAGAACTAGTTTACAGGGTTAAGTAAAGATTCATGACTATCATAAATTGTATACAATCCATGGGTGAGAAAGGTTTAGATAATGAAATCCTTGTGGATAAGATAATTGATACTATTCCCACTGAGTGAGAATCTAAAAGGACATCAATCGCTTAGAACATGGAAGTTTCCAATATTACTCTTGATGAACTATTTGGGACTCTTCTTCAGCATGAGAAAAAAATTAAGAGATATGCTCAGATGAACAAGAAAAATAATGGCAATGGAAGTGTTGCTTTCACAACCACAGCAAATCACACAAAAGTAAAGACTCCTGAAAAATTATTAAGATCAATGGTCAAGAAGACTAATGTTGTATCAGAATATAGTGACAATGATCATTCTGAGAATGAGTTATCCAATCTTACTCAAAGGGTGAACAAGATTGTTGGAAAAAAGGACTTTCAATGTCAGTATAAGATTAATTACAAGAAAGAGAAGAAATATTTAGAGGTAACATGCTATGAATATAAGAGGGTAGGTCATATTAGGCCAGATTGTCCTATGATTAAAAAATAAAAGCATTATAGAAAAAGAAAAAAGAAGTTTTGTAAGTGAAAAGGAAAGAAAGTGCTAAAAGA
Organism: Viscum album; assembly: GCA_963277665.1. Classification (NCBI taxonomy): domain Eukaryota; kingdom Viridiplantae; phylum Streptophyta; class Magnoliopsida; order Santalales; family Viscaceae; genus Viscum; species Viscum album. The sequence continues at coordinate 1,790,545,246 of OY728158.1, forward strand.
CAATGACACTTGGAGTGCCAGTGGTGGTGAATAATCTAACCAATCTTTTGATAGTCAATCTTCTGCTCAGAAAAATATTGGGTTCATGGCCAGAATTCCAATTGAAAATAAATTTTTTATGGATAAGGTACAAACTGAAGAATATTTAACTAATATATATTTGAATGCTAATTTTCCTAATAAAGGATATTATTCATCTTTAGATGATGAATCTTCTTCAGATAAAGAAAATGCTTTACCTTCGTTTTTAGAAGTTCTAGGTTTTATAAATTTCTTGAAAGTGAAAATTGTAATGTCAAAAAATACTTCATAAAGAAAACTCTATAATTTCAGTCATAAAAAAGGAAATATCATATATTTCTAAACATCTTCATCAAAAAGTTATTGATTTAGAAAATATTTCAAAAAATTTTTTGGAAGGTAATTATGTAAAGGATAAACTTTCCAAGGATCTTGAAAAGTCTATTTCTAAGAATTTTTTTTGAGAATAATTCAAACCTTACAACTGATAACCTTGAGAATAAAAACACAGTCACTAGACTAAAATAAAAAAATTTGTATTTAAAAAAACATTTTTCAAACTTTACTTCTGGAAAAAAATATTTTGATAAAATGTATTCTCAACTCCATGCTCATAGGAATAGTTCGGGATTGGGTTATTCTAGCTCAAAAACTATTTTTCTTAATAATTACATTGTTCCCCAAAGTGATCCCTTTTGTAATAAATATCAAAGAGGTGGACATTGGGAAAGAAATTGTTCTTTAAATAAAATTCAATCACAGGGTTTTCCTAAAGCTTATTTTTTCAAGAAAATGTGGATACCTAAAAAAAATTCTAACAATACCGGATCCAAGAATGTATAGATTCTGAAAATCTAACTTTTTATTTTTCAGGAAAACAAAATAAGGGCCAACAACAACAAATGGTACATGGATGTCTGTTTGCGGCACATGACTGGTAAAAAAATCTTCTTTGAAAATATTATCAAGATGAAAGGAGGAAAACTAACTTTCGGAGATAATGCTCAAGTAGAAATGTTTGTTATAGGTAATGTTGTTTTTCTAGTAAAATCTTAAATTTAAAATGTTTTTCTTGTTAAAGCACTTAAGCACAACCTTATAAGCGTAAGACAGTTATGTGATGAAGGTTACCTTGTGAATTTTATGAATGATAAGTGCCTAGTACACAATTCTAAGGAAGAATTCATTATCTCTGGACATAGGCATGAGAATGTGTATACATTGAACTTAGAATATCTTAGGAGCCAATACTTACCTTTTCTATGTGTAATGAAAGACCAATCTTGGTTATGGCATAGAATACTAGGACACTGTAACCTTAGAAACTTATGAAAACTTTCTAATAAAAGACTTGTTAAGGATCTATCAGATCTTAGATAAGATTCTTCTAAAGTCTGTGATCCTTTTCAATATGGTAAGAAACATAAGTCAAGCTTTAAATATGTCAATGAAGTCTCAACTTCGGATCTATTACAGCTAGTGCACATGGATCTTTTCGGTCCAACAAAAACTAGAAGCATTGCAATCAAATACTATGTATTTATTTTATTTGATGACTATACTAGATTTTCGTGGGTATATCTTATTACAAAGAAATATAAATCCTTTTCTTATTTTAAATAATTTTCAGCCCAGCTGAAAAATGAGAAAAACCTTCCTTTGATAACTATTCATAGTGATCATGGAGGAGAATTTGAAAATGTAGATTTCAAAACTTTTTGTAGTAAGAAAGGCATTACTCGTAATTTTTCAGCTCCAAGAACTCCTCAACAAAATGGTGTTATTGAAAGAAGAAATAAAACTCTTCAAGAAATAATAAGAACCATGTTGAGTGAATATTCTATAGCCAAACATTTTTGGGATGAAGCTTTTAGTACTGCTTGTTATACTATAAATCAAGTTTTAATTAGACCCTTTCTTAATAAAATACCTTATGAATTATGGAATATTTGAAAACCTATAGTTTCATACTTCAAAGTATTTTGATGCAAGGTATTCATCTTGAATACAAAAGAAAACTTACATAAATTTTCATCTAAATCTGATGAAGGAATTTTATTAGGTTATTCCACAACTTCCAAATCTTATAGAGTATTTAATAAAAACTCTTGTACTATTGAAGAAACAATGAATGTGATATTCGATGAAACTGATCCTTTTGTTTTTAAACAACCCTAATATACATCCTCAGATGTGTTTTCAAAAATTTATTATCAACCCTTGATAGAAGATTCTTCTAATAAGGAAAATAATCAAGAAAATATTTCTAAATTATTTACCCAAGAATATTTTCTACCTTATGATGTTGAAAAGGTTTTAGAAAACCCAAATCAGTTGTTTCTTAAGAATCATCCTAGTGATAGTATCATTGGTGATGTTAATCAACCCGTAAGGACTATAAGTTTTTTATGAAATGAAATAGAGCATCTAGAATTCCTTTACCAATTAGAACCAAAAAGAACTAATGATGCTTTAGGTGATGATGATTGGATAAAATCCATGAAAGATGAACTAAATACTTTCAAAAGGAACAATGTCTGGACCTTGGTTGAAAGACCTAAGAAAACATCTGTAATTGGAGTAAAATTGGTCTTCAGAAACAAATCTGATTAAAATTGAATCATAGTAATAACTAAAGCAAGATTAGTTTTTAAAGGCTATAATCAAAAAGACGTAATAGACTATGAAGAAAATTGTGCTCCTATAGCAAGACTTGAATCTATTCGTATACTACTTGCCTTTACAACATTCTTTAATATCAAAATTTTTCAAAGAGATGTAAAGTGTACCTTCCTTAATGAATATGTTCAACAGGAAGTTTATGTTGAACAACCACCTGGTTTGGAAGATAAAAAACATCTTGAACGTGTTTTCAAACTTACCAAAGCTTTATATAGCCTTAAACAAGCCCCTAGAGCTTGGTATGATAGACTTACGGGATTTTTGTTACAAAACAATTGTGTTAATGGAACTGCTAATCCAACACTTTTTGTAAAGAAAGACAAAAAAATGTTTTGATTGTTCAAATATATGTTGATGACATTATATTTGGATCAACTCAGCAATATTTAACTGATTCCTTTGCGGATATTATGAAATATGAGTTCGAAATGAGTATGATGGGATAATTAACATTTTTTCTTGGTTTTCAAATATCTCAAAAACTAGAAATAACATATATATCTCAACATAAGTATATTAAAGATATTCTTAAAAAGAATATATATGAAAATAATAAGAGTATAAGTTCTCTAATCAGTACCTCAAATACTCTAGATCTTGATAAAGCTGGGAAACCAGTAGATCAAACATCCTTTAGAGGTATGATAAGAAGTATACTTTACTTGATAGCCAGTCATCTAGACTTAATGTTTTCAGTATGCTTATGTGCAAGATATCAATCTAATCCTAAAGAATTCCATTTAAAGGTAGTGAAAAGAATATTTTTCTAGTTAAAGGGAACTATGGATTTAGGACTTTTCTATTATTTTGAAAATGATTTTATCTTAAAAAGTTTTTTAGATGCTGACTTTGTTTCTTGTAGAATAGATAGGAAAAGTACATCCAAAACTTGTTATTTATTAATAGATTCATTCGTATTTTGGTATTTAAATAAACAACACCCTATAGTACTTTCCACTGCTAAAGCCGAATATGTAGTAGCCAGACATTGTTGTGCTTAAGAGTTGTGGATGCAACACACACTCATTGAATATGGCATGAGTTTTACTAAAACTCAAATACTATGTGATAACACTAGTTCCATTGCTTTAAGCAAGAACCCTGCACATCACCCTCGTGAAAAACACATAGATATTAGACATAACTTTCTTAGAGATCGCACACTTAAAGGAGATATTATTCTACAATTTATCGGAATGCAAGATCAACTGGAAGATATTTTTACAAATTCTTTACCCTTTGATAAATTTGAATATATTAAACAAAAGTTAGGAATGATAACTGTAAGGTAATCACCCATATTAAATTTTTGATAAAATCCATCTTCTAAAATTAAGATACTCTTTTTATCAAAGGTAGTACATAGTCTTTGATTGGTTCATTTTTTTAATTTTTTTTTTATTCTAAATTTTTACTTTCCAAAACCTAATTTTTTGTTTTCCAGAACCTAAATTTTCAGTTTTTCCGAACCTAAATTTTTAGTTTTATGGAATCTAAATTTTCTTGCTTTCTGGAACTTAAGTTTTTTTAAAACTTAAGTTTCTTTTTCAAAGAACCTTTTCAATACTGAAAAATTACTCTAAGAAATACGGAAGGTATGTTTCTTACTTTATATCATCAAGATTATATTTCATTTCTTGTTGGTATTTTTAATATTGTTTTAAGAAAAAACTCATAGGATTCACTTTCCTTAAATCCATCTTTTAATCTTAAAACCTCAAAAGATCGGAATCTATGAATCCTTCTTCGACTTTTGATTTCAACCACCCGACCAGATCATGAGTTTTTCAACCATTGGATTTACCTGAGGAATTAGAAACATCGCAAAAATACCTATAAATACCCCCCCCCCCCCCCCCCGTGTTCGAATCCCACATCGATCACCATCTTGTTCTGTGACGAACCTCTGCCCCTCTTTAAAATCCTTATTCCAACTTTTTTATTCTTCAAGTTCCAAATTTCTCTTGAAGTTTCTTCCCAGACCACAAAGATTTCAAAAAAGGAGCTAAAATATTGGACAATCTTTAGAGAGAGGTCAGTTGACCCTTGATTTTTCTCAAGATGTCATTCTATTATTTCAAAGATCATTATAAATAGTGGTTCGTAAAATGTTTGTGTGGCCAAAGAAAGAAATCAAGATCTGGTTTATCCTAAGTTAGTCTTGGAATTCTATGATTCTATCAGTTTCCTTGAGCAAAGAGTAAAATAAATTCTTTCCTTCTGATCATATGGAAAGACATATTCTTTATCTTTTAGCAAGGTTAAAACTATATTGAAGGTACTATTTAATAGTGAGACAACTTTTTGCACTCGCAAGCTACCAGACAAAGAAGGTTCATTTGAAAAGGAAAAGGAAAAGGTGTTCCTAGGGCTAGAAAGTGTAAAGAAACCCAAGATCTCTCTTCTTCCAACAAATTTCAGGCTAGTGGATCTATGGATGCAAGGTTTCCTTATGCCAAGACAAGGAGACAAGGATAATTTGAAAATCTATGATATTTATCTGTTGGATTTCTTGGTTAATCTGAGGAAAGTAAATCTAGTCAAGTATATATTTATCACAATTAAGAGTATTAAGGATAATACCCTGAAGGATAAGATTATAATGTTTCTGGAGATCTTGTCTAAGATCTATCTTTCTTACATAGAATTTCTTAAGTTCTCTTTCACCTATAAGTCAAGAGTTTTCAAGATAATTTTGTTGAGGGATGATACCTTTAGGAGGATGAATATTGGCTTCATTCCGAAGACAAATCTTTTTTATATGATTTTTGACGAATAATTTTAATCTTTGATAAAGAACGGTGAAATTGTAGAAACCTATAATCAACGAGCACAGAGAAAGAAAGGAAAAGAGATTGCCACATCACCCGAGCCGGATTCAGCTCTACAAAAATCAAAGAAACAAAAGGTTTGTTCTAAATAAGTAGCATAAAGTGGAGGGAAGATGCAAGCAATAGAAAAGAAGGGGATGTTGTGTTTGGGTTGAATCCCACCAAGGCTAAAGCCTTGAAAATACAAGTTTCTGAGGATCTTGAGCATCAAGAAAAAGAGAATAAGAAAAAGAAAAAGATGTATAAAGAATAAATAATTCAAGAATTGATTAAGAATACAGAGAGAGCATCAGAGCAGCTCCAACTTCCAGATTCTTTTCTTCAAGAGTAATTTCCAGAGACTCCAGGTGTGAAAAATAAAAAGGCTATTTCTATCCCATAAATAGTTGGTGAAGAAAAAGAATTAGAAGAAGATAAATAGGAGGAGGAAGAAAGAAATTATGTTACAAGATATATAAAGAAGTTCCAAGAGAAAGATTTTCTTTCAGAAGGGTTTTCCATGAGAAGGTCTCAAGCCAAGTCAACCAAGCTTGTCTCAGGGGAAAAATATGTTGAGAAAGAAGATTATGAAAATCAATATGAGTTAGAAAAACCTTATGATGTAGAAAGTATCAATGGTGATGATGTTAACCAAGTAGATGATGATAAAGCTGAAGATGATGATGTTCAAGATAGAATTTTTCAGCTTCTGGATATAGAGCCTCAAAAAACGTTTTTAATAAGAAAAAACAATCAGGTGAAGAGAAAGGGAAGGGTGTTGTTCTCCTTGAAACACCAAGAAAGGATTTCCTTGAAAATTCAAAGAGAAAATAAGGGGATCAAGATAAAATTGGGACATCAGTATGACAATATCTCTGTCAATCCTCATCTTCCTTAGGCTAAGACGTTGTGGTGCAGTCTTTGAAAAAATTGGTCAATACATTTCCATTGATTCCAAGTGTAGACTCAAGATGTTAGTTTCTTCAGAAATCCATCAACCATAAGGCATAATATACTAGTATGATCATGGAGAAATTTGTTAATCTAGAGGCTCAGTACAAGACTTTTCAAATTGAGTATGATGCCCACAATAAGTCTTGCAAGGAAATAACAAAGTGGTTCAAATTAGTAGATGAAGACTTGAAGTTGTTTGAATATTTCAATGATTTTGTGAAGGAATCCTTTGATAGATATGATAGGAGGATTGAGACACTCTCTTCAAATATCTCAGATAAGAAAAAGTAAGAGCAAGTAAAACACCTTCAGGAAGAACAGGATTTGAATGGAAATCTAAACTCCATATCTGTGAATGTTAAAAGAGAAAGAGACCACATAATACAATTGTTTGAAAATCTCAAAGTTCATGAATATTTGATAAATTCTCAATATTATAGGATCAAAGATCTTGAAAAATACAATTAGGAAGAGCATGTTAAAGAGATTGAGAAGAAAAATCAAGAGCAGGATTAGGTGATCAAGAGGTTCAAGGAAGACCACAAGGAATTAAACAAGATGAAGGTAATCCTCAAAAAGAAAAGACTGAAATAGTATAAGGATGAATGATCTTTTTACCAATATTTTGTTTTATTCAATTTCATGTAACAAATTTTGTGATCTTAACCAAAAAAATTAATTATCTTTCAATTATCTTGTTTGCATTGTATTATATACATCTAACCTTTTAGGTAAAAAAATTTCTCTTACCCCATTCCTTTTTAAAAATCACAAAGGGGAGAGAAAGAATGATCAAAAAGAATAAAAGTAAAATGTCTAATTAAGTGGGAGCTTTAATCAAGAAAAAACTCTTAAGAAATAAAGAGTAATTTATATCAAGATAAGAATATGATCCTAAAGGTTTTCAAAACCTAAGGGAGAGTTAGTCATATTCATTTTAAGCCTTAATTAAAAGGGATATAAGTATTTGTTTTAAGTTTGAAATGTAAAAACCTTAGCTTTAGATTATTTTATGAAAGGTTGTTTGTGATTTCCAAAAATGGGGATATTGTTAAGTCAATAAGGGTTCTTATGAATTTTCCATTACTTTATGTTTTGAAAATCACAAAAACGTTTGCTTAATAAAATTTATCCTTCTTTAAGATAATTTATCTTAAGGAAGTTTTCCTTTATCTAAGATTTATTATCCTAATCTATGACTCCCATTATTTTTCCTAAAGTTTTGTATGTCTAGAAATAAATATTTTTTTCTTAAAGAAAAAATCATATCTCTATTTTATACAGTTCTTTAGGTTCTGACTCCACCGAAATCAGGTTCTGACTCCACTGGAAATCAGTTTCAAACTCCACTAGAAAATAGGTTCTGAATCTACTATAAATCAGGTTCTGATTCCACTGGAAAATAGGTTACGACTCCACTAGAAATCAGATTCCAAGTTGATGAGAATTCAGACTTCGAATCACTTGGAAATCAGACTCCAGCTCACTCGGAATTCAGACTCCGACTCACAAGAAATTCAGACTTCGACTCGCTTGGAATTCAGACTCCGACTTGCTCGGAAATCAGACTCCAAGTCTCTTAAAAATCATACTTTGACTCACTCGTAATTCACACTCCAACCCACATGGAATTTAGACTCTGACTCGCTCGGAATTCAGACTCTGACTCACTTGGAATTCAGACTCCGACTCGCTCATAATTCATACTCTGACTCTCACTAAAATCAGACTCCGAATTTCTATTTAAACAAACTCCATTTGATCTCTTACATATTAATATTTCTTTATTATGTCAATAATTTCTATTTTATATAAATATTGCTTTAACATATTAAATATTATACATTATTATTATTATTACACAAGATTGTTAATATTACACATGATTGTTAATATTGCTTGAGTTTGATAGTGTTGCTCAAGTATGTTAGATTTATCTTATGAAACAATGTCGTACAATCTATTTCTAAAAAACCCTTGGTTGAGTGATACGTGTATAGGTCCCTCCATGATTCATGGAAAATACAACCATTAGAGGATGAATATGAGGGTTGGGGATTTCGCCTATAAATACCCCACTCATTCAAAGGATGAATACATCTTTGTGATAATTATGAAATCTCAAAAATTTCTCTGAATTCTCACTACTCCTAGAGAGAATAACTTTGTTGCTAAGATTGCCTTGTGAGAAAGTTGTGAATAACTTGTTCAAGATGTGAACTTATTGTTCGGCCTTGTGTGACTCTGATTGTGTGATGATCAATCAAGGGATTCCGGGGATAGGAAGACATAGGTTCCAATCACCTTGAAGATTGAGGTCTTAGAAAGATGGAGCGATCTTTTTATCAAGGGCTTACCCTGGTGTGGGTAATACAAACTTTCTTTAATGTATAAATCAAGGGACCTTTATCCAAGGTTGTTGGATACCCATATCTTTGGGTTAAAAGATCTTATACTTGTTTACTTTCTTTAGTTATATGTTTATATTCCACTATATTTTGTTAGAAAAGGAAATTATAACTTTCTTATACATTCTTGTGTTTGTATAACTTTGATATATAAAATTCTATACGCTTTAAGGTAGAATATTTACTTAAATATTTTGTCTTAAGTTTCATTAGTATATCCATCCTATTAGATCATAAGAAAGCTTTTATCTTTAAGTAAAGAACAAAATAGGGTTTTTGAATCTATATTTTTTAACATTGTTAAACATAGATTTACTTAAGTTTAAAAATGAATGTTTTTAAACTTACAATTCAACCACCTCATGTAATTGATCTATATCATCGTTATTTCGATCCTACATCATGATATTGTGATATAATAGACATAAAATATACATAAGTTATATTAGTAAAATCATTAATAAAAATAATTAAATACCTATCCTTATATTCTGAATTCAATCTTATTAGACTGTATACATCTAAGTGAATCAACTTAAGAGGTTTCTTTATATTGATCTTCAATGGCTTGTGAATATTGTTCACCATTTTTCATTTGTGACATGTATCATCAATATTGAACCTTTAAAAAATCATATTTGTTAGACTTATCATATCTTGATGTTTGATAATCTTATCTATGTTCTTTCTTCCCAAATGGTAAAGTCTTCTTTTCCATAAATGATTTTCCTAATTTATTCTCATTTTGAAATTATATTGATCATTGGAAATTTGAAATAGATTGATTCTTGTTCATTTCCCCTTAATTAGAATTGTGACATAATTTATACTCCTAATAACCCATCAATTATTTAAAAATATCACCACATTCCCATTATCACAATGTCAGGAGACACTCAAGAGATTGTGCCTAAAACCAACAATATAGAGATCATCACTGGATTTATTCTTAAAAATCGTGGTGAATCTAACTCCATTCACATTTAGAGATCTTTCATTATCGATAGTAATAACTCCTCCATCATACCATATGATATATTTTAAGATATTCTTATTATCAGTCATGTGAAATAAGAAACCAATATCATGTATCCAAGGATCCTTTATTTTTGCATATTTGTAAGCAACCTTAACCACCACCACTTTTTCTTAATTATTCATCCTATGGATAGGTTTCGATATTTCCTTTTGTTTTAGATAACCCAGTATCATTTTGAGACTATTTTTTGTGGTGTTTTTGGGTTTATCACACCGTCCATAAGTTTCCTCAAGAGATTTGAAATAATTATCCAATTGTACCTTCTCTTTTGGATGTTTCCTTGACATGGATCTAGGAGTTTCAGGTTGAATTCTCAAAAATTAATGGTATATATTTGATTAAATATAGGAAGTTTTTTTTCAACACATATAATATTTTTTTTCATACACTCCACAACATGATCACCTTCCTTCAAAGAGAAATTTTCTTGGATAACAGAAAGATTCTTTAAAATATTCTCTTTATCACAACTTTAGATTTGAAATCCAAACTTGTTTTTGATATTCTCATACATAAGAACTTGATCTTTTACCTTCGACATGTCTTTATTATTATACTTAGTTTTCTTTATCGCTTACACCATATTGATTTTGGTGTTTTTATAATTACCACTAGATTTGGAAATGGTATTTTCACCTTCTTAAGTAATGCAACTATATATTTAATTTTTTTTGTCACTACTTCCAACATTTAAGTTTCATGCTTGAGTTTCCAAAATATTAGTTCATCTAAACATATGACAATATTCATATTTCTTGGTATTATTGTAAAAAAATTATGAGAATTCACTAAAAATTTTGATATTTTTTTTAAAAAAGGGTGAGTTATCCTAGAAGAATTTTTAGCATCAACCAACTTTTCCTCAAGAGTCTCTACTTATACTTTATTGAAAATAAGATTTGATGTGATACTCCCAAGTGACTAATCCTTAGATTCAATGATTTCATTGAGATCTCCCATATTTCATGTAAACTATAGTTTCATCATAGCAATTTATTTTTACTTGTATTCATCAAAATAATTTCTCAATGAATAATTTTGATATTTAAAAAACTTATTTTGTTCTAAAGATTCATGTTTTCATTCAAGAATAATAAAATATCCATCCATAATTAAAACCCATTTGGCACTTCCTCATCCCTACCTTCATACTTTTTGATACTCTCTTATTCTACTTCACTTGAGAGATATTGGGGAAGATTATATATGGTCATGAAAGCCATTGGACCTCTATCTTCCAATACTTCTTAAACACTTTCAATTTCTTTATCATAAAATATGGAAGCATATTTTGAGAGAAAGTTGTTTTTTACTTGATATGTTAGCCTTTCCCTTTACTTTGAAATAATTTCCTCCACTATAACCACTCACCACCTCATTTCTCTTTATTAGTGATCTTTTCCTCATTTCATTCCATTCGATGATAAGGATACATTTTTATCAAAAACAGTGATATCTTATCCGTCATTAGTTTCTTCTTCAAGGGACTTGTTCTGCTCAATATGTGATGTTGGTCCCTGTAGACGCCGGAAAAGTCCGTTGTTCCCAAACGAAGCTCCGGATGCGGAAAGCGAAGTGATATTTGGAGTCAGAGGCACGTTCCGGAGGGCCCGGAGGACTTGCGCGAAATTTCAGAGACCCGCGCGCAAAGTTGAGTCTCGGCGCGCAATCCTCCCGGGATGCGCGCAATGCGCTGGGCCGGCGCGCTATTTTGCGCGCCCATGGCCTGCGCGGCTCCCTTGCGCGTCGGGTCCTGATTCCGCGCCCGCGAAGGGAATTCCGCGCCCGAGGCCGGATTCCGCGCCTGGGGTTGCCTATAAATATAAGGCGACCCCCGATGTTTTGGAGGTTGCCAGAATCCGAAGCGTCGCTCGTTCGCGCAATCCAACCCCTTCCGCGCACAATGCCGATCTTCAGTTAACCTCCTTTCTTTCGCGCAATAGAGCCTTGGGGTTCGCCTTCGCGCGCAATCCCCTTGGCTCCTTTCCTTTGAATAATCCTTAACCCGAAGGCCTTTGCGCGCAAAAGAAGCCTCTTGCGCGCAATTGCCCCCGGGTGCGCGCAATCCAGCCCGATTGCGCGCACCCCCCTCTTCAAAGTGGTCGTTCGTTAGAGAATGAGTTGTTGCCCCCGCGAGCTGTCCGAAGCCCGGTGCGCGCAATCTCAATCTTCCGCGCGCAAAGGGCTAGCCCAATTGCGCGCCAGCCCGCCATTTTGCACGCCGACCTGCTGTTTTGCGCGCAAAGCTCCTCTTTTGCGCGCAATCCCCCAGGGTCGCCCCCCTTGACCCCCTGAGGGTACCCGCCTGCGTGGCGCCCGATTATTTTCATCCTGGGTGCCCGCACCGTGCGTTGTCTTCCCGTGCGGCCCTCCAGGCTCGCGCGAAGTGACACGGACCCATCAGCGGCAATCCATGTCCAGCATGACGTTAAACTGCGCATATGTCCAGCATGACGTTAAACTGCGCATACGTCCAGCATGACGTTAAACTGCACATTTGTCCAGCATGACGTTAAACTGCACATTCGTCCCGCATGACGCTAAACTGCATCCGTCCAACATGACGTTAAACTGTACTACGTCCAAGCTGCACGACGCTAAACTGCCTAGCCCCTATCGTCCGTGCTGCAAGACGTTAAACTGCCAAGCACCTTCGTCCTCAACACACGACGTTAAACTGTACTTCGTCCGGCAAGACGTTAAACCGTCCGCTTCGTCCTCAACACACGACGTTAAACTGTACTCCGTCCGGCAAGACGTTAAACCGTCCGCATCACCCGATCCCGTGCCTCGCACGCAGGGTCCCCCCCGGTTTGGATGTGGCCCCCACCCGCTCGTCTCTGCAGGGATGCCGGGATTGCCCCTCTTTAGGGACGATTTAATGGGAGTGGCTTTTCCCTACGGGGGTAGGGTATTACAAACCCCTAGTTTCTTGTGGGGGGATGCACATGTGTATCTCCATTGCGCTCCCCCACCGCCAAAGCCAGTAGAGGGTGTGACTGGGATCGAGGTGTCTCCTACTTTCGGTCCAAGTCCCTTCCAACTGAGTTTTGCCGCATCCGGGCTGCCTCAAGTGCGTAAGTCCTGACAGAATGAACTACGTGGACTTTGATCCCTGTCTTCTAAACAGGGTACGTAGGAAGCCTCCCTGAGGTTCAAGCCCACCACCTGGTCGTCCCGGTCGTATTCACGTCGGTTCGTCCATCAGTGGACCCCTCCAGGGTTCACGCTTGCGTCGATTCACCTATGAATCCGCCCCTGTGGGAGACTGCCCGTGTGTATCTCCATTGTGCCTCCCCACAGCCCCTTTTTCCATCTCTCCTTTTATCGTCCAGCATGACGTGAAACTGTGATCCACCCGGCCGTTCCATCCCCCTCTGTGCGAGGTGGTTCGGTTCAATCCTCCGCCCGGCGGCCTCGACCCCTTCGTGAGTCGGCTTGCCGACGTCCAGCATGACGTTAAACTGTATACCCGAACTACGTTGACTTTGATATGTGCTAACGCGCGGTACGTAGGAAGCCCCTACGGGGTCCAAGCTCTTCACTCCATCATCCATCCTGATCCTTACCCGGGCCGCCACATCCCGGTGGGGTCATGCCACTTCACTCCACTCCATATCACTTGGGAAGCCACCCATGCGTTGGCCCCAGCGTCGGAGGTTCCCCGCAAGGGGTTCTGTCATCTGATCCACTGTTCGTGTTGATCGGTCCGATGCCGTCCCCGCTGGACGTTAAACTCGCGGCGTACCCCGTGTTAAACATGGGAAGCTGAGGAAAACCTCAGGGGACACAGTTCCCCGCACCCAGTGCGGGATGCCTCAGGCCATCATGCCTTCGAGAAGCCCTATTAGGGACGGAAGACAGACGTGCAGAGCCACAGTGTTACGACACGCCCCCAGCACCCAGAGCCACCCGGCCTCCTCACCGCAGGTTGCTGCCCCGACCGGACTCCTTGGAGCGTCCGGGCGGAAGCAGCGTAATTAACCGGTGTCCATGAAGATATGGCGCCGGGAACGAGATTCACGAGCATGTTTTAAATCTATGAGGGAGACCCGGATTAGGCGACGAGTTCCGAGGAGACGTCCAAGGAAGGAGGAGCCGACATCCCATCATCCCGGTTTCGATCAAGGAGCAGACGCCCCTGAATAAGGGACGGATGCCGCCCGCCTTTGGAAAGCGGGACTGCGGGACCACAAGCCGCGCGCCCATCCCCTCGGGTTGACGGGTGCACGCGCGAACGCGTCCTGGCGGAACAGCGTAACCCGACGCACATCCGCACCGAAACAGAAAAATGGTGAACCCGACGTGAATCTCTTCTCCTCGGTACGAGGACCGATGGCTTTCAGAGGTGTTGGAAGACCGGCATGTTGCCCGGCCAAGCATTCAGTCTTACCCGCCAGGGGCCGGGGAAGGGACATCGGGCACTCCGTCTCGCAACGTCGAGGGCCTGGGTTCCCCCCACGGAAGGCGTCGTGGCGCTAATGGTTGGTTGTCGATTCCTTTTTCCTGCCAATGTTAATGGGTCCTTCTCCCTGCTTTCAGAAATCAGGTCGCCCGATCCAGTGCCCGATTGCCACCCACCCACTGGCGCAGAGGTAGGGGAAACACCGACGCGGCTACTCCGCGCGGTCCCGCCCGTTCCACGGCCGTCCCAGCAGCCGCAATTGCGGGACGACCACGCCCTCTCTCCCCCTCGGAGGTCATACAGAGAAGGGTGATCAACACCCTGGTGCGGAGATATGAGGAAGAGGGAGTCATCCCCACTAGGGACATGGCTCGCCTGGACCTTGAGGAGGCTGCACCTCGCCACCACCGCCGCCCCCGAGGGCCGCGCAGGGAGGCACCGCTGCCTACCTCAACGTCCAACCGCTTCGGGAGCTTATCCCCGGAGCGCTCTGACAGTTCCCTTCCCTATGCGGATGAGGTGGAAGATGCCCGGGATCACCCTATCCGGGATTCGCTCCAAGGATCTACGGTAAGGACTCCCGCCAGGCCACGGCGACACCACCGCCAGGCCTCTCAAGTCGAAGAGCGGGCTCTCCACCTGCCCGCGCCGCTCATCCCGAATCGTCTGTCCCGACGCCAACGACGGGCACGAGTGGAAGAGGATGCCCACCTTGGGGCCCTAGCAACAGCGGCCGCATTGGCCCAAGCCACTGTTGGCTCCAGTCGCCAGGCCCCTGCGCATCCTGAGCAGGGGAACTTCTGTGCCCGACCTGGATCGAGGCCTCGACCGCCCCAAAGGCAGGTTGGGTCGACTCTCCCGGTTGCTTGTACGGGCAGTAGCCACCGCGGACCACCTCGCGGTAGCACTATTCACCAGCGGGATCTACTCCGTGTGGCCGATCCAGGAGGCATGGGTCATCCCACCTTCCGATCCCGGCCCGGAGTCCTGCCCGGAATCATCTCTCCCCGCGTCCCCTTTGATATCTGTCCCGGTGCCCCTCGCACCTTGGTTTCCAGTCCTCTTGGCCCCAGCACCAGTGCGGCCGGAGGACGCCAGGACAGAGATCAGCCCTGCCCCGAAGAACCACCCAGGGGCAGGAAGGCAAGGCGTCGACGCCGAGGGAAGAACGTTACGGAATTCCGGACAGAGATCCGACCGGTTCGCTTCTCTGATTCAGAGGCGGAGTACGATTCGGCGACAGAGCCCTTTCCCCAATCCCGCCAGTCAAGGGCAGGGGTAGGAATGCGGCACGTCAGCCTCGTGCTCCCCGAGAGCGAGATCGATGTGATCCCCGCTTCTCTCCGAAGGTATATCCGGAGTAACGAGGGCCTGGTAGACCCCCAAGGATCAAGCTTGCGGTTGGTACCGGCCCCTCCGGAAGTGCCTTCCGTCTCAGTCGGAGAAGCCGGAGACTTTTTCTGGGGACCGACGGTCGAACCACGATCTGGTGCACCCTCGGCGAGCACCGATGCTACGGCAGGATGTTCGCTCGCTGGCCCGTCCTACCGTGATGTGGTATCCAGGGCACCGCCACCCTCAGAGGGCGGCCCGGGATATGGAGGCCAATCGGCCTGCTCGCCGTATTCACCGCCGGCCAGCCCGTCAGCCCGGCGGCCCGCCTCGGCACCACTGCCGGTTCCCCGTCCGTTCCCAGCCATTGAAGAGGACCAAGGAGATCTGGGTCCCGAGTTTGAGTCGTGGAGCTTCTGGACCGTCCTTGCAGAGGGCCACTTCCCTGAGAAGTTTTGGCCAGTCGCAGGACCGGGCTTTGATGCACCCGAATCGCTCACCCCGGATGAGTTCGAATGCTTCCGCCGAACTCTCCGGGAGACTCGATCCTGTCTTCACCGCCTACAAATGCCATACCCTGGGAGTCAAGCGCACCTGGAGGATATTGGTGAGCAGTGCCGTCAAATTGACCTGGCCATGCTCCCCGCGGTTCGGCACCCCGGGTCATTTGGGCACCACGAGGCCCTCCAACAACGATGCGTTGAGTGTTTTCAAGTACTCCACAAAGTTATTGAGGAAGCCACTCCCCACGTGTATATCCGTGGATGGGGGCAGTACGCTGCCCTACGCTTCAGTGTGATTCGCCGACAGCCCGATTCACTGGGCGGCCCTGAGGGTATATCCCCAGGGACGGAGACAGTCAATATGGCTGACCTGTCGGGAGAGGGGAACGACTTGGAACTTCTCGACGGGGGCTTCCCCCCCGAAGACAAGCCGTCGTCAGAGCCATCGGTGAGAGTCAATCGTCATCAGAGGAACCTCCTGGGGCTCCCCGCACCCACTGAAGCACTGACGTTGAGCCGAAACGTCAGCAAAGGAAAAGAGCACAGCGAGGCTATAAAGCCCGCCGACCCATCTGCCTCCATGCAGAGGGCAGAGGAGGATCCCGAGAAGGCTACGCTACGTCAGCAGCTCGCCGAATAGAAGAAGCTGGTTGACCAGCTCCTCGCCGAGCGCGCTGCAGAACTGCAGCCTGACTACGGTGATCCTAGGCCAGGACAGCAGGGACCGGAACAACCGCTCCTCGACGAGACTCTCCCGGGTAACCGTGATTACGCCGTGTTCGCCGACAGGAGAGAGGCCATTGCCTACGGCAAGAGGGCGCGGTATGTTTCGCCACACCCTCCCGAGCGGCGTGACTACCTGAGAGACCCCGCTCGGATTCCTCCCGCTGCCCCAAGGGCCGCTCCGCCCGCCATCCCACGAGCTGCCGAGTTCGACGACCCGGTCGACGACCCGATTGAAGGGTCATGCAATGCGCTCGTGGTTAGAGATCCTCGCCAGGACTGGAACCCATGTCCGGACGATCCGATGGCGGCACTCATTGCCCGCTTGGAGGCCTTGGAGACTCGGCAGGTGGCGATCCCACCGGACGGCAAGCCCTACCCAGCATGGGTGGATGACATGTCGGCGCCTCCGGGGTTCGAGAATCCCACTTTTGCCCCCTTCAACGGGACTGGAGATCCGCCACAGCATTTAGCCCACTTCAACTCGAGGTGCGGGCCTATGTTGGGGACTCCGGCGCAGCAAGAGGCCGCTAAGCTTCGCTGCTTTGTTCAGACACTGGAAGGGCCAGCATTTGTCTGGTACAGCCAGCTCCTCGTCGGGTCGGTAACCAGCTGGGAGGACCTCCGTAGACAGTTCCTCTACCAGTTCAGTTCCACGACCCAGAAGACAAGTATCGCAGACCTCTTCAAGTGCAAGCAGAGGCCTGATGAGCGAGTCGCGGACTTCGTCACCCGATGGAAGGGTCTCACGTATTCCCTTGACATGCCATTGACTCAGGAGCAGTTGCTGACAATGTGCGTCGGGAACGTCAAGACCGAGCTGGTCCCTTCCCTGATCACTCAAAATTACCCCGGAGGGTTCAGGGACTTCTCAGACAAAGCTCAACGTCTTGAGGAAGCCCTGCAACAGGCCAGCCAGGCACACCCGCTGCCTCCTATGATTCCTGCAAGGAGAGTCAGCAGGGCTGAGCCCGCTGCTGTTGCCCAGATAGAGGCCCCCAGGCCGTTGGAGCTGCTGCCGGCGAGGCCAGCTCCACAGCCTCACAGGAACCCGCCTCCACGAGCTCAGTTCCCGGCCCAGCAGCGGCAGCCTCAGAACCGGCCGGCCCCTCCGCGTAATGTACCGCCGCAACCCAGGCGAGATAATCAGGGTCCACCTCCTCGGCTGGCCCCTCCAGCCCCTCGTCAAGACCACGCTCCCAGGGGCCCGCGACACCTGACTTACTCATTCCACGAGGATCAGGTCCCCGGTTATTTCCGGAGTGCCCTGGAGCAGAGAATTGTGCGACTGCCTGAGTGTTGGAGGCCAGAGGAGGCACATCTTACGAATAACCCCCGCTACTGCCCCTACCATCGGGCCCTGGGGCACACCATCCAGCGGTGCTATGTGTTTAAGGATTGGCTCCAAGACCAGATTAACAACAATGTAATCAGGTTGGGCCCAGCTCCAGCACAAGTGGCGGGCGTGTTCGTGGGATCAGATAACGATAGTGGCAACGAGGACGAATGGCAGCTGGTCTCCAACCGCGGATCCCAGAAGTATAATAACTGGATGGCCCGCAAGACGACCATTCGCGCCCATGGAATCATCCGTGCGCGCTTGAATCAGCCTGAGCCCCCAGAATCTGCGGGTGCTGCTTCGGCATCGTCGTCCCATCCTGCCTCTTCCAAGAGGAGCAAACGGCGGCAGCGCAGGAAGGAAGAGCGCGCCCCGCCGGTTCCGCCACTATCCCGCACTCTCGGCGATTTCATGCCCCCGGAGATGGGGGTCCCCCCTCGGATCCGCCCGGTGATGGATGATTCGTCCGATGACGGTATTAGGTACGCTTCGGTTAACACCGTCGAGCTGGTAAATCCCTTTTCGGTTCCCGACGTTGAAGAACACCAGGTGGACCTCCCTAGTGTCCCCGGTCGTCGCCACCGTCGGAAGAACCGCAGCAGCAGGAGTCGCCGGGGCACAGCCGTTGGTACCTCCAGCCAGGCCGTGCACGCCACCGAGACTAGGCAGCAGGCTCAAAACCGAGCACAACGTGCGCCGCCCCCCCATTCGGGGATGACGGATTCGCCTCCGCCGCTGTTTGTGGTGTGGGACCAGGCAGAACCGCCTCAGCCGCGTCGCGACCAGCTCCGCCCTGCCACGAGTCCATCTCGGCCTCCTGACCCCAGTACGGTGACCATTTCTCGGACTGCAGCCAGTGAACAGCGAGATGCGCCAAGTACTAGTCGGCCGCCGATCCAACCGGCAAGGCCCGTCATGCCGCCAACCGCAGAGCAACCTCCTGCAACCAGGGGCTCGCGCTTGGCCAAAAAGTATGATGTCCTGAAGCACTTGGCCGACATCCCAGCAAGGCTCTCCATCCTTGAGGCTCTGCGCATGTCATCTGAGATGCGCGAGGCACTCGCTGAAGCCCTGAAAAGCCCCCTCCAGTTTGAGACAGAGGTTGCGGCTGCAGCGGCCTTTCACGCCGAAACGATCGAGGACGCCGAATGTCAGGCAGTTATCTCGTTCTCTGGTAAGGATGAAGACCCTCCTATACAGGGACACATTCGTCCGCTGTATGTCACTGGCCAGTTCAATGGCCTTGAAGTCTGGCGCTGTCTTGTCGACACGGGGTCCGGGATTAACCTGATTCCAACTCGGACGCTCCGGAGATTGGGGTTGTCTGAGGATGACTTGATTCCCTCCGACCTCAGGATCCAGGGGTACGACCGCACCGAGCAAACCCCGGTCGGCAAGATACGTTTGAAGACCCAGTTCGGTGACTTGGTTGCCAACACCGAATTCATGGTAGTCTCTCAGGACACTGCGTACAACGCATTGATGGGCAGGCCATGGCTCCACCTTCACGCGGCGGTTCCCTCGTCATACCACCAATGCCTCAAATACTCCCTTAATGGTCGAGTAGGCGTGCTTCAAGGAGATGCCTCTCCTTTTGCCTCATGTGAAGCCCGCTATCTGGACGCGGACTATTACAAGAGCAAGGATAAGCAGATCCTGGCAGGTGAGGTTGAGCCTGTCGCTGTTGCAAGTGATCCCTGGGCAAGTCTGGATGACGCTTACGTCCTCCCGATTCACCGGTTGGACGTCGCCATGGTCTCGACGGCCCGCGAGTCTCCTGATGAGATGACCGCGACCGCCCGTGCCAGCACCAGTGGCCCAGCAGGATCTGGTAGCCCCAATGCAGTTTCCAACGCAGTCTCTCCCGTGGACGATCCCTCCCCGAGTGGAGAGGACGTGGAAGATGCACCCCCAGCCTTTGAGGAGGGCGTCCCCGCCACGGTCGATGAGTTAATACAGGTGAACCTTGGAACTGAGGCCGATCCAAGACCCACATTGGTCAGTGCCGCCATGCCCTCTGAGGAGCGGCAGCAGTACGTGGACTTTCTCAGGCAACACCGTGATGTGTTCGCTTGGGGCTATGACGAGATTCCGGGGCTAGATCCTCAGGTAGCCGTCCACCGCCTTGGTCTCCCGGCGAACCATCGCGGGTTCAAGCAGCCTCCCAGGAAGATGCACCCATCCCACGGTGCCATGGTTGAGGCCGAAGTTGACAAGCTTATCAAAGCCAACTTCGTGAGGGAAGTTCAGTACCCCAAATGGCTGGCCAACATTGTGCCGGTCAGGAAGAAGAACGGGCAGATCAGAGTCTGCATCGACTTCCGCGATCTCAACCGCCACAGTCCGAAGGATGATTTTCCCCTTCCAGTGACAGAGCTGTTGATTGATGCCACGGCAGGGTTCCAAGCCCTCTCCTTCATGGATGGATACTCTGGATACAACCAAATCCGGATGGCCCCTGAGGATGAGGAGTTCACTGCCTTCAGGGCCCCCCAAGGTACCTTTTGCTACCGGGTCATGCCCTTCGGCCTGAAGAATGCAGGTTCCACCTATCAACGGGCGATGCACCGCATATTCAAGCCAATCCTTGGCACACTGGTGGAATGCTACGTCGACGACTTGGTGGTGAAATCGCGCCAGCATCAGGACCATCTCAAAGATCTTGAGAAAGTGTTCGGCTTCCTCCGGTCTCGTTGCCTGAAGATGAACCCGTTGAAGTGTGCCTTTGGGGTCACCTCCGGAAAGTTCCTTGGATTTGTGGTAAGATACCGGGGTATTGAGATCGACCCAGAGAAAATCAGGGCGATTAGCCAGATGCCTCCCCCAGGTAACATCCGGGAACTACAAGGGTTCCAAGGCCACTTAGCCTATATACGCCGATTCATCACGAATCTGGCCGGCAAGTGTAAGCCCTTTTCTCGGCTCATGAAGAAAGGTGCCACCTATGTATGGGATAAAGAGTGTCAGACCGCTTTCGAGGAAATCAAGCAGTACCTGCTTCAACCTCCGGTCCTGATGCCGCTTGTATCCGGAATGTCGCTGGTCCTCTATGTGACCGCCCTGGAACGGTCCCTTGGCGCCCTTCTCGCCCAGAAGAACAACGAGGGAATAGAGAATAGCCTCTATTACCTCAGTCGCATGCTCCTCGATGCGGAAGTTAGGTATTCCCCCATCGAGAAGAGCTTCCTGGCGCTCGTATTTTCCGTACAGAAATTATGACACTACTTGCAGCACCATGAGGTACAGTTGGTTTCTCGGGTAGACCCGTTGAAATATATCCTGAGCCGGCCTATGTTGACTGGCCGTCTAGCACGGTGGGCTGTGATTCTCCAGCAGTTCGACATCAGGTATGTGTCTCAGAAGGCCATCAAAGGGAAAGCATTGGCAGACTTCCTGGCAGCTCACCCGACCTCCGCGGATCAGCCGCTGGATCTAGGCTTTCCTGATGAGACCATTCTCTCGGTTGATCGAGCCGATCCATGCTGGCAGATGCACTTTGACGGTGCCTCCCGGAGCCCCACCAGTAGAAGACTCGATAATCCTAAGCTCAACAGAGTGGGCTTGGACATCGTCTTCATTACCCCGGAGCGAGCCGTGCTGCCATACTCTTTCCTGTTGTCAGAGGGCTGTACCAACAATGAGGCGGAATACCATGCCCTCATCACCGGCCTCGAGTTGGCTCTCGAGATCGACGTGCCCCGTCTGTGCGTGAAAGGGGACTCTGAGCTGGTCGTTAAGCAGATCAATGGCGACTATGTTGTCAGGAAGCAGGAACTTGTGCCATTGTTGGAGTGCACCCTCCTTCTAATGGCTCGATTCCCTTCTCGGCCAGAAATTGTCCATATTCCCCGGTCGCAGAACGGTCGAGCAGATGCCTTGGCCAGCCTTGCTGCGTCACTTGCGGAGCTTGAACAGGACAACCTGATCGTCCGCGTGACGCGCCGCAGGCTCATCGCTCCCGTTATCCCGGAGGAAGATCGCGGCCCGTTGGTAAGTAATCTCACCACGGTTGCCCCTATGCCCGGAGCCCCGAGTACCCCAGATATGACAGTCGGATCAGCCCCTGATTGGAGGACGCCTTTGGTTGAGTACCTCCAACATGGCACTCTTCCATCGGATCGGGCCGAGCGCGAGCGAGTTCGACGCCGCGCATCGCAGTTTGTCCTCCAGAGCTGTCCCGGCCTGGAGCAGATCCTCTACAGACGCGGATTCGATGGTGTTCTCCTCCGTTGCCTTCAGGGAGTTGAGATCCCACGAGTCATGCAAGAGGTTCATGCTGGTTCATGTGGCGCCCACCAGACTGGACCGAAGCTGTCCCACCAGATTCGGAGGTTAGGATACTTCTGGCCCTCCATGATCCATGACTGCATCGAGTATGCCAGGAGGTGCCATGCGTGCCAGGTTCATGCGAACTTTGTGCATCGGCCGCCGGAGCCTCTCCATACCACTAGGTATTCCTGGCCCTTTGCAGTCTGGGGTCTGGACGTTGTTGGACCTTACCCACCGGCGACAGCTCGCCAGTTCCGGTTCATTCTGACCGCCACGGACTTCTTCTCCAAATGGGCAGAGGCGATTCCGCTCAGAGAGGTCAAATCCTGTTCGATCGCTGACTTCGTGACCTCCTACATCATCTATCGGTTTGGAGTGCCTCACACTATCCTCACGGATAACGGAACCAATTTCCGAGCAGCCGAGTTGAAGAAGTTGTACGCCAAGTATAACATTCACTCGAACCATACATCTCGCTATCATGCGCAGGCGAATGGACAGATCGAGGCGTTTAACAAAACCCTCTCTAACATTCTGCAAAAGATGGTTGGTCAGAACAAGAAGAGTTGGCCGGACAAGCTCCCCAACGCCCTCTGGGCTTATCGGACGACGACTCGCAATTCCACCCAGATGACCCCTTATTCCCTGGTGTATGGAGCTGAGGCCATCCTGCCCATCGAGATCCAGTTACCGTCCTTGTGCACTGCGGTCTACGACCAGCAAGCGCCGGACAGAGTTGCTGAAGCCCGTCTAGTCGAGTTGGAAGCACTGGATGAGAATAGACTTCGCGCTTTGCACAACTTGGAGAGGCATCAAAGCAGAATGGCTCGAGCTTTCAATAAGAAGGTTCGCCTCCGCTCCTTCCTGCAGGGTGATCTAGTGCTAGCCCTAAGAGCACCGATGATCCCCGGCAGGAAGCCGCCCAAGTTGGAGCCCAAGTGGGAGGGACCTTTTGTTGTCCACAAAGTCTATCCCAACGGCGCGTACTCCCTAGCGACTATGGATGGTGAGCGTGTCACTCCTCCCACCAACGCTAGGTTCCTCAAGCAGTACTTTTTCTGAGTGTACCAACGTCCAGCATGACGTTAAACTGCACATTCGTCCCGCATGACGCTAAACTGCATACGTCCAGCATGACGTTAAACTGCACATTTGTCCAGCATGACGTTAAACTGCACATTCATCCCGCATGACGCTAAACTGCATACATCCTGCACGACGTTAAACTGCATACGTCCAAGCTGCACGACGTTAAACTGCCTAGCATATCGTCCGCGCTGCAAGACGTTAAACTGCCAAGTGTTTCGTCCAACACGACGTTAAACTGTACTACGTCCGAGCTACAAGACGTTAAACTGTTCAGCATTCGTCCTGCATGACGTTAAACTGCCTCTCAAGAACTACGTGCGGCTTGATTCCCATCCTTATGGGATACGTAGGACCGCCTGAACATTCATGTTTCAGGCCCAGCCCCATCCTTTGGGAATTTCCGTCCCATCTCGGGCCCTTGGCCCAGTTGCCTTCGGGTGTGCGGCGTATGGTGTGAACGCGGGGCTATGCCCTCATTCACGTCGGTTTGCTCGCCACGCTGTACGCCCCCCACGTCTGGGGATGCCTTCTGCTCCCCCCTTCTTTTCTCGTCCTGCATGACGTTAAACTGCACTTCAAGAACTACGTGCGGCTTGATTCCCATCCTTATGGGATACGTAGGACCGCCTGGACATTCATGTTTCAGGCCCAGCCCCATTTCCCGGGAATCTCTATCCCGCGTCGGGCCTCTGGCCCAAGTTCCCCTCCTTTTTGTGCGAGGCGTATCGCGTGAGCGGGGGATTATGTCCTCATTCGCGTTGGTCTACTGGCCGCGCCGTATGCCTCCCCCCGTGTGTGGGACCACCTCACACCTCTCATCGTCCTGCATGACGTTAAACTGCCTCTCAAGAACTACGTATGGCTTGATTCCCATCCTTATGGGATACGTAGGACCGCCTGGACGCTTGTGTTTCAGGTCCAGCCCCGTCTCTTGGTTGATCACGGGGATCTGCCCTCTTTTGGTTGCTCTCAGGGTGAGTCCTTCGACCCTTTCCGGTGATCTGTTAACATGTTTTGGGTACTTCGGTCTATGACTCGTAGTGTCAGATTCAATCCCGACAAGTCCTGTGTTGCTTGTCAGGCCTCGCGCTTCCTCTTGTTCGAGCCTTCACTCAAAGGGATCCTCGTTAGCGGTTTGGGTACGATGCCTCAGTGCTCTCCTACCGCTCCGGGTCGATTTACCGGCGGGTCTTGGGCCGCAAATCGATATGAATCCTGCGCTTGAGCGGTTGATGCTCGTTTGCTTGCCCCGTCTTAGGCTGACGCGATCGGATGTTGTGTTGCGAATATGGTCAGCAACGTCCTTGATCGCCATGTCGGCTCTTTCAGGCTCTGAACATTGGTTGCGCAGTCCTCCTCACACTCCGCCTTTGCGTGTTGTAGTGGAATCTCGAAACTCTCTTCATACTGACCTTCAGTACACCTCTACACGTTAGGCAGACCAACCAGGGTAATGATGTCGTTCGAGGCTCCCATGATCTGAGCACCAAGGATATATGCGGATATCCTCCCTAAGGGCCATGCGTAGCTGGACCCTCGTCCCCATAAGGAGGAAGGAGTCGCCCGAACAATCGCGTTCTGGGCCCAGTATATCTGGAGGCTAGCATCTCTGCCCCTCGGGTGATGGACATACGCAGACCCCTATCCCAAGACTCTTCTCCTGGAATCGTGTGTGACCGCAGGGCTGGGTATGTTCCCACCTTCGCCGTGTCCACCGTACCGCGATAAGCGGATTCCTCCATGGTCCGAACTACACGACCTTAAACTGTGTTGTCTGGTCCTACCACACGACCGTAAACTGTGATCGTCTTGGCCGCCCGACGAGAAACGGCACTGCATCGTGATGTTCCCCTCAGGGGGCACTCATGTTGGGCGCTGGTTAATAACCACGCCATTCATCAATGCCTTCCGTGGCTTGATTATTGTGGCGACGCCAGAGATTTCTCAATCACAGGCATGTCGCCGCACAAAGAAAAACCATTCATCTTTAAGGACAAACAAGAAATATCAAATGCCGCTCCTTCTGTGTGCGAGGGTCAGACCCGCACTCTTCCCCGCGCTGGTGCCCGATTGTGTTGCGCCGCGCTTCAAGAACTACGTGTGGCTTGATTCCCATCCGTATGGGATACGTAGGAACGCCCGGATGTTTGAAACTTCGGGTCCAGCCCCCCACCTCTTAGAGATTCCCCCTTCTCTGGGGAATCCGCTGCCTTCAGGTCACCCTCAAGGCGTGTTCCCCGACCCCTTGCAGTGGTCCACCGGTGTCAAGAGTACTCTGGTTTATTGCCAGGAGGGTCAGGATCTGCTTGGTCAGGTTTCCTCCACTTTTCAGGCTTCGTGCTCCCTTTCATTCGGACCCATCGTCTACGCCCTGGGTGGAGCCCCCGTGAACGGTTCGGACACAATGCCTCAGTGCTCTCCCACCAGCTCGGGCCGGTACCCCCAATGGCCTCGGGCAGCAAATCGATATGAATCCTGCGATTGAGCGGTCGATGCTCGTTTGCTGCCTCATTCCACCAACGGTTAGTGCGATATTGATGCTGCTTTTCCGCCACGGTCGGCAGTACTCCCATATCGTTATTCCGGTGCCCCCAGTCCTTGAGTGAATGGCCGCATGATTCACATTTTCCACCACCCATCCTGACCAGGCGAAACCTTGACACTCTTGACACTATCCCTCAGTGCATCTTCGCATATCCAGGGGATAGGACCACGATGCGGCGTACTTTGAGGTCTTTATGGTCCGAGCTCTAAGACCTTAAACTAAGATCTCCCTTTATGGTCCGAGCTCTAAGACCTTAAACTAAGATCTCCCTTTATGGTCCGATCTCTAAGACCTTAAACTAAGATCTAGCCCTTATGGTCCGAGCTCTAAGACCTTAAACTAAGATCTCTCCTTATGGTCCGAGCTCTAAGACCTTAAACTAAGATCTCTCCTTATGGTCCGAGCTCTAAGACCTTAAACTAAGATCTCTCCTTATGGTCCGAGCTCTAAGACCTTAAACTAAGATCTCCCCAAACAGGATTCTACGTCCTGCATGACGTTAAACTGCACTCTCAGAACTACGTGTGGCTTGATCTCCAGCCTGATGGAGTACGTAGGAACGCCCGGGCATCTCAACGCGGGTCCAGCTTCAGGGATCGTTAAGTCCTGCCCCTCCTCGTCGCCGGCCGTCTGGCCTGGCTGCTGGTAGAGTGGTGCAGTTGTGATATTCTCCCCGATTCAGCTCGGGATGCCCCATTGCAATGATGGGAAGTGACGGTTTCCTCGTCAAAGAGGTGCTGTCTGAGAATTGGGGTGATTCACGGCCAGATTAGTGCATCTGCCTAATACGCTTTCCCCACGGTGGCGCAATTCTGAGAGCGTTGGGTTCTGTCCGAACAATCGTCACTTCGCCCCACGCTTCGCATGCCCTGTTGATCTGGATTTCCACCCTTGTGTCTGAAGGAACCCCAAAGCGGTATTCATGATGACATGTGGTCCGCCTCCTGCAATATGAATGATGACCTTCGGTCCGTCTATTGCAGTCGTTATGGTCGATCCACTGTCCGCCTACCGTCTTGGGCATTTCCTGGAAGGCCGACCGTTGTGGATGTCTGGATTCGGGACACGCGATTCACCTTTTCTCATTTCCCTATGTTCGGATAAAATCTCAACGCCCCTAGCATTGTCCCGCTCGTGTGTTGGAACAAGTTGGGGGGATGATACATTGATTAGGCTTGAGGTCTCCTTTCCTAAGAATGACCTCCCTCTTTTCTCCAGCAATCCAGGCCCAACTATGGATGCCTGATGCTTGGTTAACACTCCCGCAAGACAACGAATTGTGGTTGAGCATGTTAAGCCAAAAGATGCAGATAAATATATTGATTCATACAAATGGATCAAAGTAGCAGAAGCAAATGTTTTGGGAACGGCAAAACAAAGCCCTTAGGGATTAGCGTGCTGAATGAGTCTTTCTAATGCCGCTACCCTTTGGCTGGTGGCCTCCAGAGCTGCTTCTCGCTCTCTGCGTGCCCTCTCTTCGTCGGCGGTCGCAGCACGCAGTTCATCGATTCTGGCCTGTGCACGCTCCCGCTCGACCTGAATTGTGACCATCTGTTGGCCCGCCTCCGTCAGCTGTACCTGGGCGTCAACCAGCTGGGCTGCTAGTTGCTCCACAAGCCCGGTACAAGTTGCGACGAAGGCCTCCTTCTCTGCCGCCTACCCTTCGAGACGCCGGACTTCCTGCTCCGCCGCGAGGAGCGCCCGCGTGCTCTCCGACATGTCCCGACTTTGTGTGACGTCGGCACGCCGGCAGCTCTCGCGCATCTTTTCGGCCATGAAATCACGGACCGTCAGATGGAGGCGTTGAGCATCAGCTCCCCCGGCACACAGGAAGCGCAGCCAGGTTTGAAGTGATCCCATGCGCCCCAGCCACTCCGACGGGTCTCGCTTGAGGAAGCGCTGGATGCACTTCCACCCCCTACGGCGCGTTATCCGGCTCTCCTCGACCGCCTCCGCGTCCGAGTCGTCCATCTCCTCGGGGTCGGCAGGCCGGTAGGCAGGGAAGGCAGCCAGCAGGTCTGCTGCAGGGTCCGCCCCTGGGAGGTCCTCATGAGGGATGGGTTCCCCAACATCCGGGCGAACTTCTTCTCTCTCCCCAGCGGCACTGACACCCTCGTCAGCCCCCGACCTCTCTCCGATGTCAGCACCGCCGGCGTCTGCAGCCCCCTGATCAGCAGTTGGTGGGGCCGGCTCGGTTTGGGAAATCTGTTCCGGAGCAGGCGGCATGTCCACCACTGGTCCACTCGTAGATGGCCCGGGTTCGGCAACCCGACGAGCCTCCAATGTTGAGATCACTGCGCGGGGCATGCCATGGTTAGTCACGGATCGTCAATGGCAAGCACCAGCAGTAAAGTAAGGAGACTTACGGGAGGTCAGAGCGTCGTCTTCCGCTATCCCGGCCGCCGCAGGAACAGTTGCAGCAGGGGGCCCTTCCGCGCCTGTCAATTCGATAATGGGTGCCTGGCCCCCGCCTTGTCCTGCTGGCGCCCCTCCTACTCCCGCTGAGGACGCCTGACCAACATCTGTGCGCTCCTGAGAAAGATGGAGAAATGGGTTAGAAGCTGCATAAGAGAATGGATGAAGCAGATTGAGTAGGGATAGAAGCGGACCTCGAGGAGCTCAGTGACATCAACGTTGTCAGAGCCGGCCACCTCGCCGCTCTCCCGTGGGCTCCCCTGATGGGATCTTCCCTCGGAGCCTTCATCCTCCCCCATTTCCTCCTCTTCCTCGGAGTCGTTGCTACTGTCGTCTTCTTCCGGCGGCATCTGTTCTGGAGCGGGCTCTAGACCGAGCATCACCTTCACCAGAAGGGATGGCTCCGCACGCTGACCACGTTGGCACGCGTAATCGTCCATGGCCGTCAGATACGCATACTGCCGGTTGAAGTCCACCCTGTCGGCAATATGGAGGCGCCCGACCTCTGGCAGATGGATTCCTTCTCTGAGAATCTTTCGCCAGATGGCGTCGGTCCCCAGTGACTGCCGCAGGGTCATCTAGGTCGACCACAGCGCCGGGAAGACTACATCGTGGGAGGGTTCGAGCAGACGTCTCACCTGCTTCCTGGGCCGCTCTTCGACCACCGCGCGTGCCCCCTCTCTGGGCGCCGAGGTCGTAGCGGCAGCCTGCGATGTGCCCGCCGCCGAAGTCCCTGCTCGCGCCGGCTCCGCTGCTTGGCGCGCCTCCGTTCTCCCCCGTGTGGCGGTGCCTCGCCTCCTTCCTTGACGCCCGGTCTCCGCACGGGTAACCTCGAGCCGCCGAACTGGCTTCCGTAGAAGCCCCTCGGGGTACGCGATGGCCCAGTGTTCGGCGTACTCGGTTGCCAAGCCTGCGTCAACCCCGGTAGGAGGGAGAGTGATGACGTCGCCAGAGCCGAAAGCGGCAAACATCAGCCACATCTGGCGAAGAACGCAAGGGTTCGTCTCCTCCCGGACAGCAGTGAATACCCTCTTCGGCATCCGTTGAAGGAACCCGAACTGCCTGGCGAACCGGGTTGGCACGTAAGGCTCGCAGATCACCTTCCCGTCGATCCGAGCCACGAGCACCCCGCCCCGCATGTTCAGGAAGTACTCATGCTGCTCCAGCGGACCCTGCCCGTTGTCGATCATTTGGCCAACGGGAGTGGGGAACGGACTGAAGTTGAAATTGGCATGATTGCCAATCTGAATCCTCACGCCCTCCTCACTTAGGGTCATCGGAGCGACCCCCGCGATGTTCAGCAGGGAGGGTCGCAGGCCGTTGCCCGGAGGAATGATGGCGTTCGGAAACGTGTACCCACCGAGGTGAGCAGCCACCCAGCCGTGGAAGAACTGAAAGGGCCCACAGATCCTTCGTGGCGACCCCCCTCGTGAGATGCGTCCCAGGATGGCATACAGCCTCGCCAGCACTGGGACCCCGAGGTTGTATCTTTTGTTGGCGGCCATAGCGCCCGCCACCGCCAGTGTCGCCGGGCGAACGCCCATTCTCGCGTCCCGCACTGGCAGCAGCCACCCACTCAGAAAGGCGGCCAGGAACGCCGCGTACCGGACATTTGGGTCCCGGGCCTCGATGACGCGATACCCCCATGAGCGGTAGTCGCCCGTCTCCAGGACCCGCCAGTACGACCCGTTCCGGCTCCTCTGAGCTGCGGTCGGGCACCGCTTCCCTCTGCCTGGCATCTTGACCGCCGGGTCACGCTCCAAGAACTGGCCGAACCACTCCTTGTAGGCTATGTCCTTCTGGATGTCCTTGATCCCGAGCCGCTGCGTAGCCAGGTCAAGCAGATGCCAGGTCAGAATGGGAGTCCGTGACCTGTCCTCCCAGATGTTCTTCGGTGGCAGGAAGTCATCGTATTGGTAGCCCTCCAGCGGGATACCTCCGATGCAGTGGATGTCCCAGAGACCGATGCCGACCTCCCCATGGTGAAGATGGAAGGTGTTGGTATCCGGAGACCA
This sequence comes from Viscum album, assembly GCA_963277665.1. Lineage (NCBI taxonomy): Eukaryota > Viridiplantae > Streptophyta > Magnoliopsida > Santalales > Viscaceae > Viscum > Viscum album. Next base: position 1,790,575,795 of record OY728158.1, read on the forward strand.
GCGGGTGAACAGCTCCGGCCCGAGCTCGGACTGCTGGTAGAAGTGGAACTGCGACGTCCACACCGCCTCAAACAGGCCGATGTACCGCAGTTCCTCTGCGAAGTGATCGCAAGTGTGGCGTACCCAGAACGCCCAGGCCCACTCGCTGGTGAAATTGCCCCCAGACTGCAAGTCCCAGTCCTTCAGCCAGCCCTTGGTGTCGTCAGTGACACTCTGGCGATATGTGCTCGAGTAGAGGGCTGGAGAATTCTCCGCAGTAGGCTCACCCCCGTCAATGGTTCGCGTCCTCGGGTTAAGGACATAGACGTCCAAGTGCTTGGTCTCCCTGGCAGGATGCCCATTGTTGGTGATGTTATAGCGGGGAAGCTCGTCCTCCCGAGTCACCCAGGTCCGTGGCGCATCAACCTCGAACCCTGGCACCGGAACCTCATCTAGGATGCCGAAGTTCCAGAGCGGCAGGTTGTCCGACAGCGGATATGTCTTCTGGGCCGGCGTCAGCAAGTCGAACAGGGATTGATTGTTGGAAACAATCTCCTTGGCTCCGTAAACCTCCTCGTCCGTCGCCATCTCAGCTCTGCGAGTGGCGGCATCCCCCTCATTTCCTTGATGCGCGGCCATCTCAGAAGTTTCGGGAGTCGTGCGGGTTAAGGGATGAAGCGTGCGGGATCGGACGAGGCTGGTAGAGAAGTTTGAAGGTTGGCGCGCAATACAAGTGGACGGCGCGCAATTGGGAAGAATGTCGCACAAAGTTCCGGGTTTTCGCGCAAAGACAGGCGAATTCCGGATGGTTTTGCGCGCCGATCGGGCGAATTTCGCGACCGGAAAAGGCAATTTCGCGCACGAGAGCGTTGAAGCTTATCGCGCGGAAGGCCTGTGTACGGAACGCGGAACCCTGGACCCCTATTTATAGACGAGGCCGGGATTCCGCGCCGCGCGGAACGCTCGATTGCGCGACCGCGACTGCGAATTGCGCGCCCGGCGCCCCTTTTTGCGCGCCTAAGTCCCGCGCAGCCCAGGACTTCGGCATTCCGGCGTCTCCCTCGGAACCCGATCGTTGCAACCTCTCGCCGATCAGATTCCGAGGGGGGGCTTTTGTAGACGCCGGAAAAGACCGTTGTTCCCAAACGAAGCTCCGGATGCGGAAAGCGAAGTGATATTTGGAGTCAGAGGCACGTTCCGGAGGGCCCGGAGGACTTGCGCGAAATTTCAGAGACTCGCGCGCAAAGTTGAGTCTCGGCGCGCAATCCTCCCGGGATGCGCGCAATGCGCTGGGCCGGTGCGCTATTTTGCGCGCCCGTGGCCTGCGCGGCTCCCTTGCGCGCCGGGTCCTGATTCCGCGCCCGCGAAGGGAATTCCGTGCCCGAGGCCGGATTCCGCGCCTGGGGTTGCCTATAAATATAAGGTGACCCCCGACGTTTTGGAGGTTGCCAGAATCCGAAGCGTCGCTCGTTCGCGCAATCCAACCCCTTCCGCGCGCAATGCCGATCTTCAGGTAACCTCCTTTCTTTCGCGCAATAGATCCTTGGGGTTCGCCTTCGCGCGCAATCCCCTTGGCTCCTTTCCTTTGAATAATCCTTAACCCGAAGGCCTTTGCGCGCAAAAGAAGCCTCTTGCGCGCAATTGCCCCCGGGTGCGCGCAATCCAGCCCGATTGCGCGCACCCCCCTCTTCAAAGTGGCCATTCGTTAGAGAATGAGCCGTTGCCCCCGCGAGCTGTCCGAAGCCCGGTGCGCGCAATCTCAATCTTCCGCGCGCAAAGGGCTGGCCCAATTGCGCGCCAGCCCGCCATTTTGCGCGCCGACCTGCTGTTTTGCGCGCAAAGCTCCTCTTTTGCGCGCAATCCCCCAGGGTCGCCCCCCTTGACCCCCTGAGGGTACCCGCCTGCGTGGCGCCCGATGATTTTCATCCTGGGTGCCCGCACCGTGCGTTGTCTTCCCGTGCGGCCCTCCAGGCTCGCGCGAAGTGACACGGACCCATCAGCGGCAATCCATGTCCAGCATGACGTTAAACTGCGCATATGTCCAGCATGACGTTAAACTGCGCATATGTCCAGCATGACGTTAAACTGCGCATACGTCCAGCATGACGTTAAACTGCACATTTGTCCAGCATGACGTTAAACTGCACATTCGTCCCGCATGACGCTAAACTGCATCCGTCCAACATGACATTAAACTGTACTACGTCCAAGCTGCACGACGCTAAACTGCCTAGCCCCTATCGTTCGTGCTGCAAGACGTTAAACTGCCAAGCACCTTCGTCCTCAACACACGACGTTAAACTGTACTTCGTCCGGCAAGACGTTAAACCGTCCGCTTCGTCCTCAACACACGACGTTAAACTGTACTCCGTCCGGCAAGACGTTAAACCGTCTGCATCACCCGATCCCGTGCCTCGCACGCAGGGTCCCCCCCGGTTTGGATGTGGCCCCCACCCGCTCGTCTCTGCAGGGATGCCGGGATTGCCCCTCTTTAGGGACGATTTAATGGGAGCGGCTTTTCCCTATGGGGGTAGGGTATTACAAACCCCTAGTTTCTTGTGGGGGGCTGCACATGTGTATCTCCATTGTGCTCCCCCACCGCCGAAGCCAGTAAAGGGTGTGATTGGGATCGAGGTGTCTCCTACTTTCGGTCCAAGTCCCTTCCAACTGAGTTTTGCCGCATCCGGGCTGCCTCAAGTGCGTAAGTCCTGACAGAATGAACTACGTGGACTTTGATCCCTTTCTTCTAAACAGGGTACGTAGGAAGCCTCCCTGAGGTTCAAGCCCACCACCTGGTCGTCCCGGTCGTATTCACGTCAGTTCGTCCATCAGTGGACCCCTCCAGGGTTCACGCTTGCGTCGATTCACCTATGAATCCGCCCCTGTGGGAGACTGCCCGTGTGTATCTCCACTGTGCCTCCCCACAGCCCCTTTTTCCATCTCTCCTTTTATCGTCCAGCATGACGTGAAACTGTGATCCACCCGGCCGTTCCATCCCCCTCTGTGCGAGGTGGTTCGGTTCAATCCTCCGCCCGGCGGCCTCGACCCCTTCGTGAGTCGGCTTGCCGACGTCCAGCATGACGTTAAATTGTATACTCGAACTACGTTGACTTTGATCTGTGCTAACGCGCGGTACGTAGGAAGCCCCTACGGGGTCCAAGCTCTTCACTCCATCATCCATCCTGATCCTTACCCGGGCCGCCACATCCCGGTGGGGTCATGCCACTTCACTCCACTCCATATCACTTGGGAAGCCACCCATGCGTTGGCCCCAGCGTCGGAGGTTCCCCGCAAGGGGTTCTGTCATCTGATCCACTGTTCGTGTTGATCGGTCCGATGCCTTCCCCGCTGGACGTTAAACTCGCGGCGTACCCCGTGTTAAACATGGGAAGCTGAGGAAAACCTCAGGGGACACAGTTCCCCGCACCCAGTGCGGGATGCCTCAGGCCATCATGCCTTCGAGAAGCCCTATTAGGGACGGAAGACAGACGTGCAGAGCCGCAGTGTTACGACACGCCCCCAGCACCCAGAGCCACCCGGCCTCCTCACCGCAGGTTGCTGCCCCGACCGGACTCCTTGGAGCGTCCGGGCGGAAGCAGCGTAATTAACCGGTGTCCATGAAGATATGGCGCCGGGAACGAGATTCACGAGCATGTCTTAAATCTATGAGGGAGACCCGGATTAGGCGACGAGTTCTGAGGAGACGTCCAAGGAAGGAGGAGCCGACATCCCATCATCCCGGTTTCGATCAAGGAGCAGACGCCCCTGAATAAGGGACGGATGCCGCCCGCCTTTGGAAAGCGGGACTGCGGGACCACAAGCCGCGCGCCCATCCCCTCGGGTTGACGGGTGCACGCGCGAACGCGTCCTGGCGGAACAGCGTAACCCGACACACATCTGCACCGAAACAGTCCCAAACCAGGAAGATAAACTATGGGGGGTTAATTAGGTTACGACAATTTTAAATGACCCTTCCAATAATCTTGTCTCGTGAATAATTAAAAAAATACACTTGCTCATAATGAATATGGGAGTGATAATTCATGTAACGAGAGGCATAAGCTCTTTTACTTAGTCTTGTCCCACTGGGATATATCTAAGGAGAATAGAATAATTATTTTTTGTTATACCAAATTCAATAAATACACTACATTTTTGTTTATAATTTTTGAGTGGTCACACTGGACCTCTTAGATTATAAACCCCGTGGCATATAAATTTCATTGATTTCCTTACTCGGAAAGAACACACTTCTCATCTAATTGATTCCTTGATCTTCCATGAACTAATAATGATGATTACACCACTAGTGGTGTAATAATCAACTTCTACTTCATCGTTATGATTAAAATACAAAACATTCTAGCAAATAAAGTACAAGATCTCCTAATTTTCTCTCTTTTTATTTCCAATAACATTTTAGAATTTCCACTCTCTATGTTGTATGGTTTCTTCCCCCATTTTTATAGAGAAATATCTCTCTTAATTCCCTTTAGAACCATCAAGTTTCCTTTTTTTAATCTTTAAATTTTTGTTTATTATGATGTGAAAATTCATATAAAATGTATCTTTAAATTCGATTTAACATTCCTTAATTTGATTCTCAAAAAATCCATAAAACATAGGATCTTTCATTTCAAGAAAATTTGTTTGACTTGACCTTATTTGTTTCTTGATACATTATATCATGATGTTATTTTTTACTCTACCTAGAATCTAAAAATTGTCCTTCTAACAATTTTTGAATCACCATGATATGATGACTTTCATTATCGAATAATGCCTATCACATCTGAGAATCATAGTTCAGACTTCTACACACATGACATGGTGATTGTTCAGGAAAACAACTTTGACCCAATTACCATGATACAATCTTATATTCATGACACAATAACTATATTATAGTTTACCCCAAAAAATTTACCACATCTTCTTAATGATTCAAAAGATCCCATCATGGTACAATCACCCATCCGACATCAAATAATGTAGCTCCAAAATTTCATGGGTTTCTTATCATGACGTGATTTATGCCAGTGAGCCACTCCTTTAATATTATGTATAAATATAAGGAAAATGTCATATTCCCTCATTGTAAAATGCCTTATTCAGAGATAAAATTATATATTTATATATGAATCCCCTTGTAACATGATATAAATATTGTGGAATGATCTATATTTAGAGGAAACAATTTCCTCAACTTCTCTAAACACATATAGAATTCATTATTCCAGTTATACAAGATGATTCATACCTTTTTTAGATTATTCATTAATATTGTCAATAAAAAAACCCAAAATGCTTTAGAAGTAATTTTTCCTAACAAAATGCCCTTTTGGTTTTATTAAAACCCCTTTAACATATCGAAAACCAAAACCTTCATCTCCAAACACTTACATATTGATAAAACCACTTTCTATCATAAAATGTACCATAAATTAGTAATCATAAACTATAGGTTTACAGGAGTCGATATTAGTGTGAGAAATAAGAGTTAAATATAAAATTTCCTCATAAAAACACTTCATTGATCATCAATATACTTGAGACCACATGTTATCAAAATACAACAACCAATCCTTTCAATAAGACCCCCTTAATAATCACTCATGTGATATCCCCTAAATTTTTCTCTAAGTAACCTTCACTCCACCGATACTATTATCAGATACGACATAATTTTTGAAAAATTGGAGAGAATAACTATAACAATATTCTTGATAAAATTCCCTTTAATTTTGGGAAAATTTTCCCCTATATTAGTAAATAAATGAGAAATTATCTAAAAGCTTACATGTGATGATTAGAGACCCAAAACTTATTATATGAGAGAAACCATACCTTTCCATGAACCACTTTTTGACGATACCATATGATGGGAATATGATTGCAATGAATAAAACCTTAGGGGATGGGGGTACCTTCTCTAAACAATCTAGGTTAATAGAGATGGTTAGAATTCAAGGTCAAACCAATTATTAGAAAAAACATCCTTCAGTAATTATTTTTTCATTATTTCCACAATTTTATTTTGTGTAGACACATACTCCAACTTGAACAACCCTTTTCAACCATATCCTTGATAAAGATATATTTTATATTGATACAATTTATCCTTGAGAGATGGGAATTATTTTTAATAATATTGATAGAAATTGAGTCATAACACTTAATAGAAATGGAATATTTGACCTAAAACCCAACATTCTCTTGTTTTTTCTTTATTCATAGAAATTGAGTCGAGCTTTATTAGTTGTAGTGTATTCATATTTCGCAGTGCTCAATGAGATGAAATATTTCTTATTTCTTGGAAAATAAAAATACAAATTTATAAAATAAAATTCATTTTATAATAGTGAATAATGATTATATTTTAAACTGACCAAATCCATAAAGACCAATAACTCATATTGTGATATATAATGTTAAAAAAAACTAAAATTCACCATACCTTTTCTATACAATAGTATTGTCTTAATTTTTTTATATTTATTTCTTTGGGGAATATTTGGTACCGCATGAATTGGAAAGTGAGAAACTCATTGTCATGTCTCATTATTATAGGTTATAGTAATCTCCTAATTATTTCCCTATATTCTACCACATCAACCTCATTTTTTATCTTCATCTCTTAACAACATCATCTGGTTAGAAACCATTGTTGTAATTAATTTTTTAATCATCTATTAGAAAAATTAGAACTTCTTTGGCATATATGTATTAATAAATTAATGTTACATTCCTTCTTAAAATTACTTTCAATCCAAGTAAAATTTCAATTATTCAATTACTGACATTACAAACTCTCACCTTATGAACTCCAAAAAATGCTTTCATTTTGATTTATCAAATTATTTGAATATTATTCCATCAATATAAATTATAACAATCATCATTTTTAATTACCCTTATTTATATCAAGATTATAATAAACTCTTATATGCTGGAATCTAGGATTTCCCAAGTGTTGATGAAGTTTATAATAATAAGTACTTGGTACTTGTATCATCCCATACAACCCCTTCTTCAGCAGGTGAACTTTTCATTTATCTTAAACAATTTAGTTTTTTAGTGTACACTTACACCTTATGGAATATATTAAGTAATTATTATTTGACATCCATTTTTAACTCCTTGAATCCCATTTCCAAAAATATGGTCATGAAAAATAAAATCATTTCCAACCAAGCCATATGGGAAAATTTCTCATCCACATCCATTACTTTCATATGGGAATATCCCTTAGACACTATCCATGCCTTATTCTAAATAAAAATTCCATTTTCTTTAGGTTTTTTTATGAAAAAATCATTTGGTTTCGATGAAATTATTATTCTCTATCCTTGAAACAATTTTCCATTTTTAATTATTCTCAGTTTGGTCAAGATTTTAATGCATATCCTTGATCCAATTTTTCTAGCCTTATCAAAATTATTTGCCTCTATTTGAGATAATAATAATGTTTTTTGTGTAGAATTAATCCTCCTTATTTTCCCTATATTTTTTCAGTCACCAATGATGTTATATTGATAAATATTAACCGCAATTCTTGACTTTTTTATAGTTCTTGATGTTGCTTCATCGAGATCACCATCAGTTTCTTATTAAAAGTCATTAAAAACTCATTGTTATTCCCTTAATCTAATCATTTAGTATCACATTCCTTCATGATATTCTCACTATTTTGTTGATAATTCATCAGGTTTTCCACCATAATGATATCCTAAAATTCAATGATTTTCCAAGACATTTTTGAAATATTTTTATGTCATTATTTTATATGAGTAGACAAGAAAAATACATCATTGACTATAAGATTCAAATTTATAGTGATTATTATGCTAGTTTATAATAATGAAATTACTTCTAAAGATTCAAAATTATTTCAATATATGAATTTTCCATAACACATATATGAGGGAGATTTGTTTTTCCTATTCACAATAAAACCTTATTGGTAATATAGATCAATGTTAGGATTTCATCCTTCCAAAACCTCTTTGGTAGTTATTTCTCAGTGTGAATCATCTATGACCTAATTTTAAAGTTCTAGTTCCTCCTCTGAACCACTATATTTTGTTGAGGAGTCTTAACTACAAAAACATATTACCTTGTCCCATTCTTCTGAATATAATATAAAACTTATCTATCGGTAATCATTATGCCACCATTGGTTTGAAAATTTTGAATTTTTATCCTTATAATCTTCTCCACTATTTTTTGAAATCATGTAATTCCATTAATCACTTCAGATTTGTGAGTGATCACTATCAACCTTTCCATCCACTATATATAATCAATTAATTGAGGATAGTACCTATTTCCATGGAATTCATAAAGTGATATTGACCCACAAATATCAATATTCACTAACTCAATAAACTCACTCTAGTTTCTTTCCTTTGTCTTGTATCTATTCTGAATGCTTTTCCCCTTTATAAAAAAATCACATGTCTGTATATGATCATAAAAAAATCTAGTGATATCATAAGAACCTTCATTTATCACTAAACCTTATGATGAATCATCAATCAAGTGACCAATACTTTTATGCCACAAATTTTTCTCATCTTCCATCGGTAGAAATAATGTCTTTTTATAAAATAATAAGATAAAGAGTGTCTTTTGTGCACATTCCCTATATGATAATTTTTTTACTTTAAAAGGTTATGTATTTTTTCTGAAATTTATCTCATTCCTTGGTTCATATAATTGATTAAAACTAAGAAAATTGTGACCAAGACCTTCAAATATCAATATATATCTACACTTCATGTTTTTTCCTCCTATTTTGGCTTTATCGAAACCAATAATCTATAATTTTTTATTGTTGCTAAATTTAACAAAACCATATTTTTTGTACTTCATTCCCATGAAATGATCCTTGTTTAAAATTATATAGGAAGTGAATCTATTGTCTAGGATCCATACTTTAACTCAATTTGATTCTTTAAAATAAATTTTACTATATTATCTTTCTCAAATCTACCCTTCTTGATACATTTCCACTAATTCACATCTTTTGGAGGTGAATATTATTGATCCTCTTAAAATTATGATGGATAAACATTATATTTTTAGGATAAAAATTGATTCTACTTTTTAGTGAACTTGATGAATAATATGGGTACTGAGAATATCCATATTAGGCATCCCTTTGGATACTCCTTTTCATTCTTAATGAAAAATTCATAGATTTATACCCATAACCTTCACACTAAAAATAGTAGTTTGTTAGAACATACCAAGTATAAAATTATTCTCACTTTTATTTTTTTCTATTATTCCTATAAGAGTCATTTTACTATGGAAAACATATATTGAGTATGAAATATATTTTCAAAATAATAACACATAATTTGTTTGGGTATTTTGGCATGTCTTTTTTACCATCCTGTTAGTATTCTAGGTCATCTGAGTGTTTTGAATTTAAGTGAAACCCAAATCAACTTTATTCTAAGGTGTGCATTCTTGTGGATTAACAACAACCATGACTGTCTTTTGTTTCTGATCATTACCTACACTATATTTTACCTAATTATTGAAGCACCATTTTTCTAGGAAAACTTCCAACTTGCCCATTGGATTTCCATGATTTTCCTTCACATTCATGGAAGTCTGAATGATTCAATTTCCCGAAGTCATCCTAGGATTCAGGAGTCTTTCTTGATCTTCAATAATTATTTTAAACCGATGATATCTCCTTTTTTCTCTTTATTTAGCTTAATTTTATCTTAAACAATGATAGTAAAGCTATCAGTAATATAGGAATGCTCTTTAAAATTGAGTTTAAAACCAACCACTTTCTCCAATATTTCCAAATTTTGATATTTTCATATTTCTAGATTTTTATATTTATATATTTTAGTCATTTAATCTCTGTTAAATTAGATTTTTCATTTTCCTATTTTTGTATGTAGAGTTTAAAATTATAAACCACTCTATAATATTTATTTTTTTATCTCTTCAAACCCTTATTTATTTGAAGTCAGATACAAACTCCACTTTGAGGTCAACTATTACCTCAACTTCAATATTATCATCAGTGCTTTGCTCCTCAATTTTTGGTATATCTATTATATTCATAAGGTCTTCTTAATTGATGTATTTAAATCCTAAATTTTTATACCTTATTCTCCTCCAATATAACATCCTCTTGTAAAAAATAGTTCTTCTTATTAAAGAACTTTATATTGTGAACTCCTATTTCCTTTTATATATTTTGAAGATTCCTTCGGGGTAAATTAATCTTCTTCTTCATCATAGAACTTATTAGAGAACTTTTTTGTGAGTTTTTCCAATATTTCAACATCTAAAAAAATTTAGCAGAATCTTAACTATGAATTTTCCTTTCCCCTTTTCATATTTGTGGAAAGGAATGATAAGAATTAATCAACTTCATTCTATTTAGGATCATCCTCCACGATGATCTTCTTAAATTCCTTAATTTAATGTTATTGAGATCTATACATATAAATGGAATCATTTTGTTTGTACATAATCTTATATGAAATTAGTGTTATAGGAAGAATATCCAATATAACCTTCTTTGGATCCTTTTCTAGGAGCACTGAGACCAACACATTGAAGTAAGGTGAAAATATTCTCATGATTCTTTTCACAATATTGATATCATTGAGGGTTTCTTTGAGTCCTTTCACATCCTCCTAAATCTTTTTCACTCGATCAAAGAATTAATCATTTGGTTCATTCAGGTGAATCCTTAGGTCATCACACTTATTCAAAATTACTTTTAATTTATCTTCATATGCCTTAGAATTTCCTTTATAGATATTGAGTAGTTTTTTTTGACATGGTGTTTAATGATTTATAGGACATCAACTTTATAAAGATTTAATTGGAAAAAAACCTTGCTAACCCATTGATTCCTTTGGTATTTGAATATAGCTCATTTCATTTCTCTTGAATAAATCTCCTTTTTCTATATTAATCAATATTCTTTATATTGAAGTTTTGTAAACATTCACGCCCAATGATAAAAAATAATATTACATATGATTCTTCCACAATTGGAATTTTTTTCCATCAAATATCAGAATTCCTTTCTGGTTGAAATATTTTATCATAGATTCCAAGATACAACTCATTCAAGTTAGACCTTTCTCTTTGATACCACTTTTTATAGACAAACAAAGAAGATGACATTATATAGGGGCTGAATCAATGTATATTGATTTTAAATGATCCATCCAATGGTCTTGCCTTTCTATTAAGAAAAATAATCCTTCCCAACCTCACTTGAAAGATATAAGAGATAAAAAACGAAATGAGTGACTAAAGAGATTTCAATTTGTTCTCCTCCACTAAGATACACCCAAGGAGAATACAACATGGATGTGTCAATATTCCAAATCCACTAAGTCTAATGATTGTTTGTTTACAATTTTATATCACCCTTATAATGTAGATATATATTTTTACCTATATTATATTTAACACATTACCCCTCTAAGTGTTTCCTTGATCTTTTATGAACCAATAATGATGATTATACCGAAGTTAGTGTAGAAATAAATTCCTCCTTTATCCATTTGATGAAACTCTTCATATTTACATCATGATAGAATCATATATTCCTCTCTTTTATCTATTCTTTTCTATGAAATATCAATAAATTTCACTCTCTTTGATCTATAATATTATTCAAAATTTTATAGATAAACATATCACTTCATCCAATAGATAATCTATATGTTTCCCTTATTTTTAATTTTTAAATTAAATTGATTAGGAAGGGAAAATTCATCCAAAATAGATCTCCAAATAAAAATCATATTTCACTAATATCAGTCTCATTAAATACCTAAAAGATAGGATCTTTGAATTCTATAAATTGTTTTTTACTCAAAATTTTTGTGACATGACCCATCACCTTGAATCTAAAAATTAAACTTCTCCAAATTTTTGAATCACCATAGCCAGATGGCTTGTTTTGTGATGAAATTCCCTTTAACTCTAATAATTATGGCTCAGATTTTTAAATTTAAGGAGCTGATATTTTTAGTAATAAAATATTGACCAAAAAACTAGGATGAAATCCTTTGTTCATTATAAAATGATCATATTCTAATAGATTACATGAATTTAACCACTTACACTTCACGATGCAAGTGATCTTGTCACAAAACAATTTCCCTCCTAACATTAAAAAATGTAGCATCAAAATTTCATAGGTTCCATATAATGGTGTTTTTTCTACTTATAAGACACTATATTAATCTTACATATCAATATTATGGTGTTTCCTCTTCACTAATGGTAAAATACCTCATCCAACTATATAATTACTTATTCTTACATGAAAACCCTTAAAGTGTGACACAAATATCATTATATGATTTATGTTTTCCAAATAGAACATACATGGTCTCTTCCAAACACTTACAACATTCATGGTGTCAACTTTTCATGATGAATCAATCCTTTTTAAAGATTTTTCACAATATTTTTCAATAAAAACAACATAAAAATTTTCTGTGAGGATTTTTTCTAACATGAATTAATTTTAAATTCCGATAAAAGAGGCCATATCAAATCATTCTATGAGACATGATTTTAAAAAATGATTCAAAAAAATTTGAGAACCTTAACTCCTTTTGAAAAGAATATCCAAATATAACCTAGTCAAAGCTTTACCCTCTTCCATTTTCTTCTATTATACCATTCATTTAATATAAAACCCCATATTATTCTGAAAAAACCATCCTTTGTACTTTCAAATCCTTTCATCAACCAACAACCCCTTATATTCCATTAATTTCTTATAAAACAAAAAAAACCCTTCCCCATAACCATTACCCTCATCCAAAACCATTATTATTAAAACAAGAGGCACCCCTATGAGAAACATGTCTATCAAGAGGCCTATGGTAACCCTCTATGAAGAAACCATAATATCTAATCCAACCATCCCTTGGACAACCGTCATAGACACCACCATGCATACCACAATATGATAGTCTTTATAATATAATTAATATTATCCCCCATAGATACATACCTATAATACATTCATATATAGATGTTATTAAAAAAATTACAGCTTATATATTCAAGGAAGATGGTGGAAATAAATTTTTTGAATCAATAAAAACTTTACACCCTTGACTTACATTAAGACTTCATTGAAAAAGATATATTTTAATAATTTCTTTAGGTGAAGGTGGATAAATTTAGGGAACACACTTCTAGTTTATAAATACCATTGTATATTATAACAAAATGACTTAATTTAGATTCATTGAAAGGCCATGTAATGTAAGTATTTCTAAATTTACAATGTGTGTGGGTCTCTACACTATGTTTTTTATAAAATATTTGACTTATGTTACATTAGAAATGAAATTGTCAAACGATATTCTTTGATCCATTTTATGAAAAAAAATAAAGAGAGCTAATCTTAAAGATATGCCTTTTTTAATCATTCATTAAGACATATCAAAAAAAATTAAGAAAAAAACAATTCCAATGTGTGGTTAAATAAATGGATTTTTATATATTATGTTATATTTTAAAAGTCCCCATCCTAATATCTTTGAAGTTTTTGTTAATTATTATTAATTAATGGGTAAAAGTAATAAATAAACATTTATAAGACCAACTAATCACTTATTTGACCAATATATTTGAGATATTTAATTAATCTACCCCCACACGATGTGGGTGTCAATCTAATTCATTGACCACCCCAATTTATAAAATATGGGGATACTAAAGAAGATATGGAATGAATATGACCTTAAAGATAATATGAATTGATTAAATATTGAGTTAAATAATAATCCCAACAATATACAGTGGATACTACTACTCTCACATAGAGTAGACTCACTATCCCTTCTAAAACTATAAAATATTCATCCAAACCATTGTAATAGTTGGAATAAAAGGTTGGTTACTTGATGGATTAAACATAATTAATTATAGAAAGGATAAGTATGATATGTGTGTGAATTTAGATCCCAATGCATAACATGAACTATCCATAGAGGACACTCATGGATTCCACACCACCCACACCTAGGGGTGGTGACTTTATGGTATTGATGGAGGAACTTTCTAGGCCAAAAACTCATAATCATGAATTGTCTATATCTATAATAGAATCATCATGGACTCCCATACCTCCTAAGACTATAATATATTTTGTGCCTTTTCATACCTTTTATTGTGAATATATATCCCTTACATGATACGTTTCATAAAGATAAATCTCAAAATTAGATTATAAGATGAAAGGATGAGAGAAATGAATATAAAATGAAAAGGATATGAGGGAAAGAAAACTAATGATAATGGTGGGAATATTTATATGATTAAGAAGAATAAAAATATTGGGGGTTTTCTTGACCCAACTTTTAATTTTTGAAGGGTTGGCATTCAAATATATTATATTATAACAATCATCCCCCAGGGTGACCCATACACTTAACATAACTCCAATTATCCATTATTTTGAAATTCATCCCACTCCAATCCAAATTACACATCCATGTGTTAAATTCCATGAGATAATAAAATTGACAAATTTAAAGAGTAACTTCTTAGTGATAATCCTTTGGTTTTCCTTGAGGATGATATGGGGAGAGAGGGGGGTGGATGAAGAAATCCTTAAGAGACTTAGGATTATTTTAAGTTTTTACTAATGTTTTTTATATTTATAATGTTTTATTACTTGTATGAGTGTTTTATAAATTTGTTCTTAGGATAATGTGAATGAAATGCATATAATTTTTATCAATTGATGGTATATGTTGATCATTTTAGTATATATTTTTTGATTTAATTTTCTAACATCATTATTTCCTGAAAAAACATGATTTAGGGCCCACAAATTGATTGTGTGTGGTTTAATATAGTTTCACAATCATTGAAATCTAATTTACAATTTTGTTTCTGACAAAAAACCCCAATGTATTCCTAATTCATAATGAGCTATAGGTTAACTTCCCAAAGCTAGGATGTTATTAGGGTTCCTTACCAATGACTATTGGGAACTCACATTGGTAAAGAGGATGAGAGGTTGGGATAATCATAGCATGTTGGGAGAAAATATTATATAATCTGGGAATCTATTACAGATTTAAGATATTTTCTTGAATCCTTTCTATATCATTATATAAGAATGGTTAACCTTATGCCAATAATATGATTAAAACCATGTGTTGATTAGAATAACTATACATATCATAGGTTCTCCATTATTCTCTTATTAATTTATGATTATTTTGTTTATAGCCACAATTGGTCACTTTGTAGTTAATCACCATCAAGAGAGGTAGTTGGGGTTTTGGAATTGTGATTGAACCTCAAAGTGGCATTCTATACATCCTATGAAAATAGGATTCAAAACCCATATAATTATTTTGAGTGAAAAAGGGTGAAATGAAATTGGGTTTAGAGAGAAAGAGGTGTCCTATTTATCATGATAATAATAAAAATTTGATCCTACATAGTTCATATTCTTGAGAACATCTATGTTGTCAAAGGTACATTAACAAAGGATTTTGTAGGTCTTACGCATATGGGGATTCCATAAGATATTTCCTTGAGAGTATGGAACTTTGAAGGATAAAAAGATATAGTTAGAAATTATACCTAATGTACAGGCCTATGTTGGAGGAATTATCATCATGATATTGAAATGACCAATGAAAATATCTAAGCCCATGTGAGTCATTATCAGTGTGAGATGAAAGAGATGGTATAAGATCAGATACATTCAATGAGAGCATTGATTGGATTTATGTGGGTCTTATATGTTAAGGACGACAAAAAGAAATGTGGCTATGAGTATTATAGAGGATATAGACCCATGAGAGGGTACATGACCTTTGATAAGTATTATTGCAATGTGAAAAACTAGATGGGGGTATTATGGTCTTTATGGGGAACATGGACACACTATAAAACTAGTGTAAATGTATTGAATATGCAGATATGACCTTAAAATGTATCCTAGGTATCTTTATTATAACAAGAATAATATTCATTGTAATTCATATATTCCTCGTCGACTGATGAGTAAGTAAATATGATTAAACCCTTAAAGGTTATAACCCCTTGAGTTTTGGAATCATCTAAATATTAGGGACTTACATGAAGGTGGATGCCCAATTAGGATCAATCTAAGAGGAGAATCTGATTTTGGAATCATCGATCAGGATTAATCCAAAAGGTGGAATCTCAAATTAATAAATAAAAGAGAATCCATGTAGAGAAATCATGATATGAGGCAATATGATAAGAAATCCACAAAGAATAAGATCAACATAAGGAAATATGGTAAAACCGAAAGGAGAAATCCTGTCATAAGGTTATTGAGGGAATGGTCAAGGCTTATACCTTGGTGGATGCTTGTATATGGACACGTTCCTCATCTATTGATGTAAAATGAAGTATGATCATACTCATAAGATAATTTTTCCCTACGAGTTAAAAAAATGAAGGGCTTACACCAAGGTGGATTTCCATGTCATATATTCAATCGTTTTCCTCCGATAAATGAAGTAGGAAGACCATGAATGGTATTTTTGAATGTTTTTTCATAGAGTAAAATACCTCTTGTGGGTATTTTAGAAGATAATTATCTCATTTATCCACAAGGGTTAGGTGATTGTATAACCAAGTAGGTGTCATGTGATTGTGTGATCACATGGGGATCATGTGTTCATAATTGGGCACATAACCTAGGGAACATTACATGGATTACCTTCCTGAATGAAGTCACGTGAACAAGGGTCACATTTATGACCCACATGTATAGTGTTATCATGAATAGGGTTATAAGAAATTAATGAATAGTTTATTGCAAGGTAGGGGCACATGTCCAAGGGTGTATGACTAAGAGTTCACATAAAGAAGGTTGAATGAATGATTCCCACTCTAATAGGGTTCATGTTCAAGGGAACAAGACCCAGACACATGACCAATATCACATAATTGAATGGTCCGCATTATAGGGACACATAATCATGGGTGCATGGAGGCATGATGCAACTAAGGTTTTGCATGATTAAGAGAAACCACATGAACATTTCTTCTTCAAAATCCTTTTTGATTCTATAGAATAACCAAGGATTCATACATGGGGTAAGGCACATGATCTAGTACCATTATTATGGAGTAACATGATTACTAAATATTCATGTGATCATTTAAGGTATATGGGTTCATGCTATGGGTTATTTCATAGTTACCTAGGGATTCTCTCTAAAATAAGTCACCTACTCCCCCTCACCTCCATCTATGTTCTCATTATTATGTTTTCAAATTCGAGTGGGGGGGGGGGGTTATTAGAATGGGGATTCGAGATCACTTTCTCTTTACACTGTGAGAAGGATATGTATGAATTATATGGTGATGAAGATACCTCTTTATGGGCTAGGGTCTTCTCATGACATAGTCGATTCATAATAAGACGATTGTGGTATGATGATAGTTTCACAAGATCACATGTCACTAGAATTGTTAAGAGTATATCAAAGGAATTGCATGAATAATAGCACACATAAGACCCCTTATCCTCAATAGATTTTTTAAATTCCATCACATGATCTAAAGGAATATCTCATGATTTCATGTCCAGGGAGTGTTGTATGAAATGCATTTAAATAATCCACTTATTGTTCACACAAGGAATTATGATCTGAAGTATAAAAAAATTATGTATTGGGTGATTTAAACTTAAGTAGTTTATATTTAAAAATTTATCACGAATTATTAGAGAAATAATCATAAAAACCATCATAAAAAGTTGAGAGAAACTTATCAAATTGTTCTTCAACCCTTGAAAATAAATTACTTTATTAATCAAAATTTATTTTGTATCTATAACTGATCCAACTACAACTATTTTTCCTTTTTCATTATCAATAATGGAAACCCGACTTCAATATAATTTTTCTAAAGTATGAAAATTCAAAGAGTCTCCACTCATGTGTCTTGAGAAACAACTATTCATATATGATACTACATTTTTGTTCCCATGACCTTTTTACAAAAACAAAATCAAATAAAAGATTGTTTTGGTACCTTAATATTCTTGGGTCCCACTATGTCACCAAGTAAAGATTTGGGTAACCAGATCAGCCTAATTTTTCAAAAATTTATAGAACATTCTTTAGAAATATATTTATAAACAAAATAAATTTTTATTTCACTAATTTGGGGATTTATCAAACAATAGTTATTAGAATAATGACCTTTAATTCCACATTAAAAATAGGTGACACTTGATGTTTTGTTAATATTAAAATTGGGTAAAAAATAATTCCTATACAATTTTGATTTATTTTCCATTTCATCATATTATATATTTTTCATTTTTATAAACATTTTTATAAATAATCAGATTCAGATATTCTTTTCCCTTAGTTAATATACTGGCTATAAATTTGAATGACTCTACTTCATCCAACAAATATTTAATTCTGCTTTCATGAATAATGAGGTTTGAGGTATATTTGATCAGTTTTTATTTTAATTCTAAGTTTAGTTATAGCATGGAGTATTTTTAATTTAAAAAAAATTATGAATATTTTTTATTGATAATATTTTTTACTAAATATTCATACTTTTCTTCATGCATCGAGTAGTAGAAGTTAATTTTATACTAGAACAACTTTCAGAATCAGAAGTAGAAGAATAGAAAGATTGTACCACTTCTTCCTCATTATCCATAAAGCGCATAATTTCTTTCATATTGGTTGGATATTTTTTTGAATCCGATTTGGAATTACTTCTGGAGTCCTTAGGGACACTCTAAGTATCCTTCAGAGCTTTTCTACCTTTGTGCTCATAATCAGTTCTCATCTATTATTTCATTTGTATATTTTCTATTTTTCTTTTCTCATCTTTTAGTTATGAGAAATCAAGTTTCATATGTACCATTTTCAGAAATTAATATAATCTTACTTTTTTAAATCCTTAACCAAATTCCTTTATACTATTGAAGGAATTTTTAAAGCCTTTCTTATTCTTATAAAATTAACTAGATCTTATGGGTAGATGAGCCAGTTCCATTCCAAAATCTAAGAAATCTAGATAATTTGGGAATAAAACATCTTCTTTTTTTCTTTAAAGATTATGGAGTAGTCACTTTAAGGGCTATATTATCCCTTTTTTATCATCATATGATCTTCATATTTAGATTTTATTTATTCTTCATACATCATTACTATGCCAATCAACTCATTCATTTTTAGTATTGAGACATGAGTGGCTTGTTTGATTGTAGCAAATTTCCCATTCTATTTAGAAGGGAAAACACTTAGTACTTTATAAGATTTATCTCATTGCTTAATTGGTTCTCCCAAGGTAGAAACACTATTGACTATTTTAGCCAATAATCAATTCATTTGAGTGATTATTTCACCATTATACATTATGAATGCTTTGAATTTTGGCTTTGTAGTATTGTATCTTTATTTCATAACATTTTCAGTTCCTTCCTAAACAACAATTATAGTTTTCCATATCTCATATGTAGTAGTAAAATGAGATACACGATTAAATTTATCTAGACCAAGTCTATGTATAATATCATTCATGGTTGTCGAATTGAAAACATACTCATCTTCATTAGCAGCATCCCATTTTTTTGGTTCTCCAAGGATTTCATAATGTTTCAAAATCATTATATAATCATTAAAACTCAGATTATTCAAATAAATAATAATATGTGATATTCATCATCCATAATTATCACCATTAAAATAATAATCATGGATCATGTAAATTCCATATTTTAATTCTATCTTCATCATCAGTCTTCATATATACCTTTTACATTAAATTTTATAGAGATTATCAAACTTCTTTAAAAAACCACTCCTTCGATACAAATTATTAGGTCAAAATAACATAGAGATACACAAAAGGGGGGTGAATTGATTCCTTTTAAAAATATTGATAGATTCAAATTTTATCCCTCTTTGTATATTATGAAGATATGCAGTGTTTCATTCTTTAACAAAGTTATGTAGTGGGAAAATAGAGAATAAGAAGACAAAAATTTTATAGTGGTATAGGGCAGAAAGATCCCATAGTCCACTCCATCAAAAATATCTTACTGATCTTAGTGATTTTCACTAAATATGACCTCTTAAAATAAAACCTCTGAAGCTGAGTGAAGACAATTAACACCTTATAATAATATATTTTCTTTAATAGAAAACCTCTTAATTCATTGCTTCATGTGAGAAGATGAAACCCCACTAGGAAAAGGTATGAGCATCCAATACTCTAAGAAATCAAGATCAATTGATTTGATTGAGAAACATATTTATCTCATAGTCGTATATTCAACTGAAAAATAATAGATCTTCTTCTACATAGATAAGAGTCTTGAAGAAAGAAAAACTTCAAAGAGATATAGTTTGCAAATGATCTTGAAGAAATACAACAAAAAACAATGGAAAAAACAAAAATAGAGTAACAGTCAAACAACACAAGGTCGAAACATTATGTCTCCAAAGTACAGCTCTTTATAATAATAGGGACATTGTTTTTTCATTATTCAAAAAGTATTACTTCTACAAATGATATAACTATTGTCATTTAATAAGAGAAAATCGACATTATTTTGGTTAAACAGATCCAAAAATATCACCAGATAAACATGATTATTTTAATTTAAAATGATTAAATAAATTCATAACATCCCTTATAAATAAGAATAATTTAATTTGTTGAAAATGATCCATTAAATCTGTCTTTAAGAAAATAAAAAATGATTAAATAATCCCTTCAAGACCATTGCAAAAATCTCGGAAAATATATTGAATTTAAACTTCATAGTTCACCAAGTCAAATGTTGGGTTTTTTTAAAAAGTATGGTTGAAAAAATATAGTTGGAAATGTATGGTTAACTTCAAAATGTTGGATTGTTTAACCATAAATTATTCTCAAGAAAAATATGGTTTCTTTAAAAAGTATAAATAATGATCTATAATTTTACAACAATGTAGGGTTCCTGATCCATAACATTACTCCAAACATAGGGTACACATTTTATATATTCTAATTAAAATATAGGGTATGAACAGTGTTTCTAGACTTCTTATAAACATATCTAGGATACTTTAGATAAAAAAAAATTAACCTGTAAATAGCATGATAAATTTATCAAGAAATATAATCCTAAAAAAAATTTAATGTAATATCATTAGAGAAAAAACAAGGTTATTTCTAAGCATCAAAATAAACTAGATTCAAATATATTTTTTTGAGACAATACATTCCCAACAATTGTGTAGTTGAGTACTTAATAGAACTCATACATTGTGCTACAACTATTTCAAGGACTCCCTACAAAAGGTCATTGATTTAGTTTTAGGACATGATGAAGAAATTCCATTAAAATATTGACAAGGTATTCATTTGAATAATTGTGTCACCTTTGAGTGCACTATTCTTTTTATTACGAGTAAAGATGAATTGATGGGAGTCTACATTGATTATAGGTAACTGAACAAGACCATAATCAAGATATCTTCATCCATATATTTATAAATTCATTTATGAACTAAATGGAGTTAAATATTTTTCCAAGATTGACCTTCATTTTGGATATCATCAATTGAGGGTCAAGAAGGAGGATATACCCAAGAAAACATTTCATACAAGGTTTGGTGATTATAAATATACAATGATTATTTTTTTCATACTAATTCACTCACTATCTTTGTGGATTTAATTAATAGATTATTTATAGATTACCATGATCATTTTGTGGTAGTTTTTATATATGATATTCTTATATATTCAAATTAAAAGGAAGAACATGAATATCACTTGAGGATTATACTAGAGGCCCTAAAGTAGGAGATGCAATATGAATAATTTAAAAAGTGTAAATTTTGGCTACATAAGGTTTCATTTCCAGGTTATATAACCTCAAGAGAGGGTATATTAATGGATACATCAAAGAAGGAGGCTATTAAACATTGGACCAGACTAACCATGGTGATTGAGATCCATATTGTTCTTGGTTTTGGTGGATATTATTGATGCTTTTTGGAAAATTTCTCATGGATATCCAATCCACTCACCAAGTTAACTCGAAAGGGATCCATGTTTTATAATATAAATGAATATAAGGAAAATTTCAAGGAACTAAAGAGATGGATAGTTAGTGCACATATTCTTACATTACCCTATAGAGGATAAGGGTTTTTACTCTATAGTGATGCATCAAAGAAGGTATTTTGGTCCATTATAATGCAGAAATACATGGTTATAGCTTATGACTCGTGAAAATTTAAGGTTCATTATCAAAATTACCCAACTCATGATTTCGAGTTAGCTACGGTAATTTTTAAATTAATGATGTGGAAAATAATCATAAAAGTGTGGTATATATACTAATCATAAAAGTTTAAAGTATATATTTACATAGAAAGTGGTGAATATGAACTAGAGGAGATGGCCGGATCTTATTAAAAATTATGATTTCTCTATTCCCACCTTGGTAAGGGGTACAAGGTGGTCGATGCTTTGAATCAAAAGGATCATTATATCTTATTTATGATGAGGATAAAAAAAGATCCAGTATATAGGGATTTGAAAAGGATGGATCATGAAATTTTGAAGGAATATGAGAAATATTTTCTTTCTCAAATGACTGTTAAAAAATCTATCCTAGTGAAGATTAAAGTGGTGCAGAAGGGTGATTCAAACTAAAAAAGATATTGTGGAATGTTCCTATGTTTAACCTTAATTGTGATGGAATTATAAGGTTTTGTAACTATGTCTGTGTTCTATCCATATGAGATTTTAGAAATTAGCAATTAAAGGAGGATCATAGTTCTTTATTCTCCATTAATCCTAGAATAATGAAGAAGTATGGAGACTGGATTGAGTATTTCTGGTGGGATGTTAAAAAAATATTGTAGAGTTTATATCATGGTGCTTGGTATTTTAGGAATTTAAGGTTGAGAGATTAAATTCTATGAGGATGTTACACCCATTACCCATACCTGATTTGAAATGGGAAAACATCACATATATTTTTTCATCATACCCCACAAAATGTTTAAAGGACATAATGTGATTTGTGTTGTAGTCGATCACCTTACAATGTTATAACACATCATTTTTGTTAGATTAGATTTATATCTAGATTAGAGTTATAGGATATATATTAAGGATGTGGTAATGTTCAATGTTGTACCATATTCTATTATATCTGATTGGGATTTGAGGCTTACCTCAACGTTCTGGTGAAGTCTTCAGTAGGCTCTAGATACATAGTTAAGTTTCTACACTACTTTTTACCCTCAGACATATGGTCAGTCTGAGAGGACCATGGAAAACCTAGAGGATATGATAATATCATGTTTTATGGATTTCAAAGGTGGTTGGGATCAACACCTTCCTCTAGTTGAGTGTTCTTACAATAATATCATTTACTCAAGAATTCATGTGGATCTATATAAATTCCATTATGGAAAGAAGTGTAGAAATCCAACATGATGGGATAAAGTTAGAGAAAGGAATCCATTGGGACCTAAGCTAGATGATGAAATGTAAGAGAAAGTTAAATCCATTTAATAACACATGAAGATGGATTAATGTCAATAAAAAATTTATCCTGAAAATCATCGATGTGATCTGGAATTTGAAGTTGGTGAGAAGGTGTTTCTAGGAATTTCTCTATGAATAAGTTTATAAGATCTTGGATGAAGGGAAAGATAATCCCTAGGTATATTAGCCCCATCAAGATTATTGATCGTGTTTTGATGATAGATTATCAAATGGAACTGCCACCGAACCACTTTCATGTCCACGATGTGTTCCATGTATCTCCCCTAAGGAAGTATATACCAGACCCTTTACATGTACTCAATATAGAGATTATAAAACTAGATCAAGATCTATATTATGAGGAACAATCATTTGGGATTCTTGATCATAGGGAGAAAGTTCTATGAAAAATGACCACTCATCTGGTCAATGTTTTATGGTGAAACCACAAATTTGAGAAATTTCTATGGGAATATGAGGATATGATGAGGCAAAAGTATCTATAGTTTTTTGTATCAGAGATATTGTATTTAGAGGGGAAAATTATTTTTAAGGGGGTAGAATGTTAAAAACTAATGTTTTAGGAAATATATTTTTTAAAATAAAATTAATTTCATTGATTTCTTGTATTACCTAAAACATTGAGTTTTAACAAATTATATTATAACATATCATTATAACCTCGCCATTAAATTTTTGGGTCTGAATATGGATAACTAAATTATGAAAATTATATGGTTTAAACATATATATAATGAATTAATTGTTGAATAATTTTAATAAAATTTATATATTATATATTCAATAAATAATTTATTATACTTTTTATATTCTCTCTATGATTAGGATAAGAATAAATCTATTTTTATGATTAAAAATGTAATTTTCAAAAAAAAAGTTTCATCGCATTTTGCACACTTATTTGAAAACTAATTTTTACTAATTTTAGAAACATTCTTTGAAAAATTAAACCTTATTTTCTAAATAAAAATTTTAAAATTATCTTAAATTTATTCTTTTTATTTTTACTAATAATATATTTTTTTCGATGAATGGTTAAAAATACTAATTTTTATTGAAGACTGCCTTTTGTTTAAAGAATTTCCAAAGATAAATTTAGGTTTAAAAATATTTTAAAAGTAAAATTATATAAATTATATTATTATTATTCCAATTTATGTCATTGGAATCAATATTATGTTGAACTTTGGAATATAGTCATTTTATACTTAAGAAAATATTTTATTTGGAAAACCTCATTTATGTCACACTTGTTGGTTTGATTTTAAATTAAATTAACCCACATCTGTGAATTGAATTTGGAAAAATGGATTCCATATTTTGAATATAAATAATTAATTTTAGGTAATAAGGTCAAATAAACTTTTCATCATCATGAATAGTAAAAATAATAAAAATTAATTATCATGACTAAGATTAAAATAGATCTACCGAGGGTGGGAGGTATTAAACAAAAGATAAGGGTATGTTTACCAATTAAACTTGTCTAAATCCTATTTTATGTATATATATCAACCATATCCTATCTCACGATTTAATATAAGGTCATTTGGAATAATTTTTCTTAAGAATTATTTTATCATTATGTATTCTTTTAGGAAATTTCCAAGTGGTTTCTAAGTGGGCCATCTCCCCTCCTTATAAAAGGACACCTAATATCCTATCTTATACACACTTCAAGATCCATTTGTATCATCCAATACCTAACCAAATAATTTTTTTACATCACTCCCCATGACCTATGTGACAACCCAGGTAATTATAAGTAATTATCAAGTCTTAATTTCCTTCTTCTATGTTTTAAATTTTGAAAATGTGGCATGCACGGTTGCGTTCAGGGTGATTTTTGGAGTCTGATAAGACAAACTTAATTTTGGGGAATAGTAACATACCCTTATGAATAGTAATATGAATCTTAAGAATCAATTATTATTATGGTTATAATATAATGATATCTTGATTAATTTTTCAAAGGGTTATAAAATGAGTTATAGTTTTTACATTGTTACCTTTTTCGAATAAATTATTATTTTAATTAAAAATTAAATATCTCATGTTTATAAAATTATTTTGAAAAAATGGAGTTAATTTTTGAATTATACACATTGAAAAAGGGTTAGGGTGAATTTTTGGTATTTTTTGAAATACTGGAATTTTTTATGAATAGTAAAATACGGTATTTTATGATAAATGAAAAATACTTGTTTTACTGCATCATAGGTGATGAAAGGATGATGTAAGCCCACTTGTTTCGAACTAACATTCACATTTTACTCTTTAGGGTCACATTAATGAAGATTATTCATAGTCTTTGATAAAAATAATAAATTAGTGATTAAAATAGTGCAAAATACCTCCCTTCCTCCACTATAAATCCACCCTCCTTCCCCTCTTCCTCACACACCTCTCAAGACATAATAATTTTCTATGTTCTGCCAAAATCCCTCCCCATGCTCCGTCCCCACTTCCAAGCCATTCTGGTCTCACCAAAAGACCAAAATCAAAGGCCTTAAGATGGATCTCAAAGAGAGGAGATCAAAGGGTAAGAATCCTCTTTCATTTTCATGTGTTTTGTTTTCAATTCATTTGTTTTCTTATACCCTCTTCCCTTTACCTTATCCAAAAGGAATGAAAGCTTCATAATCTCATATATTCTGGATTTTAATCATGTTTATGTAAAAAATCAAGCATCATGATTCTCCTCCTCTCCCTCGCGTTCTAAAATTAAAACATCATCCGTGATGTGTCGAATTGCCGACATCGTGGATAATGTGTTTTCAATTTCCTTTCCTTCCTTAAATTATGGTCAAGAAACCATTTTTTATGGTTGAACCAGATTATAGTCTATGTATTATATCATATTTAAAATTTTGGTTCCATTTTTTACTCAAGTTATTGATTTATGAAACAAAGTAAGTTGGTTATTATCAAAGAATTGCAAAAGTGATCAAAAGCAATATCATTAGTGTTCTAAATAATGATAAATCATAATTTCTGGGAAAAAATGGATTATGGTATCATTTAATATTTTAGAGACTTGTTATTTCCTTTTCATTTCACTTTTGGAGTTTCATTTCCATCCAACAAGGAAATCCTTTCCGAATTACCCATGTAAATAACACACCCAAAACAGTGGAATTAACAAAGTATTAATAACTAATTGATGGAAAGATGCTATAAAATGATCATATAAGGTATTATTAACAAGAAACTTTTTCTTTAAAATGTTAATAACACTCTTTGAATCATTATACAGGAGGTTTAAACACAATTGAATTAGAAAAAACCCAAGGTAACGGATCCTCACTTTCTACTCCTCTTTTCAAAATTCAAGCATCTTATTTGAAATAGTTTTTGTAATTTCAAATGGATATAATGATTTTCATTTATAATCATACCATTAAAATCCATTTTATGTTATGTTAGTAATGGATCATTTATCATCCCTCTTTTGAGCCCTTACCTAAGCCGTTACTATGCCAAAATTTTGAAAGCGAATTCTTAACCCAATTTTTCATTCTTTGGGTTAACCTTCAACGTTAATGATTTTATCATTATAAAATGATTTTTTAAATGAATTTTGATTGTATTATGTTTTATTATGTGTATTTATAGTATTTATACATATTCCTTTCATTTTACCAATTCTTTATTTTGTGATATGTGTTTTAAGAGACTTCTCTTTAAAAATCCGCTCTTAAGATTCTACTCAAAAGGAATGTTTTTATCTTATGTATGCGGTGACAAGGACTTCTCCGCCGTCGTGACCATTATTTTATTGTCGTCTTCCTCTACAATCCATAATGTTTTTAAAATAAAAATAAATACCATGTTTTACTTTTCATTTATTTTGGTATTGAAAATGGTTTTGATAATATTTTGATTATATCAATGTGTTGCTTTGATATCTTGAAATGATATATTGTGATTGGATATGGAAATGTTATTTATCTTTTATGAATGTTTTATACATTTTTATTATTTTATCGTTCTTGGGAATTGTATATGAATTCAGGTGGTTCCATGATATACTAAGGGCGGGTGATCTCTAGATAGCTCTCTAATGCATTGGGTAACACGAAGGAGTTAAACGATAAGGTTTATCTAAAGAGATATAGGTAATATATTGTGATGGGTATTCTAAACATAACCATGAGGGTTACTACCTATGTAAGAATATTATGAATTCCTTAAGTTACCTTTATGATTTATTATTTCTATGAGTTATTCATAAATATTATGATTTCATGGGGTATGTTAAAGAGATTATGTTTTATTAGTAAAGTATGATTTTATTTATTTGTATGTATTCATGGACTAATGTTTTCTCTTTATATTTTATAACCCTTACTGAGCTTTTTATGCTCATCTCAAGTTTTTGAACTTTTTTTCATGGGTCAAGGGAAATTTTTTGATATGATTATAGTGTCGAGGATGTTTCAAGAAAGAAACTATGTTTTATCTTAAATAGCTTCATTTGATGGAAAAAATGAATATTTTCTTTGTTGTAACCACCTTGATTGAATGTGGAATGTTATGCATGATTTATGATCTAATTGTCTAAAACTATAAACCTGAAAAGATACTCAATGTGTATTCTTGAAATAAATCAAGATTATGTAATGTTTAAGGCTGGGGCCTTATAACCTATATCCTATAGTTTGATCAGAAAACCATCCTAGGAAGGATTTACGTATAAACCTAAAGAGGTTGTCTAATGAAGAGGTATAATTCTTAACCACACGATTTCATTTATTTATTATTTCACCTACTTAAAATATTATTCAACCTTGATTATATAATAAAATAATTATATACCATATAATTATATGTTATTATCTTAATGTAATAACCAATATCCATCTCATCTTCCATAAAATGAGAAATAAACAATTGATTGTGTGTATAGCAGACTACCCCCTTATAAACTGATGTAATTCATTTTCCATCACCACCTCCCATGAATAGATATAATTATGGTTTTATAGTATATATGTATATATATATATAATATTTTGACAAAATTATACTTCTAAAATTATAATATCACATGTACCTTCTTACTTTCCAATCTACTAAAAATGATAACATCACTCGTGCATACGTGTGGAAAACTGCCTCCACGAAGGGATGTGATAATTTTATTCATTTTATGTTGGAATTAATTGTAATAAGGATATATTTAATGAATATTTATGATATATATGATATTAAAATGAATCTTAATGTGGAAATGACCTACCGTCACCATGAACAGTGAAATTAATTTTTTTTATCTCTATATTTTATGGATGACTATAAATTTGTATATAATGAATATATATGATATTTTTATAATTATTAATATTGTAGATATTATGGATCCATGATAAAATTACAAGGAATAAAACTACCAAACCAAAACATACTTTAAAAACAAAGTTGATATTACCCAAAACAGGGATTTTAACAAAGAATTGTTAATAAAAGGTGATAAAAGGTTATAAATAAATAATATAAGGTATGATGTATTTTATTAGAGTTCTAGAATATATGTATAATAAAACTATATTTATTATATATGATGTCTTAACATTTATTAAGTAATTCAAGACTTGAGATAATGGATTTTCGACTCACTTTCATTTTGGGGGGAAACATACAATTTTCACCACTTATTTATTTTATGTGGTGTATATACTTCTCATGAATTTATTTTATGATTATTCTTATAAAAATAATGTGATATTCATATCCATATAGGGTTCATTCATTCATAGGTCTTATGATTCAAAATTTACCAAAGTGGTAAGGGGTTTACGTTATAATGTCATTGTTTTGAGTGATTGATTATGATTAAGATTTCAATGATGAAATCTTATAATATATCTCCCAAAAAACTCATGAATTTTATTATTCTCTATATATTTATGAAAATTACTCATTTTATTTTCATTTTACTCTATTTTTATACACAATAATCCTTAATAATGTTTTAAGGAAAACCAACTTTATTTCTCTCCTCAATCAAAAATCCTTTCCCTTCCATGTCCATGTTTTCTAAAAATGTTTTAAAGAATGTTTTTACTTTTATAAAATAAATTTTAAATTCATTATTATCCATGAATTAATTTTTTAAAAAATTTAAATAGAATCTTCTTGTTATTTTCCAAATTATGTACTTTTGGATTTTTTTTGAAAATGTGTAAGGATTATTTTTTTACATGTATGAAATTAACGATATTTTTTTCATCATGACCATTCAATGATTTAAAGATTACTTTACAATTTTATAAGGTTATATTAAAATTAAAAAATATCTTTAATATTTGGGAATTTTTTAGATTTTAAAAAGTGATTTTCATAGGGGAAAGGGTATTTTCCTAATGAATGTTTGTGACCTTTTAAGGGTATTTTTATTCATCAATGACAAAAACCTTTGATTATAATTATGATCTAATGGTGATATGATCCAATGACACCATCCCTATTATTTCTCTATATTTTCTATGATTATGATGAAAATATTTTTATGGAACCTGTTCCCTTTCTGCGAGTTAGTCTATGATGAATTGATTAAATGGTTACAAAACCCATTATTTTTTCATTGGTTAAGCTTTGCTTAATTGATGAAATGATTATGAAATCCATTTCTATAATGACCTAGAATTTTATCAATGTAAATTAACTTCTTATAATTATTTCGTATATTATAAATCTCATACACCATATATAGAACACAATAAAATCATTATTATCATTAATGAATAGTGAAATAAGTTTTATTTATTGAAATTAAGGAACCTATACCAACGGAATAGTAACTTTACCATTGGAATAGTAATGTAACCATTAAGGATAATAATATAGCTATTAGAATAGTAACCTCCCATATGAATGTATAAATAAATTTTAGGTATCTTATAAATGTAAACATGATATATTTATATCAATGGATAATTAAATAAATGTTTTAAAAATGATAAATTAAGTGTTGGAATTTTTATGAAACGTAAATGTTTATTTACAATTT
Source organism: Viscum album (assembly GCA_963277665.1). Lineage (NCBI taxonomy): Eukaryota > Viridiplantae > Streptophyta > Magnoliopsida > Santalales > Viscaceae > Viscum > Viscum album. The sequence continues at coordinate 1,790,606,360 of OY728158.1, forward strand.
TATAACTAATATAATGATTTAAAAGAGAATTAATTTTCATAAAATATATTAATAAAATAATATTTTGTTGTATTATAATAATAAGATAATTTTATGAGACCTTAATTATTTTTTTAAAGTGTCATATAATTGGTTATAATATTAAAATCGTTATTTTTCGAATAAATGATGATTTTAATGAAAATTAAATTTATCATATTTGGAAAATATTTTCATAAAACAGAGTCCATTTTTGAAATCTACATAACAAAAAATGGTAGGGGTGATTTTTTGGTATTTTTCTAAAATAGTTGAATTTTTTATGAATAGTGAAATACGATAATTTATGGTATTTAACATTTTAAGCCAAATACATGAATTTTTTTAGTCAGTTATGATATAAGAACACACTAGTTTGAACTCAAATACACTTGTTACTATTATTAGAAACATTAATCAACCCTATTGTTAGTCTTGACCCAAAATAATAAACTAATGAATAAAATAATCAAAAACACCCCTCTCATCCACAATAAATACCACCCCTAAACTCCTCTTCTCATAAAACCATTAATCCTTGGATCTTTCTTATATTCTGACCAATTACTATCCCAAACCTCTCTCCCACATTATGGTCTTTCTTGTCTCACCAATAGACCATTTCCAAGTGCCTTAATGACGTTCTCAAGGAGATGACACTTTATGTAACGCCCCGACCCCAGTTACCCAGATTCGTTGCATTATTATGTAACATTGGAATGATCACAAAAGATCAAGTCTCGAAAGACTGATTAGTCTTGTAGCCTTGGAAACACTAGATACATTCATAAATGTTACATTACATCATAAAGTGAAAAATCACAATAACATAGTCTCCATAGTCCACACTCTTATCCCCTTCAGACTATCCCTATAGGTCAGTCATAAAATATTTCTTTACATCCTGGGAAAATAAAACATAGAAAGGGGTGAGCTCAAATGCTCAGTAAGGATAACAATACAGTGGAAACTTTCATAAATAAACAGAAACATTTAAGGCAATGTATAACTAAAACAAAATCCTTTTAAACGTGAACTTCAGCATGATATGGAAAAAGTAAAATGAAATAATGACATTTACTTATTCACATGGATATTATTCTAGTCGAATAATCACATGAAATATCAATAACCACTTTCATAATTATGGAATGCATAATGCCAGACTATCATAACCACGTAGCCAAGGCCTCGTTCCAAGACACTAGTTTGTCTCATGAGACCTACCAATGCATCGAGGAGCTATAGTGGGCTCCACTCGTCACTTATTAAGTCCAATTCATTCCTCATATGAACAGGTTTAAACATATCATAAACCATAACATAACCGTATCATATAAAATATGCATAAAGGAATCATAACATTTCCACATTTCAATCACAATATATCAATACAACACATTGATATAATAAAAACATTATCAAAACCATTTTCAATACCAAAATAAAATCAAAGTAAAACATGGTATTTATTTTTCATTTAAAAAAAAGTTATGTCTTGTAGAGGAAGCCGAAACTCAAATAATGGTCACAGCGGCGGAGAAGTCATTGTCGCCGCATACGTACGACAAAAAAACATTCCCTTTCTTCGTTTAGTAAAATGCTTCGTATAAAAATATTATTTTTGAATAAACGTAAAAGTCAAAGGGTTTTATACACCGTATAAAAGAAAGTCTTGTATTAAAACAAAATATGCCTCAATGAAAGAAGATTGAGACGAAGTCCCTTACCTCGTGTCCAACTTGACTCGATCGTTCTTTAGTCTCCTGAATAATAAACTAGAGTTAATCTATACTTGCTTAAGAACATTTTTCAAGTTAATTATTCCTTTTATATCACTTGTTACCATGTTATGAACATTATGTAATCATTTAAGTTAATAACGGTCGTTTTGTCGATCTTTGGTACTTGATTCAACAATAAACTTCTAATAATTACAAGTTGTTCATGTGGTAAAATATCCATTATCTCCATAATAATATTCATGATGTAGATATCATATATATCATATATATCCAGTAGATACATGCATTTATAATATTACATAACATTTAGTGGTAAGAAATGAAATGCACCATTCATGGTGACGGTAAGTCGTACGTACGCATGAACGCTACTTTCATTTCTATTTCATATTAAATGGTATGAAATCATAATGATATAAAGGTATATTATAATTCTATTATAATATCATATATAATATCATTTACTTCATCCTTTATATGTCTCACATTTGGCATTAACGATTCTAATCACTTTGAGCGGTCGGTAGTCCGCACTTCCTAAAATGAAATTATCACGTTTACCCGTAATGGAAATCCTAAAGGTATGACATAAATGAAAAATAAATAATCATAATGAAAACATAAACATAATATATATCATATATAAATATAGTGAAATCTTAATGGCCACCATGAGAGGTGTTAAAAGAAGATTGAACAATCATCGTTTCGTGAGGCAGTAATTCGCCACCCACAGAAACAGTATGTTCTTTCACCATTAGACGAAGGTGTGTGTAAGTGTAAATAAAATCCTTCTCATAACAAAATCCTAGTATATTTAATATACTGTTTTTTTACAAAATAAATGAATAAAAATATTTTAAGGGTTTGGGGAAGCAAAATAAAACAAAAGAACATAAGAGAAGACATTACCTTAAAATCGGGTAACTCTTTTTGATTTTAGCCAAAGGCTTCATTGGGAAGACTTCTGCCTAAAGTGAGGCTTCTAGTAGTTAGAGAGGTAAGTTGAGAGAGTATTTGGGCAGAGTTTGGCCGAGCCAAATGGATTTTATGGTCTGAATAAGGTGGTAGAGGTGGGGGCCTTTTATAAGACGAGAGGAGGGGCACTCATGGAAAGTCAAGAAATGTTACTTTATTATATTATGAGTTTCGGATTTTAAAGGTCCCCGAATTATATATTTCGAGGATAAGGTTATAAGGGGTCTAAATATACTCATCCAATAGGTTTTTGACAAGTGTAAGTCTTATATTTTACATTATCTTTTCAATTTATTTAAATCGTTAATTAATGAGGTAATCCTTGCATCATCATGGTGTCATAAATGAATTTATTTATTTAATGTCTAAAAATTATAAAAAAATTACCATGATGTATAAAATCTTATTAGATTTCCAATAAATATTTATTGTTGAAAATGTAACTTATATAACCCCATGTAGTAATTGTTTTAGTAAAACAACACATGTTTGTGATAATTTTATTTTTACTTTAAATAAAAAGTGGCACTATGGTTGTGGGTTTGATTCCTGCAGCTTTGTCTGACACGACGGGTTATCCCCCAACCTACAGGTTGTCCTTTTCCTAAAACTATAGTATTATAATATTCCCAAAATAGTCTTTAGAAATGTTTTAACCTTAAACAATACTATCCAAAGTTAAACTTAATTCATTCCAACCTTTATAGTTATCCAAAATACCTCTGTCCAGACTTTCTCTAAAATGAATTTAAATTCCAAAATCAATTCATCAGATTCCCCAACAAAAGTAAAGTTTCTCTTATTGTCATATACTAAAAATATGATTACCTTTATCATATTAAAACCTTAATTAAAACAACAAGTACTGTCGTAAAATCCTTATATATATCACATTATTCTTATAACCATAAATTAGTTCTTGAGTCAAAAAACACAAATACAATAATTATTCAACTTCATTTGTAGTAATAGCATAAGATTGGCCTTGATCCGTTGGCATTTTCTGAGGTATTTTTCCCTAATGATTAGGACATTCATTTTCATAATGCCCAATTTCTATATAATTGTAGCATTCAACATTGATAGCCTCTTTCTTTCCCTTACAATCACAAGCCTGGTGATCTTTTTCTCCACATTTGTAACAAACTCCCATTCCCTTTAGGAAAGTACCGGGGTGATTCTTCCCATAATTATCACATAATGAAAATTCCTTCTTTCCCTTTTTCCCTTTATTTGTCTCTTGTTCCACCATTATCTTCTTCTCTTTCTTTACTTTGTTGTCATAAGACTTAGAGAATTCCTTTTCTGTCTTGATAGCACATGAGACAATATCTTCATATGATGAAAAGGATTGTGATACTAAAGCTCGATGGAGAAACGGTTTTAACCCATCAAAGAAATGATCAATATTACTTCTTGGGTTACGTATATGATCTGCAGCATACCTCACTAACCTTGTAAAGTTGGACTCATACATTGTGACATTCTCATCCTCCTTTTTCCTCAGACTCAAAAATTGTCTTTCCATATCTGCTTGATGGTCACGAGGAAAGTATTTTTCTAAGAAAATATCTTTGAACTCTCTCCATTCCATACATGATAATTCTCCATATTCCTTTGTATTTTGAATCAATGACCACCATTGATCAGCATCTCCAGTGAGGTGGTTAACTGCCATGACAACATTTTCCCTTTCACAACTCCCCAAGGCATGGAATATTTTCTCTAATGAATTTATCCATTACTCAGCTACTAAGGGATTTTTACTCCCATTGAATGTTTGTGGTTGCTGCCTCATGAAGTAATCTAACATTGATCCTCCACATTGCAGATCAGGGTGCTCCATACGGGTAAGGTTATTATTCATAACCTGATTAAGTTGTCCTAGTATGGTAATTAGCTGATCAACACCAGTTGTATCACCAGTTCCACTATAATTATCTTCAGCATGAGAGAAATCCCTACATGGAGTTTGTTTATTGATACGGTTTCCATTCCTTCTACTAGGCTCCATTTCTAAACAATGGCATAAACTAGATCAGTTTATGAATCAAAATACATAATTCCATAATTGTAAAACACTTAACATAAATTGAACGGTTTATGGATATAATCCATAATCATAAAAATGTTTTCTTTGAGAAACTATATACTCATAAACCCTTCATAATTTTTTGTAAAGAAAATGAGAATTATCCTAAGCATATCCCCCAGGAGTGTCATAACCAAGAGTGCAGCAAGGCCCGTTGTCATGCACCAGTTCCCGTTCGAGTCTAGGTCAAAGCAGTGTTTTCGGGTTTTACCCCTAGGTACATCTGTGTCAGAGCCGCCTCTACCTACTCGTATCCTGACAGGGATATATTGCTCGTAAAATACACAAAATCTATACTTTATCAAAATTGTAGGATGTTCTTCTATACTAATCCTCAAAGTCTATCTTAATGCTATGTGCTCTAATCAGAGTTTATCTAAATCTAGCTTCCAAGGTTAGTACTAAACTGCATCTGATACCAATTGTAACGCCCCAACCCCAATTACCCAGAGTCGGTGCATTATTACATAACATTGGCATGATCACAAAAGATCATGTCTCGAAATAATGATTAGTTTAGTAGCCTTGGAAACACTACATACATTCATAAATGTTACATTACATCATAAAGTGAAAAATCACAATAACATAGTCTCCATAGTCCACACTCCTATCCCCTTCAGACTATCCCTGTAGGTCAGTCATAGAATATTTCTTCACATCTGGGGAAAATAAAATATAGAAAGGGGTGAGCTCAGATGCTTAGTAAGGATAACAATACAGCAGAAACTTTCATAAATAAACATAAACATTTAAGGCAATGTATAACTAAAACAAAATCCTTTTAAACTTGAACTTCAGCATAATATGGAAAAAATAAAATAAAATAATGCCATTTACTTATTCAAAAAAATATTCTACTAGTCGAATAATCACATTCAATATCAATAACCACTTTCATAATTATGGAATGCATAATGACAGCCTATCATAACCACGTATCCAAGGCCTCGTGCCAAGACTACAAATAATATTTTGTCAAGGCCTCGTGTTAAGACACTAGTTTGTCTCATGAGACCTACCAATGCATCGAGGATCTATAGAGGGCTCCACCCATCACTTATTAAGTCCAATTCATTCCTCATATGAACAGGTTTAAACATATCATAAACCATAACATAATCGTATCACATAAAACATGCATAAAGGAATCATAACATTTCCACATTTCAATCATAAGATATCAATACAACACATTGATATAATAAAAACATTATCAAAACCATTTTCAATACCAAAATAAATGAAAAGTAAAACATGGTATTTATTTTTCATTTAAAAAAAAGCTATGGCTTGTAGAGGAAGCCGAAACTCAAATAATAGTCATAGCGACGGAGAAGTCGTTGTCACCGCATACGTACGACAAAAAACATTTCCTTTTGTCATTTAGTAAAACGCTTCGTATAAAAAGATTCCTATTGAAAAAAGGTAAAATTAAAAGGGGTTTATACACTGTAAAAAAGAAATTCTTGTATAAAAACAAAATATGCATCAATGAAAGAAGATTGAGACGAAGTCCCTTACCTCGTGTCTGACTTGAATCGATCATTCGTTAATCTCCTGGATAATAAAATATAGTTAATCTATACTTTCTTAAGAACCTTTTCATGTTAATTATTCCTTTTATATCACTTATTACCATGTTATGAACATTATGTAGTCATTTAAGTTAATAACCATCGTTTTTTCGATCTTTAGTAGTTGAGTCAACAATAAACTTCTTATAATTACAAGTTGTTCATGTGGTAAAATATCCATTATCTCCATAATCATATTCATGATTTAGATATCATATATATCATATATATCCAGTAGATACATGCATTTATAATATTACATAACACTTAGAGATACGAAATGAAATGCACCGTTCATGGAGACGGTAAGCCGTACGTACGCATGAACACTACTTTCATTTCTATTTCATATTAAATGGAATGAAATCATAATGATATAAATGTATATTAAAATTACAGTATAATATCATATATAATATAATTTACTCTATCCTTTATATGTCCCACATTTGGCATTAATGATTCAAATCACTTTGAGGGGGCTGTAGTCTGCACTTCCTAAAATGAAATTATCGCGTTTACCCATAATGGAAATCATAAAGGTATAACATAAATAAAAATTACAGAAGCATAAATAAAACATAAACATAATATATATCATATATAAATATAGTGACATCTTAATGGCCACCATGAGATGTGTTAAAAGAAGATTGAACAATCATCATTTTGTGAGGCACTAATTCGCCACCCACAGAAATAGTATGTTCTTTCACCATTAGACGAAGGTGTGTGTAAGTGTAAATAAAATCCATCTCATAAAAACATCCTAGTATATTTAAGATACTGGTTTTGTTACAAAATAAATGAAAAAAAAGATTTTAAGGGGTTGGAGAAGCAAAATAAAACAAAAGAACAAAAGAGAAGACATTACCTTAAAATCGGGTAACTATTTTTCATTTGAGCCAAAGGCTTCCTTGGGAAGACTTCTGCCCAAAGTGAGGCTTCTAGGAGTAAAAGAGGGAAGTTTAGAGAGTATTTGGGCTGATTTTGTCTGAGCCAAATGGATTTTATGGTGTGAATAAGGTGGTAGAGGTGGGGGCCTTTTATAAGAGGAGAGGAGGGGCACTCTTGGAAAGTCAAGAAATGTTACTTTATTATATAATGAGTTTCGGATTTTAAAGGTCCCAGAATTATATATCTCGAGGATAAGGTGATAAGTGTTCGAAATATACTCATCCAATAGGTTTTTGACAAGTTTACGTCTTATATTTTACATTATCGTTTCATTTTATTTAAATCGTTAATTAATGAGCTAATCGTTGCATCATCATGGTGTCATAAATAAATTTATTTATTTAATGTCTAATAATTATATAAAAACTTACCATGATTTATTAAATATTTTTATATTTCCAATTAATATTTATAGTCAAAAAGTTAACTTATATACCCCCATGTACTAATTTTTTTTGTAAAACAACACATGTTTGTGACAATTTTATTTTTACTTTAAATAAAAAGTTATTAATGTCATTTTCTTACCCATGTGGCTTCATGGGGTCCCCAAGTTGACATGTGGATTGTCCTGTTTGTCCATGACTCATCAAATAATGTTTGTACAATTGTAAAGGTAATTTCATATTATTATAACAATATATTTACCTTAAATTACACTAATTACCTTTAATCGTGATTAATAGAACTTAAAAGATACTATTCACCAAAAATTATTTTAATCCCATTGAACCACATTTTAATTTCTAATGATAGTGATGTATGTCTTATTTTTGAAGTTCAAATCACAGAAGTGGTAAAATTTCATTTAAACGAAAAATTGGTTTTTTAATTCCACTTAGTGGTTTCACTATTCATCAAAAATCGATGTTTTTCAGAAAAATACCAAAAATTCACCCTAAGCTATGATTGATATTCTGAGTTCAAAAATGATGTATATTTTAAAAAATTACAAACATATAATTTTTATTAATTAATTTTATAATTAATTCCCGTTGTCAAAAAAATAGCATGTTTTTAAGAAACAATATATATCGAAGGATTGACAATTGTTTATGTCCAATTTCAAAGTGAATTTAATTCTAATGACCACCATTGGATAAAATGGTAAAAATATATTATATTTATACCTTAAAACCACTAAATAGTATAATTTATCACTATAAAATATTTTGATTAAAAAAGTTGTTTTTAAGTATTTTTTCTATTCATAGAAAATTAGAAGTTCTCAGAAAATTACAAAAAATTCAACTTAGGATAATTTCGATATTTCGAATACAAAAATGAAGTCCATTTCAAAATATGAAATTTATATAATTTCAAAATGTGGGTATTACTATTCATAACGGCTACTTTGATTGGTCGCGGTGTGATAAAACTCGAGGTTGCGTACAACACACACTGCTCTATTATTCAAAGAGAAGAATACCATGGTAGCTTGGGGTGTTACACTTTAGAGGGAAAACCCTCCATATTTCTCTTTTAATTTCTTTTGTTTTTATATCCTTCCCTCACCTTCTATAACATCCAAATTTTTTATGAAAGAACCACTATATTCAATAGCGTACATGATACACCTCATTGAACATAAGTGAGAAACTAAATATTATTATTTAATATGGTTGTTATATCCTAGCTGTTAGGATGTAAAGAAATAAAAGTGATAACGGAATTATTAAATTATGATTTAAAAATTTTTATATAATGATTCATTGGCTACCAAATTAATTATAAATGATACTAAAACTAATTGAATATAATGAATGTGTTTTTATGAAAAAAAATTAAATGTGAATATTTGTGTTTATAAAATAATTAAATCACCATTGTTTGATTATATTAATGACATATAAATTAAAAATATTTTTTAAAATTCATCTTATATGTTTTCTAGACATGATATAGGAATAAAATCAATTTTATGCATAAATGGAGTATTTTTCAAAAAAGGCATATTTACCAACTTTTGATGAAGAACCCATTTTAAATCTAGTTTTTGTCAATTTTATAAGTTTTATTTGACAAAATAAACTTCTTCTTTAAAATTGGGACATAAAATTTAACATTGGCCAAATTTTTGGCACTTTTCTAATAATATTCATATTTTAATGAACAGTGAAAAATACTGCATTTAATTCAAAACAGCCTTTTCATCTAATTTATTTATATAGTTATATTTTCCTTTTAATTGGTTTTAAAGTGTAATAAGATTAAGTTATTATTATTTAATACAATTTAGTTCATTGGAAGATATTTCTTATTGAAACTGAATAGAAAAACATTGTGATCTTTTGAACATTTTACTTAGAAAACCCATTTTTTTCATTTCGATAATGGGATTCATTTTAGATTTAATTTTTTCACTTATGTGAATTGAATTTTCAAAAATATAAATACATTTTTTAATAATTATAAAAATTGTGGTTCAATAGGATCAAAATATTTGTTGGTAAATAGTAACTTTAGTATTTTATTTACCACTGTTAAAGGTAAATCGGGTAATTAAAGGTGAAAATAATATTATAATAATATAAAACTACCATAACAATTGGCATAATATTATTGGATGATTTATTTTAGACCAAGAAAACCCTTGGGACTAAATTTGTGCCCTTTTTATTCCACTTGGTGTGATTATGACATTTATAACATTTAATTTAAAGTAAAGGTAAATATGTCATAATAATGTCACTTATTACTAAAAAAATTTATAAGGGGTTATATAAGTGTTATTTTAAACTATAAATTGTCATTAGAAATACTAAAATATTTCCTACATCATGAAAAATTATTTATAATTTTTATGAATTATATAATTAAATTTAATTATGACACATTGATGATGCAGTAATTGCTTCCTTAATGAAAGAATCAAAGAAATGATATTATAAATAATAAAATAAATATAATTTAAAATTTTTTATGCCATTAATGAATTTTATGGATTATTATTACAAGTTATTATTTATTTGATGAGGTTGGTTCAAAGTAACCAAGTTGATATCATTTTCTAAAAAGTCAATAGATAAATAGTGTTAAAATTAACACTAAAGGCATCTTAGAATATTTAATTAAATGAAATAAAATTTCAAAAAATACAATGTTCATAAAAAAAGTTTATATAAGTGTAACAATGTAATTAATGATCATTCATTGGTCATTTGGCATGATTTAGTGACTACTTTAACCCTTAAAGTGTAAAATACTTGATAAATGGTAAGAGTTAAAAAAAGGTTAAAACAAAAAGATAAGGATTAAAAAATATCCAAAACTTGTCTAATTTTAGATGGATAATTATATTTCAACTTAATACCACCCTATATTAGAAATAAATGAATTTTTATACTTTTTTAACCGAAAATAAATTTGTATTAATTTATTATTTAAGGGTTTCCAAAGGTTCCCCTCCCCTCTCCTATAAAAAGTCTCTCACTCTTCTCTATTACTCACTCTTATAAAACTATTAGGTTCAGCCAAGATCTACCCAAAACCTTTCCTAGAATCCATACCAACATTATTGAGGAATTATTTTATTCATAAAATCCTCCTTAGGGTTTTTAAGGTGTTCTTCAATGGTGATCAATCAAAGAAGATGTATCATTTTCTTTAAGTGTTTCTATTTTATTACTTCATTCACCTATTCAAATATCCTTAAACAATGATGATATAATAAATACAGAATCCTAAATATGATGATATATTATTATATTAATATAATCACCTAAATCCATCTCCACTTCCATCAAATAGGAAAAGAATTAATCATTCGTGTGTACGTGTGAATTATCACCTCCACGAACCGATTTAATTCATTTTTCACTACCATCTATAAAAAACAGTTATAATGATGGAAGTAACATTCATATGTGATATTAATAAAATATATATCATTATAATATAATAATATATCAATTATGTTCTTACTTTCCATGCACGTAAAAATGATAAGGTCATTCGTCCGTACGTGTGAACTATCACCTCCACGAAGCGATGTGAAATGTTTTTATTCACCACAACACTTGTATAATATATATAAGTATATTTAAATTATTAATGATTTTATGATAATTCTGAAAATTTAAAATAATACTTACCTTATTTCTATAATGATCAATGAAAAATGGAAAACGTTACTCATGTGTATGTACGACTTACCGTCTCTATGATTATAATGTGTTCATTTTTCATAACCATACTTCATGGTTTTATTTAAAGATATAATTTCTGTATAAAAATGATAATAATTTCATTAATATTATTCTTAAGATTATGTACTTCTGACCACATGGAAAATTGACATCATACCAAGTTCATTTTGTACTCAAGTACCGATTATCGACAAAACATCTGACACAAACTTATATAATTTAGTAATTGTTATAACATGATTAAGAAATTGTTATAACATAATAATAAAGGATATAAAGGGAATAAGAAAAATGAAAAAGGTCATCAAGAAATTATAAGTTAACCTAATTATATTTTTTAGGGATATAAATATTGTACGTGACGAGTCGGACTCAAGGTAAAGAAAACCTTAACTCAATTTCCATTCCTTGAGTTAATCATCCATGTCATTGGTTTTGTTTTTACAAAAGTATGTGTGAATGACCTGTTATTGTTTTACACTAAATATCCATGTATATTGGTCGTATTTATATTTTTCACAGAAAATTATTTCATTTATTTATCCTTAATCTAATGATAGGATCTTTGTAAGGGATTACGTCTCAATTTCCTTTCATTGAGACATTTCTTGATGATATACACTTTTATTCTTTTATAAAGTGTATATACAGCCCCTTTGACATTCCATATACATATAATATCTATACTCATGTAATTTAAGGTTTTTTAAAATGTTCTACTTTTGTGAGTCTTATAATTTAAATGTTTTAAATAGTAAAGGACTCTTTACCTAAAATATCATTTTAAATCTTTTAAAGATTTGCTCTTATAAATATTTCTCATTAATTTCCATGTTTTAAAAATGGTTTTATGAATTTATTTATATGGACAAGAATTTTTTAAAATTTTAATTCCTTCCAAAAGTTTCAAAGTGGTATGGGACACTTTGAATCAAAAATCATCTTTTTAAAAATTTTTAATTTTTTGAGTGTGTGTCTTTTTAAAAATGAAATGTGCTTTTAAAGTGGAAATTTTATATTTCCTTTATTCTTATTTATGTGTAATGATTATTTTATGGTTCTTGGGAATTGTTTATGTATATGGGTGGTTCCGTGATAAATCAAGGGTAGGTGATCCCTTGATATCTCTCCAATACATTAAGTAATGAGACAGAGTTAAATGATAAGGTTTATCTTAAGAGATTTAGGGAATAAACTATGATGGGTATTCCAAATGTAACTATGAAGGTTAATCTCTATAGTCGTTGAAGCTACAATGTAAGAATGTTATTGATGCTACAAGTTATCTTTATATGTTATTTACGTTTGTTATTTTATGGTAATATTGTGATTGTAAAAAAGGTATGCAATGATATTATATTCAAGTAAATTATTTTATACTTCATAAGGGAGAAATTATAACTTTATGATAAGACACTCATGTTTTTTCATGTTTTCAAAATACTAACAGTTTTACTTATTTATGTATCCCTTACTGATCTTTTTTATTCACATCCCATGTTTTTTTAATGTTTTTCACAGGTCTTGTGTTTGGTAAGGAAAAAGAAGATTCTATGATTAAAGCATCGAATATGTTCCTAAAAAGAAGTCATGTTTTATTTTTAAAGAGTTTTCTTTTTTGAAAAAATGGATAGTGAGTAGACTTGTCTACTTTGTAATATTTGAGTTATTATAAAATAGTTATGTCCTAATTATCTAAGACTCTAAACTTGAAAAGATCCTCAATACGAATTATTGACTTAAATAATGATTAGGTAATGTTTAAGGTTGGGTCCTTATAGTTGGAATCAAAGTTCGTTTTATAAAATTTTATGGATTAGGAGTTTTGGTTAAATATATGAAATGTTTATATTTCTATTATTTTATTTCAATCCTTGTTCTATAAATTTTTTAGATTAAGGAAAGTCGATTACAAATAGAAGAAGGATCTTAAATAACAATCCTATCACTTCCTGATTACTTTCTTGCGATAATTATTGTAAAGTCAGATTTAGATGATTCTGAAACTTTTCTTAAATACAACTCACTAGAAAATAGTTGTATGAGATATCAAACACCTCCTCTATACCTCATTACCACCTTGGTTCATGGGTTATTTTTAATCAAATTATATTTTCTCAGTATTCTCATTTTTTCAACAAAGATAAATATTATCAAGGAATTTTTAGATATTTTACATTATCTCAATATTTTGAAGCATATTATGATTTTGAAAAAGCATCTAAAGAAGGAGACCCTTGTGTAGTCTATTTACATTTGGTTTTAACTTATGGTCTTTGAGAACATACTTACCTTATTTTAAAAGTACCATTGATTGAAAGTTTCAAAAAAAACTCGGTCCAAATGTTTTTTAAAAGTAAAGTCTTATCAGAAGTTTTGAAATTATATATCATTCAAGATTATATTACAAAACTATTTCTCTGTGAACACCCATATGACTCAAGTTGTTCAAGGTCTATTTGGACAAAGGAAGTAAGTGGTTTTGAATAATATCTAAATCATTGTTGCAATGCATGGGACTTCTATATTCATGAACAAAATAATGATGAAACCAGGTGGACACCATGATCAAGGTACAAAGTTGTTTATTTTTTGGAATAGTTTAATTAAATAATAGGGAGTTTAAAGGAAAAGTGTCGATATATAAAAGACATCATGAATTAAGATGTTGAAGTCATTATTATTAGGGATGAAAATGAGAATTATAAGACAACCTTTGAGATTAAAACATGTTATGGTTATTTTTTAGATTTATAAAAAGGGACAACCCACAATATGGGTGACAACCCGTCACATCCATCAAGGTCGTGGGGATAAAACCCACAACAAATGGGAGACATGGGTGCATTACTTACCACTAGCCTACATTAAGTCCCTGTTTAGTATGACTTCATATTTTTAATTAAAAGATTTGATTGAATAAGAATAAGTTGATTTTGGGAATAAAATTTATTAAAATATTAGAAGATGATTTTGGGGATTAAGAGATGAATTTTATTTTGGAAGAATTTCACTATTTTGGGAAACATATATGACTAAGGTAAATAAAATTATAAGGGATTTTAATTATGGTGTAAAGGATGAAATCTATTTTTGTATAATCGACGAATTTACTGTGGACTTATGGTAATTCGGGTTATTTATGGAAATGATTAATCTATATTGGAGAAAATGTGATTAGGTTAATTAATTTTTGTTATAAGACATTAAGAGTGGCTGTCATTATTTAGAGATAAATGTTAAAATTTATCTTGGGAGACTATATAATCAAATACTTCTGATTTATTTGGTTTTAATCATAGTTATAATACTTTAAGAAATTCTATGGATAATTATTTGTTGAATGGTCTATGTTGAACTTTTGGTATTATAGTTTAGTATTATAGATTAAAAGTAGTTTTTCTTCATCCAATGGTTTATTGTTTTTGGAGAATTGTTTTATCCTATCCTAAACATATTGGTTTTGGTTAATGTTTCAAGACAGGATAAATAGATAGTTAATCTTTTTTAGATTATCTGGTTCTCTAGAAGTTGATTCTAGTTCTTTAGGTGTGAAAAACATTCATCTTGAATACTCTTCATTTAGAGAAAAGGATGAGTTTGTGGAGGAATTTGATTAATGGATGAAACTATACTTTTCAAGTAAGTATATTTCCTTATGTTCTTAGTCTAGGAAGTAAATTAGTTCCTCAAAAGGATATTAAAAATGAAAAATTATTCGTTTACTTTTCTCAATGGTCTTTTGACCCATCACATATTTATGGTTTTGTGATGGATAACTTTCCAATGATTATGTTCTCTATCACTCTCTATTAATCTTTGAGAGTTAGTTTTATCATTCATGTCCTTGTTTTCCTAAATGTAACCCTAGTATATAATATCTATAGTGACATTCATACTTTCCATTATTTCTTTTAAAGTGGATGTCTCATTAATCCTTTTTCTGATGTAGGATTACAATAAAGGTGTTTTGAAATACCATAGTTACCAAACACATATTCAAATTGAAGGGACGCAATTTAAAAAGGGGGGGATATTGTAACATCCCATGTTTTTAATAAATAAACACTATGTTCAATAGCATACATGATAAACCTCGTCGAACAAAAGTGAGAAACTAAATATTATTATTTAATATGGTCATTATCACTTATCCCTTAGGATGGTAGGAATTAAAAGTGATAACTGAATTATGAAATTATGATTTTCAAATGTTTATATAATGATTCATTATCTACAAAATTAATTATAAATGAAACTAAAACCAATTGAATATAAAGTATGTGTTTTTAAGAAAAAAAATTAAATGTGCATATTTTTGTTTATAAAATAATATAATCACACTTTTTTTATAATATTAATGACATATAAATTCAATATAATGTTTAAAATCTATCTTATATGTTTTCTAGACATTATATAATAATAATTTCAATTTTATGCATAAATAGAGTATTTTTCAAAAAAGGCATTTTTATCACCTTTCGATGGTGAACCCATTTTAAATCTAGTTTTTGTCAATTTTATATGTTCTATTTGACAAAATAAACTTCTTATTTGGAATTGAGACATAAAATTTAAATTTGGACAATTTTTTTTTTTGCATTTTTCTCATAATATTCGTATTTTAATGAATAGTGAAAATACTGCATTTTAATTCAAAAAAGCCTTTTCATCTAATTTATTTATATATTTAGATTGTCCTTTTAATTTCTTTTTAAAGTGTAATAAGATTAAGTTTTTATCATTTAATACAATTTAGTTCATTGGAAGCAATTTCATATTGAAATTGAATAGAAAAACTATGTAAACTTTTGAACATTTTACTTAAGAAACCTTTTTTCTCATTTTGACAACGTGATTAATTTTAAATTTAATTTTTACACTTCTGTAAATTTAATTTAAAAAATTCAAAATACATGGTTGTAATAAGTATAAAAAATTCGGTTCAATTGGATTAAAATAATTTTTTGTGAATAGTAACTTTAGTATTTTATTTACCACGGTTAAAGGTAAATCGGGTAATTAAAAGAAAAAATAATATTATAATAATATACAACTACCCTAAAACTTGAAATAATATTATTTTATGAGTTATATTAGACCAAGACAACCCTTTTTTCGAAATGTTTTTCCTTTGGATGCCACTTGTTGTGATTATGACATTTATAACATTTTATTTAAAGTAAAAGAAAATATATCATAATCTTGTCACATATTACAAAAACTATTTTTATAAGGGTTTGAATAAGTGATATCTTTGAATATAAGTTTTCATTATAAATATATGTAGATTTAATACATCATGATAATTTATTTATAATTTTTAGTAATTGTATAATTAAATTTAATTATGACACAATAATGATGTAGTAATTACTTAATTAATGAAAGAATCAAATAAATGATATTATAAATAATAAAATAAATATAATTTTAAATTTTTGATGCCATAAAATAATTTTAGGGATTATTATGACATTTTAGGATTGATTTGATGAAGTTATTTCTAAGTAACCAAGTTTTTATGATTTTATAAAAAGTAAATAGATAAAGTTTCAAAATTGACACTAAAGGCATCTTAAAATATTTAATTAAATGAAATAAAATTCCAAAAAATCCAAGTTTTGAAAAAATAATAGATAAGTGTAAAAAGTTAATTAATGATCTATAATTGGTCATTTTTAATGATTTGCTAACTATTTTAACTCTCAAACTGTTAAATACTTGATAAATGGTAAGAGTTAAAAAGGGTTAAAACAAAAAGATAATGATTAAAAAATATCCATCACTTGTCTAATTTTAATTGGATAATTATATTTCAAATTAAAACCAACCTAAATTATAAATAAATTAATTCTTACCATTTTGGAAATGAAAATAAATTTTTATTAATTTATTATTTAAGGGTTTCCAAGCGTTCCCCTCCCCTCTCCTATAAAAAGGTACCCAACCTTATCTTTTACTCACACTTCTAAAGACATTAGGTTCAGACAATATCTACCCAAACCCATTAATATAATCCCTCCCAACATTCTTGAGTCCTTAGTTTAGTCATAAAATCCTCTTTAGGGTTGTTAAGGTGTTCTTCAAAGGTGATCAACTGAAGAAGAGGTATCGTTTTCTTTAAGTGTTTCTATTTTATTCCTTCATCCACTTCTTCAAATATTTTTCAACCATGATGATATAATAACTCCAGAATACTCAATAGGATAATATCTTTTTATGTTAATATAATCATCTAAATCCATCTCCACTCCCATCAAATGGGAAAGGAATTAATCATTTGTGCGTACGTGTTAATTATCACCTCCATGAACTCATTTAATTAATTTTCCATTATCGCCTATCAAAATTAGTTATAATGATAGAATTAATATTCATATGTGATATTAATGACATATATATCATTATAATATAATAATATATCAATTAAGTTCTATCTTTCCATACACATAAAAATGATAATGTTGTCCATGCGTGCGTGTAAACCATCACCTCTACGAAGCGATGAGAACCATTTTTATTCATCACAACACTTGTATGATATATATAAGTATATTTAAATTAATAATATGATATTAATGATGTTATTATCATTTTTAAGGGTAAAATAATACTTACCTTATTTCCATAATGATCAATGAAAAATGGAAAATATTACTCATGCGTATGTACGACTGACCATCTCCATGATTATAACATGTTCATTTTTCATAACCATACTTCATGGTTTGATTTAAAGATATAATTTATGTATAAAAATGATAATAATTTCATTAATATTATTCTTGAGATGATTTTCTAATGACCACATGTAAAATTGATATCTTACCAAGTTCATTTTGTACTCAAGTATCGATTATCAACAAAACATACAACATAATATTAAATAATTAAGTAATTGTTATAACATGATTAAGTAATTATTATAACATAGTAATAAAGGATATAAAGGGAATAATAAACATGGAAAAAAATTTCAAGAAAGTATAAGTTAACTTAAGTTTATTATTTAGGTATATAAAGATTGCATGTGACGAGTCAGGCTCAAGGTATGGGAAATCTTAACTCAATTTCAAATCATTGAGTTAAACATCCATGTCATTGGTTATATTTTTATAAAATTATGTCTCAATGACCTCTGATTATTTTACACTAAATATCCACATATATTGGGCATATTTATATTTTTCACACAAAATTAAATCATTGATTTATCCTTAATCTAATTATATGATCTTTGTAAGGGATTATGTCTTAATCTTCTTTCATTGAGAAATTTCTTGATGATATGAACTTTTATTATTTTATAAAGTGTATATACAGAACCTCTTACATTCCATATACATATTATATCTATACTCATTTCATTTAATGTTTTGTAAAAATTTCTAGTTTTGTGTGGCTTATAATTTAAATGTTTTAAATGGTAAAGGAATATTTAACTAAAACATTGTTTTAAATGTTTTAAAGATTTGTTCTTATAAATATTTCACATTAGTGTACATGTTTTCAAAATGGTTTTAAGGATTTATTTATATGGACATGACTGTTTTAAAATCTTAATTCCTTCCAAAAGTTTCAAAGTTGTATGGGACACTTTGATTCAAAAATCATCCTTTTAAAATGTTTTAAATTTTTTAGTGTGTGGATTTGTAAAACTGAAATGTGATTTGAAAGTGGAACTGTTATATTTAATTTATGCTTTTTTATGTTATATTATTATGTTATGTTTATTGGGAATTTTTTATGTATACAGGTGATTCTGGGATAAACTGAGGGTGGTTGAGACCGTGTTAGCTCTCCAATGCATTGGGTAATGAGACAGAATTTAACGATAAGGTTTCTCCTAAGAGATTTAAGGAATATACTATGATGATTATTCCAAATTTTACCATGAAGGTTAATCCCTATATCAATGAAATCTATAATGTAATATTTTTATGGATGTCACAAGTTGCCTTTATATGTTATTTACGTTTATTATCAGTTTTATGGTAATCTTATGATTGTAAAAAATATAAGCAATGAGCTTATATTCAAGTAAAGTATTTTCTACTTTGTAAGGGTAAAAGTATTACTTTATGATATGGTATTAATGTGTTTTCATGTTTTCAAAAGACTAACAATTTTACTTCTTTATGTATTCCTTACTGGGATTTTTATGCTCATCTCATGTTTTTGAAGTGTTTTTCACAGGTCTTAAGTTTGGTCAGGAAAAAGAAGATGTCATGATGAAAGAATCAAATATGTGTCTCAAAAATAAGTCATGTTTTATTTTAAAGAGTTTGATTTTGTAAAAAATGGATAGTGGTTTGAATTTTCTACATTTTAATATTTTATTTATTATGAAATAGTTATATCCCAATGCTCTAAAACTCTAAACTTGAAAAGATCCTCAATGTGAATTCTTGACATAACTCAAGATTAAGTAATGTTTAAGGTCAGCGCCTTATACCTCCTCTATCCAAAGTAACATTATAACTCCCAGTATCATATATAAACTATAATTTTATTTTTTTAATGTAATATACATCATCAAATCTCTTCTCTTCTCCTTTTGTTCTAAAAATGAAAACGTCATATTTGAGGTGTCGATTCACCACCTTTAGGGATGAAAAGTATTCTTTTTTTATTACCTGTCACGACCTGTCCTCGGGGCCCGTGCCGTGACTACCCCAAGCCCGCCTTCCGTAGGCCAGGGGATGGCGACTAGCACCAAAGGCGTAAATCCCAATAACTGAGAAGACATTGCCTTTATAAAAGCAACAAACACCACAGAGTACAAGTGGAAGTAAAACACTAAGTACAAAAGAAAGTGCTGAAAAGTAAATGGGCCAGAATACAAACCCAACTGAATGTACAACTACAACTGAAAGGAAGTACAACGGAAAAGACAAACATCTGGAAGAACGGAAACGGCTCCTCGGTCGTCCTCCTCGGATCTTACCTGAAGGGTAGGTACAGATATCCTCCACAACTCTCTCGTCCGTCAACCTCCTCCGAGTGTCGTCTCACCGTGAATTCCACCTCTGGATGCTTACTCGTCATGTGGTCCACCTCCGGGTACTGACTCGTCGTGTGGTCCACCTCCGGGTGCCGCCCAGTCCTCGAACACTCGGCCTCCGCCAGCGCTGCCCGTCATCTGCAACCAACACAACGAGGTGCGGGCATAGCCAGTGCAGGGGTGAGTATAACGATACTCAGTAGGGACCCCGAGACCCTCCAGGTGTCACTAAAACCAACAAGGATAACCACAAAGAAGATATCAACAGATAACCTCTACTTAGGTATATGCCCATACATATACCTAAGTTATCATGTAACCCATCTCAATCATGAGAAAACACAAAGATTATGAAATCAACGGATAACCACTACACAGGTATATGCCCATACATATACCTAAGTTATCAAGTGACCCATCTAAATCATGAGGTAAACACAAAGGTCAAAGATTCAGCTCAAACCAGGATTTTTCATTATCGAAATCGTAACTACAGATGAGTCCGTCTCTGGTGTGTAAAGTGATCCTGTCACAACTCTGAGGTACTGTTCACTAACCTAAGACTGCTAAGTTACTGCTCCTGTCGAGTACCGCGGGTCTTCCACCTCACATAGTAGTTCTCCTCCGCCATGGGTCTGCCACCTTACATAGTAGTGCTCCCCCTCATAGCCTGCAGAGGTACTCCTCCTGTCGAGTACCGCGGGTCTGACACCTCACACAGTAGTGCTCCTCCGCCATGGGTCTGCCACCTCACAATGTAGTGCTCCCCACTAGGCTATGCTAGTCACTCCGAATAGAATCGGACAAGCAGTCATCGGTCACAGCCAGCTACACGGTCTCGGTACTTTGTATGCTCGTCTCCGGGAGGGTCCGCTCCACGAGCTACAAGTCGATACTCCAAGTATCACAAGTCCCACTAAAAATTATCTCAAAGGACCGCCTCTTCATAGGGGTCTCAACGCAACAGACGGCGTGTCAATCGGACGCCCGGTCTGTGAGTTATTAGCCTTTTCGTCCCAGAGACCTGGTTGGTTTCGTGTGCGAACCAACCCGGCCGCATCTCAACTGTATCTCGAACTCTCGTAGGGTATACTCATAGGGACCTTTTCTCAACTTGATCACCAACGCCGCTAACGGTTTGTCAAACAGACGTCCGGTCTGAAAGATATCAGCTTTTCCATTCTAGGGGCCCAGTTGGATTTTGGGTACAATCCAACCCGTCCACTATCCAACTGCATCCAAAACTCAAGAGAAGTATGCCAAAAGTTCCGTTTCCTCAACAGGAATTCAACGAGATAGACGGAGCATCAATCGGACGCCCGTTCTATGAGTTATTGGATTTTTTGTTTCAGGGGCCTGGTTGGTTTCGTGAGCAAACTAACCCAACCACACTCCGATGGCATCCAAACATCGAGCAGAGTAAACTAAAAGTTCCATCTCATCAAGAGGAATACAACGAAGTTGACGGAACGTCAATCGGACGTCCGGAGCTCAAGATATAGACATTTCCGCTCCGAGGGCCCGGTTGGTTTCGTATCCGAACCAACCCGACCGAACCCAAATTTCTCCTAAACCTTGAGTGTAATATACCGAAACGACCTTCTCGATCCAAGGATCGATACTCAACTGACGGTGCTTCAATCGGAGGTCTGTAGCCCAAGATATGGGCAAAAGACCGGAAGTGATCAGAAAATGGTGGGTCTGGGCCCGGAACGACCCGGCCCAACCCCCCTTGGGTCGGCCCGGCAGGGCGCGGCCCGGACCGGCTGGGCGTGGCCCGGCCCAGTCCACCCAAGTCGGCCCAGCTCGTCTGGGTGGCTCGCTGGCTCAGCCAGCGAGCCGGTGCTCCGCGGACGCGGCGCGCACCGTGTCCCCTCCCTGGATCCAGCGCGGTCGCGGGATCCACCAGCTCGCCGCCGCAGCTTCAGCCGCGGTGGTTTCTCCAGGCGGCGCGCCGGGGCACCGCCGCCTCCGGGTGGTCGTCCGGTGCCAGCCTCTGGCGACCCGCGCCGCCGGTGGTGTCCGCGGGCCACCGGAGTTGCTCTGGTGGTCCATTTTCAATTCCGTCTGCGCCGATACTCGTCTCGGGTCCTGTTCTTCACTGCGGAATCATCAAATCGTCTCTGCGGCCCGTTCCGTCAATGCTCGTCGATCCGCATGTCAAAAGAAACAACTGCGGAGTCTTCCGTTCGCCTTTGCAGCCCGACTACGACCACACTTTTGTTCGGCCTTGACGGTGCGGCGCGACGGCGCCGCACATCCTTGCCACATTCCTCCAGGTTCTCGCGCGGTGCCATCACACCATGCCTCCATCTTCCGAACCGCAACAACACAACAACAAAGGGGGAGGAGGGTAGGACGTGTTCATGCGGTCCGACCTCCTCCCGTTAAGATGATAATAAGCGGCCCAAAAATATAAGACGAAGAATGACAAAGGATGTTTCACGAACAAGAAGCAATAAACCCCTACAGTTTTCCCGCAAACAAGAATTCCCAACCTGCAACATATTCTTCGTGGATCAACTTGATGTTTAGTTGATCCATGTTCTTTGATTTAGAAGGAAGGAACATGGGGTTCATTAACTCTCACAAAACAACTCCCTACCTCAACGTTGTCGTCGAACGTGAGTTCGTCACGGAATTAACCATCATGGAAGAAGAGGGTCGTCACGTCGCAGGAGGGGTGTCGCGGAAGAAGGGTTGTTGACATCACTGTACACGGCATCGCGTCGTTGATCTCCGAGGGTTCGGCGTTCTTCATCGGAGGTTGATGCGTTCTTCGCGTTCTTCGCGTTCTTCGCGTTCTTCGTCGAAGAAGAACGCTTTCCTCCAAATCCTCTCCACGCCACAAGTTCCAAGAGAAATAAAATAAGATTTATCTTATTTTAATAACGCACATGACATGTTTGAATTTCAAAAGAAACGAAACTAACAATTAATTCAATGAATTAATTGTAACGATTTAACCGCCCAATTTAATGAGGCGTTTCTTAACCAGAAAAACGGATGGTTTGACTTTATTAAAAAGGGGGGTGCGGGTGCGTTACTTAGAAGGAAAGAAACGGTGGGGCTCATGTGGGTCTCACCTCACAAAATATCCTACCCAGTGGGTAGGATATTGTGGGTCTCATCTAATCTGCTTAACTTAGGTTAATCCAGCTTTAAGTAAAATAAAATAAAGTTTCGCACCACTTTTATTTTATTTCTTAACTTAACCCCAAAAAAAAATTTAAAAAACACACCCGAGCAAACACAACTCTAGAAAAGGCGTTTCTAAACAAAAACTGGCACTACGATTCCATCAGTTCCCTCAGAATTCGATTCCGAGCACCGGTTCAAAAGTTAGAAAAACCCGCTCGTTCATTCACTAAACGTACCCGAGATAAACTTCGTAAATTGATTCTGGGCACACCAGGCCTCGGAATCAGGCGCCGTCAGAAACTGCGTTCTTGTAAAATTCCAAAGAAAATTAAGAAAAAAATTTCCTTGAAATTTCCAGGTCTTTACATTACTCTCACCTCAGGGCTTTACATCCCCGTAAAGATTTAACACAAACTAGGGATACAAACGCAGTACTGAGCACGCATCTGAGCCTTACACTCCCATGTGCTCACCTGGAGGTTCCTGTACTTCCAGTGAAAGTGCACCCGAGGAATTGACCATCCTCATAGGATCCGCTCCTGTCGATCCTCGATCCCCAATGGAACCTTCGTGAAATACACCCCATCGCCATTGTCCAGCTCCCCATGGTCGATGATATGTGAAGGATCATGCACGTATCTCCTCATTTGAGATACGTGGAAGTCGTCGTGCACTTGGTGCAATTGAGGTGGATGGGTTAAGTGATAAACCACCCCGCCTACCCAGCTGAGGATCTAAGAAGGTCCGGTGAAACTTGGAGATAGCTTTCCGCCTTGTCCACATATCCGTAAATCTCGTCGAGGTGAGACCTGTATAAGGACGTGATTTTCATCCTCAAACTCCAAAGGTCTCCAATTCCTGTTTAGAACTAGAACTCAAAACGACTGCTACCACGAGGGAAAGTTTGACCGACTCAAGAGTGATCGGTCGCACCCTCCTGTGCATGAGTTACCCTGTGCTGCCTGGGGTTTCCTTTTTCGCCGAACAAGTAAAACCCATTCCGACGTCGTAGTTAAACCACAACCTTTTTTCCTAATACCGTCAATTTTTGTATGAACTGTGATTTCACAGTCCATACTCAAACCAACGTCGTAAGGCCTCGACGCTGCTACCAAGAGATTCCAACTAAAACTCTCGCCTCGAGGTTCTGACCACACCGTCGGCGTAAGTGTGATTATCGAGTCTTCTACCAAGGTATCTCCAGACGTGAGGGTCAAGTCTACAGCTTACCGGAAACTCTAGGTCTGGGACAAGATTTGTGGAAAGAAGGAATGATTCGTATCGACGACTGTTACTACAGCAGCTAGTAGTGAATACAGACTGTCCCTCGAATCATTATTAGAGTCATTGGGTCACTCTCCCTGACCGAATGTAGCTACTCTCTTCCCCCGCCCTCCATCTCCCTAAGCCTGGCGGGGAAAACTAAGGCAGGTGGTTGTAGCATGTTAAAACGTACACCACCTCATGCTGCTCTCTTAGCTCTGCCTCCACCTCTGCTGCTTCGCAGACTCATCTCTCCTTTAAGCTTCCACTTCTTGAAACATTTAACACGCCTGAGTCTCTAAGAATGGTGTAGGTTTCCCATTTCTTACTGCACGGTGAAGTCTTCATCCACTCCTGGATGATTTGCACCTTCCTTGCCTACGATCTGAAAGAGCTGCTAAAATTTCTCCTTTGCCGAAAAATAGAAACTTGGTCTCATCCCCTGGATGAACCACGCCCATTGCCTAATACAGTCAATCCTGACATGGATGATGCATTCATGCCATGGATGACGTCGTAAGGCCTCGACGTAACTACCAAGAGATCCAACTGTCACTCTCGCCTCCAAGGGTCGAGTCACACTATCGGCATTAGTGCGAGGTCACTAGGTCTCCTCTAGTTGAAATATCGAAAGTGAGGGTCAAGTCAATAGTCTTAACCGGGACCACTCAGTATCAACCAAACAAAAGGACAGGAAAGAAAACATCACAAAGAAAAGTGTATTTTTTTTATTGCACCTCATAGTACAAAGAAACGAAAACAACAGCAACATGGAACTAGAAGTACAAGGGACGTATCCACTAGTTCTGCTCCTGTTCACCTGCTCCCAGAGCTCTACTGCCTTTTCCACTGCTCGGTTGTTTCTCAAGCACCTGCCGCTGCTTCCGCCTCGGTGGATCCTCTAAAGCCTGTGGATAAAATGTACGAGGATTCGGACAGTCACGTGCCAGGTGACCCTTCCCGCCGCATTCATAACACTTCCTTCTCCTCGTACGGCTGGCTCTGGTCCTCTTGGACCTCTTCATCATCTGTCTACTTCCCACAGATGACTCGGCTACTGATCAAAAATCCTGAGGCAAAGGCAGCAGCTCCTGTACACGCTCGGGGTGTAGAGCTACTGGCACAAACTCCACCCTGAAGAAGGTCTCGAAGCCTTCTCATGTGAAGGTCATCTCATCGCAAAACTAGAACAAGTGGCTCTACCACCTGGTTGTTGCTGCCTGAAGAAGGCTGGCAGCAAGGATCACCATGAAGTCTGCTGGCGTCCCCACTAGCCTGAAGACTCTAACCACAGCCTTCAGCCAATCCTCAGCCGCCTGTGGGTCCGTCTCTCCCCGGAACCTAGGTGGCCTCTGGCGCTGTAACTCGTGCAGCGCGCTCAAGTGGCATGCATCGCATACTGCTGGGGTTGGTGGCATCGGTGGCCCAACGTATGGTAGTACTGCTGGTGCCTCCGCTGGTGCCTCAACTGCATGAGGGCCCTGTACCGAAGCCTCGTCGCTCGGCAGGCTATTAGTACGCACAACCCTCTGAGCTCTAGCTGGTCGTCCGTGAAAAGGCATCCTGAAAGAAACAACGTGACATGGTCAAACGATTATACCTGGTGAGCTGACTTGGTTTGAGCTATTTTAAGGGAAAACATTTGAAAACACACACGCAAATCAGTGGTTTCATGCACAAAGTCGGAAATCAGTTGTTAGGGTCCTGGTGTATGGATACGTTGGTCTCCCGCACCAACACTGGACTCCCTGAACTGAAGACCACACTCGGTACCCTTAAAACAATTGCTTCACAGAAAGAAAATATCAGAGTTATAAGTTCTGCGGTAGAACCGACTCCTCTGATACCAATTTGTCACGACCCGTCCTCGGGGCCCATGTCGTGACTACCTTAAGCCCGCCTTCCATAGGCCAGGGGTTGGCGACTAGCACCAAAGGCGTAAATCCCGATAACTGGGAAGGCATTGCCTTTATAAAAGAAACAAACACCATAGAGTAAAAGCGGAAGTAAAACACTAAGTACAAAAGAAAGTTCTGAAAAGTAAATGGGCCAGAATACAAACCCAACTGAATGTACAAATACAACTGAAAGGAAGTACAAAGGAAAAGAAAAATAGCTGGAAGAATGGAAACGGCTCCTGGATCGTCCTCCTCAGATCCTACCTGAAGGGTAGGTACAGATAGCCTCCACAACGCTCTCGCCTGTCAACCTCCTCCGAGTGTCGTCTCGTCGTGAAGTCCACCTTCGGATGCTGACTCGTCGTGTGGTCCACCTCTGAGTACTGACTCATCGTGTGGTCCACCTCTGGGTTCCACCTAGTCCTCGAACACTCGGACTCCGCCAGCGCTTCCCGTCGTCTGCAACCAACACAACAAGGTGCGGGCATAGCCCGTGCAGGGGTGAGTATAACGATACTCAGTAGGGACCCCGAGACCCTCTAGGTCTCACTAAAACCAACAAGGATAACCAAAAATAAGATCTCAATAGATAACCTCTACTTAGGTATATGCCCATACATATACCTAAGTTATCAAGTAACCCATCTCAATCATGATGAAACACAAAGATTATGAAATCAACGGATAACCACTACCCAGGTATATGCCCATACATATACCTAAGTTATCAAGTGACCCATCTAAATTATGAGGTAAACACAAAGGTCAAAGATTCAGCTCAAACCAGGATTTTTCATTATCGAAACTGTAACTGCTGATGAGTCCGTCTCTGGAGTGTACAGTGATCCTATCATAACTCCGAGGTACTGCTCACTAACCTAAGACTGATAAGGTACTCCTCCTGTCGAGTACTGCGGGTCTGCCACCTCACACAGTTGTGCTCCACCTCATAGCCTGCAGAGGTACTCCTCCTGTCGAGTACCGTGGGTCTTCCACCTCACACAGTAGTTCTCCTCCGCCATGGGTCTGCCACCTCACAAAGTAGTGCACCCCACTGGTCTTTTCTAGTCACTCTGAATCGAATCGGACAAGCAGTCATCGGTCACAGCCAGCTACACGGTCTCCGTACTTTGTATGCTCGTCTCCGGGAGGGTCCGCTCCACGAGCTACAGGTCGATACTCCAAGTATCACAATTCCCACAAAGAAGTATCTCAAAGGACCGCCTCGTCATAGGGGTCTCAACGCAATAGACGGTGCGTCAATCAGACGCCCGTTCTGTGAGTTATTAGCCTTCTCGTCCTAGGGACCCGGTTGGTTTCATGTGCGAACCAACCCGGGCGCATCTCAACTGTATCCCGAACTCTCATAGGGTATACTCATAGGGACCGTTTCTCAACGTGATCACCAACGCCGCTGACGGTTCGTCAAACGGACATCCGGTCTGAGAGATATCAGCTTTTCCGTTCTAGGGGCCCGGTTGGATTTTGGGTACAATCCAACCCGGCCACTATCCAACTGCATCCAAAACTCAAGTGAAGTATGTCAAAAGTTTCGTTTCCTCAAGAGGAATTCAACGAGACAGACAGCGTGTCAATATGACGCTCGATCTGTGAGTTATTGGCTTTTTCGTTTCAGGGGCCCGGTTGGTTTTGTGAGCGAACCAACCCGACCGCACTCCGATGGCATCCAAACCTCGAGCAGAGTAAGACAAAAGTTCCGTCTCATCAAGAGGAATACAAGGAAGTTGACGGCACTTCAATCGGATGTTCGGAGCTCAAGATATAGGCGTTTCCGCTCCGAGGGCCCGGTTGGTTTCGTATCCGAACCAACCCGGTCGAACCCAAAGTTCTCCGAAACCTTGAGTGTAATATACCGAAACGACCGTCTCAATCCAAGTATCACTACTCAACTAATGGTGAGTCGATTGAAGGTCCATAGCCCAAGATATTGTCAAAAGACCATAAGTGATCCGAAAATGGGGGGTCTGGGCCCAGACCGACCCGGCCCAACCCCCCCTGGGTCGGCCCAAACTGGGTCGACCCGAACCCGGTCCGGGTCCGGCCTAGCAGGGCGCGGCCCGGCCCGGCTCGGTTGGGTAGCTCACTGGCTCGGCCAGCGAGCCAGTGCTCCGCAGACGCGGCGCGCGCCGCGTCCCCTCCCTGAATCCCGTGCGGCCGCGGGATCCACCAGCTCGCCGCCACGGCTTCAGCCACAGCGGTTTCTCCAGGAGGCACGCCGGTGCACCGCTGCCTCCGGGCGGTCGGCCGGTGCCGGCCACCGCCTCCGGCCGCCGGTGACCCACGCCGCTGGTGGTGTCCGCAAGCCACCAGAGTTGCTCTGGTGGTCCGTTTTCAATTCCGTCTGCGCTGATACTTGTCCTGGGTCCCGTTCTTCATTGCGGAATCATCAAATTGTCTCTGCGGCCCATTCCGTTAATGTCCATCAATCTGCACGTCAATAGAAACAACTGCGGAGTCTTTCGTTCTCCTTCGCAGTCCGACTACGACCACACTTTTGTTCGGCCTTGACTGCGCGGCGCGACGGCGCCGCACATCCTTGCCGCATTCCTCCAGGTTCCCGCGTGGTGTCGTCGCACCATGCTGCCATCTTCTGAACCGCAACAACACAACATGTAACGCCCTGACCCCAGTTGCCCAGAGTCGGTGCATTTTTACATTACATTGTCATGATCACAAGAAAGATCAAATATCTAAAGACCGATTGGTTTAGTAGCCTTGGAAACACTAGATATATTCATAAAGTTTTACATTACATCATGAAGTTAAAAACTACTAAAACAACATATTGTCTCCATAATCCACACTATTATCCCCTCATAATATCCCTGCAGTTC
The DNA here is from genome assembly GCA_963277665.1 of Viscum album. NCBI lineage: Eukaryota > Viridiplantae > Streptophyta > Magnoliopsida > Santalales > Viscaceae > Viscum > Viscum album. The sequence goes on from OY728158.1 coordinate 1,790,636,042, forward strand.
ATTCATAACTTACTTCTTCACATCCTGGGAAAAATAAAACATAGAAAAGGGGTGAGATCAAATGCCTAGTAAGGATAACAATATAACTGAAACTATCAAAAATAAGCATAAACATTTAAGGCAATGTATAAAAAAACAAAATCCTTTTAAACTTGAACTTAAACATAGTATGACAAAAGTAAAATGAAATAATTCCATTTACTTATTCACATGGATATTCTACTAATCGAATAATCACATGCAATATCAATAACCACTTTCATAATGATAGAATGCATAATGCCAGAATATCATAACCACATAGCCAAGGCCTCTTGCCAAGACTACAAATAAGATTTTGCCAAGGCCTTGTGCCAAGACACTATTTTGTCTCATGAGACCTACCAATGCATCGAGGAGCTATAGCGGGCTCCACCGGTCACATATTAAGTCCAATGCATTCCCATATGAAAAGTTTTAAACATAACATAAACATTCGTATTAAAACTAGCATACGAAATGTCAATACTTTCACCATAAACTATGAATGGTATAAAAATAGCACATCCACGGTCAAACATATCACAAAACCTTCAATACAATATAGAAGTTTTGTATCATAATAAATCAACTTCAAATAAGCGTAAAATCCATCAAAGGATGTTAACATAGATAAAATCAAAACTCTTTTTAGAGAAATATCTCTTTCTATTTTGAAATAATTTAAGAGTCATATATTTATAAAATAAAACATTTTCTTTGAAAATATTCTTATAATCTTGTAAGGGAAGCTTCGACGATTTTATAATGGCGGAAAATAACCGCACCCGCCGTATAAGTTAAAAAAACATTCTTACCTTAATTCTGTCGAAAAGGTTAAAAGCACCTTGTTTGGAAAACGACAGAAAGATTCCTTTATAAAAATCTTATAAAAGTTAAACAAGGGTATAAATTACTTTAACCCATATTCTTTTAAATAGTAAAAATGTTTTTAAATACATTTTTAAGAAACATGGATGTGGATGATAAAGAAATCCCAGTAGATTATTACGTATAAACAACCTCAGATAATGAAGAGATTGCGAAATAAACCCTTACCTTGAACTTTTACTTGGTTGAGGGTAGGTTAACCTCCTATATAATGGTGAAATAATTGTTATTAAATTATACAAGAATCATATATATTAATATGATATCATATATGATCTTTTAACAGTGATTTGTTAATAATATCTTAGTATTATTATTGTTTCGGGTGTTAACTTACTCATTTTCTTTTATGTTTTTTGTTACGTAAGCCATGTTTGTCATGGATAGGTTGTATCTTAATCATATCCAGAATTATATCAAGTCCTTAGATACTATTATTAATCATCAAATGAGAATTATACTTTAATGGATATGATGGAGAATGAATCTCATCACGTTCGTGGAGACGGTAGTCCGTACGTACGCACGAGCGACAATATCATTCTTTTGATGTTAAAATAATATATAAATGGATGGAATATCATATATACGGAATCATTAACATGTTATATTTATTATTTACATGATTTACACATCATTATTATACCCATCCAAATAATAATATATTGAATAACAATTACACCACGACGTGGAGACGGTAATCCGTACGTACGCACGTATAGTGACATGTTATTCAAATGGTGGATAGAATACTAAATATGGTTGTACCATATTTATAATAAAATAACAGTATATATATGATACTGGAGTTATTATTTTATAATGGTAACAACAAAGGAAGAAGAAGTGGAAGAATAAAGGAACTTGGAAAAGGGTGGTGAAATCGTTACCTCTTCTTCGGGTTCTTCCTTTTGATTTGATCAAAAGGGCTCCTTAGGTTGGATTTCTGATAAAACTAAGGCCTCTAGGTTGTAGTGAGGGGATTTGGGAGAGTATTTGGGCAGAGTTTGGCCGAACCAAAAGGCTTTGAAGGTGTGAAGTAATGAGAAGAGGGAGTGCCCTTTTATTAGAAGGGTGAGGGGCACCTTTGGGAAACCTAGAAATATTAATTTATAATAAATTAATATTCGGTTTCTAATGGCTCCAAAGTGGATTATTTAAAGTTTAAGGTGGTGATAGGTCTAAAACCATTCAACCAATAGAATTTAGACCGGTTTGGGTTACTATATTAACCTAACTTTTAGTTTTAACTCTTAGTTAATTAGTTTGACATTTACCATGTCACTTTGTATTTTTATATTATATAGTTAATAAACATACTATATACATAGAATAGAACCCCAATTGGTCCATTAAAGATACTCCTATCATGATATAAGTCTATTGGCCGAACCTTAGATTTTTAGGAATTTAATATCAATTAATAATATAATATTTTTTTAAAAACACTTTTATGTCAATTTTGACACTATTCAATTGTTGATTTTTGTGAAACTTATAACAGAATGATTACTTCGAAAAAAGTCAATTAAATCAATCCTAATATGTCATATTATCCTAGAAAATTAGTTTAATTCATTAAAAGTCTCAAATTATATTTATTTGGGTATTTATAATATCAATTATTATAATTTTTACTATTATGGTAATTACTGCATCATCATTGTGTCATAAATAAATTAAATTATGTAATCTCCAAAAATTATAAATAAAATATAATTATGTATAAAATCTTTTTATATTTCTAATGAATATTTATAGTCAAAAATACAACATATATAACCCTATGTACAAATTGTTTTGCTAAAAGATATATGTTTGTGTCATTTTTGTATTCATTTTAACTTAATTAAAATAAAGTGTCCCTATCACCTACAAGTGGATCCATAGGGTCCCAAAATCAACCCAAAGATGCCTATGGTCGAAAATGTACCAACCAGTAAGGCTATGACACATTTTAGGGAAATTTAGTATTATTATAATATTATTTTTTGACCCTTATTTACCGGATTTACCCTTAACCATGGTAAATAAAATATTTACCGAAGTAATTATTCAAAATGTATAAAAATAAAAGTTACATATTTACAAAATTTTAACATCCTGATTCCAAATATGGAATCCATTTTTCCAAATTCAAAACACAAAAGTGGCAGAAATTAATTTAAAATTAATTCTCGTTGTTAAAACAAAAAGCGTGTTTTTAAGAGATAATAACTATCAAAAGATTGACACTTGTTTATGTCCGGTTTAATTGTAAAATTATGTCCAATGACCAACATTTTATTAAATGGTAAAAATATATTCTAAATATACTTTAAAACCACTCAAATTCATAATTTATCAATATAAATTATTTCGATTAAAAAAGTTGTTTTTAATTAAAATTTAGTAATTTTCACTATTCATCAAAATATTAAAGTTATCCGAAAAGTACCAAAATTTCACCTTAGGCTAAATTCGATATTACGAATCAAAAAATTAAGTCCATTTTGAAATATAAAATATATATAATTTCAAAAAGTAGGTATTACTATTCATAACGGCTAGTTTGATTAGTTATGGTGTGTTAGAACTCAGTGTTGCGTACAACACACGCTATCACATTATTCAAAGAGAAGCGTAACGTAGAAGCTTGGGGTGTTACATTATCCCATCTTTAAAATAATTTTGTCCTTGAAATTTCTAGAATACTTATCACATGAAAAGACTCGGGTGGTTCTTCATCATAAGTTCCTCGGGTTCCCACGTTGCCTCTTCCATCTTATGGTTTCTCCACAAAACTTTTCCCAGACGCGTCATCCGGTTTCTAAGTACTTGTTCTCTCTTATCAAGAATCCTGACGGGCTCTTCGCAAAAAGACAGATCGGGTTCCAGTTCTAATTCTTCATAGGTGAGTACATGTGTTGGGTCAGGCATGTATTTCCTCAACAAAGATACATGGAACACATCGTGAACTTTGGAGAGACTTGGCGACATTGCCAATCGGTAAGCTACAGCCCCAATTCGTTCTAGAATTTCGAAAGGTCCGATGTACCTGGGACTCAATTTACCTTTCTTACCAAAACGTATGACTCCCTTCCATGGAGATACCTTCAGGAAAACATGATCACTGACTTGAAATTCCAAATCCTTCCTTCGATTATCGGCATAGCTCTCCTTCCTACTTTGAGCTTCTTTGATGTGATTTTGGATTACCTTCACCTTTTCTATCGTTTCCTCCACCAGTTCTAGACCTACAAGCTTTCTTTCACCAACGTCATCCCAACAAGTTGGTGTGCGACATCTCTTTCCATATAACGCTTCATATGGTTCCATCTGAATACTCGAATGGAAGCTATTGTTATAGGAAAATTCTACCAGAGGTAAATACTGATCCCACATACCCTGAAAGTCAAGTGAACAAGATCTCAGCATGTCTTCTAAGGTTTTAATAGTCCGTTCTGATTGTCCGTCTGTCTGAGGGTGGTAGGCAGTGCTCAAATGAAGTTCAGTATCTAGGGATTTCTGAATACTTTTCCAGAATCTTGAAGTAAAACAGGGATCACGATCAGAAACAATCGATAGGGGTACTCCATGAAGTCTCACAACTTCATTAATATATAGTCTTGTTAGACGTTCCAGTGGTATATCTTCTCTTGTAGCAAGAAAATTTGATGACTTGGTAAGACGATCAACAATAACCCATATTGCATCATTCCTTCTAGGAGTCTTTGGTAGCCCCATGAAAAAGTCCATCGTAATATTGTCCCATTTCTACTCTAGTATGGGAAGAGGTTTCATGAATCCTCCAGGGTGTTGCCTTCCAGCTTTCACTTGTTGACAAACCATACATCTTGACACAAAATCAGCAATCTCCCTCTTCATATTGTCCCACCAAAGATGTTCCTTCAAATCTCTATACATTTTGGTGCTCCTAGGGTGTATAGAGAAATTGGAACTATGAGCATCATCCAGCAATTCTCTTTTTAGATCAGGTATATCGGGAACACAAAGTCTCTTCCCGAATTTCAAAATTCCATCTTCATACACAAAATCTCTCAATCTCCCATCATTCACAGCTTTAATCTTATTTTTAAATTCTCCATCATTAGTCTGAGAACTCTTAATCCTTTCTAGTAAAGATGGTTTGGCAACCATTTGAAAAAGCATTGATGTTTCTCCTTCCCGGGTTATTCCCATGTCCATCTTCACTAGATCCATCAAAATTGGATCCCTTTCAATTATCATCACGTCCAAAACTCCATGGTATTTTCTGCTCAAATCATCTGCCACCTTATTTGCTTTACCCGAGTGGTAGTGTATCGTACAATCATAATCCTTGAGTAATTCAAGCCATCTCCTTTGCCTCATGTTGAGTTATTTTTGTGAGAAAATATACTTCAAACTCTTGTGATCAGTATAAATCTCACATTTTTCACCATAGAGGTAGTGCCTCCATATATTCGAAGAAAAGATCACAGCTGCTAACTCGAGATCATGAGTAGGATAGTTTTGTTCATGAATTTTCAACTGTCGTGATGCATAGGCAATAACCCTATCATTCTGCATAAGGAAACAACCAAGTCATTTCTTCGATGCATCACTATAAATAACGAACCCATCATTCCCCGATGGTAGATTCAATATAGGAGCATTGACTAATCTTCTCTTCAGTTATTCGAAACATTCTTCACACTCTTTTGTCCAAACAAATTTAACCCCTTTACGTGTGAGTTTCTTTAATGGGTTAGCCAATCGGGCAAAATTCTGGACGAAACGTCGATAATAACCTGCCAAACCAATAAAACTACGTACCTCAGTTATACTCGTAGGTGCTGGACATTATTGGATTGTCTTGGTCTTAGAAGGATCAATAGAGATTCCATCTTTAGAGACAATATGGCCAAGAAAAGAAATCTCCTGAAGCCAGAATTCACACTTGCTAAACTTCCCATATAATTCATGTCTTCTCAGAGTCTTCAGGATAATGCGCAAGTGATTTTCATGATCTTCATAGATTTTGGAGTATACCAAGATATCATCAATAAATACCACCACAAATTCATCGAGATACTCCTTAAAAACTCTATTCATCAGATCCATGAATACAGAGGGTTCATTAGTCAATCCAAAAGGCATTACAGTAAACTCATAATGCACGTACCTGGTTCGAAATGTTGTCTTTGGAATGTCTTCCTTCTTCACACACAACTGAAGGTATCCAGATCGAAGGTCAATCTTTGAAAAGTATTGAGCTCCATGCAGTTGGTCAGAAAAATCATCAATGCGTGGTAGGGGAAACTTGTTCTTTATTGTTATAGCATTGATCTCCCTATAGTTGATACATAACCTCATAGATCCATCTTTCTTTTTAACAAAAAGAACAGGGGATCCCCATGGAGAAACACTAGGGTGAATAAATATTTTATTACTCAATTCCTCTAGTTGTTTCTTTAGTTTGACTAAGTCTATAGTGGCCATTCTATAAGGGGTCTTCGATATAGGCATTGATCTAAGAATTAAATCAATTGAAAACTCAACTTCTCGTTCTGGAGGATGTCCAGGTAAATCTTCCTGAAATAAATCTACATATTCTTTCACAATAGGTACATCCTCTATTTGAACATTCATTTCCTCACCCATAGTCATTTTATTCTCTTCCTCCCCAATAATTTAATTTAGTTGAGCTACTGGGGGTGGATCTAGATAAGAATTAGGCGGTGACGATTCTTCTTTAAAGATAAGGTGTTCCTTATCATCATCATCAAAAATCGTAACCTCTTTCTTCTTACAATAAATCTTCACATCATAGTCCGAAAGCCAGTCCATACCGAGGATTATATCAAACTAAATCATAGGTATGACGATGAGATCAGCAGATAAAGAACATTTATGTGCTCTAATGGGGACTGACTCACAAAACTTTGTTGCAATGATACTTCCCTTAGGAGTTTTAACTGACAACTCCCTTGTTAAATCAAATTGGAAATATCTAATTTTTTTAGAAAACTGGGAAGATATGAAACAATGCGATGATCCAGAATCAAATAATGCCTTTGCTAAACTTGAGGAAACCATTAAATTACCTGCCACCACGTCTTTCGGAGCTTCTACCTCAGCAGTAATGATAGCATAAGCTTGGCCTTGATCCCTTGGACTTTTCTGAGGTAAGTTCTCCGGATGCTTAGGACATTCATTTTCATAATGCCCCATCTCCCTTCAATTATAGCATTGAACATTGGTAGCTTCCTTCTTCCCCTTGCAATCAAGAGCTTAGTGGCCTTTTTCACCACACTTGTAACAGACTCTCGTTCCCTTCAAGAAAGTACCAGGGTTTTTCTTACCACATTTAACATAGGATGGATATTCAACCTTTCCCTTATTCCCCTTATTTCCATTCCCATATTTATTAGCAGGTCTCTTCTTCTCTTGATTTTCTTTAAAGTCATAAGACTTAGAGAATTACTTTTCGGTCTTGATAGCACATGAGACAATGTCTTCATACGAGGAAAAGGATTGTGAGACTAATGATCGATAGAGAAATGTTTTTAACCCATCAAAGAAACGATCAATCTTACTTCTTGGGTTACGTATATAATCTCCAGCATACCTTGCTAACCTTGTAAAGTTAGCCTCATACTTTGCGACATTCTCATCCTCCTTTTGTCTCAGACTCAGAAACTGTCTTTCCATATCTGCTCGTTGGTCGCGAGGAAAGTATTTTTCTAAAAATAGATCTTTGAACTCCCTCCATTCCATATTTGATACTTCATCATCTTCCTTAGTGTTTTGAATCAATGACCACTATTGATCAGCATCTCCAGTGAGGCGGTAAACTTCCATGATAACGTTTTCCCTTTCACTACTCCCCAAAGATTGAACTATTTTCTCTAGGGAAAATATCCATTGCTCAGCTACTAAAATATTTGTACTCCCATTGAATTTTGGTGGTTGTTGCCTCATGAATCGATCTAACATTGATCCTCCATGCTGCAGATCAGGGTGCTCCATACGGGTAAGGTTATTATTCATAACCTGAGTGAGTTGTCCCAGTATGGTGATTAGCTGATCGGCACCAGTTGCATCACTAGCTCCAATATAATTATCTTGAGCAAGAGGGAAATCCCTACATGGAGTGCGTGCATTGATACGGTTTCCATTTCTTCCACTAGGCGTCATTTCTAAACAATGGCATAAACTAGATCAGTTTATGAATCAAAATACATAATCCCATACTTATAAAACACTTAACATAAATTGAACTATTTATGGATATAATCCATAATCATAAAAAAGTTTTCTTTGAGGAAGTATATACTCATAAACCCTTCATAATTATTTGTAAATAAAATGAGAGTTATCCTAAGCATATCCCCCGAGAGTGTCATAACCAAGAGTGCAGCAAGGCCCGTTGTCGTGCACCAGTTCCCGTTCGAGTCTAGCTCAAAGCGGTGTTTTCGGGTTTTACCCCTAGGTACATATGTGTCAGAGCCTCCTCTACCTGCTCGTATCCAGACAGGGATGTATTGCTCAGAAAACTCACAAAATCTCTACAATACCAAAATTCTAGGAAGTTCTTCTATACTAATCCTCAAAGTTCATCTTAGGTCTACGTGCTCTAATCAGGGTTTATCTAAATCTAGCTTCCAAGGTTTGTACTAAACTTCCTCTAATACCAATTGTAACACCCCGACCCCAGTTACCCAGAGTCGGTGCATTTTTACAATACATTATCATGATCACAGGAAAGATCAAATCTCGAAAGACCGATTGGTTTAGTAGCCTTGGAAACACTAGATATATTCATAAAGTTTTACATTACATCATGAAGTGAAAAACTACTACAACAACATAATGTCTCCATAATCCACACTATTATCCCCTCATAATATCCCTGTAGGTCATTCATAACTTACTTCTTCACATCCTGGGAAAAATAAAACATAGAAAAGGGGTGAGCTCAAATGCCCAGTAAGGATAACAATATAGCAGAAACTTTCAAAAATAAGCATAAACATTTAAGGCAATGTATAACTAAAACAAAAGCCTTTTAAACTTTAACTTCAACATAGTATGACAAAAGTAAAATGAAATAATGTCATTTACTTATTCACATGGATATTCTACTAATCGAATAATCACATGCAATATCAATAACCACTTTCATAATGATGGAATGCATAATGCCAGACTATCATAACCACATAGCCAAGGCCTCGTGCCAATACTACAAATAAGATTTTTCCAAGGCCTTGTGCCAAGACAATAGTTTGTCTCATGAGACCTACCGATGCATCGAGGAGCTATAGCAGGCTCCACCCGTCACATATTAAGTCCAATGCATTCCCATATGAAAAGGTTTAAACATAACATAAACATTCATATTAAAACTAGCATACGAAATGTCAATACCTTCACCATAAACTATGAATGGTATAAAAATAGCACATCCACAGTCAAACATATCACAAAACCTTCAATACAATATATATGTTTTGTATCATAATAAATCAACTTCAAATAAGCGTAAAATCCATTAAAGGATGTTAACATAGATGAAATCAAAACTCTTTTTAGAGAAATATCTCTTTCTATTTTGAAATAATTTAATAGTCATATATTTATAAAATAAAACATTTTCTTTGAAAATATTCTTGTAATCTTGTAAGGGAAGCTTCGACGATTTTATAACGGTGGAAAATAACCGCACCCGTCGTATAAGTTAAAAAACATTCTTACCTTAATTCTGTCGAAAAGGTTAAAAGCACCTTGTTTGGAAAATGACAGAAAGATTCCTTTATAAAACTCTCATAAAAGTCAAAGAAGGGTATAAATGACTTTAACACATATTCTTTTAAATAGTAAAAATGTTTTGAAATACATTTTTAAGAAACATGGATGTGGATGATAAAGAAATCTCAGTAGATTATTACGTATAAACAACCTCGGATAATGAAGAGATTGCGAAATAAACCCTTACCTTGCACATTTCCTTGGTTTAGGGTAGGTTAAACTCCTGTATAATGGTGAAATAATTGTTATTAAATTATACAAGAATCATATATATTAATATGATATCATATATGATCTTTTAACAGTGATTTGTTAATAATATCTTAGTATTATTATTGTTTCGGGTGTTAACTTACTCATTTTCTTTTATGTGTTTTGTTACGTAATCCATGTTTGTCATGGATAGGTTGTATCTTAATCATATCCATAATGATATCAAATCTTTAGATACTATTATTAATCATCAAATGATAATTATACTTGAATGGATATGATGGAGAATGAATCTCATCACGTTCGTGGAGACGGTAGTCCGTACGTACGCACGAGCGACAATATCATTCTTTTGATATTAAAATAATATATAAATGGATGGAATATCATATATACAGAATCATTAATGTGTTATATTTATTATTTACATGAGTTACACATCATTATTATACCCATCCAAATAATAATATATTGAATAACAATTACACCACGACGTGGAGATGGTAAGCCGTACGTACGCACGTATGGTGACATGTTATTCAAAGGGTGGATAGAATACTTAATATGGTTGTACCATATTTATAATAACATGAAATTATATATATGATACTGGATTTATTATTTTAGAATGGTAACAACAAAGGAAGAAGAAGTGGAAGAAGAAAGGAACTTGGAAAAGGGTGGTGAAATCATTACCTCTTCTTCGGGTTCTTCCTTTTGATTTGATCAAAAGGGCTCCATAGGATGGCTTTCGGATCAAACTAAGGACTCTAGGTTGTAGTGAGGGAAGTTTGGAGAGTATTTGGGAAGATTTTGGCCGAACCAAAAGGCTTTGAATGTGTTAAGTAATGAGAAGGGGGAGTGCCCTTTTATAAGAGGGTGAGGGTCACCTTTGGAAAACCTAGAAATATTAATTTATAATAAATTCATATTCAGTTTCTAATGGACCCAATGTGGATTATTTTACTTTTATGGTGGGGATAGGTCGAAAACCATTCAACCAATAGAATTTAGACAGGTTTGGGTTACTATATTAACCTTATCTTTTAGTTTTAACTCTTAGTTAATTAGTTTGACATTTACCATGTCACTTTGTATTTTTATATTATATAGTTAATAAACTTACTATATACATCCAAGCGACCCCCAAGTGGTTCATTAATGATAAACCTATCATGATATAAGTCTCTTGGCCGAACCTTATATTTTTAGGAATTTAATATCAATTAATAATATAATATTTGTTTTAAAAACTCTTTTATGTCAATTTTGACACTATTCAATTGATGATTTTTGTAAAACTTATAAAAGAATGATTACTTCAAAAAAGGTCAATTACATCAATAATAATATGTCATATTATCCTAGAAAATTAGTTTAATTCATTAAAAGTCTCAAATTATATTTATTTGGGTATTTATAATATCAATTATTTTAATTTTTTACTATTATGGTAATTACTGCATCATCATTGTGTCATAAATAAATTATATTATGTAATCTCCAAAAATTATAAATAAAATAAAATTATGTAGGAAATCATTTTATATTTCGAATGAATATTTATAGTCGAAAATCCAACATATATAACGCTATGTACAAATTCTTTTTCTAAAAGATATATGCTTGTGTCATTTTTGTATTCATTTTAACTTAATTAAAATAAAGTGTCCCTATCACCTACAAGTGGCTCTATGGGGTCCCAAAATCGACCCAAAGATGCCTATGGTCAAACATGTATCAACCAATAAGTATAGGACACGTTTTAAGGTAATTTATTATTATTATAATATTATTTTTTAACCCTTATTTACCGGATTTACCCTTAACCATGGTAAATAAAATATTTACTGAAGTAATTATTCAAAATGTCTAAAAATAAAAGTTACCTATTTACACAATTTGAACATCCTGATTCCAAATATGGAATCCATTTTTCCAAATTCAAAACACAGAAGTGGCAGAAATTAATTTAAAATTAATTCTCGTTGTTAAAACAAAAAGCGTGTTTTTAAGAGATAATAACTATCAAAAGATTGACACTTGTTTATGTCCGGTTTAATTGTAAAATTATGTCCAATGACCAAAATTTTAATAAATAGTAAAAATATATTCTAAATATACTTTAAAACCACTCTAATTCATAATTTATCAATATAAATTATTTCGATTAAAAAATTTGTTTTTAATTAAAATTTAGTAATTTTCACTATTCATCAAAATATTAAAGTTATCCGAAAAGTACCAAAATTTCACCTTAGGCTAAATTCGAAATTCCGAATCCAAAAATAAAGTCCATTTTGAAATATAAAATATATATAATTTCAAAAAGTAGGTATTACTATTTATAACGGCTAGTTTGATTAGTTATGGTGTGTTAGAACTCGATGTTGCGTACAACACACGCTATCACATTATTCAAAGAGAAGCGTACCGTAGAAGCTTGGGGTGTTACACAACAAAAAAGGGGGAGGAGGGTCGGTCATGTTCGTGTGGTCCAACCTCCTCCCGTTAAGATGATAACAAGCGGCCCAAAAATATAAGACGATGAACGACAAAGGATGTTTCACGAACAAGAAGCAATAAACCCCTATAGTTTTCCCACAAACAAGAATTCCCAACCCGCAACATATTCTTCGCGGATCAACTTTATGTTTAGTTGATCCACATTATTTTATTTAGAAGGAAGTAACATGGGGTTCATTAACACTCACAAAATAATTCCTTACCTCAACGTTGTCGTCGAACGTGAGTTCTTCGTGGAATTAACTGTCACGGAAGAAGAGGACCATCGCGTCGTGGAAGGGGCGTCGCGGAAGAAGCGTCGTTGATGTCACGGTACACGGCGTCGCGTCGTCCATCTCTGAGGGTTCGGCGTTCTTCGTCGGAGGTTGATGCGTTCTTCGCGTTCTTCGCGTTCTTCACAATCTTCGTCGAAGAAGAACTCTTTCTTCCAAATCCTCTCCATGCCACAAGTTCCAACAGAAATAAAATAAGAGTTATCTTATTTTAATAACGCACATGACACGTTTTAATTTCAAAAGAAACGAAATGAACAATTAATTCAATGAATTAATTGTGACGATTTAACCACCCAATTTAATGAGGCGTTTCTTAACCAGAAAAACGTAAGGTTTGAATTTATTAAAAAGGGGGTGCGGGTGCGTTACTTAGAAGGAAAGAAATGGTGGGGCTCGTGTGGGTCCCACCTCACAAAATATCCTACCAAGTCGGTAGGATATTGTGGGTCCCATCTAATCCACTTAACTTAGGTTAAGCCAGCTTTAAGTAAAATAAAATAAAGTGTCGCACCACTTTTATTTTATTTCTTAACTTAACCCCAAAAAAATTAAAAACCACACCAGAGCAAACGCAACTCTGGAAAATGCGTTTCTAAACAAAACCCGGCGCTACGATTCCATCGGTGCCCTCAGAATTCGATTCTGAGCACCGGTTCAAAAGTTAGAAAAAACCGCTCATTCGTTCACCGAACGTACCCAAGCTAAACTTCGGAAATTGATTCCAGGCACACCGGGCCTCGTAATCAGGTGCCGTCAGAAACTACGTTCTTGTAAAATTCTAAAGAAAATTAAGAAAAAAATTTCCTTGAAATTTCCGGGTCTTTACATTACCGCCTTCAAGGATGGTCATAAAAACATTTTTATGGTTAAAACAGATTATAATATGTGTATTAAAACTTATTTAATGTTATGTAACTAGTATATAAACATATTATTTAATAAAACAATACTCATTTGTGTTGGTCATAAAAACCAGCAAAATAATATAATCATTTGTTCATCAACATTTTATCTAATGAATAATATTCATGTCAAAAAATAAAATGATATATGGAACCATTTAAATTTATGGAAATAAATTAATACCATATCATTCCAGCTCTAGAGTTTTTCTTCCAGTTTAGAAGAACTTTCATAATTATACCCAAGCAAACCAACCATGAAACCATGAAACGGACAATCTCGAAATGACAAAATTAAACACTATAACTCATCTAAATAGCCATAAATGAACATAATAAAATTAAAATAAATCAAATATATGTATAATAGGATCATAATTAAATAATTGATGGGTCTTATTTGATTATCCAATACATGAAGTGCATGTGAAGAATAGTTTCATACATAACCTAAGGGATTCTCTTCGAACCTCCATTTTTCCTTCAGGTTACACTTTCTCTCTCTTTACCCCCAATTTAATTCTTAATTATTCTTATGTAATACTCCTAAATTGTATTTTTATGTTCCAAACATATGATCCTATCTAAATTATTCTTTCTTTTATGCGTAAATACATGTTTTATAATGTTTGGTTCTCAATTCTGCCCGATAATCATGCCCGATTAAAGGGAAATTCCCAATTTCTTACCCATTTTAAAGTACATCTCACAATATATTTTAAGCCAAAAACACTTTTCTAAAACAAATAGTTTCATTATTAATAACTCTATTAGTAGATTTTTAGTTTTATATAAAAAATATTTCTTTGTCCTCTTTAAATCACTTTAATGTTTTCCCTTAAACCGCACGAAAGTGTCTCATTTCTAAAGTATCTTAAATAATATTTATTAATTATTTCACTTCAGTTGGAGATAATTTATTATTATCTATGCCCATTTTACCTTATGAATTTACATTTATGATTTTAATCCATTTTTTCATCTAAAACATCATGATATGTCCATTGGTTATGCCTTATGATATGATTACGATACCTGTTTCTTTCCATGGGTAACCCTTATGTTTATTCTTTATGTTTGATTCTTCATGTGGAACACATATGCATGAACATGTTATGATGGGTGTTCCTAAATAGTGCTTTAATGCATTTTTTAATTTTTACTCTCATGATACATCTTGTTGGGATAGGGAGTAAACCTAATTCCTTTGTGGGACTTTGTCCAGCATGTGATATGATCTTGGAAGCTAGCCTTGACTCATGTTTATGTCATGTTATATGTTTTTTACACATGCCTATATTTCTATGATTATATGATCACATGTTATACATGTTATTATTCCATATGATTATTCATGTTCCATGCCTTTATATGTCATCATGTTATGCCTTCTGACCATTGTGTTATGCTTTATTCGTATATTTATTCCCTTATTGGATTTTTAGCTCATCCCTTTTGACTATATATCCCTCACAATATCCTATGAAGATGTAATATCTCAAAGGATGTTAGGATATCATTATGGATTATTAATATATTGATATTTTATTCTATTTCCATCTATTTAATTTTATGTACCAAATCTTCCAAAGTCACTTGTCTATTAAATACTTGGTTTTTATTTCATAGTTAATTATGCTTAAAATCATGTAATATTATGTGTAAGAGTCTAGGGACATTATAGTTGGTATTAGATCATGGTCTAGTTATTTTTGGATACTAGGAATAGAAAAATTTAGTATAAACCCTAGGGATAATTTCTTCACCATGGATAACTTAGATTAAAACATAGAGAATCACAAGATAGGATATACTTTCCATTACAAGTTTATCATTCTATGATCAATGTTTAATTTTTATATGCTTATTACTTATGTATTAAATCCCCACTAATTTTACATTATTTTTTTAGTTAATGGATGGATATAGGAGAAATTGTGCCAATAGTCAGTGTGATAGGCAATGTGATGATTCCCTTAATGAAATTCCAAATTTGATTAGAATGGAAGCTCAAAACCTCCTGAAATTACTTTCTCTACTGGATCATGTTAGGAATAATAACATGAATCATGTGGAACTCACTCTTTTTCCTAATAAATAGATAGTTTTGGTTGAAATCTTTATGTTCCAAAGGCCTCCCATATTTAGTGCATCTTCTGATCCCACCATCGCAAAACAATGTATTAACTCCTTTAAGAAGATATTGTCTTTCCTTCAATGCAAAAAAGAAGATAAATTTATACTGGTGGTCTATCATTTTTATGGGGAAACTCATTAGTGGTGGACACTGATAAAAAAAGTATAAGGATGAAATTTGTTCCATGTAATGGGAAGATTTCTAGATAATATTTTTCAATAAATATTTTCCCCAAACCCTCTATCTTAAGATAGAAAGGGAGTTCTTTGGGATGAAGAAAATGGAAGATGAGTCTATCAGGATGTATGAGGAAAACTTTACAAGGCTTGAACAATACACCTCTGAATTTTTCATGAACATTGAAATCAAGGTGGATTGCTTATTTAGAAGACTAATCCCAATTATATAGAAATAATTAGCAATTCGATACTTTTAAAGCTATTAGAAGATTGTCTATTGTACCATTAAGGTTGAAATGGTGATCGAAGACTCTCAGTGATCTCATGGTTATGGAGATAAAAAGAGGAAATGGAGTTTAATATTGGAGGATAACCAGATAAATCCCATTATGGGAAGAAAAACCAACATCCCATGTATCGAAAGTGTGGGAAGAAGCATCCCATTAACTATCTAAAGGCAACCAAGTGATGCTTCAAATGTGGAAGAGAGGGGAATCAAGATAATTATTTTCAAATTGATATGAATAATCCCACAAATGTTGAATAAGAAAGTAAGGTTTAGATCAACACACATCCTATAGTGTATTGTTTCATATTCAAGGAACATGGAAATTATGTGAGCCAATTACCTAAGCCATGGTTCATCAGAGGCAAGCAACATCAACAACCTCCTAGACAACCTGAAAGGTAATATGCTATCAGTACTACTGAGGTGGAGCCCAAAAATGATGAAGTTATAGGTACACTGGTTATTATTTCATTAATAGTAAACATACTATTTTATTCTAGTTCTACACACTCTTTCATATCTTTTATGTTTAGTATAACTATTAAAACACCACATAAAAATAGGGTGGTTGAGTTATATGTGAGAATAGAAAATGGGGAAATTACTGTATCCAAAGTATATAATTCCTCCTCAGTTAGTTTTTGTGGGATGAACCTCCCAAAAAATCTTGTCATGCTTTCTTTGGTGGAGTTTGATGTTATATTGTGCATGGATTGGCTATATTTATATAGAGACAACATCAACTATTAGGAAAGGGATATCTCACTTCACATTCTGAGGAATCCTCTAATTTTATACAAGTTTAAGGAGGAGGATGAATCTCCATAGTTATTTTCATCTCAATTGTGGATATTATTGCCTTATGAGAAAGAATATCTAGCTCAAATGATTGAGAAAAAGGATAGAATAATTATCAAATACATTCCCATTGTGAGGGAATACACTGATGTGTTTCCTAAATAATTTCTCAGTCTTCCTCCTGATCAATAGGTTGAGTTCTCAATTGAAATTATTCCTTGATCTCTTCCTATATCAAATATACCTTATATAATGGACACCATTGAGTTGGAGTAACTAAAGAAGCAATTTTAAGATAATATGGACAAGTGTTGGATATGCCTAATTTATTCACCATGTGGTGGTCCATCCCTCTTCATTAAAAAGAGGGATAGATCTATGAACCTCTACATTTATTATTGTGAGCTCAACAAAATCATGATAAAGAACAAGTATCCCCTTACATAGATAGATGAATTTTTTGATCAACTACATGGGGCCATGTATTTCTCTAAGGTGGGTCTTTGGTCAGGATATCACCAACTAATGGTGAAGAAGAACGATATGCCCAATACTACCTTCCAAACAAGGTATACACACTATGAGTTAATAGTGCTTCCCTTTCGACTCACTAATGCTCTATAAATATTCATGGACTTAATAAATAGAGTCTTTAGAGATTATCTCAACAAATTTGTGGTCGTCTTTATTGATGATATTCAAACATACTCCAAGAGAAAGGAGGAACATGATGAGCATTTGAATATTGTGATAAAGACCTTGAGAAGGGATAAACTCTATGAAAAGTACACTAAATGTGAGTTTTGTATAGAGTAAGTATCATTCATGGGGATTTTTATAACCAAAAAAGGAATATTTATGGACCCTTTCATGACAAAGGTAGTTAAAGAGTGGCACAGACCCATATCTATAATGGAGGTTTTTAGATTCATTTTTCTAGATGGATTTTACCAACGAATTGTGAGGAACTTCCCATGATTTTTAAATATACTAACCAAGATGACTCATAAGGGAGTAAAGTTTATCTGGACTAGTGAATTTTAAGACTTCTTTAAAGAGTTTAAAAAGAGGCTTATCACTGCACTAGTGCTCACACTACCAATAATTAGTGAACTCTATGTTATATATAGTGATGCTTAAAATAAGGGATTAGGTTGTGTACTGATTCAAAATGATAAAGTGATAGCATATGCCTCAAGGAAATTAAAAATGTATGATCAAAACTATCCCATGCTTGATATAGAGTTGGCGGTTGTAATCTTTCCATTGAAAATACGGCAGCATTATCTCTACAGAGAGAAGTGTGAGATATATAGTGATTATAAGATCCTAAAATATATATTCACCTAGAAGGAACATAATATGAACCATTGAAGATGGTTAGATATAATCAAGGATTATGATCACTCAATCCAATACCATCCTGGTAAAAAAAATGTGACAGATTCTCTAAGTAGAAAGGATCCTCAAACATTATCAATGATAAGAATTGAGAAGGATCCAATATTCTTATATTTGTAAAGGATAGATATGGGGATCACTAATGAAGTAACATCATCAATCCTTCCTCAAATGATTGCACAACCATCCCTCGTGGAGAAAATAAAGAATACTCAAAGAAATGATGTAGAAATTCAGAAAAAGGAGGACACTATCAAAAAAGTGAAATCCTCAAAGTTCAAAATTGATTAGGAAGGAGTCATAATATTTGGGCCACCTTTATGTATACTATCAAATCCATAGATAAAGAAATATATTCTAAATGACTCACATAGATCAACAATCTATATTCACCCAAGAATATTAAATATTTATTGATATCTACATGAGCACTACTGATGGAACAATATGAAGAAATTGACCATTGAATATACATCAAAGTGCCTAGTATGTCAATAAGTAAAGGGTGAAAGAAAATAAGTCCAAGGGGATGATGAAACCATTACCCATACAAACATGGAAATGAGAAAAGATTAATATGGAATTTTTCATTAAAATTATGAAGACATCCAGAGGAAACAATGTTATATGAGTTGTTATGGATCATCTTAAAAATACATCTTACTTTATCATAATTCGATAGGACTTCTCACTAGATCAAATTTCCCATATATATATCAAATAAGTTGTGAGGATTCATGGATTACCACTATCAATTGTATCCAACTGAGATTTGATATTCACCTATATGTTCTGGAAAAGTATCCAACATGATCTAAACACTGAACTGAACTTTAATATGGCTTATCATCTTCAAACCGATGGCCAATCTATGCAGAATATTAAGACATTGGAAGGCATGTTGAGAGAATGTTTTATGGACTTCAAAGGAAGATGATACCAACATCTACCTTTGGTCGATTTCTCTTACAAAAATAATTTCCACTCAAGAATCCAAATGGATCCATATATATACCTTTATGGGAATATATGTAGAAGACCAACATGCTGGGATGAAGTTGGTGAATGTAATATTCTTGTACCTGAAATAGTTGAAGAAATGGTAGAAAATGTGAAACCATTCAACAACACATTAAGGAAGAAAAAATACGACAAAATATCTATGTATATAATCGATGAAGAGACCTAGAGTTTATGGTTGGAGACATGATATTCATCAACATATCTCTATGGAATAGGATCATGATATTTGGGAATAAAGGAAAGCTGCATCCTAGGTATATCATCCCCTTCAAGATTCTTGATCATGTTGGAGTTGTGGCCTATAGACTAGCTCTTCCACTAACCATGTATCAAGTACATGATGTATTCCATGTATCCCTCTTGAGAAATTATATACTAGATCCCTCACATGTACTAAATTCAGAGGGGGTACAGTTGGAAAATGATCTTTCTTACGAGGTGTAGCCGGTGAAGATCTTGGACCATAAAGATAATGTTCTATACAAGAAGACTAATCACCTGGTTAAAGTACTATGGCAGAACCATAAGTATGAAGATGCGACATGGGAACCAGAGGAAGCAATGAAGGATAAGTACCCCTATCTCTTTTCATCTTAGAGTGTAAAACGAAATTTTGAGGGTGAAATTTCAAAATGGGGAAGAATGTAATGACCCATAATTTTATCAATTGAAATTACCTTATTATAATTATTTCATATAGTATAAAGCTCATTAATCACATATAGAACACAAACAAAAATTATTCTCATATATTAATAATGAAATAAGTGGTATTTTTAGAAATTAAGGAACCTATACCAATGGAATAGTAACTCAACCATTGGAATAGTAATGTGACCATTAAGAATATTAATATAGATATTAGAAGAGTAACCTCCCATATTAAAGTATAAATAAAATTAAGGTATCTTATAAATGAAAACATGATACATTTATATCAAGGAATCAGTAAATAAATGGTTTAAAAATGAAAAATTAAGTGTTGGATTTTTTGTAAAATGTAAATGTTAATTTAAAATTTTATAATTAACATAATGATTGAAAAGGAAATTTATTTTCATAAAATAGATTCATAAATTAATATTTTGTTTTCTTCTAATTATATTATAATTTTATGATTCCTTAATTAATTTTTCAAAGTTTCATAAAAATGGTTATAATATTAAAATTGGTATTTTTTGAATAAATGATGATTTTAATTAAAAAATAAATTTCTCATATTTAGAAAACTATTTTCATAAAACAGATTCCATTTTTAAAATCTGTACATCAAAAATTTTTATGGGTGAATTTTTGGGTTATTTCTTAAATAGTGGAATTTTTGGTAAATAGTGAAATACAATAATTTACGGTATTTAACATTTTAGACAAATATATGAATTTTTGAGTCATGGATTATGTAAGAACCCACTAGTTAGAAATCACATGCACTATTTACTCTAATTAGTCAGAATAATTAACATTATTGTTTGTCTTGAGGCAAAATAATAAACTAATGAATAAAATAATCAAAAACACCCATCTCTTCGCCTTATAAATACCACCCCACACCACCAATTTTCATCACACTTTATAAGACTTGTATATTTATTATATTATACCCAATTCCTCTCCAAAATATCTTCTCCGTGTTTTAGTATTTCTAGTCTCACCAAAAGACCATTTCCAAATGCCATAAGGAGGTTCTCAAGGAGAAGATACTCAAGAGGTAAAGCCCTCCCTCTTTCTCTTTTATTTTTATTAATTTTTATATCCTTCCCTCACCTCCCCTATCCAAAGTAAAATGATAAATCCAGTATAATATATATACTAAAATTTTATTTTTTAAATGGAATAACCATCAACAAATCTCCTCTCCTCTCCTTTTGTTCTAAAAATGAAAACATCATCCATGGGGTGTTGATTCACCGCCTTCGTGGACAATGAGTTTTTTTTCATTACCTCCTTAAAGTATGGTCCTAAAATATGTTTTATGGTTAAAAAAATTATAATATGTGTATTATAACTTATTTAATGTTATATACCCATTATATAAACATATTATTACATAAAACTATACTAATTCATGATGGTCGTAAAAACCACCAAAATATACTAATCATTTTTTCATCAATGTTTTATCTAATGAATATTCACCATGTAGAAAAATAAAAATGATATATGGGACCATTGAAATATATGGAAATAAATTAATACATTCTCATTATACTTCTATATTTTTCCTTCTATTTTTCAAGAACTTTCATAATTATACACAAGTGAACTTACCATGAAACGAATGCCCTCGAAATGATAAAATTAAACACTATAACTCATAAAAATAGCCATAAATGAACATAATAAAATTATAATAAATCAAATTTATTTATAATAGGTTATAATTTAATTAGTTAATGTATTTAATTTTATTATCTTGGACATTAAGTGCAAGTGCAGGACACTTTTAGACATAAAGTAAGGGATTCTCTCCGAACCTCCATTTTTTCTTCGGGTAATGAAATCTCTCTATTTAAACCAATTTAATTCTTAATTATTATTATTTACTCATAATAAATTATGTGTGTACATTCCAAACATATGAACCTAGCTCAATTCTTCTTTCTTTTATTGGGAAATACATGTTTTATAAGGTTTCCTTCATAACTCCTCCTGATAAGCAAGCCTGATTAAAGGGAACTTTCCAATTTCTTACCCATTTTCAAGTACATCCCACAATATATTTTAATCCCCTAATATTTTTTTAAAATCACTCATTTCATCATGAAAAACTATATTATTTTATTTCAGGTTTTATACAAAAATCATGCCTTTGTCCACTTTAAAGTCTCTTTAATGTTTTCTCATAAACCGCACTAAAGGGGTTAATTTCTAAAGTTTCTTAAAAACTATTTTTAATGATTTCACTTTATTTGGACATAATTTATCATGATATAAGCCTATTTTTCATTATTAATGTTTATGTATGATTTTAATCCATTCTTTCATTGACACCGTTATGATATACCCATTGGTTATTCCATATGACATTATTATGATACCAATTTCTTTCCATGGGAAACCCCTATGTTTATCCAATATGTTTGATTCTTCATGTGGAACACATATTCAGGAACATGTTATTATGGTTTCACCCAGATAGTGATCTAATTCATTGTATAATGTTTAGTCTCTTGAGACATCTAGTTGGGACAAGGAGTAAACCTGATTCCTTTATGGGGCTTTGTCCACCATGTTATATAGTCTGGGTAGTTATCATTGACTCATGTTTATGTCATTTTATATTTTTCTTCCACATTCCTATGATTCCATGATTATATGATTCGATGTTCTACATGTTATTCTTCCATATGATTATTTATGTTCTTTAACTTTATATAGAATCATGTTATGCCTTCTAACCCATGTGTTATGATTTATTTTTATGTTTATTCCCTTACTGGGATTTTTAGCTCCTCCTTTTTTCTATATATCCCCTATTTTATCCTATGAATATGTAAGACTTCAAAGGAAGTTAAGAGATCATTATGGATTAGTAATATAAAGATGTTTTATTATAGTTCCATGTTTTTAATTTTATATACATAATCTTCCAAATATACTAGACTATTCGATCCTTGGTTTGTATTTCATGGTTAATAATGCTTAAAATCATGTAATAATATGTTTAAAATGATAGTCCCATTATAACTTCTTTTACATGGGTTATGCTATGATAAAATATTTATGAAACTTGTTTCCTTTTCACATGTTATGATTTGATGAATGTATTATGATCCTGTGGAAAACATTTACATGATTTTAATTATGTGAAGAGTGAGACCAGAATTATATATCCCTATGATGTATTGGGTAAATATTGATATTCTAGGTTCGGAATGTAGTGGAAGCACAGAATGGGTGGTGCCCAACTTTTCTTTTTACCTGATCTTGATTATTAATCCGAGTTCTTCATAGCAATAAATGTCGTGAGAAATATAATTGAATAAATAAGATAGAAAAAGATAAATCTCGATGGAACCATGAGAGGTGATCAACACATATTTTTTATAATTAATTTAATTAAAACAAGAATTACCTAATGGAATTATTTATTGATTGATGTGGTGGGCCACATATCTGTAATGAACCACTATTTCATTATAGAATCCAAGGGTAGGATTCCTTTTGCAGTGATCCATACATGCTCCACGTATCTCCGAACCTCATCGAAGGAGTCTTCAGGTGCTAGAACAAAAGATCCTTACACTGACGATGTCTGCCTTCGATCACCTTGAGATCACTTCCAAAGCATTCTCCTTGATCCAGTGGAATATGATCATTCTCGTTCTTGAGTCTGTTTTTAGAGAAGGATGAACTCTCTAGGCTTGAGGTCTTTTCTCCAATATATTATTCATAATGAATTTATTGGCTAGGTTATGAGAAAATAGTTACAATTGTGTATTTATATCACTAGGGTTAAAATAATATAATTTCACAAGTGCCCTTATATATTTTATTAATACTAGTGAAACCCCATATCAAATAATAATAGTATTATTATTATTATATCTTGACACACACTTAACCAGAAAATTATTATTAATTATTATTTAATTAAATAATATTCAATATTACTATTTCTCACTAGACCCTTAAACTTGGTCTGGAAATCCTCCATAATATTTTTTGGGCCTTGAACAATGTCTATTTATTTATTAAATAAATGAAACTGTATTATTCACCAATAAATATATAAATATTATATTCAATGAATAGAAAATAAGTATTTATATTTTATTCCACTCATAATATATTCTCTCAAATAACTAGTATTAGAATAAATTAAATTAGGAATACATGAATAATTATTAAACCACAACCAGGAATAATATTTATTCATATTTTTAAATAAATAAATATTTAATTGAGACACTAGATACACTCAGTGTGTGACCCTCTAGGCCTCTTTCTCAGTGGAATCAGGTGGATCAGCCTAAAGTCCAAGGTTAGTGTCTAACAACACGCCAAGGAAACCATAAAGAAAGAAGTTAAAGCCGTAATGACATGTCACCACATATGAACACTAACCATGTAATATAAATCCTTTGTATCAATATCTCTAATCAAGTGGGTTGCGTGCTAGTGCCATCAACCCATGTTCTCAATTTCTCTTTATTTGAATTCCCATAAATTGAAATTTCCTATCGAACACCATGGCCATGGATTTACTTAGGTTATTTCATTTCTATCAAAGGGACTGAGATATAAACATTCGTTAAATAATAGAAGGGACAAATACTTTCTCGCATTATTCATTAATGTAGTATTACTCATGACATAACCAACATATCCTACCGCACCACGAAAATATGTCATAATGGTTTTTGCCAATTCATTTATGTACATGAGTCATAATACCCATTAACAATAATCTTAAATTATAGGGACCAATACACACATCTGCAGATAGGAACATCCTAAAGAACTTAGTAAATTTGGATTTCCTACTGGAGGGTCTCATTATCATAGTATCTTCCTGGACATTACCAAGGGTGTACACCATGAGAAGGTGCCTCAAAGTCCTATGAGTCTCCAACCCTGATATTCTGTATCATCTATGTATCTCAAATGATATCATCCGACTATAGAATATATATTCAAAAATAGTGTCTTAGCACTTCTGGGTTCTCAGCATGGTAGGGATCTACTATGACATTTTAGTATGAAAACTACTCTTAGGACATTATCTAATAAAATGTCATGAAAAAGAACAATAATGATGTGATAAGAAGTTTATTAATATTCAAATCCATGAATATAGGTTTATCATAAAGTACAAAGAATTTGGTTCTAGGGAACCAACTCCAATAGACACCCACTTGCATTAGTTTCAACTACTAACAACCATCAGTTCACTAGCTCTCACATGATACTCATGCTTCTGCTGAGATAGGCCTTTAGTCAAGGTTTCTTCCACATTATGTTTCCATGGGTACTCTTACTGCAAATTCACCCCTATGATGAAAAACCCTCAAGAGGTGATACTTCCGGAGTATGTGCTTTGTTTTTTGGTGTGACCTTGGCTCTTTTTGAAGATCCACCAATGCATTATTATCATAATAAAATGTGATAGGGTATTTACTGCTAGTTATCACATCAATCTCCTGGAAAACTTTTCGAATACATATGGCTTCCTTGGCTGCATCAGAAGCCGCTATATACTCGGACTCCGCTGTAGAATCAATGACAACTAGATGCTTTGAACTCTTTCAGCTCACAGCTCCTCCATTGAGACAAATAACATATCTTTATTGCGAATTTATATCATTTTGATCTATATAAAAACTAGCATCAACATACCCCCTGATGATAATCTCATCATCTCCACCATACACTAAGAACATATCCTTAGTTCTTCTCAGATACTTAAGGATGGACTTAATAGTAGACCAATGTTGTTCTCCTAAATCTTCTTGATATCTACCTACTATGCTTAGTGCATAGGCAATATCAATTCTAGTATATGACATGGAATATATGATATATCCTATCACTGAAGCATATAGGATCATACTCATTCTTTCTTTCTATTATTGCATCTGGGGACACATTTTCCTAGAAAGATGTAAGCCATGTGACACTGAAACCAATCCTCTCTTGGATTGTTCCATACTAAATATCTTTAGTATCTGGTCAATGTATGTACTTTGACTTAGTCCAAGAAGCCTCTTGGATCTATCCTGAATGATCTTGGTCTATAGAATATAGGATGATTCACCTATTTATTTCATGGAGAAACACTTATTCAACTAGTATTTGATTGATTGTAAGACTGGTATGTTGTTTCCAATAAGTAATATTTCATCAACATACACTACTAGTACAACAACCACATTCCCATCATACCTTTTGTAAATATATGGCTCACATTCGTTCTTAATAAAACCAAATTCTTTTATGGATTCATTGAATCAAATGTTCCATGACCTGGATGTTTTCTTTAATCCATAAATGGATCTCTATAACTTGAAAATCCTTTTGGCATCTTCTAGAGTCACAATACCTTCTAGTTTTTTCATATAGACATCTTCTTAAAGGTTCATGTTAAGGAATGCAGTTTTGATATCCATCTTCCAAATCTCATAGTCATGGTAAGTAGATATAAAAAATATGATTCTAATAGATTTAAACATGGAAACTGGAAAAAATGTTTCATCATAGTCAATTCCTTGATGTTGTTTAAAACCTTTAGCCACTAACCTTTTTTTATAGGTATTTAATTTACCTTCATTTTCTAATTTCCTCTTGAATACCCATTTTCATCCCACAGGATTTACATCAACTGGAATGTCAACCAAAACCCAAACATGGTTTTGATACATGGAATCTATCTCAGAATTCATAGATTCTAGCTATCTTGCAGCTTTTGAACTCTCTACTAATTCCTTTTCGGAGAGAGATTCATCATTTTCCAATAATAATGATTCACCATCCTCAGTGACAAGAAAACCATATCATTTATGTTATCTTACCTCTCTTATATTCCTACACAATATTCGTGTTTCAGGAACTACTTCTTCCACGGGGACCAGTGGAACTTGTTCCTGTACCAACTTCGGTGTATCTTGAGCATCAAATTCATCGAAGTTAATCTTGTTCCCACTATCCTTTTTGAGGATGTGATCCCTCTCAATAATGATGACTTTCCTTGAGACAACCACTTTATTTTTTGAGGGGTTTTATATGTATAGTCTCTTTGTTTCAATGGGATACCCTATAAAGATACACCTTGTGCCCCAGGGTGCTAGTTTTTTGTTTGAGAAAGCCTTAACAAACTTCTCACATCCCCATACACATGTATGTGATAAAATGGGTTTCTTTCCACTCCAAAACTCAAAGGGGATTCCATTTACCGCTTTAGTTGGTACTCAGTTTAATTTTCATGTCATAGTTTGTAATTCATATCCCCAAAAGGATAATGGAAGATCTGTATGACTCATCAT
The DNA here is from genome assembly GCA_963277665.1 of Viscum album. Taxonomy (NCBI): domain Eukaryota; kingdom Viridiplantae; phylum Streptophyta; class Magnoliopsida; order Santalales; family Viscaceae; genus Viscum; species Viscum album. The sequence goes on from OY728158.1 coordinate 1,790,663,451, forward strand.
CGACCTTACCATGTACAATAAGGAAAGGTTCCTCCTTTTACTAACACCATTCCACTATGGTGTATAAGGTAGGGTGAGTTGAGATAGAATCCCAAACTCCCATAAAAAGTCGATGAAATCTTGGTTAAGATATTCTCTACCTCGATCAGATCAAAGATTCTTCATCTTCTTACCAAGCTGATTCTATAATTCTTTCTTGAATTCCTTGAATTTCAAAATGGACTCAGACTTATACCTCAGTAAGTAGATATAACCATTTATACTCAAGTCATCATTAAAATTTATGAAGTAAGAATATACATCTTTAACTTCTACTGTAAATGGTCCTCACATATCAGTGTGTACCAATCCTAGAATATCTGTAGCCCTTTCACCCAGTCTACCAAATGGTAGTTTGGTTATTTTCCCTTGTAAACAAGAATGACATCTATCTAGTTGTTTTATCTTGGAATAGTCTAAATAACAATCTTGACAGAGCTTTGTCAAACAATTCTCATTTACATGACTGAGATAGTGATTCCACAACTGGGTGTTATATAAGTCATGTGAACTTGATTCATTATCAATTCCTAACACTTTTTTTTATAATTTAATACATACAGTCCATTATTTAAATGTTCCATACCATAACATATGTTTTCCTTGTAAAAAGAAATAAATTTTATTTTTAAACATGAAAATAAACCCATATGTATCTAAACTTGATAAAAATATTATATTTTTGGTAATAATAGGTACGGAATAACAATAATGTAAATCTAATATCATTCTAATTGGAAATAAAAGGTGGTAGTCCCCAATGGCTAGGGTGGCCAGCCTTGCGACATTGGCAGCCAGAAGATCCACCTCTACTTTGTAAATTTTATAGAATCTATTTGGTTCATGCATTTTAATATATATGTGAGAACCACAAGTTGTATCTAAAAAGCAATGTGTAGAAATAGAAAGATATCACTCTATAATGAATTCACATTTAGCTTCCCCTTGCTTCTGGGTGTAGTTCCTCTTCCAGTGGCCTAGCTTGCCACATTAAAAGCATAATGCCTCCTTTTCCTTTCCCTTCCTCTGGATCTTCTCCATCTTAGTAGGATGGTCCTTTGTATCTTTAGACTATTTATAAATCTTGGGCCCATTTTCCTTGTCCTTAATTTAAATATTCACCATAAGGACAGCGGGATTGTCATTCCCCACGTCCTTATCCACTTGGTGAATCAAGGTCAAAAGTTCTAATAGACACTTCTCATTATTTTTCATATTATAATTCACAATGAAACTAAATATGGTCTTGGGAAGTGATGATAGTATGAGATATTTATGCAACTCATCAAAAAATCTAATCCCTAAGATGTCTATGCATTCAATGTAGCCAATAAGATTGACAACATGAGGCCCATCTGGAACAGACTCTCCAAGCTTAGTGTTTAATAGAGCATTGGAGATATCATACCTCTCTTGTCTCGCCTTCTCTTGATAGAGATCCCGAAGGTGAGACATCATGATATAGGTATCCATATCCTCATATTGCTTCAAGAGCTCATTGGACATGGATAATAACATGAATAACTGAACATATGTAGCATCATTTCGATGTTTCTCATATAGAGAGAGCTTTTTATCACTCACCTCATTTCCAGGTGCAACTGGTAAAGGTTCTTCTATCGCATATAGTTTCCTTTCATGGCGAAGGATGACACGTAGGTGCCTTTTCCACTCCTGGAAATCAGTGTTGGTAAGAAGGTTTTCCTTCTAAAGTATGGATCTCAATTATATGTTCAATGTCATTTTTAATTCCATTTCTATAATATAAGATAAGCAAAATTTTAGTACTTTATCTGATAAAATTTATAAAAATTCATAAATAATATTTATTATTCTCCCACCATTTTATCGAAACCCAATAGCCTTCACAATTAGCTTAAAAATATCATATTTCATGGATATTCAAGTGGAAAGGATCTTTATTACCCTTCTCATTAACCCACCTTGGCTGCTCAAGAAACTTGAAAGGTTTTAGGTAGGCATTCCAAATTCCAACTGCATTAACTCACAGTTCCTTGATCCACTGAGTGGACTCCCCAATACTAAAATCTTTTAATTTATATTTCTTCATCATTTGCCTCTCAGTTACACCAAGTACTACTTTTGAAGTCAACCCTTGATGTGAACCAAGTTAATTCAACCCAAAACCTCATGTTAGAATTCCCCTATAATTTAAATCATCCCATCTTTGGCTGATAAAACACTTTAAACTATAGTTCAATTCTAACTGAATTAATGGAAGGCTATACTGACTTAATACTTTATTAATGTATTTTATACTTTATGCATAAATTTCCAATTATTATCTTCATAATATTCTTGTTAAAATTAAGTGGGATTACTTAAGTGATTAACCATGTCTTAGATAATATTTATGCATAAGTTGGTTTATTTTAGTTCCATCATGCATTTTTGTTAATTAATTAATTATGTGATCATGAAAAAACATCCATAATGAAATTAACCATGAAATTGACAAAATTAAAATAAAGGGTATGATCATGAGCTTGTTCTAATGGTTAGTTTATCTAGTGGTTGATAAACTAACCAATGACCTGGGGGAGAAATACCTTGAACTAATTTTGGTTGTGTTTATAGCTTTCCACCTATCCACCTTTTTATCTCCTTGGATTGGTTTTCCCTCGGCTCTGAACTTGAATTTCCTCCACTAGCTTAGGAGCTCCATCCATTACATATGCTTTTACTCACATGCAGGTGAGGGGTAAAGTCGGGTTTACATAAAAGAAACCATGGGCACATAGTTCCTATATATTAATGAGGAGAGAAGTCATGTAGGACAATAATTTAATTTAATAAAAAATTAAAATGAAACCAATCACACACAAAGGTCTGATCTAGCTCATGACCATCCACATGCATGAAATGTATTTATGCATTTAATAAATATATCATTCAATTCTTAATCGTTCTTATTTTAGATAAATCATGCTCAAATCGATTAATTATTATCTTTAATTGATCAATTCTTTTATCTTAATCCTTATATGAATTTCCATGAGATTCTCATCCATTATAACTTTAAACAAATTAAATAAATTCATTTAAAATTAAATGTGTACATAACATGTACCATTGAGGTAACCTGGTGAATAATCGTCACACATATATTAATTAAACATTTAAATATTTATGTATATTAAAACCTATCACATGGCGTGTCCCATATTTATGACCACACACAAGTACATGTCTCAAGGTTTACATAGTAAAATAAATAAATTTTAAAATATATGTAACTGGTATAAGTGTATGGCATGTAGATCAGATCTACACGACATGTACATTCTTCACCATCCATCTGAGGTATACGCCTAGGGACTCGGTGTGTGAATCATACCTTATAAATCTTAGATTACACAGTGTGTATAGTGGGTCACACATAGTGTAGTATATGTGTTACACAGTCACTGGTCGGGTAAGTTGTTTTTGGAATATACAGCTTTTCCCTAACCGAAAGGGACTACAAAACATGTAGATCTAATCTACATGGTGTTTAATCTGCTAACCATGTGCTAATTAATCTGTTCAATGCACAATCTCAAATTATGAATCTGATTTCCAAATCAAAAAACAAAATCTAGATTTGATTTTTGAATCAAATTTTGATTCATTGAATCATGACTACACAATGTTTAATTCTGATTACATGGTGTGTAGTCCTGTGTTGTATGGTCAAAACCCTTGGAACCTCTGGATGAGTTGCTTGATTTTAATTTAATCATAAAATTAATCATTTCTGTTTGATATGTGAGGAATGATGGAGGAATAAATAGATCACTTGAATTCAGATTACCAGAACGATTATGCTCAAATTGAAAAACTAAATTATGAATTCATAAATCATAAATGAAAATAAATAATTAAAATAAATGATGAACATCCCTTTGATACCACTTGTAGGTTCTGGATACAGCAGAAGCACAGAATGGGCGGTGCAAAACTTTTCTTTTTACCAGATCTTGATGATTAATCTGAGTTCTACACAGTGATGAATGTCATTAGAAATGGAATTGAAACAAGAAGAGATTCAAAGAGTAATCATGATCTAACCGTGAGAAGATATCAATACGTTTTGTTTATAATTAATTTAATTGAAATAAGAAATACCTAATTTAATTATATCACCATTAACGCATTCGGCCATAGATCTGCAGTGCGCCGCTGTTGCGTTGTAGAATCCAAGTGTAGAATTCCTCTAGTGGTGATCCACATGTGCTCTATGTGTCTTCAGACTTCTCCAAAGGAGTCTCTAGGTGCTAGTGCGGAAGATCCTTATGCTTGTGATGTCCACCATTTATTTCCTTGAGATCACTTCCAAAAGCATTCTCATTGATTCGGTCGAGGAGGATCGCTCTCATTCTTGAGATAATTCTTGGAGAAGGATAAATCTCTAGGCTTGAGACCTTTTCTCCAATATGTTGTGCATAGCGATTTTCTTGGCTAGCTGATGAGAAAATAGTTATAATTGGGTATTTATATCACTAGGGTTAAAATAATACAATTTCACAAGTTCCCTTATATATTTTATTAATCCTAGTGAAACCCTATGTTAAATAATAATATAATTATTATTATTATTTTTTGACATACGCTCAACCAATGAATTATTATTAAATATTATTTAATAAAATAATATTTAATTTTACTATTTATCACCAAACCCTTAAACGGGGTCCACCAATCCCCCAAAATATTTATTGGGCCTTGAAAATGTCTATTTATTTATTAAATAAATGCCACTGCAATATTTTCCAATAAATATATAAATATTATATTCACTAAATAACAAATAAATATTTATCTTTTATTCCACTCACAATATATTCTCTTTAATAACTAGTATTGGAATAAATGCGATCATGAATACATGAATAATTATTAAACCATGACTGGGAATAATATTTATTCAACTTGTTAAATAAATAAATATTTAACTGAGATACTGGATACACTTAGTGTGTGACCCTCTAGGTCTCTTTCTCAGTGGCATTAGGCGGAGCAGCCTAAAGTCCAAGGGTAGCATCTAGAAACACTCCAAGGCACCCATAGAGAAAGAAGTTAATACCACAATGACATGTCACCTCATACAGATTATTACCATGTAATATAATCCCTTTGTCTCGACATCTCTAATCAAGCAGGTTTCATGCCAGTGACATCAACCCATGTGCTTGATTTCTCTTTCTTTGAATTCCTGAAAATTGAACTTTCCTATTGAAAACCATGGACATGGATTTATTTATGCTATATTATTTCCATCAAAGTGCCTAAGATATCAACTTCTATTAAAGAACAGAAGGCAAAAATCATTTCTCGCATTATTCATGAATGCAGAATTACTCGTGACATACCCAACATATCCTACCTCACCCCAAGAATATGTCATCATGGTTTTAGCTAATAAATCTAAGTGCATGATTAATAATACCCATTAATAATAATCTTAAAATCTAAGGACCAATACACACATCTGCAGATAAGGACATCCAATGACACTTAGTAAATGCGGATTTCCTACTGGCGGATCTCGTTCCAATAATATCTTCTTGGATATTACCAAGGGCGTACACCATGAGAAGTTGCCTCAAAGTCTTATGAGTCTCCACCCCTGACATCATGTATCATTTATGTCCCTCAAATGATATCATCCGGATATATAATCTATATTCAAGAATTGTGTCATAACACTTTCGAGTTCTCATCATGGTAGGGATCTGCTATGAACTTTTAGTGTGATAACTACTCTGAGGACATTATCATATACAATGTGACACAGAATAACAATCATGATTTGATAATTAGTTTAATTATATATAAATCCCTGAATACGGGTTTATCAAAAAGTATAAATAAGTTGGTTATAGGTAACCAACTCCAATAGATATATCACGAGATAATTAGGACTGGAATGAGGCGTTAACCGTGTTCAGTAAGGATATCTATCCACTATCAAAGTCTTGAGAGTTAACATTGACTATTATGATAGATTTGGGAGTGATCCCTATCCACTATTATAGTCTCGTAAGTAATCCATTAATATTAAGGAAATTATTTTTAATGATTATGTGTATGCCAAAAATATTTTTTTTTATGCTAATGTTATGTTCTCATGGATCATGTTCATTGATTACTTTATGATTAATGTTTTTGAACTTTCAAGATTTATTCCATGTCTTAAGATTATGATCATTGATATATATGGTAGGTTCTAAAATATTAATCTCATGTTATCATACACATATACCCATGTTATGATTATGTGATCATTGATATCTTACTTTTTTACCCTTACTGAGCATCTGACATCACCCTTTCTTATGGTTCCATTAATAGGTTATGAAGAAACATATTAAGTATGATATTTCTAAGAAGGGATCTATTTATGAATAACTTAGAGGGAGATTATGTAGTTCAATTATGAATCAATTGTTTATGTATCCCAGTTTCCAAAGATAAAAAAATTTATGGTCCTCATGCGTGTTTTTGTAAAATTAATTGAATATTCATATATTAAGATGTATTATCAGTGTATAAAAATTATAGGTTGATATATGTTTATTGACATAAATTGTTAGAAGGGAGTATTTATAATCGATTTTGGATGACTCTATTGCAATTCAAATCAATCTAAAGATTCTAAAACTCTATCAAGACTTTGTCTATTTTCTTTTAGATCCAATACTTGAATAAAATGAATCCTTTAATCATATACCCTAAGAACTGATGGTAAGGAAAATAATTAAGATTGTATCTCATGAATTCCTCTACATCTCTATTGATCTTTTAGAGATTGGGACGTTATTTCTCCTATGAACAAGTTAATTATGAGTCCATGTGCTCAGAATTTAAGGAATATACCTTATTTCAATTGCCACTATGAGACAACCATATATTTTAGAGATATGTGAAACCAATATTCTGTTGCATAGATTATATATTCTACTTAGATTACTTACATTATTAGATTATATATTTAGGTATCAATGGCTTTGATATCCCCTCATCTACTAAATTATGAAGCTAGTCCTTAAAGGAAAATAAATTCTAGATTGTTTGCTCGAGAACGTTGATAGTCGGGGTAGTAATTATTATCACCTATCAACTCTTACTCTTTCAATTTACTTATTCCAAGTATTTAAATCATATAATTATCTAAGTAATAAAAAAATACCAAGAGATGTGTTCTATATGGAAGGAGTACACCTTTTATTGTTTGTCATCAGGAGATAAAAGAACATAATGCTTCCCCTTTTGGGAGCAGATACTGAAGCATTAGAGGCCCCATATACTGATGATATCACCCATATATAGGAGGAATATCACTCTCCTAGAAATTCTATTGCAATTAATAAGGTTAAAAAAATTCAAGAATTAAACCAATGCGGTTGTAGAAAATATGGAACTGCCCCTATCCCTGTGGGGTGTGGGGATTGAAATATGAAAATCCCCCTAGCCCTATAGGTTAGGGTGAGGAAGAATGATGTCTATAATTCACCCAATGATGGGGAAAATTATATGAAAATTACCCCGTCCATGTTTTATTGGGAAAATAACTTCAATAAGGACCTCTTAGGGAGGGTTCTAGTATATCATCATAGAGAAAACAAAGATAAATAATTCCCATAATTATTGCTTGAAGATCCTCATTATCTCATTGGATATGAGTGATATGTTCTTTAGTAAAAACATCCTTGTCATCCTCAAGGGGATGACTGGAGAAATACATGGAAATACCCTTTCCATTTTTAATGGTAGTATTTGTGGATGATGATGGGAGTCTTAATTTGGACCCCAGAGATAGGATATTTTTTTGACATCGAGAAAATTATCCATCAAAAATGAACACTGAAACATTAATAGGGTCGGTAATGACTCCTGTTGTGGTAGGTTAGGTATCACTGATCCCTTATTCATCAATGTTTAGGGTACAGTATGGAGAAAAATATTGTTTCTTAGAATATTATAGGAGACTATGAAAAGACTAATCAATAGTGTGCTCATTAGAACTAGGTGGAAAATATTTTGAACCAACTAATATCATGTTGACGGAGAGCAAGTGAACTGGTGATCCTCATTAGTGGAGTATCTCATTCAGTGAGTTAATACCAGATATAACATTTTGTGGTATTATTATTATATTACAGATGAACTTGGGTTTCAAAAAGATAAAAGTACCCTCATCCCTATGGGCTAGGGTTCTCCTTGGGATTCCATAGTGACCAAGTCTAACTATGATGAAGCTTCAAGCATATTGTCAATGGAAATCCAAAATTAGCTCTAGGCTATTGTCAAGATATGTTGATGGGTATTAGGGTGGGGGATGTTAATTGTTGGGATATGGCTCTGATATAAAATCTCAGTGGTTTGATTCCCCATAAGGGATCTCCGTCTATGTGCCCTAACTTGAATAATTGGAGAAAGAACAACTTCCTTACTAGATTCTTGTATAATTGGGGTCACAAATCTATGGAGATGACTAAGGTGCATGAGATTACTCCTAGGAAACTCATGGGTTGTCAATTTTATGTGGTGAGTTACCTTTTCCACCTCCCTAAGACAGGGATGGTATGTATTGTTTCACTATAGGGATAATCTCTCGAAGCAGTTGGATATTGAAACATTGGCCACCTACTTCTTCGTTGCTTTTTGTGGGTAAGGCGGTCTGTAGGGATTCATTCTATTAAGAATTTCATGAGCTTCCCACAATGTTGGGATATATCCATTGAGGTAGTTCTCCTGAAATATATTTTTTACTCACAAGAACTTGAGGCTCTAGGTTGGTGATAACATACATTGTTACCTCAAGGATAAGGTTTACATGGTCTATGAGATGTATGATCGGTGTTTAGACTAGTTGTGTGTAGAAACTTAAATTATTCCATGGGATGCATCTTGTTCACTAGTTTTAGAATTTAATTCCACATTTGTAGGTTTCTCTGGGTTTTAAGGAGTGCTGAAAAATCTTGAATGGGAAACATAAATAAGAAACCCATCAGTGCAACATCATATATATGAGTGCATAGTCTATCAATCACCTTCATAGTTAAATGATAGAAAATTGGACCTTTTTTATATATTAAAGTATTGGAACTGTTAAAGGATTCATGTCATGTTCACAATTTTTGTGTCCATAAAACATTATTTAAGGCCTGATCATTGATTGTGTGAGGTTTTGGATGGTTTCACAATCATTGAAATATATTTTTATATTTTGGATTTTATATAAACTCCCAATAGATTCTACATTTTTAACAAGCTACATGTCTAATTTCAAAAGTATGTTGGTTATTGGGGTTTCCTTCCAATGATTCTTAGGAATTAACATTGGTCGAGAGGATGGGAGGTCGATCTCATCACACCATATTTAGGGGATTTATTTACTACTATGGGGCTCACTTATAAGTTAAAGATAAATTAATAAATCCTTCTCAAATACTAATGGAACACTAGTTACCCCTATCAACAATCTAATTGAAACCATCTGTTGATGAGAAAAATTTCATTTATCACATGTTAACCGTTATTCACTTATTACTTTATAATTATTTGGTTTATATCCATAGTTGAGAACTCTGGATTTTATCTCTATACAGGGAGAAGGTTTTTGTTTTAGAATTATGATTCATACTTAATGAGTAATCATATGTATCCTATGAAAATAGGAACCAAAACATACATAGTTCAGTTGAGTATAAAAGAGAGAAATTAAATTGGGGTCAGACTTAAAAGAGGCGTTTTATGTATCCTTATAAGAAAAATAACCATATCCCATATAGTTTAGTTTCATGAGAACATCTATTTCATTAAAGGTTTAGAAATATAGGATTGTTTGGAGCTTATTCATATAGGAATACCCTAAGATTCTTCATTAGGAATATGACCCTTTCAAGGATATAAGGATATAGTCATGACTTATACCTTAGGAGGAGGCCCATGTTGGAGGAATTTTCACCATGTTAATGGCATGATAAATTCAAATCTCTATACCCACATGAGATATCCTTGGTGTGAGAAACAATAGATAGTAAAAGATTATATGCATTTCATGAAAGCTTGTGATTATATTTGTTCAGGGATCACACACTGAGGTTTCCCTAATAGAAATGTTTCTATGATTCTAGTTGAGTAAATGTCTACATTATAGTGGTAATAAGGTTTCACTAGGATTATTTCAATTTGAAATTCTATATATAAGTATTATGGTCTTTAAAATTATTATGGATACCTGAAAATACTAGTGGAAATGTATTGAATATAGAGATCGAGCCTTAAATAATTGTTTCTTACTTATCTAGATTTTAGTAGGAATTAGAGTAATCAAAGTTTATATATTCCTCAATCACTAATTGTTAAATAAAGATGATTAAACCCATGGGAATTATTGTCACATGAGGTTAGGAATCGTCAAAATATTAGGTACTTACACCAAGGTGTTTTCTTAATTATTATTAATCCAAGAGTAGAATCTATGTTTACATTCATAGTGCATGATGAATCTAAATGGATGCATATCTACATAAGGCATATAAGGGAAGACACATGAAAAAATATAAACATGAGGTGATATGAGAAGAAATCCACAAGGAAGAAATTTGACTTATGGGTATTTGGTAAAATCAAAAGCAGGCATATTGAACTAAGGAGTTTGAGGTAATGGCCAAGAATTACACCTAGAAGGATGACCATATATATACCCAATCATCATCCACTGATGGAAAGTGTAGTATGATCATACTCATCGAAGAATTTTTCCCTATGATATAAAACAATTGGTGAATTACACCAAAGTGGATAACAATGTCATATATTCACTATTTATCCTATTATGGATGAAGAAGGATGACCAAGAAAGTTATTTTTTCATGTTCTTGTATGGAATGGAATCATTCTAAGGGAATGGAATAAAAGAACTCCCTCTTTTCTCCACAAGGGTGAGGCAATCATATGACCAATTAGTGTTCATGTGATAGTGTGACCATGATGGGGTCATGCACTCATAAGTGAGTGCATGAACTTGGGTGAATGACATAGATTTCTTGCCTAACTAAAGTCACATTATAGAGCATCACATGTTTAAGCTACATGGATAATATTTTCATGGCTAAGTTCAAAATACCTTTTACATGAATATTTGGAAGGAAGGTAGGGGGAATAAGTCCAATGGCACGTGAACAGGCTGCATGGAAAATGTCACATAATCAGATTGGTTATATGACATGGACACATAATTTTGTGCACATGGATGTATCATGTAACTGAGGGTTCACATGATTAAGAGCAATCGAAATAATGGCCCATCATTGACAATATTTTTAATCTTTAGTATAACTATTGCCACATGAATGAGTGTGGTTTCATGATCTAGGACCATTAATAATGTTTCACAATATGAATAAAGATTCATGTGATCTCCTAAGGGATAAGAGTTCATGTGATCAGGTCTCGTGCGATTACCTAGGGAGTCTCTCTGAAAGTGATAACTTACTTATCCTACCCTATCCTTCTTGTTTTTTTGAATGGGATCTGGAGGGTTTTTATAAGAATGGGGTTCTGAGATCAGCACCACTTTTCATGGTGATAAGGATGCATATGGATTATGAGGTGGTGGAGAGACCTCCACATGGTCTGGTGCCTTAACATGATGAATACCACGTGACCTCAGTAGTATCACATGATCACATCTCACTTCCACTATTGAGCATGCACCAAAGGAATCCCATTACAAATAGAGAGAAAAAATCATCCTATCCTTGGTAGGTTTTCAAAAGGTCATCATGTGATACGAAGGAAAATATCGTGCTTATATGGCTAGGGTGTGTCACTTGAGAAAGATCGACTGTGAATCTATTCCATCATGGACAACCTTTTCTAATCCCATTATATGATAATGTAGAGGTATCACAATTACATATATCAATGGGGAACATGTGATTCAAATTTCTCTAGTAGTAGTAGCTCATTTTATAGAAAAATATATACAATCAATATATAAATTTAATCCATGGAGGTTTACTGGTGGATTCTTTCCCTCAACATGTCCATACGATACCACTAGATCAATAAATGTTAAAAAATGAATCCAAACACCATCATAATCCCTCATCAGGGGTAGAATATGATGTAGTGATGATTAAATGTCTTAGATTACCCTGATGAGATGGTATATGTTATATGTGTGATATTTTAAATATGGTAATAGTATTACACATAGTAGTTTTCCCACATCAAAAATCAAAATTTAATTTCTCTTTATAAGAAAACCCACTCCCTCTTCCACTTGGTTCCACTTCATGCTTTCACTACCACTGCCCTATGCTAACAACTCCTTCATGCTTTCGACCCATGATGTGTCTCTGCCCCCTCTATGCATGTGCATGTATCCTTAAACACCTATACTACCATGTCTATCTGACTGTAATGTCTTCCTGGTATGGTTGAGGCATCTCACACATGTTTTGGGTTGACTTGTCTAGCTATCCAGACATGGTTACAAATTTTATTAATTTGAAACACTCATAATAATTAAAAAAACAATCTCAGTATTATGTGTCATTAAATTTAAATATGTTCCTTGAAATTATATTATGAAACCTATTCTATTAATCTCAATATTTCCACTTCCAATCCTCTTATATTTTCAAAATATATTATGAAAAAATAATTTACTTTTTCATGTAATTATTCAAAATTCTTCAACAACACTCTCAAAATACCTCGTGCTATAAATTAATTTTTAAAGGGATTATAACTTCTCAAATATTCCATGTAAAAGTTCATGGAACACATTTTTTGGTCTGATTAACCATCATGAATAATCTCATGAAATATTTAAGGTGTATGGATATCTTAGAATCAATAGAAATCAAAACAAAGTCCAAGAGGATGGAACTAACATAAACTTGGGAAGATTGTTTCTATATTTTTTCCCCATAACATTAATATATATCATGAACAAATTTTTTGTCTCTCTCTTTCACTATAATTATAATATAGTGGAAATTTTTTTATTGAATTTTGGGGGATATTTATATAAAAAAGTATTGAATTTTAGTTATTAAATAAATTATCTAAGAGATATAATCATTCTTAAATATCTCATTGTCTTTTTGAAAACATGAAAAATATTGGTAATAATATAAGAAAATCTTTAGGTGATTACTTTTATAAAATCTTCTTATTATTTGATTGATGTAATAGAATTTAAATAGGATGGGTGATTATTTAATAGAAAAGTTTAATTTTATTATTAAATATAATATTTTAATAATATGAATTTCTTGGAGTAGTTTGAATTGAGGACAAAACAATTAATTTTTAATTATACTTAATCACATGTATCGATAAAAATACATATTTAAAAAGAATAGAAAATGGAAAAAATGAAAATATTTCTAAATGTATTAAATTGACTTATATTTACCTATATTTATTATGCCATATTTATTTGTTTAACTAAATATAACAATAGTCATGTGGGATAATTGATGGTTGGGATTAATGGTTTCAGATGGTTTAATATCAAAGTATGTTTTGGAATAGTTTATGATCATTCACACATTCTCTTCTTTCATATATTAACTATTATAATTATTTTTTTGAGGTGATCATGCAATGGAAAAATTATTGAATGTAAAGTTTGGTCCTTGTACAAAATTTAATTGATATATATATATATACATATAATGAAAAAAATGCAGAGATAGTGTAAGTATTTTTCATAAGTACACGATTAAATAGAAATCTATAAAAATATAAATTCAAATAAAGAATTCAAATTATTATTATCAAAAAAATTATGAATTAAATTAATGTTAAGTTAATTACATGAATACCTTGAATTCTTGGGAATAAGTTAATTGAAATAATTTATATACATGGAATTTAAAATATTCATTTTCAAATCAGTTTTTATTCTAATTGTTAATTAAATTTCTTCTTTTAAATGTGTATTTTCTTTGAGATCATTATTCATATATTTTTAATTTTCATAATAAAATGTTTCTCTGTGGTGGAATTTGATACCTATATTTTTTCCTATATTTTTATGTGAATTTAAAAGCTAAATGATCTCTATATTCCCTAATTTGTTTTCTTTAAATGTTTTAGTAATGTTGGGGATTATATGTTAAAATAAAAAATTTTGTAATATTTTAAAGATGTATAGTGAAATTCATATCATTATAGGTCATTTATCATGATATTGTTTATTGATAAGTCTATAAATAACCATTCAACTTGTTTAGTGGGTATAATATAGGTAGTTCAAAGGATAAAATGACATGAGTGATTCTATGAAATGTGACACCATTTTTTGAATTTGGATCCATTTGTAAAAATAAATGGAGATAAAACCATTAAGATTTGTTAAGTATTTTATAGTTTCAAATGGTTTAAACTTTTGGGTTATTTTTCTAATAATAACCTATACATACACAACTTTAATTAATAAAAAAACACATTATTATTCTAATAATATTTTTATTTGGATAATTTTTTATGATTTCGGTTAAGTATAAAAAAAATATCAACCTACTAAAATAAGAAAGACTGAATCTACCTAAATACATATATTGAAATACATGTATATGAAATTATATATAAATAGAATATATATATATATGTTATATTATCAAAGAATGTATAAAGACTATATAAAAATGGTGTAAATTATAGACACTCAAGAAGGTTTCAAATTTTGGAAGAAATAAATATGAATAATTAAAATTGATGATGAGAAAAATTAATATTTATCTATAAAGGCTTAGTTTATATTGAGATTTATAATTAAATATTTAATATCTCATCAAATACTTTCTTAAAAATAATAGAAGTAATGTTCTCAAATCTCCAAATAAATTTGAAGGTTGTAGAATGTTTTTGAGTATTAAAATAATATAAGTTAACCAAATCAATGATATCATATTAAATTTATATAAATAGAGATTGAAGTGCACGGGAATGGGTTGTACCCCTCAGAGTGGGAGGGTGTTTGAATTAGTGGTTCTTCTTTTACTATTTCTTATATTGAAATAAAAATATATTACTTGTTAAAGTATAATCCACTCAAATATTTTTTTTTAGTATTACCTCAATGTTTAATGTAACACCAAAATATTCTAATATTTTATTACCATTAAATAAGTCCATGTTTTTGATATCTCTCTCTACACACAACACTAAACATAAATTAAACCATGATATATTTAGATAAAATATAAATATTTAAGTTTAAAAGTTAAAACCCTGGCTGCTGAATTAGTAGGAATAAATTTTAGTAACCACTTTATGAATAATATTTATATATAAAATAAAGGATACTTTTAAGATGAATGAAATTAAATTATTTTAAATAAAATTAATAATAAGATCATTTATTATTTAGAAATGTATTTTTCTAAAGAAATTGTAATTTTTCCGATACACATTTTTATTTCAATAAAGATATTATTAATGATATATTATTTTTGAAATTAATAATTTTTTAACACCAATTAAGTTGGTAGATGATATTGAATAAAAATAATATTATTTAATATTTACAAATGAAAATTTTCAATTAAAAAGGGTTTTCAATTATATTTTATGATCTTACTCAACAAATGAATTTATAAACTATTTAATTTTAAATTATTAAAAATTAAAATAATTTTTGAATTCCTCATATGAAAAATACCTAATAATTAATTTTTGGGCGTATTATTAAAATGTCAATTTTAAGTCAAAAAATACGGTTTTCATGAATCTTATTATTTGTATGATGTTATAAATATATAAGAATGGACTAGAAATTTTTAAAACCTTTCATATAATAAAATATTCATTTTAGGACTAAAATTATTCATTATAAAACATTATTTTAACTTATTAATCCTATGTAAAACATTTTTATAACTAATTAAAATTTTTCTTTAATATAAAAAAATTATTTTCAATTTTTTTTTAATCAAATATTTTTCAAGCGAGATTTGATATTGGATTTCCTTAAAAGCCTCATATCCTTTATTTGTTTTATAAGAACTCAATTTATATAATTATAATCACTCTCTAAGATAATATTTCCTCATATGTAAATTTAAAACTTATAAACTTTATTTCTCTAAAAACAGGTTTACATGTTTAAGTCTTAATATTTTAAAATTAATATTTCATAAATATATAAATTTTATTTGATAAACTGGTTTTCAAATTTTTAATCATAAGTTTTAAATTAAGAAATTATAACAAATTTATTTTTTTTAATAAAATTAATTTCTATGGTTAATTTTTTTTTACCCCGATAAAAAGTATTTTACTAAGGGGAAAATGACAAAATGTGTTAAAAAAATGTTTCCAAATTCATGGTTGAAATTTTGATCGAATAAAACTCACCCCATTTACACATTTTAACTTTATTAATTCCTTTAACCTTTAATAGTAAAATTAACTTATTGAAATTCAATGGGTATTTCCAAAACTACCCTTCTCTTCACTTATAAAAGGGAAACATATTCACTAATTCAAGACTAACACATATTTATAATTTATCATTGTAAATATATAAATTTCATACTCATATTACCCTCTACCACTATAAAAATATTTTATTCATCATTATTTAACATATGGCCTTCATTTCCATGGAGACTTGCAAGGAAAACTCAAGTCCCTAACGTGAGTATTATCAACTACATTATTTTTATTCCTAATTTTATTATTTAAAATTTATTCTAACCATAAAAATATAATTATATTAGTATTATTTATATACATTAATGTTATTATATTAAGGGTATTTCTATTTTTTTCATATAACCCATCCATTAATAAAAACAAAATTAATGTTCGTGTGTTGTGCGGACTACCACCTCCACGACGTAACATGTTTTGTTTTCATTTACTGTCATACAAGGATTGATATAAGGACGATATTAAATGATAAAAATTATTTTTATTATATCTATAAGGTTATAGTATGAAGATTTTGAGAACCTATTAATGACATGAACAACAAGTGAACATCATTAACTTAATCGTTTAAAAGAAGTGTTCTAGGAGGATAATATTTTCCTCAAATTATGTAACGTATTCACATTCATCATTTCTTCTTATACTTCATTAAAATTATAATATATCACACTAATACACACTAAATAATAACATTATGCTTTATTTATAATGATATTACAACAAAACTTCCTCATAGTGTTTTATTAAATGAGGGTATGTTCATGTTTTGGTTGGTTTATCCACCTAATTGAATGATAATATGAATTAATATCAAGAATGGATATGGGAAAAAATTAATATTATAATATGATATAAATGTGTAAATAATTATTATTATTTTGGTTATTTAGGTTTTATATCAATATTTACTTCATTAATTTAGAAAACACCCTTCAATTGTCTAGAATCATTGAAACAAGATTATTATCTATTTCATATTCAAGGGTAAAGACTAAAAGATCATGAATTGAATATGAAACATAATAAATAATTATAAATAATACCTAACATAAAATTTAATTATCTATTAATTATGAACTTTGAAATAATAATAAACATGGATGTCGGTATTATGAAACCTATATAAACGATAAAAACTATAAACACCTGTTGTGAAAAATCAAAAGAATTCATGTAGATAATGACTATTTAAAAATAATGTAAATGAAAATAAATATGATTGAGATTATTAATTTAGTGATTAAGATATATATTTTTGTGATACAATAAGTTAAAGTTATGTCATGGATGTCAAGAAAGAGGTAAGAGTTTTCATCTTAAATTCATTTCTTTGAGACATGATTGGTATGATGAACCTGATTTCATTTAAATGTTATATATAATACCTATTTATGATATCATATCCTGAATTATTATTTAATCATGGTATTTTTAGTTCAATTATAACCTAACTCTTTTAATTGGTTTTGATTGAATATTTACTCAATTTGTAATGGATTTATTAGTGTAAATTTTAATTCATCGAGGCATAATACATTATGTGAACCATATATCATTTCTTTAGTGTATTCCCTACCCATGGATATATTTCTTTCATATTTATATTATTTTATTAGATTTACTATCAAAATCATGTTCCCTTTTCATGTGGCTATTTATTTAGTTATTTCCCCAGTAGTGAGGTTTTTTGATAACCAAATTTTCTTTCTTTGAGTTATTATCACTATTTTTACTTAATTTATAGAATTTGGGAAAATTATTCTCTTTGATTGTATTATATAATATTATCTCATTGTTTTCTAGGGATATACATTCCTACCATATAAATTGTTTGACAAATATTTCTCACTTATTAGGATATTTACGTTTGAAACCATCTGCCATCTTCCAATGGATGTCTTGTAATCATGTTATTAAAGTATCGACTTAGTCATATACTCATTTTTATATACAACAGGAACATAAAATTTTATATAATTTAGATTATATTATGTTAACCTAGATGCAATTTTATTCTATTTACATGAGTGAATGTATTAGTATTCCATATATTGTTATTCCAATATGGATGTTTATTGGAAAGATAACTTTGTATTATTTGACCATCCACCTTATTTCATTGGATAAGTTATAATCATTTTATTCCTTTTATTGATAGATGGGGAATGTTTTGGAATTTAGTATATTGTAATTATAATACAGACGATTATTAGAAAGTTGATTATGTATTGTTTGATCAACCACCTTACTTCTTAAGATGGGTTATGATCATTTTATCCCTTTTAATATCATGGGTGAAAATAATGACATTCTTGATGATTATTCACTACTAACACATGTTGATCATGTATTGATATTTCATATTTTTCATTATATGGATAACCAATTCTTATTTAGTGAGACTTTCCTCAGGTAATGGTTTGAATGTCCTTGATAACTCTTATAGTAAATGCATTGGACTTAACCGGGTAACTGGTGGGGCCCAGAATTATATATCCTCTTAATTCATTGATGAGACTCATGAGACTAAATAGGTTGGGTTTTGGTGTATGTATCTTTACATGATAGGAAACTTTCTTTGTATGATTCCTAGTCAATAGGTTTTTGATGTCCGGATTTATACATTCCATCAGTATGAGATCAATATTATTATTATCTGTGTTTTCATTTATTGTCATAGGTATTGATTATTCTCAATTTTATGTTGATCACAAATTCATGCTCTTTAGCCATTCCTACCATTATATTTATCCCATGATTATTCAATGATTTCTTCTATTATAATGTTTTCAGTTACTAGGTTTTTTAACTCATCCCTTTATATGTTTCTATTTATCTAGGTTATAGAAAATAGTATTACACATTAAATGTTTAGAAGGATAAATGTGTGATAGGATATTGTGTGATATGTTAAAGACTTTTTATGAATTAAGTAGTTCTATATTTAATTGGAAAATTTTACATTTGATCTAAATAACATGATATTTATCTATTTATATTTTACCCTAATTCTCTAAATATCTAAACATGAAAATATCCTTCTTATGTAAGATATGCAATAATAATTATTGATTTCTAATCATGGATCGTTATATCCAGGCTTTTACAAATGTTATCAAATAAAGTATATAAAATTTGTGTTTAATTGCATCAGATCGAAGAGTGCATGTTCGGGGCATCACATTTGGTATCAAAGAAAAGGTTTAGATATATTTGGATATTTTGATTGTATTTCCCAAACCCTAGTATCCTAGAGTGAGTATTTACTTTATTTAATTAGAATAAAATATAAATAATTGTATCCTAAAGGACTAGATAGTTTAGTAGTCTTAGTAAAATAGATACATACTTGAAATTCACATTACATTTTAAAACATAAAATACACAAATAATTTTACTTGATAATGACATTATCCCCCCTTAGTTTATCTCTACATATCAATCAAATAACACTTCCTCATATCCTAGGGAAAATAAAACACATGAAATGGGTGATCTCAGATGTTTAGTAAGGGTAATCGTATAACGAAAGAAATGAATAAATAAAGCATAATCAATATGGAAATGTAAATAATTAAAACACATTCCATTTAATAAATAACTTGAGAATAATATGGTAGAGATAAATGATGATAAAATAATTACATATAAATAATCTCATGAGCATGAAACATTACCATGGATATTATAACTAATCGAATAATCACATGGAAAATCAAGAACTGAATTCATAATGATGAAATGAATACTATTGGAGATAAAAATCATACCATCATGTCCTTTTTCGAGGACATCTAATACCACTCTAGCCTTCTGCCAGGAAATCTATATAAATGTGTGAGGCCTTGGACAAAACCCAATCTAGTTTGTGTCATGAGACCAACAGATGCATCAAGGGTCTATAATAGGATCTGCCTACCATTTACTAATTACAATTCACTCCTCATATGGAAGGTTTGAAAATAATAAATATAAACATTAATATTGAAAAACTAGCGTATGAAATATTAACAATTACCCCCAATCAATAAACATAATCATATACTGTTCATAGTAAAATGAATGGTATCAACATAGTACATCCCCGGTAAAAGTGATCATAAACCATACAAAGAAACAATAAAGATGATATCAACATATCATATCCCTAGTGGATTATAAGTACAACAATTTTTGGATTTTCTTGATGATTTGAAATACAATAATAATTCCATTAAAAAAAATTTTGAGTAAAATATCCTTTTCACTTTAAAAATCACCTTTTAAAATAAAAACATCCCAAAAATTAAAGAAAATAATTTTCTTTGAAAATAAGATTTTAAAACATGTAAAATAGGCTTTAAAAATGAGTGGTCACGATGGTTGAAAATTATGTTCATGCCATACACATTAAACCAAATGTCCCTTTTATATTTTCAGTAAAAGACAAACATGAATTGTTTTGAAACAACATGAAGATTACTTTAAAAACAATTTGTAAATAGTAAAAATGGGTAAAATGTTTGTTAATAAATCATTTTAAACATGGTTAAATTTTTTTTGAAAACATGTTTATAAAATAGGGTTTTGGAATAAACATATTTCCGATCGAAGAGAGAAATGAATTCAAATTTTCTTAAAAAACTTTCTTAATTATTTTAAGTAAAAAAGAGTAAAAAAATGGTATTATTACTTGAAAATATAATGAATAGTTATATAATAATAAAATTATATGTTTTTTTAGATAATTATGAAATAATTTCCTTCAATTGAAATTCAATAATAAACAATCTTGATAAGAATGAATTAGGAAATAAATTGTTAAAATGATCATAACATTGACGGGACAATTAATAAATAAATAAATTATATATATCAACAATAAATACACATAAAATTTAAGAACCCATACCTTCTTTTTAGGTACGAGTCTTGTTTTCGGGTCGTTGTAGAAGAAAAAGGAGGAAAGAGAAATTTTCTAAGTACATGCCATGTACTTTTATTTACACATCGTGTACTGAGATTTCTGTGTTCTGGTCGTGTAATGGATAAGTACAAGTTGTGTGATGTCCTGATGGATTCACTTAAGTAGGAGGCCACTTAAGGTTACTACATGGCATGTACTTTTAAATAAAACACCGTGTACTTTTATTTTTATTTGAGGAAATGGATCGGGGTCACATCTCATTCTTGTTTCTCTCTTCTTCTGACCGTGTCTCGTAGGAAGGCATACAGAATTTCAGAATCTTCACCAAGCCACTGATCCATCATCTATTGTCTGAATCAATCATCGCCGGGTGCAATAGAATCCTCTTGATGAGATCTCGGCTCTTCTTGATTCTCATCTCCTGGTTTCTCTTTTTTATTGAGATATCCGAGGTTGAGAAGTTTTGAAGTTTTTTTAGATCTACGTCATTCTAGGTCGTTTCAAGGAGGGAGTTTCACATATATTGATCTACTAGCATAGAGGTAGGTGGTTTTTTTCCTTTCATCGTTTATCTTTGAGTTTTATATGAAAATGTACCGATTATCCTTGTTTCAGGTATTTCGGGTTAGGGATTTGAACCTTGTTGTTTATCTTCATTAGATTGCTTGATAACTTGTGGTTAATTGGTAATGTTGAATGCTAAGTTGTAAATTTTGAGGAACACCCCATGGGTGCGTTTCCTTATTTGACTTTTTATGGTTGTTTGGACCAGGTTTCCTATGAGGCAAGCCTAGTTTTCTTCCTATTTACTTTGGATATAATTTATTGCATGTTTACCTATTGATTAAATGATTATTATATGAATTTTATCTATTTATCAAAGTATTTGTTGAGCTTACTTTGGGCTTTTGAGAATATTTTACTTATGATTTCTCTTACACAGGGTTGTGGGAACCTGGTGTAGCGAGACCATAGGGGGAATTGACGTTGAGGGCTTCCCCAAAGTGTCTATTATATTTATCGTTGCGAGATCATTGGGGGGATTGATGGTGAGTGCTCCCTCAGAGGGTCTATAGCTTATTGATTTGAGGATATAGGAGGAATTTATGTTGAGTGCTTCTTTAGAGAGTATGTAGTTAGTTTCCAGACTATATGGGGAATTAACGGTGAGTGCTTCCTCAGAGAGTCTTGGTTTTTTTTGGATTTATTGACCATAAGGGCTAGATTGTGTGAGCTACCCATCGGGTTATTGCAGTTTTTCTTTGATTTGGTTTGTTGTGATTAGTCATCCAAGATAAAGCAAAAGCTTGGTTTTTTATTTCTTGTTTGTTTATGTAGTCTTTTGAGATAACTGTTTATGTTACCTATCTTCCTTGGGAATAGAGAGATTATGCTAGATTCCATGGTTTCTTAATTAAATGGTTAATTAATAAATTGTTAAATGAATTTGAATGATAATTGTAGGATTTTTTACATTGTGTACTCCTATTTCATTGCTTCATTTACTTTTATTTCCTGTTATAATTCTCACTAACAGTTAGGCACAAATCTTATTGTGGTTGCCTACTGGGTAGTCTCACACCCTGTTTGGGTCATGTTTTTCGACCCAAAAAGATTATAATGTTGCAGGTATAGATAAGGGAAAGTGCCCTTCTACTTCAGGTACATGATTTTCTGGTTGGATATGGAGATCATAGGACCAAGCTTAGGCTTGTGATACTAGTGGAGTTTTACTGTTTTATTTTCGTACTTTGTTTTAAGTTGTATTCCAACATATTGATCTGTTTGTATGCTTTCTTGGTTACATGTATCTTGCTAAATCGTTAATATATACACATTGCTTCCACCGTGTACTTTCATTTTTATGTTGTTTACTAGTTCCACTAATATTTTTTATTTTATTTCTGACTTGTATACTTCCCAATGAGGGCATAGTTTCTCCACTATCAGACTTAGGCTCTTGTTTCTAGTTGTTAGCCTCTAGAATTTTGAAAAATGTGGTTGTGGTCATGTGGAGAATCAAGTACGGGGCACCAGTTGAGTGGCCCCCGGATCCGGGTCGTTACAAAGTGGTATCAAAGGAGGCTTTTCTTTTTCTTTTCTTCTTCCTTATTGTTTAGTGACAATAGACAAGGATAGGAAGAAATAGGTAATTGGTACTTAACTATTCCCGGGATTTATAAACATGTGTATAGGGAAAATCCAAGTTACCTCGAATATTGCAATTTTTAGGTTTTTTCAATTGTTACAGTTGATTTGATTTCACCGTTGGTTGATGCACTTTTTTTGTTCAGTTATAGTTTATATTATTGCGGTTTTATTTTTTTGAAACCCGATGATATGAGGGTATTCCATCTCATGCATCATATATGCACTAGTTAGAAAGAAAATCACATGTCATGCATTTTTTAATGCCATTTAGAGTGCATTTGAAGTTGCATGTTGTTGTAATAGATGTTGTGATAAATATGCATGTTGTTGTGATAACCAATGTGATAGAAATACCTATTATCTTGATAGGGTATTGATTTTGTAAAGTTTCTTACCATGGATTCCAAGTTTTGGTCCCTGAGGTATTATGGGACCTCAAGGATCTAAATTTAGTGGATCATGATATTTTTGTACTGTTTGATTTGTTATATGAATTAGTATGGCGTCAAGATTTGATTCATGGGGAGTATGGGCCCCCATGGATCAGAATTTGGCACATCGTTGCTTGTTTCAGTGTTTTTAAAGGTTTCAAAAAGATGTTTTTCCGACTTACTGCCCGAAAACCCAGACAACAAGGTGTGTGATCTTTTGAAAACATTCCATGTGTTCTTCTCTTCAGTAATAACAACTTTTCTTGGGTACACACCATGTACTTGGTGTACACTCCATTTAGTTCCAATCCATGTACCCGTTAGTGTGACTAACGAAACGAATACGTGAATACTTATTAGTACACACTGTGTCTAGATTATTCACGCTGTGTAGTGTGACACTAGGAAATTCTATGTATTCCTGGACATGTTGGAGTAACCGTATAGGAGATAAAACTTTAAATACACATCATGTCTTAAGAGGAATAGGTCATGTAGATGGGTGTTACACAACCAGAATTGGCAGGGTACACGCCCAAGTGAATGCTTAAGGCAATACACTGTGTAGTTCATCTACACGCCGTGTATCCATGTTTTCCAAGACTCAAGAGTTTTTTCTCTCCTGTTTCATTTTTTCTTTTCTAGGTTGAAAACATTGTTTGTTTTGTTCTGAGGTTTGCTTTGACCTTTCAGAGTCATGCCACTAAGACGTCCTCCCTTGCATGTCAGGAACCAGGTAGTGACTGTATGCCATATATCACAGATCAGGGACTTCCTGTAGTTCCTCCTGCCATTCCATACATGGCACCAGTAGTTATTCCGAACACAGGTTCCGACACATAGTTTCGAGAACTTTTCATGTAGTTCATGCAGACTTTCCAGGGAGAACCGCATCTTTCCCCGTCTATGGAAGAACTGAAATGTGTCTTTCAGTAGCATCATCCTCTACATTCTCAGGGGATGGAGGACCTCAATATGTAGAGTCATGGTTCAAAGCCATGTTGTTTATCTTCGAGCATCTCGAGACACCTCCAGAGAGGAGGGTGAAGTTCGTGACTTACATGCTCCGTGATTCCTCCAATAGATTGTGTGGTGTCATTTCTTAGGAAGGTAACCATCAGGTTGTTTCTTGGGATGAGTTCCAGCATACTTTATACAACTACTTCTATCCATCAATATTGAGGGCCAATCGAGCTCGAGAGTTTATGAATCTGGAATAGGGTGATCTTTCTGTTATAGAGTACTCCTCCCGCTTCACAGAGTTGCAGTGTTTCACACTCGTTCTGCGGGGTGAAAAGTTGTTCCTAGTCAGTAAATTCGAGTATGGCCTCAGACATGACATCAGATCTCAGGTGAATGTATTCTATTGGACTTCCATTTCTTTGATAGTCAAACAGGATTTGATCACTGAGCATAATATGAGGGAGGCTGGAGCTGTTATCCAGGGAATTTCGGCATCCAGAGCTCATTATTTTCAGTCTGATGGAAAGAATAACTGAAGAGAGTCTATGCGTGGTGAGCCAAGTAGAAAAGATATTCCTTCAGGTAGTCATTTAGTATGCTACCAGTGCTGGAAGAATAGTCACAAGAATCCTTAGTGCTCGAAGAACCCGGTTCCATGCCGATATTGCGGCAATATGGGTCATCTTCAGAGTTTCTATAAGTTTCTCCTTCCAACAGCCATTGAAGGAGGATTAGTTTCGACTCCTCACATAGGAGTAGGACCACCAGTTCCACATCAGACTTGGGGATGGATTTCTTCAGGTAGATCAGGCCGGGGTGAAGGCTGTGGACATAGTGGTCAAGATTAGGGTAGATTAGCATAGGGTTCTCAGGAAGGGTCTCAAGGCCATGGAGTAGGTCAGACTTTTGCAGTGGAGCAGTTTCAGCAGGAGTAGGATCCTGAACCCTCTATAGTTCGAGGTATGATTTTAGTTTCCTCAGTTTTGTCCTCTGCACTTTTTGATATGGGAGCTTCTCATAGCTTTATTTCTCTGTATACTATGGAGAGCCTTATACTTTCTATCTTAACTTATGATGATATGATGACGCTAGACACCCTATTGGGGATTAGAACTGGTAGTGTATGTTAGTGCAAGGAGTGACCACTTGAGGTTGGTGGGTGTCACTTATTTTGGAATCTTTATGTCTTAGAAATGATGAGTTATGATGTCATTCTCGGTATGGATTGGCTTGTCCCTTTCCAGGCCTTTATAGATTACTATCGCCACAGGTGAGTTTTATATCACCATAGGGTGAATCGTTTCTTCATAAGGGCTAATGGGATGTCTAGGCGAGTAGAGGTGGACCTGAGCATCATGGGTTGGGCGATGTCACAACCCAGATTGCTAGTTTTTATCTTGATGACTAGGGGACTTCTCAGATGAATTTTCCCCCAGTGGTCGATCACTTTAAAGATGTCCTTCCAGAGGACTTTTTAGGGTTACCTCTGGAGAGAGAGGTAGAATTTTCTGTTTATATTATTCTAGGAGTGGCACCAGTGTCTATTCCTCCTTATAGGATGGCTACACCTAAGTTTCAAGAGCTCAAGAAGCAGTTGGAGGAGTTTTAGGAAAACGGTTTTATCCAACCCAGTACTTCTCCTTGAGGTTCTCCTATTCTTTTTTAAAATAAGGTGGATGAAACTCTTTGAATTTACATATATTATTAGAAGTTGAACCAGTTGACGACCAAGAACTGGTATCCCTTTCTAAGGATTGATGATCTATTTAATCAACTTCGAGGGGACAGAGTGTTCTTGAAGATCGACTTGAGATCTGGATTCCACCAGTTGCAAGTTAGGCCATCAGATATACATCTTACATCTTTTCAGATCAGGTAAGGTCTTTAAAAGTATTTGGTTATGTTGTTCGGTCTCACAAACGTGCCAGCAGTTTTCAGGGTGCTGATGAACAGAGTATTCCATCCTTACTTGGATTCTTTTTTGGTAGTATTCGTGGACAATATCTTGGTGTACTCTCACACTCTACATGACCATTCCACTCATCTTAACATCATACTGAGTGCACTAAGAGAGCATCATTTATATTCTAAGATCTAAAAGTGCCACTTTTGGATGTATGAGATTCACTTCCTAGGTCATGTCATCTCAAAGACAGGAGTATCAGTAGTACCCAAGAAGGTGAGAGTAGTAGTTACCTGGGAGTATCCAAAGATCATGTTTGAGGTGTAGAGTTTCTTAGGGATGGATGGTTAGTAAAGGCGCTTTATACAGGAATTTCCATGCTTAAAAGCACCACTGATGGGCCTGACTAAGAAGGGAATGAAGTATTTTTTGTCAGATTTTTGTGGCTCATCCATTTAGGAACTACAAGGGAGATTGTCTTCACCAACGATACTAGTTTTTTCAGATCTAGGAAAGAGCTATACAGTTTTCTATGATGCGTCTGGAATCAGTCTTTGATCAGTGCTTATTCAAGAGGATAGGGTTGTTGTGTACGGATCTTGGTAGTTGAGGCCACATGAGAAGAATTACCCTATGCACGATCTGGAGTTGGTTGTAGTTGTTCATGCATTGCATTGTTGGAGACATTATCTCCTGGGAGAGAATTTTGTGGTGTACACTACCCACAAAAGTCTCAAGTATATCTTCACGTGGTGTGATTTTAATCTAAGACAGTGGGGGTGGGTTGAGTACCTACAGTATTTCGATTTTGAGCTTGCTTATACGCCTGGGAAAGGAAATGTTGTGGCTGAAGCACTAAGCAGGAGGACTCGGATATAGGATGTTCAGAAGGCCAGTAATGAGTGGAAACTTATGTCTCTATTCTCTGAGATGCATTTAGAGGTGCAATAAAGACAGGGAAAAATTTTCCTTTCTTCTACAGTTTTTACCTCTACTCTTCTGAATTGAGTGCGAATGAGGAAACTATCAGATTCTGAAGGCCTAGTCCTACGGGAGGGTGTGTCAGGTGAGGACCCTACACCTGGGTGGACCATAGGTGATGATGAGGTGTTACGCTTTCATGGTTGCATGTGGGTTTTAGTATATATACGCGAGGAGATTATGTGGGAGTTTCATGTTTCAGCTTTGGCAGTTCATCCTGGTGTCACCAAGATGTATCGAGATTTGCATCGTCCATATTGGTGGCTAGGTATGAAGAGGGATGTAGCTGGTTTTGTTATGTTGTGTTCCACCTATCATCAGGTGAAAATAGAGCATCAGCGACCAGCCAGGATTTTACAGCAGTTACTCATTCCTGGGAAGAAATTCAATGATGTTGCGATGGATTTCATGACAGATTTTCCAAGATCGCCTCATGGGAACGATGTGGTTTAGGTTGTTATCGATAGGCCATGAAGGTTTCACATTTCTTTCCAATCAGGAAGACCTTAACTATCGATGAACTGGGGAATTTGTACATCTAAGAGATTTTACACTTTCATGGGGATCCTAGGACTATCATTTCATATAGGGACACCCGCTTTACGTCATGTTCTTGGCAGGGTCTACAGAGGGCTTTGGGTACACAGGTACTTCTGAGTATAGCCTACCATCCCCAGATATATCACCAGTCAGAGCGTACGATACAGGTGCTCGATGACATGCTACGAGCATGCCTCCTAGATTTCAAGGGTTCTTGGGAGCAGCATATACCCTTGGTGGAGTTTAATTACAATAATAGCTTCCAGGATAATATTAAGATGGAACCTTAGGATGATTCGTACGGTAGGTCGTGCTGATCACCCCTATATTGGATGGAGGCAGGAGAGATATCTATCTTGGGACCTCATCTTGTTGAACAGACCATAGAGTAGATAGAGTTGATTTGGAAGAGGATGAATATTGCACAGTCTTGACATAAATCTTATGCTGGTCGACGGAGATTACCTATGGATTTTGAGGTCGGAGATCAGGTTTTCTTGTGTGTGACCCCACGGTTAGGACACAGGAGGATTAGGAGATAGGGGAAGCTTTCACCGAGGTATGTTGGGATGTTTGAGGTTTTGGAGAGAGTTGGGCCGGTTGCTTACAGGTTTCAGTTACCTAAGAGGTACATGGATATGCATGACGTCTTACATGTTTATCATCTTTGAAGTTACTTTTCGGACCCATATCATCCTTTTCAACCTGAGGAGGTTGATTTGGAGGTGGATGCATCATTCGAGGAGCATTCTACTCAAAGTTTTGATCGCAACACAAAGGTTCTCTATGGCCAGTTTGTTCCTCTGGTGCGGTGCTGTGGAATAATGGCCGTGTGCAGGATGAGACTTGGGAGAGGGAGGCCGATGTACGATCAAAATGGTCGGTGCTTTTGAGTATTATTCTATGCTAACCTTGTAGGTAAATTCGAGGAGAAATTTATTTAAGGGGGGAAGTTTATAGGAACCTGGATCTTCTTTTCATGTATGGGTCTTCTTTTTGGGTCGTTTTAGAAGAAAACGGAGGAAAGAGAAATTTTCTGAGTACATTCCATGTACTTATAGTTACACACCGTGTACTGAGATTTCCGTGTTCTATCCATGTAATAGCTAATTACATGTCGTGTGATGTCCTTCTGGCTCCGCTTAAGTAGGAGACCACTTACGGGTACTACACGGCATGTACTTTTAAATAACATGTTGTGTACTTTTCTTTTTATTTGAGGAAACAGACTGGGGTCGTATCTCATTATTATTTCTCTCTTCTTCTATCCATGTCTCGTTGGAGGGAATACAGAATTGTTGAATCTTCTCTGAGCCACTGATTCGTCGTCTGTTGTCCGAATCAATCACCGTTGGGTGCAATAGAATACTCTTGGTGAGATCTCGACTCTTCTTGATTCTCATTTCCTGGTTTCTCTTCTTTCATGAGATATCTGAGGTTGAAAAGTTTTGATGTTTTTTCATATCTACATCGTTTTATGTCGTTTCAAGGAGCGAGGTTCGCATATATTGATCTCTTAGCATTGAGGTAGGAGTTTTGTTTCCTTTCACTATTTTTCTTTGAGTTTTATATGCAAAAGTACCGATTATCCTTGTTTCAGGTATTTCGGGTTAGGGATTTGAACCCTGTTGTTTATCTGCCTTAGATTGCTTGATAGCTTGAGGGTGATTGGTAATGTTGAATTCTAAGTTTCACGTTTTGAGGAACACACCATGGGTGCTTTCACTTGTTTGACTATTTATGGTCATTTGGTCTAGGTTGCCTATGAGGAAAGCCAAGTTTCCTTGATATTTACTTTGGATGTAATTGATTTCATGTTTTCCTATTGATTAAATGTTTGTTATATGCATTATAGTTGTTTATCCAAGTAGTTGTTGAGCTTAC
Source organism: Viscum album (assembly GCA_963277665.1). Classification (NCBI taxonomy): domain Eukaryota; kingdom Viridiplantae; phylum Streptophyta; class Magnoliopsida; order Santalales; family Viscaceae; genus Viscum; species Viscum album. Next base: position 1,790,693,716 of record OY728158.1, read on the forward strand.
TTTAGACTGTTGAGAATTTTTTATGTATGATTTCTCTTACCTAGGGTTGTGGGAACCTAGTGTAGCTAGACCATAGGGGGAATTTATGTTGAGGGCTTCCCCAGAGTGTCTATTATATTTACCCTTTCTAGATCATAGTGGGGATTGACGGTGAGTTCTCCCTCAGAGGGTCTATAGCTTATCAATTCGATACTATATGAGGAATTGATGTTGAGTGCTTACTCAGAGAGTCTGTAGTTAGTTTTCAGACTATAGAAGGAATTGAAGGTGAGTGATTCCTTAGAGATTCTTGGTTTTGTTTGGATTTCTTGACCATAGGGGCTAGACTGTGTGAGCTGCCCAGAGGGTTATTGTAGTTTGTATTTGATTTGGTTGGTTGTGATGAGTCTTCCTAGCCAAAGCACAAGCATGGTTTTGTATTTCTTGTTTTTTTAGGTAGTCTTTTGAGATAGATGTTTGTGTTACCTATTTTCCTTGGGAATAGTGAGATTATGCTAGATTCCATGGTTGCTTAATTAAATGGTTAATTAATAAATTGTTAAATTAATGTGAATGAGAATTATAGGATTGTTTACCTTGTGTACACCTAGTTCATTGCTTCATTTACTTTTATTTCCTTCTATAATTATCACTGACAGTTAGGCACAAATCTTGCGGTGGTTGCCTACTGGGATTACTCTCACACCCTATTTGGGTCATGTCTTTCGACCCAAATAGATTATAATGTTGCTGGTATAGATAAGGGAAAGCACCCTTCTACTTCAGGTATGTGATTTACTAGTTGGAGCTGGAGAGCATAAGACCAAGCTTAGGCTTGCAATACTACTGTAGTTTTACTGTTTTCTTTTCGTACTTTGGTTTTAGTTATATTCTAGCATACAGGTCTGTTTGGATGCTTTCATAGTTACATGTATCTTGCTGCATCATTAATATATATACATTTCTTCTGTTGTTTACTTTCAGTTGTATGTTGTTTACTACTTCCACTACTATTTTTTATTTTCTTTCTGTCATGTATACTTCCCAATGAGGGCATAGTTTCTCCACTATCATACACAGGCCCTCGCTGCTAGTCGGTAGCCTTTGGCATTTTTTGAAATGTTTTTGGGGTCATATGGTGAATTGGGTACGGGGGGCACCAGTTGAGTGGCTCCCGGATCTGGTTCGTTACATAAAAAAATTGGAAATAAATTATAATACAATCAAAATTCATTACACATATAATCTTAAAATATCAAATATGAAGAAGAAGTAATATAACATAGTGAAAAGAAACTGAGTTATGAATTACTTTACCACTTGGTAACTTTCAAGTCAAATACCCCTGCATGAAATAATTCAAATTCAAACTCAAAATAAAATAAATTATTATGTATTCATTATATTACATGAGAAATATGCATTTTATACACTATATAAAATGAATAAGGTGCATAACATACAAATGTGCCTCAATGAAAGGAAATTGAGACAGAATCTATTACCTTAATTCTAACTCATCATGTACATTATTTATATTCCTAAATAATAAAACTATGTTAATTATTTAATTTATTAAAATCAATTTTCAAGTTTAACATCCTTTTTATGTCACTTATTACCATTTATATATTATTACTTAATCAATTAATTTTATGTCAGATGTTTTGATGATATTTGGTTTATGCATCAAAAATAAATTTGGTAGTTTGACTACGGTCAAAGAAGTTATTATTTAAACATATCTAGAATAATAATCATGAAATAATTGTCAAATTTATCCCTCGATTACACATTGAAAAACAATCATGAAATATGGTTATGAAAAATATACTATGTTACAGTCATGGAGACAGTAGATCGCAATTTTCATTATGGAAAGAATTTAATTAATATTTTATATTTAAGGAATGATAATAATAAAATATATTACATGTTATTTCATTAAATATACTTATATATATCATCTATTTGGTGTGGTGATGAAAAGAGAGTCACATCGCTTCGTGAAGGCGGTATTCCACACATGCACAAACAATGTAATCATCTTTAAGTGAGTGAAAATGTAAGAAATAAAATGATAGATTGTATTTTAAGACTGAAACATATGTCATTAATATCATAATTATTTCATTCATATCATATAGAAACATTAAATATGACCTGACTATCATCTAAATAAAGTGTTAGTGAAATACGAATCACATCGCTTCACAAGGCGGTCGTCTGTCGTGCACACGAGTGACGTTATTGTATCCACTACGGAATGGAAGGTAAAAAGTTATATATAATATAACGTCTCTAGAAGTATAATTATATTATAATTATATTATTTATACTTTATTTCCATCATCATACCCAACCATGACAGGTGGTAATGGAAAAATGAATGACATCAGTTCGTGATGCGGTAGTCCATTGTACACACGAACGATGATTTCGTAATCTATTTGATGGATGTTGGGATGGTTATAAGTCATTAACTGAACATAAAAACATATAAGTTTATGGTATTTACTAGTTTAATTATATAATCATAAATAAATATTATTTTAAGGAGGTGTAAGAAATAATAAAATAAAAACACATAGTTAGGAATTTTACCTCTTCTCGAACCACCTCTTTAGGATTATACATAATGTATTCCTAGAACGGATTTCAAAAAAAATGATTCTAGGATAATGGGATGGATGTTTTTATGTAATTTGGATAGGTATTTACTAAACCAAAATGGTTTTAAGGTGTGAAAAAGATAGGATATGTGGTTGTCTTTTATAGGTGATGTGAGTGGAACCGTTGTAATTTTTTAAAAGAAAAAGGTGTACCCATGTTTTCCAAATGAAAAAGGATAAAAAATGGACCATTATTGATCCTTAGATATTAAAGAATCTAAATAATAACATAAAATAGGTTTTATATAAGTTCTTAAGTAATTTTAACCCTTATCTTTTTATTTAGACCCCCCCCCCGGTAAACCCATTTTTACATTAACCATGGTAATTATTTTACTATTTTACTATTAATTATTGTAAAAAATTAAGATGACCTTATTAGAAAATATAAATTATTATAATTAAAAATATGGGATCAATTATTTTAGATTCAATTCATATAAATGAAAAAATATAATTTAAAATTAATCCTGCAAACGCGAAAAGAAAACGGATTTTCAAAGAGAAAATGTTCAAACGTTTATAAAGATTTTATATAAAAATTAAATATGAAAATTATTCCAATTACCTAAATTGGATTAATTTATATATAATTTAACTAATTTTACATTTAAACTGATTTAAAATATAATTTAACATTATAAATAATTTAAATGAAAAGGAAGATTTCAATTAAAATACCGTATTTTTTATTATTCATCAAAAAGTGAAACTTTTCAGAAAAATCCAAAACATTCACCATAAATTAATTTTGACATGTATATTTCTTAAAATAATTTTATATTTTCAAATAATTATTATAAAAGTGGTGAAAATAAATTATAAATTTTGCATGCAAAGGGAAACTTAACTGCCTTTTAGAAAAATATAACTTTTCAGAAAACTTTTATTTTCTCTCAAATGGAATAATTTTATATATAATCAATATATATCCATATTATGTATTTTATAATTTTTTAAACTAGATAATTTTCATAATTTATTTATTAATATTTATACCCACAGTCTTAATGGCTAAGTTATACTGGTAATATTTAAATAATAATATTTTAATAGAGTGTCGTGTTCCATTCAAACCTAGTGTTGCATGCATTGCAAGATATCAAAGAGATTGAATTTTTAAAAATAAAATACATTATAAAGTATCAAGATGTTATATTCCCTTATACACTGGATTTGTGTGTCATGAAAGCTATCAAATATGATGTTCATATTTTAAATATCGGGGTGTTACATTCTACCGCCTTAAATAAATTGTGTCCTTTCAATTTAATCTTGATTTAGATAATCAATGGTTTTACATTTGAAATTACCTTTATTGAAAACCCACATCATAAAAAGGGAAAATAAAACATAATCTTGATAAAAGATAAAGGGATGTGTGTAGGTCATCTCGAATAACACATACTAGGTTTCCAAATATGAGAACATAGGTGGGAAGTAAAGATTTGTGCATGGAAGAAAATAATAATGCCCAAATAATGATGGGGAGTGAAAAATATCATTGATCATAAGAAATTAAATAAACTTGTGAAAATATTCAATAAAAAACCATAAAAAATATGTCTGAAAAGAGTCACTAATGTCATAAAAAATGTTCATAATGGGATAACATTTTATTTTAATATCATTTTCCAAAAGTTGATGAATTTTCATGAGAATATATACTTACTTGATGTCATTACATTTCATAGAAAAATATCATCCTTTTGTTGTGTGTTGATAATTTTTCAATTTTTATCATACTTGTAAGAAATGAAGATTAATTTGATATTCCTAAAGTACTAATAGATCATGAGATCCATAATAGAATGATTCTTCATTCATTCGATATCTATTTATCATTAGAAAATGGCCAGAACTGTTTATCCAATATTCATAAATCGCCATATGGTGAAGTAGTACATTAATCTCTAAAACCACATCCAAATTTCAAGTTAAACCATTTCATAAATAGTTATCCTTGTGACCCTTCCAAAATATTATGACCCAAAAATTTAGAAAGAAGGTCCCTAAATTTAGAAAATTAACATATCATTAATATCTCAAATAATATAAATTAGATCTTAATCATCTCTTATCAAACATGTTAATACCTTTATGACGTGTTCTCTTGAAACATGGAATTAACATGAATTACCGTAAAACCATATTGAAAACATTTATGCTTCCTTATTCAATAAATAAAACACAAATTATTGTATATATTATTTAAATCCAAAAATTATGTTAAATCAATCAATGATTGCATAAACCACTTTGTCAAAAAATCATTAATCAGTTCAATAGTAGTTAGTACTATCCATATTACTTAATACATATCAATCATCTCTTTACCCCAACATTATTATCTAAAAATCAGAAATATATTAAGGGTTATCATTCCCTAAATCATGTTTTTTCCAAAAAGATAAACATGAAACTGAATAATTTTTATTGTTCATCGGTACCATTCAACATAATCTATCAAATATTTAATGTAAAAGAACTATAGTTCAATATTTATAAATTTAATAATTCTTATTACCAATATATCATTGATAAAGTACTAAAATGAAGTAAATATTGAATCCAAAAATATTTACATTAATGATTCCACTTAGTTTGTGATAATGGCATAATCTTGACCATGATCCATTTTCTAATTTTGAGGTATATTATTTTGATGCTTGGGGAATTCATTTTCATAGTGCACCATATCCTTATAGTTGAAGCATTAAACATTGGAATCCTTTTTTCTTTCCCTTAAAATCATGAGCATGGTTTCCTTTCTCTCCACACTTGTATCAAATTTTTATTCCCTTTAATCAAGTACCAGGGTGTTTAGATTCACAATTATCACATGTGGGAAAATCCCTCTTTCCCTTTATCCATCTTTTTCTTTGTAGTCCTCTTCTTGTCTTGGTTCCCTTCGAATCCATAACACTTAGATAATTCTTTATTTATATTTTTAGAATATTATACTAAGTCCTCATATGATGATAATTTTTGGGAGGCTAGTTCCCATCCAAATATTGGATTTATCCCGTCAAATAAACGATCATTCTTAATCTTTGGATTACATGCATTGATGTAATTCCCATTCCTTCTTCTAGGTTACATTTATAAATGATTTCATACACTAGATTAGATCATATCATTATGAAACATAATATATAATCCCAAAACTAGTGAAATACATAATATAAATTGAAAATTTTATGCATAGCTAATATCATAATAATAAAAATGTATTATTTGTGGATATCTTTATTTTTAAATCCTATATAATGGTATATAAAGAAAATGTGAATTATTCTAAGAATATCCCCCCAATAGTTTCAACCCAAGTGAGAAGTAATAACCCTTTTTGTACAATAGTTGATGACTAGGTCAATCCCAATGTGCCCGTTTCAGATTTATAACCCCTAAGTAAATCTATCGTAGAACCAAGTCTACTTTTTGTATCTATATGGGGATGTTTTTTATAGTTAAAACCACATAATCACTTCTTTACCAGCACTTTTGGATTTTCTTGTATACTTATCCTAAAATTAAATCATAAGGTTATGTTCCCTTATCTATTTTTTCCTAAATTTAGTTCCCAAGGTTACTACAAAACATCCTTTGATACCAAATGTAGCACCTCGATGCCAGTAGCCCAGATTTGGTGTCTACTTTATTAAATTGTCATAAGAAACAAGAAACAACATGCCAAAGGACTAAATATTTTAGTAGTCTTGGTAAACTAGATACATAATTGAAATTCACGTTATATTTTAAAACATAAAATACAAAAAAAAAATTCTTTTTGAATGTCATTATTCCCCTATAGTATCCCTATATATAAATTACAAAACACTTCCTCATATCCTGGGGAAAATAAAAAAAATGTGGGTGATATTAAATGGTTAGTAAGGTTAAGCGTACAATAGAAGATATGAATAAATAAGTTATAATAAATATGGAAAGGTAAATAACTAAAAAACTTGAAATTTAATCAATAACTTGATCATAATATGGAATAAAAAATGAAGATAAAATAATTCTGTATAAATAATTACATGAGAATGGAACATAACCATGGATATTATAACTAATAGATTAATCACACTGAATATCACTAACATGATTCATAATGATTGAATGCCTAAATATGGAAATATAAAATATAATTTTGATGACTTCGTCCATGAAATCTAATACCTTTGAGGCCTTGTACTAATACAACTATATAAATGGGTAAGGTCTCAACCAAAACCCAATCTAGTTTGTCTCATGAGACATACCGATACATACAAGGGCTATAGAGGTCCATGCCTACCACTTACTAATTACAATGAATTACTCATATGAAAGGGGAGAAAAATAATCAAATTAAACATTCATATTGAAAAACTATCATATTAAATGTTAAAAATTACCCCAATCGATAAGCATAATCATAAACCATCAAGAGTAAAATGAATGGTATCAATATAGTACATCCCAAATCAAACTAATCATAAACCATCCAAAGAAATGATAAGGATGATATCAAAATATAATATCTCTATTGTATCATATGTAAAATAAATTTTCGATTTCATTGATAAATAGAAATACCATAAGAATTTCATTATTTTTTTTTTGAGGAAAATATCCTTTGCACTTTGAAAAATAACCTTTTAAAAAACATCATAAAATGAGAATTGTTTTGTAAAATACATAAAGATTAATTTAATAATAGTTTTTAAAAATTAAAAATGGGTCAAAATTTATTTAATAAATCATTTGTAAAATGGTTTAAAAATTTTGAAAACATTTTTAGAGAATAGGGTTTTGGTAGAAAATAGATTTTCGACCAAAGAGAGAAATGAAGTTGAATTTTCTTAAAAACAATATCTCAATTATTTTAAGTAACAAAGAGTAGAAAATGAAACTATAAAATGAAAATATCATGAATAAATAGATTAGAATAAAATAAAATGGGTTTATTAGAAAATGATCAAATAATTCCATTTAACTAAAATTCAAGAATAAACAATCTCGATTCGAATGATATTTTGAAATAAACCCTTGAAATGATCAAAACATTAAAATGATAATTAATCAATGATTATATTATATGTATCAACTTAAAATTCAAAAAAAATAGGTGTAAATACAAAATAATATTATCAAAATTCATTACACACATAATCTTATAATATCAATGATGTCGAAGAAGTAATATAACCCAATAAAAAGAAATTGAGTTATGAAATATTGTACCACCTAGTAACTTTTCAGTCAAATCCACTTGGATAGAATAATTTAAATTGAAACACAAAATACCATGAAATATTATGTATTCATGACATTAAAAGTGAAATGAGTTTTTTATATACCATATAAATTAAATTAGGTGCATAACATACAAATATGCCTTAATGAAAGGAAATTGAGACAGAATCCCTTACCTTCAGTCTAACTCATCACGTACATTATTTATCTTCCCAAATAATAAACTTATGTTAATTATTTTATTTCATAATTACCTTTTTCAATTTTATTATTATTTTTATATCACATATTATTATGTTATATATGATTACTTAATGAATTAAGTTTATGTCAGATGTTTCAATGATATTTGGCCTATGTGTCAAAAATGACTTTGGTAGGTTGAGTGTGGTCAAAGAGGTCATTATTTAAAAATATAAAGAAAAATAATCATCACATAATTATAATATTATTAAATAAATTAAAATTTCAAAATCAATCCTTTAATTTTGGTTATGAAAAATAAACTATGTTACAATAATGGAGACGACATGTCGTATATATGCATGAGTAACGTTTCCATTTTTCAATGTTCATTATGGAAAAAAGTTAAGTAATATTTTATCTTTAAATAATGAAAATAATATCATATATAACATATTATTTCCTTAAATATAATTATATATATCATCCATGTGGTGTGGTGATGAAAATAGAGTCACATCACTTTGAGAAGGCGGTAATCCACACATACACAAATAATGTTATCATCTTCAAGTGAGTAAGAAGGTAAGAAATAAAATGATGGATCATATTTGAAGAATGATAAAAAGGTCATTAATATCATAATTTTTTCCTGTATATAACATATAATCATTAAATTTATCCTTATCACTTTCCGCATAAAGTGTTAGTGAAAGAAGAATCACATCGCTTTGTGAGACAGTAGTCCGCCATACACACAGGCGACATTATCGTATCCACTAAAGAATGGAAGGTAAAATTTATATATTATATAATAACTAAAAAGGTATAATTATTTATATATATATAATATATACTTTATTTCCATCATCATACCCAACTTTGGGAGGTGGTAATAGAAAAACGAATGACATCCGTTCGCGAGGCGGTAGTCCACCTTACACACGAATGATGATTTCGTAACCCATTTGATGGAAGTGGGGATAGCTATAGGTCATGTAATTAACATAAAAAAACTAATTATATGTTATATACTGATTTTATTTTATAATCATAAATGAAGATTCTTTTAAATAGGTTGAGGAAGAAATTAAATAAAAATTCATAGTTTGGAATTTTACCTCTTCTCTAATAACCTCTTAAAGATTATACCTGGATTACTCCTAGAATGGATTTCATACAAGCAATTTATTCTAGGATGAGGGAATGGAATTTTGGAATTTATTTGGATAGGTATTTGATGAAAAAAGTGTTTGAATGCATGAAGAAGAGAGGATAGGGGGTGGCCTTTTATAGGTGAGGTGAAGGGTATACTTGTAATTATAAACAAGAAAAAGGTGCACCCATGTTTTTCATATGCCACAAGGATAAAAAATGGAGTATTATTTTGAATTATAAATTATATGTTCTAAATATGTCCATAAAATATGTTTTATACATGTTTTTATGTTATTTTAACCCTTATTTTTTAGTTTAACCTCCGATAAACCCATTTTTACTTTAACCGTGGAAAATAATTTTAACTATTTTTACTTTTCATTATGGTAAAAAATTAATTTTACCTTATTATATTATATAAATTATTATTATTCCAAAAATTTAATCTATTTTTCAAAATTATATTCCTATAAGTGGAAAATTTTAATTTAAAATCAATCCTGCAGAGCCGATGAGAAAACGGGTTTTCAAAGAGAAAATGTTCAAAAGTTAACAATTTTTTTTTACAAAATTCAATACAAAAATGATTTGAATGAAATTAATTAGATTAATTGATATTTAATTTATCTAATTTTACATAAAAAAAATTAAAATATAATTTATATTTATAAATAATTTAATCGAAAAGACATTTTTCAATTATAATTCAGTATTTCTCATTATTCATCAAAAAATGAAACCTTTTAGGAAAATCTCAAAAATTCACTCTAATATAATTTTGACATGTATATTTATAAAATAAATTTTATATTATGAAATAAATTCTCTAAAATTGTTAAAAATTAATTATAAATTCTGTGTACAAAGTGCTACTAAACCACCTTTTAGAAAAATACAGTTTTTCAGAAAACATTTATTTTTCTATCAAAGGGTATAATTTTATCCATAATCAATACATAAACATTTTATTTATTTTATACTTGTGTAAAATACATAATTTTTATAATTTATTTGGTATTATTAATACTCTCCAATTTAATGTCTAGGTTATAATGTTAATGTTTATATAATAATATTTTAATAGAGCATCATGTTCTGTTCAAACTCAGTGTTGCGTGAATTGGAATCTATTAAAGATATTGAATTATTTATTAAAAAATATATCATAAAATATTAGGATTTTATATTCCCTTCTAATCTTGGTTTTTTGTATCATACATGCTATCAAATTTGATGTTCATATTTTAAAATCTCGAGGTGTTACATGGATGTTTGTAAGGATATTTTAAGGACATATAGGTAAATTTTCATCAAAATGTCAATGGTATGGATAAAAATTTGTAATATTATATGATTTAATGTTAAGTCACATTTTATTTAGGGATTAGGATAATAAAACTTCAGTGAAAACCCTAGAAAAAAGTCTAATTATTCAATAAACTCTTGATGTTTTGGTAAAGTATAGAGAATGTGGTTTTTCCAAGAAAAACAACCTTTTCTGGATACTAGAGAGTGTATGTAGTTATGTCACAGATACACCTTGGGATAATTACCACAAAAAGTGTTGGTAGAGAATTGAATCAACCATCACTCTAATTCATGATGAGTGGGCCTAATACTGAGCACCTCGCAAGACACTCCTAGGGGATATTCTTTAGTTAATCATATTCTCTTTACAAACCATTACAAAGTATTTAATAATGATGTTAACTAATTTGGTTTGACAAACTAATAGAAAAATGACCATGGATAACCAATGATTGAAAAAATAGAGTCATAAGTTTATCCAAAAATATCATATATTAAAAAAAATGTGTTATAAGGGAAGAACTATTTGGATTGATGGTTTCATATACATATTTTGGATATTTTCATAACCATTTTTGTTTTAGTAGTTGGTCAAAATATGATCAAAAAAACAAAGCTCCAAATTGTATGTACCTGGAAACCACTATGTATTATAAAAAAATAAATTAGAATACATAAATGGTTGAGAATCAAATTATATGCCTCTTATGATGGAAAATGTAATGTCTCTAGTCTTACCTAAGGTAGTGAGATTGATATTTTCACAAAAATCTTAGTTATTATCATTGGTAAGTAATATTTATCAATGATATTCTAGTATATTCTAAAATTTATTATAATCATGTACAACATATAGAGATTATTCTTTATTAGTTTTATTTTAATGGTATCGTGATATATTCTAAATGGTATTAATAATCTAGAAAAGAGATTTTCTAAAATTTATATTTTGGGAAAACTATTGGAGAACACATGATTGAGGTATTAATAACTCTTAAGTTTAATTAGATAATAAAGGGTGGTTTTATTTTTAAAATGTAAGTTATATAGTATTGTTAACCTTGGGATTGATAATTGATTCATGATTTTTTGGAGAAGTTCATATAATTTTTGGAATTAAGATATATACGGACTAGTGTATGAATTAGTTGTTAATACCCTTTTAGTGTTAAAGATAGATTCAATTTATTTTAGGAATATAAAATCTCATTGTGGTTTAATTTCATGTAGATTCAAATGGATTTTGGGAACGGTATGTTATTGAGAGAGATATAGGATTGACTAAGTCTGATATAATTAGGGTTATAAGAACTATATGCTAACAAGATATTGTTATAAAGTTAAACATATTGATGTTAAATTTTCTTGTGGTTATTTATGATAATTATCTAATAATGATCATTACTCGTGTTACCTTATTTTTTTTAATAATGGTTGTAACTATAAGGAGCCATGGGTGCGATGGATAATGTGAAGATTACCTCAATGAACAACCCATCAGAATGTGAGATGGAGTGAGAAACCTTGTGATTATACCAAACTGGCTGTCACAAAATATGATTGACACTATGAACATAATCTATGTCAAAAACACACCAAGGAAAAGGAATATGAAGTTTTTTAAAGGATCGAGTGATGAAGATGATGAAGGAAAGATGATGAAATTTCCTATATGTTAAAAATGTGAAAAGAAGCATGGGGGAAATTTCTTAAAAGGGATAGGTAAATTCCATAAGTTTGTATATGAATGTTATTAGAATCATGAGTGTATAAAAAATTGGTAATCTACAAAAAATCATTTCATTAATTGCAATATATTTGGGAATTATGTGGCTTAATGTCCCAATCCAAGCGCCAATGAGGGAGATAGTCACAAACAAACATGAAAATAAGGAAAATCCTATGAAACTACATCTAATGAATCAGATAGTTAGTTTTCACTCTATATTTTCTAGAGTTCTTTTTCATGTAAGTTTTCATCCACTACTAGATGTTATATCAACCCAAGCGTTTTATACATAGATATTAGATATTTTTTAAATGAATATTGATTACATTACACAAACACCTGCCTAAAGAATGTAATAGGTTAGTGTATTTGGATACTTGGTAAAAAATCTTCTAATTTGGTGAAACATCTTTAGCATTCATTAAAAAGATCTTCTCATGTAGTACTTCTCTTAGGAATACCCTACCTATAACTTTCTTCCTAACTTGGGGAAGGAAACATAAGAAAGGGTGAGATCAGATGCTCCATAAGGGTAAACATAAGAGATATCAGTCTATGGACATATTAAATCATAAGATAAGAATAAGGGTATGTGATCATGAATATAACGTAAGATGTTTATTCCCAACATGTAAAATATTACAAACATGAGTCATGGCATAAAACTGTATCATTTCTTCAAAAATGGCCCATAAGGGTTATAAATCATCATAAATAAATCATGAAACATAAAAAAAATGTCATAAAAGTATGGAACCATCATAAATATTGAACAATATTTCATATGTAAATGTTAACTACCAAGAAAATCAATATAGGGGATCATAACTAAAGACCTGTTTTTTATTATGGACCAGGACACACCTATTTCCCAAAGCGGGTCAGGACACACCTGTTTCCTATATTGGATCAATCATATCTACTTGTTTCACATTATTATATCATGAGATATAAATCTTTACCCAATACATTGAAGGGAGATATATGTCCCACCTTCCACATAATGAAAATAATACATATGTGTACCATAAAATCAAACAACATTCATCATATCATAACTCATGAAACAAAATGGTCTTTATAATAATTTCATCATATCATAACCTGGGAAAACGATAATGGTTTCATAATCACTTTATTATTTCATCATTTCATAACTCATTAAAAAATAAGTGTGTTTCATAAGTATTTTATCATGGTTTAACCCATTCTAGAGAAGCTATAATCATAAACTTCTTGTCATGATAAACAATTTAGAGAAAGAATAATAATTGAATCATTGTTTCATATCCTCATAAAATAACAAGATACACCAAAATATATCCTATTAGATAGAGAAGTATTTTAAATTATCAGTTAGAACATTTCTTAAGGAAAATAACCTTTCTTTGAAAATGACTTTTTAAAACATAAAATATTTTTAAAATATTTTTCTTCAAAAATAACATTGAAAATTTATAACCTAATATTTAAAAATCATTTAAAACATTTCAAGATGAAAATATCCTTTCTAATTTAAAAAAACTTTTAAAAATATAAAATATTTTGAAAATAACCTTGAAAACTTATATAAAGGAATCATCATAGAAAATAATGGTCATGAAAAGGAAATATTTCATTCATGTCATGCACAAAGATTACTATAACATTTTTGGTAAAATCTAAATAAAAATGGTTTTTGAAAAAGAAATAAAGATAAATTTTAAAAAAAAATTAAAAATTATAACATAGGTAAAATTTTCATTAATAAATCATTTAAAAAATATAAATTTCATTTTTGAAATCATTTTCTGAAAACATGGTTTTGGAATAAAAAAGTTTTTCGATCGAAAAAAGAAATAAAGAAAGTTTTCTTAAAAAATTTATTTTGAACTATTGGGTACATAGAGCGAGGAAAATGAAGGAAAAATATATATTATAATGACATAAATTGAGTAGAATAATTTTCATGAGTTTCTTTATATTTGTATAAAAATATTTTATCTTCAAAAACACAATTATAAACAATCCCAACAAACGATGAGATTAGAACATAAAATCTTTACCACTTTGGTAACTTTGAAACATAAGCCCCATGAAGGAATATCATTAAATAAAAATTAATATGTCATGATGATAACTAAATTCATGATATTACATGTCCAAGGGGATATATATATACCTCGTAAAAGATGATAGCTGCATAACATAACATATTTCTCAAATAAGGAAAATTGAGACAAAAATCCCTTACCACTTTGGTAATATTTTGATTTGTAATCCCAAATAAATAATAACACAAATGAAACTTTTAATATAATTAAAATAATATGATTAATGATATAACATGTAAAAGTGATAGTATATATACCATGTTAAATAAACGAGTGGTGAATTTTCATATGTCTCCCAGAAATAAATGTGTGAATAGAAATCCCTTACCGTAAGTCTCAACATCTTTTTTACACATTAAAACCTCACATATAATAAATATAGGTTTATTATAAATATATTAAGAAATATTAATTATATATACTATACCATATATGATTTACTTATGACCTTTTATTACCTATTTATTATCAAATCAATGTTAAAGTCGTGTTTTGGGTAATAACCGGTTTGTTTTTCGTATATGTTTTGATTTTTTATTTTCGGTAATATTACTTTGATCATGGTCCAATAATATATATAATAATCATCATTACATAATTATTATATTTATACATCAATTATATTTTTAATACCAATCATGAATGATAGTTTTGAGAAATAAAGTATGTTACAATCATAGAGACGGTAGAGCATACGTACACATGAGTAAATTTTCCATTTTTCAATGATAATTATGGAAAGTAGGTAAGTAATATATTATATTTAAAAATTGATAATAATATAAAAAATACCATATTATTTCGTTAAATATACTTATACATATCATCCATGTGGTGTGGTAGTGAAAAGAAGCTCACTTCGCTTTGTCAAGGCGATACTCCACACATACATGAACAATGTTATAATTTTTTAGTGAGTGAAATAATAAGAAATAAAATGATATATTAACTTTTAATAATGATAAATATATCATTAATATCATAATTATTTCATTTAAATCAAATATATTTATCCTTATTATGTTCCATGTGAAGAATTAGTGAAAATGCATCACATCGCTTTGTGATACGTAGTCCATTGTACACAAGGGTAATGTTATCATATTCACACAAAATGTAAATCATGGTGGTATATTATGTCCAAACATTATAGGTGGTAATGGAAAAATTAATGACATTGTGTTTTACGATGCAGTAGTCCTTCGTACATAGAAACGATAATTTCATAACCCATTTGATGGAAGTGTATGCAGTTTTAGGTCATGTTATTAACAAAAAAAAATATTTATATGTAATATTTTGAGTTTTTTATATCCTAATGGTATAATAATAATTTAAGGAGGTTTAGGAAGAATTAACAAAAAATCCTCACTGATTAAGGTTAACACTTCTTCAGGTATCCTCCTTAGGTTTTCACAAAAAGACTTCCTAGATTGGATTTCTATCGAAAATAAGGATTCTAGGATAATAAGTGGGAATTTGGGAAGGGATTTTTTCGGGTATTGGATGAACCAAAATGGATTTGAAGTTGTGAATAAGAGAGGATATGGGCCGACTTTTTATAAGTGAGGTGAGTTTCACACTTGTAATTGTTTGAAAGACATAATTACACCCATGTTTTCTTCATGTCACAAGACACCAATAATGGACCATTATAGATAATAGAAGAGATAAGGTTTAAATATTTCCATAAAATTGGTGTTATAGATGTTTTAGGTTATTTTCCACCCATATATTTTTAGTGAAAACCCCAGTAAACCCATTTTTACCTTAACTACAATAAATAATTTTCACTATTTTTACTATTAATTTTGGTCAAATATTAAGTTGACCTTATTATATAATATAAATACTTATATTTAAAAATATTGAATCCAATTTTTCAAATTTCATTTACATAAGTATTAAAATTTAACTTAAAACTAATCCTATGGATGTGAAGAGAAAGGTGGGTTTTAAAGTGAAAATATTCAAAAGTATACAACATATATAAAAATTCAATATTTAATTCATTAAAATGACCTAAATTGGATTAATGGATGTATTATTAAACTATGTTTATTTTAAAACCAATTTAAAATATAATTTAACTTTATAAATAAATTAAACGAAATGGAAGTTTCTAATTAAAATTAGTATTTTTCACTATTCATCAGAAAATTACACTTTTCAGAAAAATTCCAAAACTTTGCCCTAAGATAATTTAGATACAACGATTTAAAAAATTAATTTTATTTTATAAATTTCATTTTCTAAGATTTTCAAAAAATAATTTTATTATTGTTAAAAAATAAATAAATAAATAGAATATTTTTTGAGAAAATAGTATATTCGAAACATATAAAGAGTTTATTAAAAAATTAAGAACTATTATATCAATATGTTTTATTTATATAAAACCATTAATAAAAATATTTAAAATGTAGTTATTCCTATTTATACTTCCAATTTAACTTCTAGGTAATGATGATCTTTTTTAAATAATAATTTTAACTATTTGACGCATTTCATTAAAACTCGGTGTTACGTGTAACGCAAGATAAACTTGGTGTTGTTTTTAAAGCAAGATAAACCTAGTGTTTCATGTAACACAATCCAAAATCATTATTGTGTGTACTTAAATCTAAACATGATATTTTTTATAATGAAAATACATAGAAAATATTAAATTTATTTGAAAAAATTATTTCACGAAATCTCAAGGTGTTATATTCTACCCCCCTTAAAATGAATCACATTGGTGCCAAAAATAGAGGAACATTTTAAGGTTCCCACATAGCTTCCTAAAGCTTATGGTTTCACCAAAAACACTAACATGGTGTGTGGTATTGTTTTATATACCATTCTATATTAGATCCCGAATCCATACTAGTTGTTCCTCATAATAAATTTCATGCTCTAGTGGTATGACCTCTAATATTAGTACATGTGATTGATTTGGTATATACTTCCTATGTAGTGATACATGGAATACATCATGAAACTAATAGAGGTTTGGTGGAAGCACCAAAAAATAGGCTAGTATGCTAATACAATCAAGTATTTCAAATCGACCGATATACCTAGGGTTTAGTTTTGACCTTATATATTCCATAAATAAGTTCATAGAAAGACCTTCTCACCAACTTTGAAATCTAGATTGCATCAATTAAAATTAAAATAAAATTTCAATAAATTTTTTTCCTTTACGTGTTGTAGAATTTCTCTAACCTTCTCTTCTATATCATCTCCTTGTTCAGGTCCCAATATATTTCTTTCTTAAACTTTATTCGAGTACATTGGAGTTCTACACTTATTTTTATAAAGGTATTTATAAAAATCCATTTGAATTACTGAGTAAAATCTATTGTAGCAGAAAAACTCAACTAGAGGAAGGTGTTTATCAAAACCACCTTTGAAAACCATAGAACAACATCTTAGCATATCCTCTAGGGTTTGAATTTTTCTCTAAGACTAGACATCTATCCAAGGATGATACACAGTTCTAAAACTCAAATCATTTTCAAGAAATTTATGAATAATTTTCCAAAACATTGAGATAAAATTTGGATTCCAATCAGATAAAATTGAATTTTTTACCCCATGAAACCTTTTTATTTACTTAATGTATATTCTGGAAAGCGGATCTAAAGAGAAATCTTCTCTGATGGAAATGAAGTGTGATAACTTCATAAGTTGGTTGATTACCACAATATTAAAGATAATATAAACCCTAATTGTAACTAGTACATTTAATCAAAGGTACATAAAGTGTACTGTCATTTATCCTAAAATAACCTTGTAACAAAAACATATATAAAACCAAAGGGTTTTATTTCCATAAATCTATCTTTAAAAATCCTTAATCCTGATAAAATCCCATCACATAATACCTAAAAAGGTATTTCAATGAATTTGAACTTATGTTAAACCTTAAACTCATAAACCCAAGATAGTATCTATAACT
The DNA here is from genome assembly GCA_963277665.1 of Viscum album. Classification (NCBI taxonomy): domain Eukaryota; kingdom Viridiplantae; phylum Streptophyta; class Magnoliopsida; order Santalales; family Viscaceae; genus Viscum; species Viscum album. Next base: position 1,790,712,028 of record OY728158.1, read on the forward strand.
ATTAAGGTAATCATACATGGAGACATATATACTTAAAAAAGATAACTCGCCCTTTATCCCTTATATAAGCTCTTATCTTGTACAAAAACACTTTCATTATAAGCATGGGTTATTCCTTCTTCCGATAGAATATAAAATGTAATTTCATAATTCTAGAATCCATATAGAGGGAGATAATCACATAAAATTTCACAAAATGATAAATAATAAGATCTTTATAGTGATTATTCATACAAAATAAAACATGTAGCTCCCAACCAAGGAGGGTAGGATAAATGTTCCCTAATTATCATGATTAACTTTATCCATTATGATTTCTTAATATTTACCTTGTACCTTTTATTTATAGGTTGTTGTGTCTTATCATCTAAAATAGACCTTGGATTGGGGAATTTATTCACATAATACCAAAATTCCTTTCCCTTTAAACACTAGAGGGTGGGTGGTGCATTAGTTGGAATCCTTTTCACCTCCCTTTCATTAACCATCTCATTAAACAAATTTTGACATTCATGGGATTTATTAACTTCCTTTAAACATTTAAATAAACTCACTATTCCATTCAATAAATTCACATGATGCATCTTCCCATATTTCTGGTATACATATTGATGAAATTTATCTCCACTATTTGAGTTTTCATGAGACTCAATCATCCTTTTCCTATCAAAATCATAGAGTAGTGGGAATATATAATTTCTATTTCTACCTTCAATTCACATCAAATGACTTCTTCATATATACTAAAGTCTATTATTTCAAAGGCCTTTAGAATAATTGGCTTTAGTACATGAAAGAATTGATCAATTTTGATTTTAGGAATGATGATTAAACTAGAAGCATACCCTAAAAGTATTATAAAATTAACTTCATTGGTATAAATAGATTCAAAATCCTTTTGACTAATTTCAAGGAATTAATACTCCATATTTGTTTCATAGAATATAAGGTAATTACTTACTAAGAAATGTCCCCCTTAAAATCTTCCCATTCTATAAATTCAATTTCTCCTTGCTCCATCATATAATAAGAGACCACCAATGATCCGTTTCACCTTCCAAATGATAAAAAAATGAATTTTTCCAGATTCGAACAATAAATAATGGAAAATATATTTTTGATGGTACTAATCCATTGATCAGAAACTATTGGATCATTTTAACCACTAAAATAAGGTGGACATTGCTTCATTAAGGACTCAATGGAACATTTTTACCTCCTTTTCTCATTTTGAAGTTTAACATGATTCATATATTGAGAACGTTTTTTCATCATATCAACATGATTTTTTATTCCATATCCCATAATGTTTCGTTTCTCTGGAGGAAAATCATTGCATTTTCCATTTCATTCAACATTAACATGGTTCCTTAAGGTTCTATCCATTGACTAAAACCAGAACGTATAGTGTGAGGAACACTAATCATAGTGGAAAACCACATAATCATAAAAAATAACTTATATGATGTATAAATAATGATACCATCTTATCAATATTTGGAACCTTAGGATTATCCTATGGAATTAATAGTCACCATCTATTTAAATCCTTCAAGATGGTTCATAAAGAGTTTGTGAAGTTTCAAATCATATCCCCTGGGAGTGTAAAAGCAAGTGTGTAACAAGGCCTATTATCATGCACCAGGTTATAATCAAGTCCATTTCAATGTTCCCCTTTTATAGTTATTACCCTTAGGTACCTCTATACCTAAGCCATATCCACTTATAGTATCCATATAATGATTTAGTTTCCTAGAAACCACTCACTATATCCTTTACCAAAAATTACAGGATATTTTCATATACTTCGAATAATCCTTAGACTTATACTTAGATATATTCTTATACATATACTTAGAAATATCCATAGGGATATCACTAAAGTTTTCTCATCCTAGTTTCTAAAGGTTAACTAAACCCTTCCTCTAATACCAACTATAGAGGTTTTGAATTATTTCCAGTGGGTTGTAATTGATACCTATGAGGGAACTCCCATGGGTGGAAACACCTCCTAGGTAGGACAAACACTATCCTTAGTGGAAGCCATTTTCTTATGAAACCCTTGGGAAGAGAACCATGCTTAATTCAATTCTCACACATGAGAGTTCCCAATGATTATATTACTTTATTTTCTATTGATACCAACTATAGTGACCCAGTATTTTTATATATAGATATTACATTTATTTAGATGAATATTCATCACATTACATGAAATATTATTGAGGACTATAATAGTTTAGTGTCTTTGGAGACCTAGGTTCCAAAATATTCTAATTTGGTGAAATATCTTCAACATCTCCCAAAAATATCTTCTCACATAATAATCCTCTTAGGCATACCCTACCGATACATTTCTTCATAACCTGGGGAAGGAAATATAAGAAAGGGTGAGCTTAGATTCTTGGTAAGGGTAAACATAAGATATATGAATCTATGATCACATGAAATCATAAGATAATCATAAGGATATGTGACCGTGAACAAAACTTAAGAATTTATACCCAACCTTTTATAGATCATAAACCATGATGCATGGCATAAAAAATTATCGTTTCTGAAAAGAATAGCTGAATAAGGGTGATAAATCATCAAAAATCAGTCACATGAACCATAATATCAGGTCATAAAAGTGTGGGACCATCAGAAATATTGAAAAAAAATCATATTTCAAGTTTAACTACCAAGACCATAAACATAGTGGACCATGAATCATCACATGTTTCCTGTTTTGGATCAGGATACACCTATTTCCCATAATAGATCAGGACACACCTGTTGCCCATACTGGATCAGGGAATACCTAATTCCCATAGTGTATTAGGCCCATCGACTTGTTTCCCCATTTTATCTCAAGAGATATAATCATTACCCAATACATTAGAGATAGATATAGGGTCCCACCTATCACATAATGAAAATAATACATATGTGTGCCACAAAATCATAAAAGATTCATCATGTCATAACCCATGAAATGAAATGGGCCTAAAACATTTCATCATATCATAACCTAAGGAAAAGTGATATGTTTCGTAACAACTTCATCATTTCAACATTTCTTAACCCATGGAAAAATAAGTGGGTTTCATAAAAATTTTATCATTTTAGAACCCGTGGTAGAAAAGTGGGTTTCATAAACATCTTGTCATGATAAACCATTTAGAGACATAACAAGAATGGTATCACTGGTTCATATCCCCAGAAAATCATAAGTTACATCAATGGAAATCATCTTATTGTGGATAAGTATTTTGAAATATCACTTGGAACATTTCTTAAGGAAACAACCTTTCTTTTAAAATAACTTTTTAAAACATAAAACATATTAAAAATCCTTTTATTGTAAAATAAAGTTGAAAACTTATAAAGTAATCTTTAAAAATCATTTAAAAAAATTTCTTGAGGAAAATATCCTTACCACTTTGAAAAACACTTTTTAAAAAATAAAACAATTTTAAAATCCATTTATTTGATAAAAACCTTGAAAATTTATAAATTAAGATTCAATTAAAATAATTATCATGATATATTGAAGTACCATTCATTCCTTACAAAAATATTCCTTTCATATTTATGGTAAACACCAAAAGAGCATTGTTTTTTAAAACAACATGAATATTCCTCTTAAAATGTTTTTTTAAAAGAAAAACATGTTTAAAAGTTTCTTTAATAAAACATTTTAATAAAATTCTAGAAAAAATTGAAAACATTTTTAGAAAACATGGTTTCGGAATAAAAAGTGTTTCTGATCGAAAAGAGAAATAAAGAAAAATTTCTTAAAAACATTATTTTGAAGTCTTGGGTACATAGACATAGGAAAATTAAGGGAAAAAATATAATCTCATAACATAACCAGAGGATACCAAAATTCAAGATTTTATTGAGATATGGATTGTAAAATTTTATCATTGGTAACATAATCACAAAAAAATCCTGATAAATGGTGAGATTGTAACATAAAATATTTACCACTTTGGTATCTTTGAAATGTAAGCCCCATGAAGTAATATCATTAAATTAAACTAAAAATATCATTAGGAAAAATAAATTCATGATATTAAATGTCAAATGGTTTATATATACACCTCATAAAAGAATATATGTGCATAGCATAACATATATCTCAAAGAAGGCAAATTGAGACAAAAATCCCTTACCAATTTGGTAATGTTTTAAATTGTAAAATGAAACATTAAATATCATTAAAATAATATGATTAATTATATAACATTTTAAAGGGGTACTACATACACCACAAAATAGAAATAAGTGATGAATTTTCATATGTCACCAAGAAATAAAAGAGAGAATAGAAATCCATTACCGTAAGTATCAAATTCCTTTGTAAATATTCAAAACTATTATATAATAAATATAATTTCATGATAAATCTATTAAACAACCATAATTATATATATCATAACATATATTATTTACTTATTACCTTTTATTACCTGATTATTAAGAATTCTATATTAAAGTCACGTTTCGGGTAATAACCATTTTATTTTTCATATATGTTTTGTTTTCTTATTTTCGATCCTATTAATTTTATCATGGTTTAATAATCTAAATAATAATAATCATGATATAATTATCATATTTATACAAAAAATATACTTTTAAGATCAATCATGGAAGATAGTTTTGAGAAAAAAGTATATGGTGACCACAAAGATGGTTGGTCGTACGTACACATGAGTAACGTTTCCATTTATCAATGATCATTATGAAAATTAGGTAAGTAATATATTATCTTTCCATAATGATAATAATATAATAAATACCATATTATTTATTTAAACATACTTATACATATCATCCATGCGGTGTGGTAATAAAAAGAGAGTCACATCGATTCGTGAAGGTGGTAGTCCCCACGTACACGAACAATGTTATCATCTTTTAGTTAGTGAAAAGGTAAGAAATAAAATGATATATTATATTTTAATACTGATAACTGTTTCATTAATATTATAATTATTTCATGTATAACACATATATTTTTCCTTATTATCTTTTATGTAAAGCATTAGTGATGATGAATTACATTTCTTCACGAGGCACTAGTCAGCCATACATGCGAGCAACGTTATATTATTCCTATAAAATGGAAATAAGGAAGGTATGTGTGATATAATAATTAAATAATCATAAAAAATCATTAATATCATATATAAATTATAAATCCATCATTATGTCCAACCATGAGAGGTGTTAATGGAAAAAAGAATGGCATCAGTTCGTGAGGTGGTAGTCCACTATACACATGAACGATGATTTCGTAAACTATTTGATGAAAGTGGGGATGGTTTTAGGTTATGATATTAACATAATAACATATCAATATATTTAATATATTGAGGATATTATAACATCATGGTATAATAATACTTGTAGGAGGTGGAGGAAGAAATAAAACAAAAATTCTCATTGATGAACATTACCTCTTCATTGGGTATCCTCCTTAGGTTTATGTGAAAATACTTCTTAGTTTGTATTTCTATCCAAAACAATGATTCTAGAATGATAGGAGGGAATACTACTAAAGAATAGTCCTTTAACAACACTAAAAATGGCCTTTATCAGCGCTAGAGAAGTGATGAATACTGGAAGGATATTAAAAGCCTGAGTCTTTTATCAGTACTGATAAAGGAAACCTTTATTAGTACTTAAAAAATAACTGATAAAGGACCATTTACCAGTGATTTTAAAAGCACTGATAAAGGTTCATACTGCAGTGTACTATAAAAACACATTGCAACACTATTGTAGTGTGATATAATATCAGACCAAAGCACCAAAAACACCATTAGCAAAATCAACTATGAATATAGAATTTAAATAAAAAGAAAACAACCTAGGCTCGTTTCCTCAGTTTTGGAAATGTGATGAGAATTTTAAACTAAAATGATACTTATATATTAAAAAAAATGTACTTTGAGTCATACTAGTCACATCATTCATCAGATTGAGGTGCAGCTGATTCTTACACATCTCAAATAACTAATGGATTGTTTTCCTAAAGTATAAAAATAATTTTAATGTGTTTTCTCCATTTTGAGTACGTCACTTGTCTTTTTTGCTAAAATATCATTTTAAACTGGAAACATGCACTTTGACTCATATTGGTCACATCATGTGTCATTTTGAAATAATACCAATTCTTACACGTCAAAAATGACTTATGAATCATTATCCTAAATTATAAATACACTCTGAGTGCATTTTCCTTATTTATAGTGAGTGACACTTTTTGAACTAAAATATTGATTTTAACATGATAATGAACATATTGAGTCATATCGGACACATGATGTATTGGATTGAGTTGAGGCTGATTTATACACATTACAAATTACTTATGGATAATTTTCCTAACGTATCAAAACAATCCGAATTCATTTTATTGGTTTAGAGTAGGTGAGTTCTCATTTTTACTAAAAATGATGTCAATTTTAAATAAAAAGATTCACTTGGAGTAATATTGATCACATCATGTGTCATATTTAGGTACGTCTAATTATTACATGTCCCAAATTGCTTATGGATCATTTTTATAATGTATCAAGAAAATCTGAATGTGTTTACTCTATTTTGAGTATGTCACTTGTCTTTTTTTTACTAAAATGTTATTTTAAACTTGAAATATGAACTTTGACTCATACTTATCCCATTTTTTATCTCTTTGACATGATAATTATTCCTAAAAATCAAAAATTAATTAGGAATAATTCTCCTAAATTATCAAGAAAATTTGAGCATGTTTACTTGATTTTCAGTGAGTGTAGTTTTTGAACTAAACTTTCGATTTTAAACTCATAACTGACACATTGAGTCATACCGGGTAAATTGTATATCAGATTGAGGTAAAAATAATTCCTACACATCAAAAATAACTTACAGATTGTTTTCCCAAAGTATCAAAACAATATGAATGTGTTTTCTCAGTTTTGAGTAGGTTATTTTTCCTTTTTATTAAAATTGATGTCATTTTTAAATAAAAATATGTACTTTGAGTCATACCGATCACACCGTGAGCTGGATTGAGGTACATATAATTCCTACGTATCTCAAATGACTTAGGAATCATTTTCCTAAAGTATCAAAACAATACAAATGTGTTTTCTCAATTTTGAGTACATCACTTAATTTTTTACTAAAATGTCATTTTAAATTGAAAACACATACTTTGACCTATACTGATCACATCATGTATCAGTTTTACATGATACTAATTAAAACATGTCAAAAATGACTTATGAATTGATTTCCTAAATTATCAAGAAAATCCGAGTGTGTTTACTTTTTTTTAGTGAGTGACATTTTTTTGAACTAAAGTGTAAATTTTAAACTGATAATAAACACATTGAATAATTATCGTCACACCATGCATTGAATTGAGGTGAGACTAATTTCTAGATGTCCTAAATAAGTTATGGATTATTTCCCTAAATTATCAAAATAATCATAATATGTTTTCTCAGATTTGAGTATATCTGTTGTCCTTTTTACTAAAATTCATGTCAATTTTAAATAAAAAGAAGAACTTGGTGTATTTTTACCTTGTTGAACCAAGAACCACTACTATAAAAGAGGCCTTTAGTAGTGATATAATAGGCCTTTATCAGCATAAAAAAATCACTGATAATTGAATCGTGGTTAAAATCATGAAGCCTTTATCATTGATAAAAAGGCGCTATTAAATCCCCCTTTAACAGCGCTTTCTTTTAAAGCTGTTAAAGGGCCCTTTTAATAGAATTTTTGTTAGAACTATTAAAGGGGGCCTTTAATAGTGCTTTTTTAGAAAAGATAAAGGAAGTGCTATTAAATGGGGTAAAATTATGTTTTTTGGACATCCTCATGAGCCCAACCCCCATTAACAGCACTTCCACACACCTTTAACAGTGCTCCCCCACCTTATCAGCACTTTTCACCTCACCGCCCATTTTATCAATGCTTTTTGAATTTCCATATTCATGCACGCCCACCTAGATTGAAACCCTACACATCTCCTTCGAAGATGGAATGCCTTTACCACTACTCCATGTTGTTCTGTTGTCTGTTTAATGTTAATTTTTTTATTTATATATATATTTACATATATATTGTTTATTCATATATTTATATAATTATTTTTAAATACATTTATAAAATATTTTTGTGTGTGTGATATTTATATACTTATATTTATTTAAATATATTATATATTATATTTATTTACATATACTTGAATATAATATAAATATATATATATTTATTAATACACACATATATATACATATAAACATTATTTATATATTTCTATAATGTAAAAAGTGGTTAGATATTGTTTTAAATACATTTATAGAATATGTATTTATTTACATATATTATAGTATACATTTATATGTAAATATGTTGATATATGTATTTATATGAGTGATTTATTATAAGTAAATATAACAAAACTTGCATATATTTAATTATAAATAAAATTATGTTGTGAACAATAATAAAATTTCAAAACCATAATATCAATATGAATTTAATTCCTAGGAATAAATTTATTCTCTGTAATAAAAAGGAAATAAAACCCCCTGAAATGAGGCTGAAAATCCATCAAATATTAAAAAAATTGGGCTACTCCAACTAAAAACTTTGTTTTGGAGGATTTTTTGGACTTTTTGGCCTCTAAAAACATTATTGAGGTTTACCTATTTCACTAAGGTCATAGAGTTCATTATAGTCTTCGAGTTGATATGTGGTAAAGCCCAAAAAGACACCCGAATAAAATGTTATGGTCGTTTGAAGTTCGAGTTACATTTTCAAGTTATTTTAGATCTTTTATCAATTTTTTTATTTTTTATCTTTAAATTGATAATAAATGAGTATTACTCATTAATAATAAGTAATGTATTAATTAAAAATATTTTTTAAATTATTTTATAATACATTTTCACTACATATATTATATATTATGTGTAAATGCTTATTTACCTTATCTAAAACATATTTTAAAAATATATATTATATTTATATCAATATATATATATATATATATTAATATATTATTTTTAATGAAATATAATTTTTTGAAGTATACCATTATCAGCGCTACTAAAAAAGAACTGATAAAGGGGGTTCATTGTCAGTGCTTCTAAAAAGTGCTGATAAACCCCTCCACCTTTATCAAATCTTTTTTACAAGTGCTAATAAAAGACCCCATTTATCAGAAATTTTTTAAAAGTGTTGATAAAGGGTTTTCCTTTATCAGCACTTATAAAAAATTCTGATAAAGGTCCCCCTTTAACAGCACTTTTTTTAGCGCTGCTAAAGACCCCCTTTAACATCTCTATAAAAAAGCACTGTTAAAGACCCCCTTTAACAACATTTTTTAGCGCTGACAAATGGGGTCTTTAATAGTGATTTCAGCTAGAGCTATTAAATCCCCTATGCTGGATAAACCCATTTGTGTAGTATTAAACCTTTTGATTATCAGCCCCCAAAACTGAATAATTGGAATTATCTTTATTCCACTTCGATTATAAACCCCTTTGATGTCAATACTTATAATAGCCATCATTAATCTTGATTGAAACCCTTATGATGATTCCTATGAGCTATGACTATTTGGTACATTTCAATCTTTGATAATCAACCCCCACTAGAAATACTTTTATACATGGTGAGTTGATCACTCTCCCATCAGTCTTAGTGAGGAGGTTTTGGTCTCGGTGGGGGGGTTACAATTTAATTTTTTGTATCTCAATAACCAACTCTTCCCTCAGGATCGATGTTGTTGGTTTTTTCTATGGGGATGGGTTATTGTATGTTTTTATTTATTAGATAAACTATCCCTTCCCTCGGGCTCATTGTTTTCTCTTTAGTTTGTGGGGAAGGGGTTTTCTTATGTTTAATCATTCAACTTTTCTTAGAATTTTTATTCTTCATTTTCTATTATTCCAAACCTTGTATTCCTATATTTCATTACTTTCAAATTTTGGAATAGTAAAAGTTAATTATGATTTGATATCATGAAAATTATGGAAGCTACTGACCTATGGAGAATGGGAATTATGATGGGAATGGAATTGAAAATGGGGACCAAGAATGGTAATGGAGAATATGTGTCATGCCCCCTCCCACCAAAGATGTTGTAATGAAGGGATAGAGATAATGACCCCTGAGTCCCACCTCATGTATGCCTTGGGTTGGAAAATAGCATCGAGGGTATAAAAATTTCATAAATGGGAGTCATTGCCCTATATATAAAAACAAGATTGGGAGATAAGATGAATCAACCACAAGAAAATCCATGAGATAATATTAAAGGAATCCAAAAACATCCCATCATGCATGTATAAATAAAACTGATACAGTTAAAAGTATCCAATGTAAATACCCAAAAAATAGATAAAATTCCAACATAGAAAAAACCCGAGGGTATGAGCTAGTAATTCTCTGCATAGTCCAGTTAATCCTCCTAGAAAACTAAAAATTTGTTTTACAAACATAGGGTGAGAAGGAATGTATACTTAGTGGAAAAAACAAAGTCTATTGTGCACATGTGAAAGGATCATACTAATGTACGCATGAGAATATTGAAGAACCAAAAAAGACCTAAAAGGGTTAAATGAACAATACCATCCTCACCAGGGCTCACTCACAAAATAACTCCTTCTAAGTATAGTAACATATTATGAATCATATCAATAAAATGCTATCGCACACCACTTTCCCACTAGGGTTCCTCTCTCACACCATAACATAGTATGTCCTAGTGCTTCCAACTCTTCTGTATAACATACATCACCACCCCACAAGCACAGTCACAACACATTATGCTCAAAGACACTAGGGCCACCACCCCACATCATGGTCACATCACATCTCTCCCACATATACATGGGCCATCACACCACCTCCACTACCATTACCAGAGTAGTAGGGTATTTTTAACATGAAAGACATCAACCTTGTACCCTCATCCTACCATGCATGACCACCACCATAGCATCCCCATAGTATAGTAACATCACATCTTTCCCATATACACATGGACCATCACCTAGTGAACTAACAGACCTCCATCCATCACAGGTTGTGCATATCTACTCACCTAGAAGAGAGAGTGGGAATGACCGGGTAGCCAACCATATATCCTCATCACTAGGATGTTGGTAAAAAACATCCTTACAAATACATAGGTGTCGAAACATAGTGCTCAATGTGGGTGGAGTGTGTATAGAAAACTACATGAATGTACAAAGTATACACACACACACACACACACACAACAGAAACCTATAGGTTCACAACAATACACTAACCATCGCAAAACATCACAACCCACCATCACAACACTGATGCTTTTTCTACAAACACTAAGTGCCCAGCACCACACAATCTAAACCACAGGCCTCCTTCTATATTTCCAACAAACCCATTATCCAACCAATTTAATTCATTGTCAATTATTAACCACATTTAACCACTTTCCACATTTTACCACATTCTAAATCTTAATTAAAAATTTAGTAATCAATTAGCTCATGTCATTCTAATCATTATTAACAAATTACATTACTACTTTGAAACCTAGCACAACACAACCACACACTACTGGAAAAAGGACTATTTGCAAAGGGTCATTTGCGATGAGCTCCCGTTTCTAATGGCCCATCGCGGAAAAGGGCATCACAAATAATAGTTTTTGCGATGGGAAGTATCCCCATAGCAAATAGTTTCATCGAGGTTTTTAAAAAACCTATTGTGGCAGATGATCTACCCATCACAAATATTTTTTTGTGACCGACCATCACAAATAATGATTTTTTTTAAAACTCTTTTTTGATCACCCGTCGCAAATAATGTAAAAAAATTGAATAAAATAATAATAATAATAATAATATATTATTAAGATAAATGAAATATTAATATTAATATTAGTAAAATAAAATTAGTTATAAAATAATATAATATTATAATATTATTATTATTATTAATGAAATAATATTAATACTAGTAATATAATAAAAATCTCAATATTAAATACTAATTGTGACTCACTCATTGCAAATAATGTAAAAAAATTGATTAAAATAATATTAATAATAAAAAAATATAATATTAATATTAATATTAGTAGAATAAAATTATTTATAAAATAATATTAATAAGAATAAGAATATATTATCAATATAAATGAAATAATAATATTAATATTAGTAAAATAAAATAAATTATAAAATAATATAATAATATAATAATATTATTAATATAAATATTAATGAAATAATATTAATATTAGTAATATAATAAAAATATCAATATTAAATATAATAAGTAATAAAATAATAAATATAATAAAAAAATTAAATAAATAATAAAAAACTGTAATATTCGCACTAATTTACATACTAATTACTAATAATTACTTCTAATTAATAATGCCAAATAAAATGATCTACTTGAATTTTTTTTAAATTATTTATAATTAACAACAATTATAACTAAAATAAAATAAACTAAATTAACTGAAAATATTAAAGTAATAGAAAAATACTTTAAAATAGGATCTCCTACACCAGTTAAGTCTTCAGGGGGTACTCCGATACAAAAATTTAAACTAGGAAAAAAATTTAAGAACAAGTCTAAGAACACAGTCAAAGAGATCAGAAATAAGAGTTGTGAAAAATGAAAAAACAGTTTGGGGTATATATAGGTCAGATTAGTTGCGATGAGGTTCTTTGTGACGAGACTCCCGTCGCAAATACTTTTATTTATGATGGGTCCCGTCGCAAATGTCTTCCCATGCATTAATTATAGGTGGCAGTTTAAAAAGTATTTGTTATGGGATGCATCACAAATACCCCATGCCGACATAGTATTTGCGACAGGGATCCAAACCCATCGCAAATACTCAAATAACGCCACTGGTCATTTGAAAAGGGTCTCATCGCAAATGCCCGCTAATGACATTGTGTTTTCGACAGGAATATTAACCTGTCACAAATACCAAAAAAATGCCACCGGGTATTTGCGATGGGAGAAATACCCCGTCGCAAATACCCTTCCCACGGTTTAGCACGGAAACTAATTCAATACTTTTGCGATGAGATCCATTTATCAATCACAAATAACGAGTTATTTATGATGGGAAAATAATCTCATTGCAAATATTATTTCCGTCAGACTATTTCTGATGGGGACAGTCCCCATCGCAAATAATCCATCGCAAATGCCCACTTTTCTCATAGTGATACATTTCATTACCACACATCACCACCCCAAGACCTGACCTCATACCAAAAAAACCATCACCTCTCCACCCCATAGCACGACCAAACAAAACATAACCTCACCACCCTACAAGAATGATGAAACAAACCATCACCTCTCTGCCCTAAAAGCATGGACAAATAAACCCATCACATTGCCTCTCCACAACATAGACTCGTAGCCTCATCTCCCCACATTAAAACTACACATCATCGCCTCACAGCGTGGTCACAACAAATCTGCCCCACTTCTCCATCTCACAACATGACCACACAGAAAAAACACACAACATCAACATTATTCATATTTAATAAGGGGGATTTCATATTCCACTTCTTTATTTTATGGGTATTGTCACAAAATACATAAATCTTAGGAAAACCATTTTATTAACCAAATATAATTGGTTATCTAATTTCTATTTTAGGATGATATCACAACCATCACCAAAGAAGAACTCCACAACACATATCAATCCAGTGAAACAAAGGCTTTTAATAGGAATGATTTTTAGTGGTTAATTTATCCCATACAATCGTATTATCACAAATAAAACAATAATATAAAAATAATTTGTTTATTTCCCCTTCCCCTTCATTTCAAATCAACCGATTAATTTATATTCATTAAATCGGTGCAAACTACTCCCAAAGAAAAATAAGGGAAAATCCTTCTTGAATGATACCCATAATGAGGAACAACGGATTCCATACCAAGAATAATGAATCTTCATGTGATTTACTACCCAAAAAATAAGGGTTTCACACAACATGGGTTCTCTATGGGAAGAAACTCGAACTAATGATAACAAGATTCCATGACCCTAAGGGAAGGTCTTTGGGACTACCAGTCTAAAAAGAAACCAACTTGAAGGAATGAATGGAAGTTTCATTGTTTTTAGATTGAACAGATATGAAATGATATGGATTTTAGATCACAAATGATTTAGTTGACCAATTATTGAAGATCTCATTAAAATCCATCAGGATGGACTCATTTACAGCCTTGGTCGTCACTAAAATTCAAGGATATATTTATCCTTGGTGAAATAGTCTTTGAATTCCCCTGATTCACTCCTCCCAAATACCTGCATGGCCATTTTTACATAATTGATAGGAAGCCTCATGTGGATGATTCCATGTATCCAAAAGTCCCACATAGCCAAAATCTCTACATAACTATTTTCATGTAACAAACTCATACATGTATCCAATTATCCCACATATCTGATTCTTATAGTCGATCACTGATGTATCTAATACAAATTGTCAATCTAGTCATGAGGATGATTCATATAGTTGATTCATCTACATTTCAAATTCACCCATGTAGTCATTTTACATAGTTTATTCACACAGTTGGCTCGTCCATGCAGCCAATTCATCCATGTAGTTGATCCATTTAGCTAATTCAGCCATGAAGCCGATTCAACTGGATGTGAGAAGAAATAGGTGAAAACACAAACAATCAACTAGACATTCAAACTGGCCACATGACTAACCTACCTACCAAAAGAACAAGCAACTGACTGTTCCAACTAAACAAAATAAGGGAACTTAAAATAACTAGAAGAAAATACTCCTAAAATTGTCCAACCACAAAAATTGGAAATGTAATGGTCCAATAAGGCGAAATCTGTTATATTAGATACCTCTCAAATTATTCTCATATGTGAGAATAAAAACCAAACATAAGAAAGAAATAGGTTATGAATAACCACCCTGTGTGATACCACTCAAGTTTTTCATTTCACCACAAATATTGCCACCAACTATACTTTTCAACCAAAACACCCACAAACATCCAAGAAAACCACATCCCCAACCAAAAAAACCCTAAAAACCAATGCAAAACCATTCATCCTCCATAAATCCCAAAACAACATCTAATATGAAAAAAAACCCACACCACCTTGAACATAAGAATTAAGGAATTCCATCCACTGTGTCAGGAGACTATCTGCTCTAGGTGGCACTAACTCACCTGTATGGTTTCAACCATGTCAAATTATAATGAATCATGATTATGATTTATTTCCTCCCCTTTTTATATGTCAGAATATTTTTCACACATCACTCACTGAGAAAAACAACAGATCTCATGAAAACAACTAGATCCAACATTATATCTTAATTAGAAAAAATAAAAATAGAACTCAAAATAGCTCTAGGTATAGGGAATGCATCTGTGTCTCTCGCTCCAAAGTACTCTCTTCCAGGACAACATGCCTCCATAAAACACGAACCAAAAGGATGGCTCATTTGTGAACCAACTTCTGTCAATGGTTTGGGATCTCCATTAGATACTCCAGGAATGTCACATCATCCTCGATATCTAACTTCCCCTATTAAATAATGTGGGATTCATCGTGAAGATATCAATGAAAATGGGACACATAAAATATTTCATGAACCTTTTCTAGTTGTGGTTGAAATTACAACTAATAATCCACCACACCAACTTACCCCAACACCACAAAGAGCCTAATAAACCTAGGATAAAGCTTACTACCCAATTAAACCTCTACTAACACATCTAGGGGAAACATTTAAGAACATGTAGTATCCAACCTAAAATTCTATGGGCCTCCTCCTATGATTAGTATCAGACTTCTTCTAGTCTTGCACTGTTTTCATCATCTCACAAACATGTTGAACCTTTTCTGTCATTATCTGCACCACATTAGGGCCACGAACTACTACCTCTCCAACCTTCATCCATCATAATGGAGAATGACATGGTTTCTCATAGATATCATCAAACATGGCCCTTCAAAAAAAAGTGTGATAGTTTTTTTTTGTATGTAAACTCAAACAATGTTTGAAACCTTACGCATGATCCATTTAAGATTAAGATACATGCTCATAATATATCCTATAGCACATAGATAGTCTGCTCCATCTTTCCATCCATCTGAGGGTGTAAAGTTGTGTTGAGGAATAACTGAGTACCAAAAGAATGTTTCCATCCCCACCATACTCGTAAAGTAAAACATGAATCTTGATCAAATAAAATGGACCTTATAATTACATTCAACCACACTATATCATCTATATACCTCCTTGATAAAACATCCATCGTTCCCAACTCCTTGATCATTAGGTAGTAGGTTGATTTCATCAATTGATCCACAATGACCTGGATAGCATCATAAATTTCTGGATCTCAGGGAAACTTGGTAATTAAATCTATTAATATTTCATCCCATTTCCACTTAATAATAAAAAAAGGCTAAAAAACTACTAGGAACATGATACATATCCTTTACCTGATTGAAAACCCAACACCTATTCAGAAACTTCTCCACAACCCATTTATTCCTGGGATAACAAAACCACTCCTTCAAAAAACTATACATCTTGGAAACCCCTAGGTTTACCACCAAATGTAATCTATGAAAATAAAAAAGGACTCCCTCACATATCTCTATTGGAACAACCCCCCCCCCCCCCCCCCACCACCACCACCACCAAAGAACCATCCCTTTGGAGCATCACTATGACCAACATGATCAAACATCACCTTTTTATCTGAGTCTCCCCACTGAGACTCCTCCAACTACTCCATTTGAGAATATTGCACTATCATCTAAAATAAACAACCCTTACCATCAACCACCCTTGTATATAAGTGAAAGGATTCCAACTCCTCCATCACTCTCCAAGCATCCTGAGACTCCTAAACCACATCCTTAGATACATTCCTACTCAAAGTGTCAGCCACAACATTCCCCTTTCCTAAGGTATAGGATGTCTCAAAATCATAATCTCAAAGAAACTTCATCCACCATTGTTACCACATATTCTGATCTCACTAACAAAAGAAATACCTCAAGCTCTTTTTATCTTTGAAGACCACAAAGAACTCCCTAATAAAGTAATGTTACCATAGCTTCAATGAAAACAAATCCACTTATAGCTCTAGATCATGGGTTGGATAGTTACACTCATGGATATGTAACTTCCTAGAATCATAAGAAATTTCTGCTCTCTACTGCATAAACATGCATCCCAATCCCATAGGGTAAGTGTTATATATAACCTCAAACATAACCCCCTTTTTTGGAAACTGAAGCACTACAGAACTAGAAAACTTACTCCTCAGATAATCAAACACTTCTTAACACAAGTAAGTCTATAAAAAATCATGGTCTTTCCTAGTTAAAATTTTCAACAAGTATTCATCTTGAGATAAATCAAGCACAAACCTCTTATAATTTCCCAAAAGACCAAGGTAACTATGAACCTATTACATGTTATTGGATACTACCCAAGAAAAAACTGCTTCGACCTCTGATTGGTCAACCGCCACACCCTGTTGAGACACCACATGACCAAGAAAATGCACCTTTGATGTATTAGTTTTGAAAGCAACATATTTTCTCTTAGGTTCATCATCTTATTCTTGATTAACCATTAGGTCTTCCTTATACATCTTAAATTTTTCAATTAGTTTCTTTATAGGTAGGGTATTAATGTCACAAGATTCTCTAATTGACATTGATGTCCCTCTCTATCTTTCTGGAAGACTTCTCAATAGTTGCATGATCTGTTCTTTTGCAGTGGTTGGATTTTCCAGTGAGATCATTGTATTCACGATCTCATTGAACCAGAGATGAATGTAAAATATAGGATCTTCCAGCTTCATCTTAAAATTATCATATTTAATAGTGTATGTGTTAAGCCTCATTTCTTTAACATTTTTAGTTCCTTCATGTGAGACAGCTAGAGTATCTCATACCTCATAGGAATATTTACATACAAAAATTTTATTAAACTCTTCATCTCCTAAGGAATAGTATAAAACATTCATGGATTTTCAATTATTATTATAAGAATCCTTAGTTGGGTCATCCCAAGTACTTATAGCAGTAGTAAGAATCTTATACTCATATACTATTGAAAACCAGATTTCAAAACCCATAATTTCAATATTCATTTTCATTTTTATTTTCCATTGGGAATAATTAGTCCCTTTGAAATATTGAGGTATGTTAGTATCACCACCAAACTATCTGTTATCCAATTTAAAAGACTAATCAAATAATTATAAAGAACTAAAAATTTTGAGATCTTTAAAGCACAACTATAATCACAGTTAAAAAGGATTTGAAAAGATTTTACACCTTTGATACCAAATGTTGGTGGGAGTTGGACACTCAAGAGGGGGGTGAATTGAGTTCCTAAGTAAAATTTCCATTAAAAATGGATTTAAAAAACCCCAAATTAGAAAAAAGATAGCCCAGTTAACCAAAGTAGTAGATTTATAAATTTTTTATCTTTTAAAGGTTTTCTCAAAGAGTGATTAGTTCTTTTTGGAAATAATATGAAATACTATTTTAACTTTTGAAATCAATTCACTAAATAAAATTCCAATATAAACACTATAAAAGATTAACTATCAAATTGAATGAAATATTTTTAATTTCAAATAAATAAAACAATGAAAATAGAGCTTTAAAAGGAACAGCAGAAATAATAACAAGAGGTTTAGTATCAAGCTAATACTTAGTCATCTCCACATTGTGATCACCTTCCACCAATAAGTTTATATAAAATAGGCATTATCCACAACCTGGGTCAAAGAATAAAACAACACACATAATGTTTTCTAGGTCACAAAGTCCTCTTCTACAATTTTCGTGGGAGTATAAAATGAAATAGGAAACATACAGACTTCTTCCACTATTATCTATTGGAATATAAAGTGGAAAAAGGACAAGTTGAGAAGATATCTATGTATATACCAGTTATGCACAAAAGTTAATGTGTGTTAAAAAAACATAGATAATGACACACTGCTCATAATATAAATAAAATACACAAACAGAGTAGATAAAATTGTAGAAGGGATAGTGTTACTCTTTGTGATATGTGTTGCAGCTTTGTGACTCCTTGGAAGTATCTTGAAAGTGTTGCTTGAGTCGTATTTTATAAATTTGTTATGAAAATGAGTATCGTAGAAGCTTCTATAATAGAGATACAAGTGTACAACAATATTCTTCTTTGTATGTTCTTCAAAGGTTTGAAGTTTTAGCTAGCATACGTGGAAGCATCACTTTTTTTGTTCTTGAAACACTTTTTGAGTCGTGTTTGTTTTTTTCAATCACTAGGTGCCTTCTTATATCACCTTTTGAGGTTGGGTTTCTAGCTTTATATTCTTTAGTGAACATAAATCATGTTATCAATCATGCAGACATAAATCATGTTGTAGTACCTCGTACTATGGTTTAACATTGATTTTAATGTTGTCTAAAAAATGTCATTAAAATAATCAGTAGCATTAAATTTAATAAATATAACCATTATAAATATTTAATTCAAAATGATAAAGGAAAGGTAGTGATAAGTCTTTTGAGCGGTGGCACTCTGGAAGTAGGTAGAATAATTGGTGACTCAAGTTCTGGTGGTGGGTTGATTTAATGGTGACACATGGCTAGCGACTACTTAGACTTGGCAGTGTCAGGCTGGTGGTGACTTAGTCTTAGCAGTGTTTTATAGTTGGCAGAAACTATCTTTGGATTGGTGACTCATAGGAGCAGTGACTATCTATGGAATGGTGGATCACATGAGTGGTGACTCAGACTTAGCGGTGAGTCCAGAATGGTGAGTCAAGCTCAATGGTGAGTCATCCTTAAATTGATTCAGCCTTAGAAAATTATTCCAATCTACCTTATAATTCCAAATGATAACCTAACATAGTAAACTCATTATAAAAATAACTAATCATGATATGTGATTATTTAAATTAGTAGAGGTCTACAATCTCCCCCCATTAAATGATCACAAATCATGGCATTAAACTTAACCAATTGATATACAATATGATAGAACATAAAGGAATAGATGAACATTCAAATTGAATTAGAGTACAAAGTATAAGGTTAACTTAAATTATATTAGAAAGGAAAACAAAATATTATGGTATTAGATAAATAAAAAATATCAGAGAAGTATGAAAATGCAATATGTCATAATGATAATCTTCTACCACTTTTGGGATTATCAAAAAGGTAAAAAGAGATAAAAAAACATAAAGAACATTCCAAAAAGGAATATATATATTGATAATAAGTTCCAATTGCATCCCCATAAAATTAAATAATCTAATTTTAAGGATTCTCAAAGGTAGGATCCATAAAGTCTTTCCATTTATCAGATGTCTTGGGAGAAAATGTTGAAGTCTTAAGAATACAAGTCGGTACTGTAGAAGAATCTAGAGTAGTAGATGAAGGTAATTCACTTAAAATAGCTATTTTCAAATGTCTGAGAGCCTCAGCATGAGTCATGGGAAAATGTTAAAGTCTCGGAGGTAAATGTGCAAAGGTATTGTTTACAAAGTTAGAATGGAATTGTGGATGAAGAGAAGGGTACACAGGTCCAACAGTGAGTGCAGACGATGTTGAAAGAATGGTAAAGGCATCTAGAGATACAACTATAGTACTATGAACATGTATATAACACTTTAAAAGATTTATAAAATCAATAATGATCTGGACTCCCTTTTTCATAGCCTTATTTAAGTCATCCTTATTTTCCATAAAGGATTAAAGAGCTGGTGTAAATTATTTAAGCTGCTTAAATTGTTCTCTGGAGGCTTGAGTGACTGGTGGCATCTTCATATTTTTAGTCCAAAACATAAAATGAAAATTCAACTGATTATTTGTATATATTATATAGAATTCATAGTCTACTTTCTTAGAGATAGATTCTTGACTAGTAGTGGATTATTTGGAATAAACTTTGACCATTGAATGCACATGATCACTATTTTGCTTAATTTTTATCAAGATCCCTTGATCTAAACCACTCATCATAGTTTGTAACTCTTCTCTAACAAATGATATGAGCATATCAACATTAAAAGATTTAGAAGGAGGAGGAGCAACAAAGGTAGATACAGCTCTTAACTCATCACTGATAATGGATCTCAACTGATCAACATCAAACACTGGAGAGGAAGGAACATCAGCTACAAAAGAAGCTGAGGAAATACCCTCAAAGGATTCCAGACTAAGAAGATTTAAACTCAAAATTAATTTCATCAACAGATGATTATAGATTTTCCATATAATTATTAAGAACTTCCATGTCATTAGACAACTTCTTATTCTCAATTCTTGCTTCCCGAATCTCAAAAATCATCTTGGGTCGAATCTTCCAAAATATATTCTATAAAAGGAAAAAATCATCCCTTTCACTAAGATTTATCATAGGTGAAGACTGTGATCCCAAAAGATTTCCAAGCCCGAATAATATTTTATCTCTAAAATATTTTAAGTCACCTTGACTTACATAATTTGAAGGTTTCTGAACAGTGGCAGGAATATAGATTGTATCAGACAATGGTTTGAGTTTAAACTCTTTTGAAAAATACATCTTTTAAATTAATGATCCCTTAGGATCACTAGAAAAGTTAGTACATCTAGGGTATCTATACCATTCATCTACTGAAGTAGGATCAATAGGTTTAGGTTCATAAACCCTTACCAACATGAGGCTCTTCTCCCCCTCAATAAATGCTCCTTTTTTATTATTAAATTACCCTATTAGTTTGATATATGTATCATCATTTCCATCCACTTTGTTATTAAAATTTTGAGGTACCTCAACCTCAACAACATATTTCTTTGGCATCTCAACAGATTCATCAATATTGTTAATAGAGGTAATAACATTTATTACATCATCTCCATCATCATGAACTGGACTATTCGAGTCATCATCAACATTTTCTCCCATATCTCTTTCATTTTTCTTTTTCATCTTTATAATTTATCCTTCCTGGTTATTTTCATCATTCTTTTCTATATAATCCTCATCACCATATTCTTCTTCATCGTTCTCATCACTTTCCTCATCCTCATATTCAACTTCATCTCTATTTTCTTCACTTTCATCTTCATCATCTTACTTATCATCATGTTTCTCAACACAAGTTTCCAGGGTGTTAGATTAAATTTTATACAAAATACTTTCTTCTTTAGTTTCATCTTTATCATTTTCCTTGAAAAGATATTCTCTATATAGGAGAGCCTATGAAGGTCTAGGTGATTTATAAGAATTTATCTCATACTCCTTGGGAATATCATTGTCACTTCATCTACAACAAATAATTCATTTTCCTCATATCTAGAGGCAGCAACCTCTTATTCCTCATCTGATTATTATATTACTTCATATGGTTCCAAACTATAGTCAACAATATCTATTTTTATAGAGGGATGGTCAACTGGGTTAAAAACTTTATAAATCTTTTCATTATCCTCTACCCATTTTTTATTCCACAGATTCTATATTATTTTTATCCTCTTTCATATAAACTTGGTAAAGAAAAAACCACCACAGTCTATAATAGTCTCTTCATTATCTCTCACTAATACTTTGGCTTTCAACAAGGAAGAATTAAACTTTGAATAAAACAGAGAGGTAGACCTTGAAGAGGTTTTAATCATATCATACATATGAAGCATGAAATACTTGCACAGATTGGATTTAATCCTTTCATCATAAGATATAACAAATACACATCCCGATATTTTAAGGTGGAAAAATCACCTTCTCTAGGAAAAAGAAGATATTGAACAAATTAAAACAGTAGCTTGGTTTCACCAACTAACTCAGAAGAAATAAGTCTTTTTGAAATTCCATTTCCAGTTAGATCTGCTAAATCCTCTTCATAATAGAATATGTCACTGGTATGAGGTTCACTTCCATAATGATATTCAAAAATACCTTTGTAAGGTAATCTTAGAAATGCTACCCATAGTATTAAGGAGAAGACTATTCTGTGTCCATTTAATCTACTTCTTACCGAAAAAGAATCCTCTTTCCCCAAAGAGAATTCAATAATCTGATAAAAATCAAAAACTATATTTAGATACATGGGTCTCTTATTATTGGAGAACCATTCCTGCCAACCTTGCTCTTGAAAAAATCTCAGCACAAGAGACTTACTCGATAGAGTCCATTCTAAAAAGATTTATTTTTCTGGTATAACAATTCGATTTACAATTATAGGATTCAAAGGTTCCACATTTGAACTACTCGGCTCACTTTTATTCTTCTTAGATGGTCATATTTTGGGTGGAGGAAAAACAGATTGTTGCTTCACCCTGACCATTCTGAACATCTAAGAGAGGTCGATGGAAACAGAAGAAGGGTACATTGGTTAGAAATACTATTTGAAATCATGGCTTAATGGTAGAGAGGCGAAATGAAATTAAACGTGTTCTGATTTTATTATTTTTGGATTTTAGAAAAAAAAATATAAAATAAATTGAATAAAACTAATAATCGGAAAATTAGTCAAATAAAATTATCAAAGGAAAAAAATGGTGAGAAAAACCAACAGTGAGACACTAAACGATGATACATCAATGGTGGGTCATCAATGGTGAGTCATTAATAGTGATACATAAACAGTGATACATCAATGATGACACATCAGTGGTGAGACATCAACAATGAGACATCAACGATGAGACGTCAATGGTGAGACATCAATGGTGAGACATCAATAGTGATTCATCAATGGTGAAACATTAAAAAATTTAACTTAACCAAAATTTATCATTCTTAACTCATGTTAGATATAATTCATTCTCTCAAAATTCAAGGTCTTAGTAAAAATATTAGCAAACTAATGTACTATGCCAATGTATTCAAGAGTTATATCACCTTTTTGATAATGATCTCTCAAAAATTGGTGTCTTACATCAATATGTTTTTTTTCAAGAATGATATATTAAATTACTATAAATGTTGGTAGAAATTGTGTTGTCATTGTGTATAGGGATATGTCAGAATTGATAACCATAATCTAGTAATGTATGTTTTATCCACAAAATTTGAGCACAAAAACTACTAGCAGCTATGTATTCATCTTCAACATTAGATAATGCAACAAAATTTTGTTTCTTACTACACCATGATACTAGTGACTTACCCAAATGATGACATGTTCCAAAGTTTCTTTCTCTATCTAACTTGCATCCACCAAAATCCTCATCAGAAGAACTAACTAAATAAAATTCTTATCCTATAGGACAGAAAAATCTTAAATTGGTAGTATATTTGAGGTATTTAAAAATCCTCTTAACAGTAAGCTAGTGTGACTCTTTGGTATTTCATGAAAATGAGCACACATACACACACTAAACATAATTTCAGGTTATCTAGTAGTTAAGTAAAAAAAGACTTCCAATCATTCATCTATAATTGGTTTCATCCACTGGACTCCCAGCTTCATCAAGATCCAATTTACATATGGTACACATTAGAGTATTTCTACCTTTATTTTTATCTAGACCAAAATTTTTTAGAACATATTAAGTATATTTAATTTCCTTTAAAATAATTCCTTCTTTGTTTTGAAAATTTTGAAATCCAATAAATAATTTAAGTTCACATGTTAAACTCATTTCAAATTCACTTTGCATTGGTTTTGCAAATTCAGAACATGGGGAGTTTTTAGAAGATCAAAAAATAATATCATCTGCATATATTTGAACAACTAAAACATCTTTTGAAATTATTTTGATAAAAAGGGTAGGATCAACTATACCTTTTGTAAAACCTTTTGAAATGAGAAAAGATATGAGCCTGTCATACACTTCTCTAGGAGCTTGTTTCAAACCATAAAAATCTTTATTTAACTTGAAAACATGATTTAGAATATGTGGATTTTGAAAATAAGGGGTTTTTTCAACAAAAATATCCTCAACTATATATCAATTTATGCATGAACTTTTGACATCTATTTGATAATGTTTGAAATTTAGATGAGCTGCAAAAGCTTGCAGGATTTTAATAGATTCAAGTTGGGATATAGGTGCAAATATATCTTTATAGTTTATGCCTTCTTCTTAACTATAACTTTGTGAAACTAATCTAGACTTATTCCTTACTATAGTACCAGTTTCATCAACCTTGTTTCTACACTCCCATTTAGTGTCTATAGTTAATGTATCCTTGGGTCTATCAACATGTTCCCAAACTTTATTTCTTTCAAACTGATTTAATTCTTCTTGCATTTCCATTACCCAGAATTCATCAATGATTGCCTCATTGATAATATTATGGTCAAGCTATGACAAAAAGGTTTAATGTTCAACCAAATTTATTAGTGAAGCTCTAGTCTGTGTACCTTTGTCTAAGTCTCCAACTACAACATCTATAGGGTGTTTTTTAAGGGTTTTTATGACTATAAAATTATGGACAGGTTTCTTCTTCTTCTACTACATATTTGGGTTCTATATGTTCAGAGTCTGAAAATTTTCCATAACTGGATGAATTTTCTACTTATCTGACAGTAGAATCAGATGGTTTGGAATTTAAGTCCAGATTTGATAGATCATCCTCATGGTTTTCTAGGGAGGTTTTGAGATCATGTGGATCTCTTTCATCAAATTTGACATGTACAGGTTCTTCCACACATTTGGCTCTCTTATTAAAGACTCTAAAGGATTTTTTAGAGATAGAATATCCTAGTATAATTCCTTTATCACTTTTGGAGGAAAGGTTTTCATGATTATCTGTAGTATTAAGAATAAATACTTAAAAACCAAAAATTCTAAAGTAATTAACCATAGATTTTCTATTATTCCAAAGCTTATAAGGGGTTTTCTTCAAGATGAGAATGATTAAAACTCTATTGATTGCATTTCAAGTTTTATTCACAACCTATTCCCAAAAATAGATAGGTAATTCATATTCATTAAGCATAGTCCATGTAATCACTTTAAGGGTCTTGTTTCTTCTTTCTATAACACCATCCTGTTGGGGTGTCCTAGGATCAGATAAGTTATGAATACAGCCATTTTCTAAGCAAAATGATTCGAAATCATGATTTTAAAACTCATGACCATTGTCACTTCTTAAAATATTAATCTTAAGTCCACTTAAGTTTTCTACTAATCTAGCATAATTGGTAAATTAGGAACTAGCTTCACTTTTGTGGGATAAAAAGAAACCCCAATTATACCTAGAGAAGTCAACTACAAGTACATAAACATAGTGCTTCCCATTTAAACTTGAAACTCTAGATGGTCCAAACAATTCCATGTGAACCAACTCGAGAGGTTGAGAAGTTGAGAATTCATTTTATGGTTTGAAAGATATTTTTTGATACTTTCCCGTCTGACATGGATTACATACATTATTGTTTGGAAACTCAAGTTTGGGTAGATCCTTGACTAACCCTTTTCTAGTAATATTTTTAATTGAGTGAATGTTACAATGGCCTAGTATCCTATGTCAAAGTGAAGATTCTATATGAAAGGAACTTATGCAAGAAACAATTTGTGAAATTAAAGAATCCAGAATAATAGTATAAATATTTTCATTTCTAAATTTAGTAAAAACTAAATTATTTTATAGTTAAAAACATTACATGCATTATTTTTAAATTTTACATGAAAACCATCATCACATAATTGTGAAATGATAAGGAGATTATACTTTAAACCATTAACAAAAATTACTTTAGAAATTAAATTTTAATTGGTGTTAACTATTTGGCCAAGGGAAATGATCTTTCCTTTATCATTGTCACAAAAGGTGACATGTCCACCATCAAACTTTATTAGATTATTGAAGCTTCAGTAGTCTTTTGTCATATCCCTAGAACATTCACTATCCAAGTACCACAAGTTCTTATAGGAACTTTTCAAGTATCTTCCCTAGAAAACAGATTAAACCAGAAATGATTTTGGCATGCAGATTTTCTTAGATCCAGAAATGTTAGTAATCAAGGATTTAGGAACCCACACTTTATTAATGGATTTTATGTAAGAAGTTTAATATTTTCAAATAAATAAACTCTATTTGGTCCTCTAGTAAAATAGCGTATAAAATTATTATCATAAATGGGTGTAGTAGAAAAATTTTCAAAACTGGGACTATTAGAATATTTTCCAGATTTAGGAATAAATGTAGTATCAATTATTTTCCTCAGTCTAGGTTGGTATCTTAGACCTATAGTGTATTTTGGAGTAATTTTTTTTCCAAGAATTTTTGTTGAAGCCTTTATCCCATTAGTGAATTTTTCTAGATAATTCTTTAAATGCACATTATATAGCTTAAGGTAACTATTTTCTTTATGAAACTGAGTATTTTTCTTCTTTTCTACAGCAATGTTAGATTTATCCAAAATAGTATCAAAATGCTATTTTTTATGTTTTTTGTATTTGTTCTTTAGCTCATTAAAAGTATTCTAAAGTATATTCTGGTATTTAAACAATCATTATTTATCCATTTTCTCATCAACATCATTTTTAGTTTCATCTTCAGAATAATAAGAGTTTTGTCTAGGAAACATAGACATTACCTCAAACAGATTTCTCATAAATCACAAGTTAGATTTATCAGCCTTTTCACCAAGAGATGAATCAAAATCGGTGGAGGAGTCCTTAGAAGAAATCTAGATATCTTTCATATCATTATTGTACTTTTGATCCTTGTTATCATACTTCTTCTTGTACTCTAGTTTTGTATAGTTAGCCTTCACATGCCCTTTTCTCTTGAATTCGTAACATATGATGTCATTTGAATGATCATATTTCTTCCAATCCTTTTTCCATTTCCCATGATTATCGTATTTTTCTTTATAGTTGGATTTTATGAATAATTTCTTATTTCCATAATACTTCTTGAGTATTCTAGCTAGATTATCCAATTCCTCATCACTGCCAGCTGATGAATCCTCATCACTGGAAATTTTTTCTTGAACTTGTACTTGTACTTTTTCTTTCTATGTAGATGTTGTAGTTTTGAAAGCAACAGATTTTCTCTTAGGTTCATCATCTTCTTCTCAGTTATCCTTTATATCTTCCTTATACATAATCAATTTTTTGATTATTTCCTTTATAGGAAGTGTATTGATGTCACAATATTCTCTAATTGACACTAATTCCCCTCTCCATCTTTCTGGGAGACATCTCTATAGTCACATGTTCTGTTCTTTTGCAGTGACTAGCTTTCCTAGTGAGGTTATTTTATTCATGATCTCATTGAACCAAAGATACATTTCAGAGATAGGCTCATCAGACATCATCATAAAATTATCATATTTAATAGTTTATGTGTTAAGACTCATTTCTTTAACATTTGTAGTTTCTTTATCTGAGACAGCTAGAGTATCCCATACCTCATAGGTAGTTTTACATGCAGATATTTTATTAAACTCCTCATCTCTTAAGGTATAGTATAAGGCATTCATGGATTTGCAATTGTTATTATAAACAGCCTTATTTGGGTCATCCCAAGTACTTCTAGAAATATTAGGAATCTTATAATCATATACTATGGAAGACCAGATTTCAAAACCCATACTTTCAATATGAATTTTCATTTTTATTTTACATTGGGCATAATTAGTCTCATTGAAATATGGAGGTCTATTAGTAGTAACATCTTCCTATATGTTATCCATATTAAAATAATAATCAAATAATTATAAAGAACTCAAAATTTAGAATTGAAAGAAATTTTAATATCTTTAAAGCACAACTATAATCACAGTTAAAAAGGATCTGAAAATATTTTACACATTTGATACCAAATGTTGGTTGGAGTAGGAAACTCAAGTTAAGGGGGTGAATTGAGTTCCTAATTAAAATTAATATTAAAAATTGATTTTAAAAAATCCCACAAATTATAAAAAAAATATAGTTCAGTTAACCAAAGTAGCAGATTTATAAAAGATGTGATCTTTTAAAGGATTTCTCAAAGAGTGATTAGTTATCAATTCAAAGAATATGAAATACTTGTTGGAACCACTTTGTGTATAGGTTTGTATTTGTTGTCAATAGTTGTCAATGGAATATCAAAATGAAAGAGATCAATAAGTACTCCAATAAAATGGAGGAATGGAATCTCACAATGAAGGAGATCTTGAAGTACTCCGATGAAGTAGATGAGTAGTGATTTAGATGATTGTTATGCTGATCTTAAGTTCAAAGAACATGTGTCAAAGGTGATACATTGTTTACAACAATGAAGAATGTGATGAATAATCCATCCAAGGATGAAGACCATGCAATTCCTCATTATTGCATGAGAACAATGGGTTTTGATGAAGACCATCTAATTACTCATGATTGCCTGAGAACCATGCTAGAGACTTCTTGACGGATTGAATCACATGGTTTGCATGATGTTGATCATGACGGTTGATGAAGGAGGCAGTGTGCCAATGAGTTGACTTCTGAGATGGCCATGCAGAGATTGAAATTATGAGATGTCCATGCACATCACATTGTATCAGAAGATAATGGTACTAAAGTTGTTCCTTCAGAGAATACATATCACAATAGTGGAGTTTGTGATTAAAGCAAAAGAGTTGCTGAAAGATACAGATCACCAACAAGAAGTGTTGTTGAGGTGACCATGCTTGTCGACAAAGCAAACAAACGACATACAAATTTGTTGAAAAAGGAGATTCCATGGTGACATTTCGAGTTCAAGAGTTGTGGTCAATGATCTATGTTTGATTCAAGAACATCGACAGAGGAATGGATGATCTGGAGGCGGTACAAAAAGAGCAGATACAAGGTGGCGCCGTTTTCCAGTGTTTTCCAAATTTCAGGGCCTCAAAATCAACAAATGAAGAAGAGTGATTTTGGAAAAGGGACGTGCGCGCCATACACTTGGAGGATAGTAAACTTGTGTGCCATATGTTTTTGAAGATCAGAGCATCAAAATATGGCAAAGGGATAAGGGTCGCGCAAGTTTTGGTGAGGTCGCGCAGGTGAATTATGTGCCAGGAAGAGACTTATGCGTCGACACCTTGAATGCATTATAACTTGCACGCCTATTGTTTTTCGAGATTAGAAGATCCAAATTTGTCAAAGGAAAGATGTTCGTGCAAGTTTGGATGTTGATCGCGCAAGTGCCTAGCAGGGGCCGAGACTTGCGCGCCGATGGATGACTTGCGCGCCGCCGCGCAGGGGGTCCAGTTTGCCTATAAATACTGGACCACCCCTCCTCATTTCTCATGGAGCTCAAGACTTTGAGATTGTTCGAGATCTCATCGTGCAGGTGGTTGAACCGCGCAAGTGGTTGTTGGGTCGCGCAAGTAGAGGTTGCGCGCCGACTGATGGTTGAGCGCCCCTGGTGATTTGGGAAAGGAAGGAAGTGAGTCGCGCAGGTTTGAAGTTCAAGAAGGCAGAGTCGCGCAGGTTCTTTGGAGACACTTGCACGCCGGGTTATACTTGCGCGCCTAAGACTTGCGCGCCGGGGGAGACTTGCGCGCCGGGCTTGAAAAGAAGAGCCAGATATTGTTAAAGCACGCCCGCCTTTCTGGAGCTGCACAAGAGCTGAAATATTGCCTGATACTTCTGGTGCAAAGTGAGATTGAAGAAGAAATCTAAATGATACATGCATGATCTCATGCATACATGGAGAACTGATTCTGACAACGCCGAGTAAGCTGAGCTTCATTAAGTAAGAAATCACATCAGTGATTGTGATTCAGGCAAACGAAGACAAGGGGATCTAGTGCATTCAGTCATTGCACTAAAGAAGAAAGATTGAACTATAAAGAGCATCAACTCTGAACCCTGATACAAGAAAAGTCTCATGCTGAACAGGAGACAAAGAACATCAATGCACATTTATTGAAGAGACCTTCACGTCTATAAACTGACTGGGACTTCACCAACGGCAGTGAGCCAGGGGGAGTCAACGGGAGTGACCCGAGGGACGCAGTGAGCTATCCCTGAACAATTGTAAAGGCAGTGAGCCTGGGATAGAGTGACTGTACCCGAACCATTGTAATCTACAGCTAGTGAAGCATAGTGGATTTAGGTACGACCGACAACCTGTTGGCGTATGCTCCTTGGACGTAGCCCTTAGTGGTGAACCAAGTAAAAATAGTTGTGTCATCTCTCTGCATGTGAATGTTTAATTGCTGATCATATCCATCATACAGGTTTAAGTAGTTCCTACCAACATGGGAACAAGATCCACAACTAAAAGAAGAAAAAGTTGCCACCCTGATTCACCCCTCCCCTCTCAGGGTGTCCCGGGGTCCTACAAGTGGTATCAGAGGGAAAGGTTAACGTATGTTGGATATTCTCCAGTAATTCTATTGAGAAGAGGATTTGAGTTTCTTTCCTAGAGTCAACAATGAAGAGCAGTCTTGATAATGACGTAGTCATTTCTGAGCAGAAATCTATATCCACCAAGACTTTGACAAATAGGAAAAAGAAAGAGAAGAAGATGATGAAGAAGTCCCCCACATCCAATGAAGATGAAGTGTCTTGTTCTCCATGCCATTCCAATAATGAAGAAACATTAGGCTTGGAAAGTATCAAGCAGGTGTCTCAGAACTCATCCAGAGGAAAGGATGATACCCTTAATTCAAGCTTCCAGGAAAAACTCATAACATATCTACATGATATTCCAGAAAAAAGGGTTGCTATTATTTGTAGCCTATTCCAATCTATGCAGGTTGAGATCAATCGATTAGAAAGGGAAGATGATAATATGGAAAAGGGGTTGGAAAGAAAAGTTATGGAAAGTATGAAGCTCATCAAACGGGTGAAAGTCTTTGAAAACGAAGAGGAAGTCAATAAGACTTTAAAAGAAAGGATCCATGCACTTGAAGCTGAGGTGAAGAAGAGCAATGAAGTCAAGAATTTTTGTTTGGAAGAAACTTCCATTAAATTCAGGGAACTTGACTCTTTGTTACAAAACAAAGTTAAGATGCATGAAGATGAGGTTGAAAGTTTGAAGAGAACTTGTGAAGAGAAGATGATCACGTTTGAAGATCAAAAGATCATCCTCAATATTGTGGGTCAAAGATTGGAAGCTCAGTTGACCAAGATTGAGAACACACATATTGAGACTTCACAAAAGAATGAAATGAGTGATGCTTGAACTCAATGTTCACTGGAGGATTCTATTGTCAAAAGACCTCCAACATGTGATAAGAAGATCATGACTTCACTCATTGATCTATCACAAGAAACTGAGAAAGTGAAGGTATCATGCAAACCATCTTGTACTCATATT
The DNA here is from genome assembly GCA_963277665.1 of Viscum album. NCBI lineage: Eukaryota > Viridiplantae > Streptophyta > Magnoliopsida > Santalales > Viscaceae > Viscum > Viscum album. Next base: position 1,790,744,310 of record OY728158.1, read on the forward strand.
TCTAAATACACTCCTACAATCAGTGGAGGTGGGAAGAAAAGTTCTAAACAAGTATGGATGAGGAAAGGTGAGAAGAAGAAACCTACCACCATGGCTAGGGTGGATGGGAAGAAAAAGGAGGAAGTGGTTTCCTCAAATAGAGCAAAAAAGATTAAGCAGAAGGCCCAACAACTTAATACAGAAGACACAAAGAAGAAAAGATTTGTGGGTCAATGTTGGTGCTGCAAAAGATTTGGGCATTGTGCACTGGATTGTCTTTATAATACCTTACATGGAAAAGCACAGAGAATGCCTATATAAAAGAGAAGGAATCCAGAGAAAAAGAAGCAACATCAGCAGGTCCAGAAGCATCTGTCTACTGCAAATAGATTTGGAATTCTTGATAACATCTGTGATGTATGCAACGGCAGCGGTCGCAATGTAGGCACATGTCCATATCAACATGCTTTCACTGTTGAAAAGAAAAGAAGACCTCTGATTCCGTCAAAGAATGAAGCAGCTACCTTGGGGAGAAATCAGAAGAATGTTGTGAACACACATTTCCCCAAGAAGATCTCAAGTAGGGAAGCTGAGAAGACCCAGGATTTTAGATCCAGGAAATTGAAGGGTCATTTATCCAAAAGAAACAGTAAGTGGGATGAATCTCGGATGAACCCATGTGGAAGACCTAAACCAGCTGCAAAAGTTCCAAATGACATATTGGTCATCTGGCCAGAAGATTTGAAAAGAATAAGGAATCTTGAAGATGAGAAGGCCAAGGCTGGTGACAAAGGAAATGGAAAACTTTCACATGATGAAGACACAGTGCAGGAGAGTTTGCAAACAAATAGAAACACATGTGTCAAAGAAGTTTTGTGTGAGAGATGCAAGAAATCTGGTCACATTGCAAAAGGTTGCCTAACCTTAATACCAGAGCAAGAAGAAGTCCTTAAGAGGAGTAAGAATGTATCATTCATGATGGCTGCTAATCAGAACAATTCTCCACACAAAGCATAAGAGAATGTGAACAGAGCCATGCCACACTGACAGATGTCCGAACATATGTTCAAATGTGCAGGCATGAAGACTGGAGTGAACAGAGGAACTTGGTTGAGAAAAGAACCTCAACCAAGCAAGTCTTCTTGATGAAGCAAGAAGGAACCACCTTATTCCCGTAATCATTTGTGTATTGTATTTGTGCTAATAATGCAGGGAATTGAAGGTGAAGCATGCTCTCAGGGGGAGAACCTGAGAAGTAGTGAATGCTGTCAACTCTTGATAGCCAAGCTGAAGAAGTTTCCATCCTTAGTAGATTCTTCAATTGATATTCAAAGATTATGATGATGAAGGATCACTCTTGATGAATATGATGAGGAGTGTTTCCCTTGAGGGGGAGAAGAATGAAGAAGCTTCCATAATCACTGTTTCAATAAATATCAACTCCAGTTGGACTCAAAAGCAATTACTCTGTGAATTTCATGAAGAACACGCCAATGGAGAAGGTATGTCATTTCTCAATCACTATCCCTTGGTTACTCAGATCAAATATTATTTTACAAAGGGGGAGTAACTGAATTGATCAGTGACATAAAGAGAATGGAAGTTCCCCAAGGTCACTTATCCTGCCGATTTCACTTGAATGTTTTTGATCTATTTGCTGATGTGAGTGCAGGAGTTTCAGGTTGATTATTCTCTATCATAGTTGATCTTCTTCTACCTGGAATTAAAGTGGTAAACCCTTGAAGAAAAGATACATGAGTTATCATCTCATGTTGGTATCATGATCTGTGGATAATGGACAGCCTTGTTGACTTAATCAAATCCTCTTGTTTTCTACATCGAGCATTGCTCAAGTAGACTTAGAGTGAAATGATTAATGAAACATTGCTTAAGTGTGGATTGATACCCTCCCTACCATGTGCTTTGTATTTCTTGTCAATAAGGGGGAGAGAAAGTGAAATGAACGTTTGAAAAGAAAAGTTGATGAATAGAAGATTCTCATTTTGACATTGAAAAAGAAAAGTTGATGAATAGAAGATTCTCATTTTGACATTGACAAATTCATTTCAGAATATGTATAAGGTATTGACAACAAAATACAAAGGGGGAGATTGTTGGAACCACTTTGTGTATAGGTTTGTATTTGTTGTCAATAGTTGTCAATGGAATATCAAAATGAAAGAGATCAAGAAGTACTCCAATAAAATGGAGGAATGGAAGCTCACAATGAAGGAGATCATGAAGTACACCGATGAAGTAGAGGAGTAGTGATTCAGATTATTTTTGTGCTGATCTTAAGTTCAAAGAACATGTGTCAAAGGTGATACATTGTTTACAACAATGAAGAATGTGATGAGTAATCCATCCAAGGATGAAGACCATGCAATTCCTCATTATTTCATGAGAACAATGGGTTTTGATGAAGACCATGTAATTACTCATGATTGCCTGAGAACAATGCTAGAGACTTCTTGACGGATTGAATCACATGGTTTTCATGAAGTTGATCATGACGGTTGATGAAGGAGGCAGTGTGCCAATGATTTGACTTCTGAGATGGCCATGCGGAGATTGAAATTATGATATGGCCATGCACATCACATTGTATCTGAAGATAATGGTACTAAATCTGTTCCTTCAGAGAATACATATCACAATAGTGGAGTTTGTGATTAAAGCAAAAGAGTTGCTGAAAGATATAGATCACCAAGAAGAAGTGTTGTTGAGGTGACCGTGCTTGTCGAAAAATCAAACAAACGACATACAAATTTGTTGACAAAGGAGATTCCATGGTGACATGTCGAGTTCAAGAGTTGTGGTAAACGATCTATGTTTTATTCAAGAACATCGACAGAGGAATGGATGATCTGGAGGCGGTACAAAAAGAGCAGATACAAGTTGGCGCCGTTTTCCAGTGTTTGCAAAATTTCAGGGCCTCAAAATCAACAAATGAAGAAGAGTGATTTTGGAAAAGGGACTTGTGCGCCATACTCTTGGAGGATAGGAAACTTGCACGCCATATGTTTTTGAAGATTAGAGCATCAAAATATGGCAAAGGGATAAGGGTCGCGCAAGTTTTGGTGAGGTCGCGCAGGTGAATTATGTGCCGGGAAGAGACTTGCGCGCCGATGCCTTGAATGCATTATAACTTGCGCGCCTATGGTTTTTCGATATCAGAAGATCCAAATTTGGTAAAGGCAAGATGCTCGCGCAAGTTTGGATGTTGATCGCACCAGTGCCTAGCAGGGGCCGAGACTTGCGCGCCGATGGATGACTTACGCGCCGCCGTGCAGGGGGTCCAGTTTGCCTATAAATACTGGACCACCCCTCCTCATTTCTCACAGAGCTCAAGACTTTGAGATTGTTCGAGCTCTCATCGCGCAGGTGGTTGAACCGTGCAAGTGGTTGTTGGGTCGCGCAAGTAGAGGATGCGCGCCGACTGATGGTTGAGCGCCCCTGGTGATTTGGGAAAGGAAGGAAGTGAGTCGCGCAGGTTTGAAGTTCAAGAAGGTAGAGTCGCGCAGGTGCTTTGGAGACACTTGCGCGCCGGGTTATACTTGCGTGCCTAAGACTTGCACGCCGGGGGAGACTTGCGCGCCTGGCTTGAAAAGAAGATCCAGATATTTTTAAAGCACGCCCGCCTTTCTGGAGCTGCACAAGAGCTGAAATATTGCCTGATACTTCTGGTGCAAAGTGAGATTGAAGAAGAAATCTAAATGATACATGCATGATCTCATGCATAAATGGAGAACTGATTCTGACAATGTCGAGTAAGCTGGGCTTCATTAAGTAAGCAATCACATCAGTGATTGTGATTCAGGAAAACAAAGACAAGGGGATCTAGTGCATTCATTCATTGCACTAAAGAAGAAAGATTGAACTATAAAGAGCATCAACTCTGAACCCTGATGCAAGAAAAGTCTCATGCTGAACAGGAGACAAAGAACATCAATGCACATTTATTGAAGAGACCTTCATGTCAATAAACTGAGTGGGACTTCACCAACGGCAGTGAGCCAGGGGGAGTCAACAGGAGTGACCCGAGGGACGCAGTGAGCTATCCCTGAACAATTGTAAAGGCAGTGAGCCTGGGATAGAGTGACTGTACCCGAACCATTGTAATCTACAGCTAGTGAAGCATAGTGGATTTAGGTACGACCGACAACCTGTCGGTGTATGCTCCTTGGACGTAGCCTTTAGTGGTGAACCAAGTAAAAATAGTTGTTTCATCTCTCTGCATGTGAATGTTTAATTTCTGATCATATCCATCATACAGGTTTAAGTAGTTCCTACCAACGTGGGAACAAGATCCACAACTAAAAGAAGAAAAAGTTGCCACCCTGATTCACCCCTCCCCTCTCAGGGTGTCCCGGGGTCCTACAATACTATTTTATCTTTTTAAATAAATTTACTAAATAAAATTATAATATAAACACTATCTAAGATTAACTATCAAAGTGAAAGAAATATTTTCAATTTTAAATAAATAAAACAGCGAAAACAATGCTTTAAAAGGAACAAAAAAAATAATAACAAGCGGTTCATTATCAAGCTGAGACATAGTCATATCCACTTAGTGATCACCTTCCAATGTGTAGTTTATATAAAATAAACATGATCCACAACCTGTATCATGGGATAAAACAACACACACAATGTTTTCCAGGTCACAAATTCAACTTCAATAGTTTTCATGGGAGTATAAAATTCAAAAGGCGATTCAGGGACCTCTTCCACTATTATCCATGGGAATATAATGTGTAAAAAGGATAATTTGAGAAGATATAAATGTATCTACCAGTTATGCACAAGATTCAGTGTGTTCATAAAAAATAGATAATCACACACTAATCATAATATAAAAAAATACACAAATAGAGAAAATAAAAATGTAAAAGGGATAGTGTTGCTCTGTGTGATATGTCTTGAAATTTTTTGACTCCTTGTAAGTAACTTGAAAGTTGATATTGAGTCATCTTTTAGAAATTTCTTGTGAAATAAAGTATCGTGGAAATTTATTTAAGTGATACCTAAGTGTACAAAAATATTCTTCATTGTGTTTTATTAAAAGGTTTGAAGTTGTAGCTAGAATTTTTTCAAAAAACACCCTTTTTTTGTTCTTAACACACTTGTTGAGTCATGTTTGTTTTCTTCTATCACAAGGTGACTTCTATTATCACTTTTTGAGATTGGGTTTCCAGATTTATATTCTTAAATGGACATAAAGCATGTTCTTGATTGTGCATACAGAAATCATGTTCTCGTACCTCATATTGCGGTCTGACATTGACTTTAATGTTGTCTGGAAAAGGTCATTAAAATAAACAGTAGCATTAAATTCCATAAATTTGACTGTTAGAAATATTTAATTCAAAATGATAAAGTAAAGTTTTCAATGAGACTTTGGATCGGTGAATCTCTAGAGGTAGGTCGAATAAATGTTGAATCATGTTCTGGAGGTAGGTTGATTCAACGGTGACTCGTGTCTAGTAGTGACTTAGACTTGGAGGTGTCAGGCTGGCAGTGACTTAGTCTTAGCGGTGTCTCACAGTTGGCGGTGAATGTCTTTGGAACAGTGACTCATAGGAATAGTGATTGTCTTTAGAATGGTGACTCGTAGGAGCAGTGACTCAGACTTAGTGGTGAGTCCAAAGCGGTGAGTCAGCCTTATCAGTGAGTCTTCCTTAGTGGTGAGTCAGCCTTAGAAAATTCTTCCAGTAATTTTTATAATGCCAAATACTAACATAACATAGTAAACTCATTAGAAACATAATTAATAATTATTTTTTATTATTAAAACTTTGAGAGGTAAAAGGTAATGGTTCTTAACCATTAACTAATTCAACCTCAGGTAATCTATATACAACTTCGTACTATCATTAAACTTCTTACAGAACAACACTAGAGTGCACCATGATGACACACTAGGACAAATGAAACCCTTCTACATCTAATAATTTATCTAAATATTAAACTCCCATAACTCATAAGGTTACATCCAATATGGATCTATCAAAATTAGAGAAGCACTGGGATATATTTCTATCCTGAACTCAACATCACGTTGAAGTGGTAGTATCACAACCTCCTTGGGAAACAAATCCAAAAAATACTCAATGAACCTGGGAACCTCCACCATACCAGCATCCATTGATTTCATATAAAACTCATAAATCAGTGAAATAATGGGCTCTACATGTATATTACCCTCTTAATAACCCCTCTTTTCAATGAAAACCACATGATGACCACCCACATTAGAGAAAATGACACTCCCTTTTAATTTTTGGATAATAGCACACAAAAAATAAAACCAGTCAATGTTGAGGATCGAATAGTACTACTTCATCTGAAGTAAGAAAAGATACCCATGAGACTGATGTGGCCCCATGACCAGTCTTCACCCTCAACACACATCAAACAAGTTGGTATGGCGTTCGATTGTTAGAGTCAACACTAGGGTCACATAAAGCCTCTCTACTATTAGTCCCAAAGCTCAGACTAGAGTGGGTGAAACAAAGGATTATTAAGCTACTAAATAAAAAAATTAACGAGCAAGGGTGGGAGATAAACTTAGTATACCTCAAAAGATCTTTGGCCCCTTCGACGCTACTGCCTCCACTGCGTGCAACTGACCACATATAGATCCTCTCAATATCTACTGACTACCACCTCCATGACCATTCTTAGGTAAAGACCCCAAGACATGAGAACAACTTGAGGTCAACCTCTACCTACCCCATAATCTCTACCTGTAGAATTACCCAGCTACAAAAATGTCCTTTCAAGTAACTATTGCTAAGGCTAGCGCTGAACCTGACCACCTCCACCAAACTGAGCTAAAAAAACCAATGGGTATTTGTTCTTGTGATTTCCATGAACCCAATAGGAAAAACGCAATATCCATATATCACTAGGAAACATGCAAAAAAAACAGCCCCAAAACATCAAAAAGGAAGATGCTGAGGTCAACTCCCTGCCAGTCAAATCATTAAAGGTCATGGTGCTTGAGACCTTTCACCAACAAATCTTCTCCACAAGGAACCCTTCAGGTTCCCTTCTCATGGAAAAAATCCTCCTAAGTGAATCCACTTGATCACATATTCCTTCTTCTGAACCTCCAAATATGTCGGCTACGTAAAATGAGTAACAACATACTAGATGGAAGGATTAAGTACACCCTCATGAAATCTCAAGCAAAACTCCTCCTTAGGAAAAAATTCTAGGGTAAAATTTAGAATGTCCTTAAAATTGAACCCCAGACCCCACACTGACATACTCCCATACTGAAGGGAGATAATCCCCTTACACTTCACTACCTTCATGGTCAATGAAAGAAAATATACTCGGAACGCTTTCTAAAATTCAACCCATGATGCATCTGCCTCCTTCCACTCACTAAAATACAACATCCACCACCGATATGTAGATCCTCTCATCTGACTAACTACAAAAGGGACCCAAGGCTTCACTAGGGCCTAGATCAAACTAATAAAAATCTTGAGCTCTTCTATCCAGATATCTATCTTCATATCAAAAACACTTCCCTCATACTTCCCCAAAGCATGTCGCTGAAAGGGAGACAATGTACTTTGCCACTACTTATCCCCAAAAATATGATCAAGCCATTTATGGTCAACCAAATCAGTCTACAGATACTATACTACCAATACCTCCTGTAGAATATGTCCAGGGGATAAAGATTAAATAAAAAAATAAAGTTTCTAAGCTCGGTAGTATGGATTTTTTTTAAGATTTAATTAATTAATTTTAAATTATTTAAACTTTCCCAGAACCAAAACCACCCAATTAAAACAAGAATGCAAGTCAAAATGATGCATGTAACTCTCCTAGGTATCTACCTTGAAAACATTTCCACCTCACTTAGTCATTTAATAAGCTCAGATATTATCCATTGGATCCTGTGAGGCATAAAAATTCCACAACCCAACTGGTCTCCCTAGCCTATGTCACACACCAAGGTCAACTGGAACAATTTGCACACCAACACATGAAATCCTAACTATTCCTAACTCTAAAATCCATCCTATCATTCAATCATCGCCTCTGATACCACTATGTCTCGACCCCCTCCAACTAAAGATGATACAATTATGGGAGAGAGATAATGACCCCCCATGTCCCACATACAGTAGGCCCCAAGATAGAGACTAGCACCGAGGGTATAAAAATATCATAAATGGAATTCATTACCCTCCATATAAAAACAAGTTCAGGAGATAAGATAAATCAACCACAAGAAACTCCATGAAATAATTTAAAAGGAATCCAAAACTATCCCAACATGAATTTATAAATAAAAATGATACAAATAAAAGTCTCTAAAGTAAATTCCCAAAAGAAAATCTAAAACAACGACACAACAATAGTCCAAGGGTATGAGCCAGTAATGTCTAGTGAGGTCCACATAATCCTCCTAGAAACCTAAAAATCAGTTTTATATACATAGGGTAAGCATACACGTATACCCAGTAGGAAAACCAAAGTCTCTCATGTAAATGTCAAAAGATAATACTAATACACCCTTAAGAAAATAACAGAACTAAACAACACCTCAAAAGGTCAACTAACCAATCCCATAATCAATAGTGCTTGATCACCAAATAACTCAATCCAAGTATAGTAACATATTATGAATCATATTGGTAAAAAGGGTTCCTCACACCACTTTTCCACTGGGGGCTACTCTCACACCCCAATGTCATACATCCTAGTGCTTTTATCTATTCTATAAAACATACATCATTGCCCAAAAATAATGATCACAATAAATCAGGCCTGAGGAAAATTGGGTTACCTCTCCATAACACGGTCACATCACATATTGCCCACAAAAACCTAGGACATCACACCACATCCACTTCCATAACCATAGTAGTAGGGTATTATAAACCTTAAGGACATAAATGCCTTTCTTTCCTCCTATAATAAAATCTCATACCATAGATTCCCTACAACGCAATCACATCACATCTCACCCAAAGATAGTTGGGCCATCACATAATGCACTAACAGACTTCTGACCATAATTGCTTGTGCATATATGCTCATCTGGAAGAGAGAGAATAAATAAAGAGTAGTTATCCATACATCCTCATCACTGAAATGTTGAAAAAACACCCCCATATAAACATATGCGTGAAATCACATAATTCTCAATGTGGGTGGGGTGCATATAGAAAATCAATTTAATATACAAATTTTGATTATATCTTTATATAGCCACACACAAGACCAACATATGGGTTCACAAAAAACATAAACTATCATACTATATCACAACCTATCCTCACAAAACTACCACTTTCACTACCACTACTACATTCTCAACACCACACAAACCAAACCATAGGACAACTTCCACATTTCCAACCAAAACCATTATCTAGACCATTTAATTCATTGTCAAATATTAACCACATTTAACCACATTACACATTTTCATTCAACGTTGATTAATCATTTATCTCATTTCATTTCAATAATTATTAAACAATTCTATTACAACCCAGTCATCTGGAACAACACAACCACACATGCGTAACCCCACATCACCACCCCACAACACGATCTCATACCAAACAAACCATCACCTCACCACCCCACATCACATCCAAACAAACAATCACCTAACCACCTGAGAAGCACAACCAAACAAACCATCACCTCAATGCCCCAAAAGCACAGCCAAAAAACCCACCACATCACCATCATATAGAAATTCCTCAAAAACCCATCACCCAACATTAACATTGCACATCTCTACCTTACAATATGGTCATAACACATCATCCCCACCTCACCATCCCATAGGACGACCACATAAAAAACACACAACATCAGCATTATTTATATTTAATAAAGGGATTTTCATAGTAAACTTATTTATTTTTGGGGTATTATCACACAATACATAAATCCTAGGGAAACTATTTTATTAAAATATATAAGTGGTTAGAAAAATTATTTTTTAGGTTGATATCACAACCATCACACAACAGTGACTCCACAACACACATCAGTCCAGTACAAATAAAGGTTCCAAACAACCATGATTATCAGCAAGGAGTTTAACCCATAAAATCATATTATCATAAATAAAATAAGGCTATAAAAAGCATTCAGTTCTTGACCCTTCCCCTTAATTTAAATTAAACCAATTAATTTATCTCATTAATTTGGTGAAAACAACCTCCTAAAGATAAAAAAGAGAAAACCCCTCCATCCTGATACAAAAAATGTGAAACAAGAGATTCCCTACCTAGAATAAAGAAGCTTAATCTGGTTTACTACACCCAAAATTAGGGTTGAGTAGAATATGGTATCGATGAGGGAAGAAAATCAAACCAAAAATAGAAGGATTCCACGACTCCAAGGGAAGGGATTTAAGTCATCCAGTCTTGAAAGAAATAAGAAGGAAGGAAAAAAGGAAAGTTTCCTTGTTTTTAGAGTCAATATATATGAAACGATAGGGATTTCCAATATTAAAAAATTTAATTAACCAATTATTTCAGATCTCATTAAAATAAACACATAAGGACTCATTTACATCCTCAACCATCATAAAAATTCAAGGATATAATTATCCATGATGAAAAAGTATTTGAATGCCCCATATTCACGAACCATAAAGACCCTCATAACCATTTTTATGTTATTTGTAGGAAACTCCATGTGGAAAATTCTATGTAGCCTAAATCCCCAAATAGTAAAAAGATTCACATAACCATTTTCATGTAACAAACACTTACATATATCCAATTTGATTGTGTAGCTGATTCATGTAGCCAATCGCTCACATAAATGATCCACGTAGCCAATATATCCATGTAGTCGATTCATGTATCTAGTTTTTTCACATAGAGGATTCACCCACATAGATGATTTACATAGCCGATTCATATAGATGGTTCATCCACATAGTTGATTCATCCACGTAGCTGATTCATGTAGTTGATCCAGCTATTTAGCTTATTAAACTAGTCATGAGAAGAAACAAGTGACCACATAAAAAAATAACTAACCATTCCAACTGACCACACAACCATCCTACCTACCTAAGAAAAAACAACGGACCAAGACAACTGACTACACAACTAACCAACCTACCATAAGAACAAACAACTAGTTGTGACAACCAAATCTAAGAAGGTAACTTAGAAGAACCAGAAGAAAAACTTCTAACATCCTCCAACCATAGAAATTGGAAAAGTAATGAGTTAGGTTGGCATGGTCCATCACAATATGAAAGAAATTATATGACTCCTTAGTATACTATCTTAAAGTATTATATATTTAATATAAAAAATTTTCAGTATTGATATAATTTTATTAAATCAAAGGTATAAGATACTACATTATGTTGGTAATACTAATCTAAATTTTATGTGTAAATGAGAAGTGAGGCGTCGATGGTGATGCCACATAAATTTGAAAAGTAATATTGATTAATGAAAGTAATATATAAAGTGATAAAAAATAGATGAATATGGGTTATATAGTGTTTCTTAGGTTGAGTAGTCTTGATGTATCACTATGTTTTCCTATCTTGGGATAACTTTTAGAGGAGGGTATGATCAGATATCTAGTTTTATTCATTCCATAAAAGTTTTTTTTTTGGATATTTATAGTATTTAGGTGAGTCTAGGTGTTTTTTATTAACCACTTTAGTATCTTCCTCGATATTTCTATCATCCTCTATAGTGAATTATTTGGGTTTTTGGGTTTTATAATAAGAAGTCAAAGGTGAGGATTGTGTTCTGGTGATCCTCCTTGGAGTTATATCACTAGTTGAGTTTTAGGATAAGGCATATGAGGTTGTTAAAATGTTATGTAGCTTTTTTGATGATAGTGTTGAGAAAGTCTTGGTGATTGAAGTTATGAGGGAGTATGGTTGTGATTTAAAGGTTGGGTTGAAATATTAGGTAGTAGTTAGTACTTTATTGGCATTGTCTTGAAATTTTGATGTGTGGGGTTGAGTCTGGGTTACACCAAAGGTAATTATACTAATGTGGTTATTTTTAATTAACTAAAGGATTAATTTGAATAGGATAACTAAATAATTGATGTGTGAGCCAAGAATTTAGCTTGGAGTTTATAACTGTTGTATCTTGTGAACATGGATTATTCACTTGGTTTTTGAATGATGTGATTATTTAATCTAAAACTACATTATTAAAACTATTATTTATTACTTATTCTTTCACATTTACCATTACTAATTGTGATCATTTCTTGATTGATTATTTGTGTGACCATCTTCATGATTCATATAATTTTCTACTAGTTTAATATTTTTATGTTATTATATGAAACTAGACATGAATGATATGATGAATTATGGTCATGATATACACATATAAATATACATGGGATATATATATAGTTTGTGTGTGTGTGTGTATATATATACCTTTATAGGTTTTATTAGCTTAATTTTTTGACATGTGAACTTGTTTATAGGATTTAATGTCTTTTATAACATGCACACATTTTCTTGGGGATGTGACAGTCTAAGGTTAATTAATTTTATTAGACTTTTATGTATTATAGTTACAACACATATAAATGATATAATGATAAGATGATGTGGTGGTTGTTACATAATTTTGAATGTGGTGATTTGATGGGAATAATATTGGGATGGTGGGAACATGTTGAGTGTTTAGATTTCCTATAGTGATGATGTAGAAACATGGTGGATGTAATGTGATCATGATGAGAATTGTGTTGGGATGGTTAGCGTATGTTGAGAGTAGAGCTTTAATGTGGTGATAATTTGGCAACATGGTGGTCGTAATGTGATCATAGTGGGAATAATTTTGAGATTTTTGGCATAGGTTGAGAGGTGGGATTTTCTATTTTCCTACTTGTTATAATGGTTGTGAGGATGTGAAAATGATTTGAGAGTAATGGTAATTTTTAGCCCCTTTATTAATTTATATCATTGATATTTCCCTTGATGTTTGATGACTATGTTATGTTGGAAATGCATATGTTTTCTGGGAAGGCAGTTAATAATAGAGATCATGGTAACTCAAGATGTGGGGCATATCCCTTGATGATGTCTTTCTTGAGATTTGGAATATCTACCTTGATTATGGTTGTTATTGAGATATTATACATCTCCCTTGATTGTAATTTGTGGTTTAACATTCTCTTAAATACTAAAAATTGGGGCTTTAACGGATCTAGTAAAGGGGTTTTATTAGCACTTAAAAAGTGTTGATATTGCTAGTGATGATAGGGGGGAGTTCTTTAATAGTCCTAAATAAAGTGTTGTTAATGGAAACCTTTAATACTGCTGAAAAAAGCACTGATAAAGGCACCCTTTATTAGTTATTATTTTTGCACTGTTAAAGGGTGCCTTTAACAACACCTTTTTTTAGCGCTATTAAAGGGTGCTTTTAAAAATTATTTTTAGCATAGTTAAAGGTTGGATTTTAATAATGCTAAAAAAAGTGCTATTAAAAATATGGGAAAAAAATAATTTTTCACGCACACTGATAGACACCTTTATCAGCACTTAAAAACCCTTTCCTAGTTCTTTCTACTACACATCCACCATCACGCACCCCAACCCCTTCCTCAGTTCTATAAGGCTACCCTAAATTCCTACGCACACCTAGATTTGATCACAGGACCTCCCTTATATGACTGAATCTCTTTACCACTATGGCGTGCGTGTTTTGTTTTATATTTAATGACTTTTCGATTTATTTTTATATATTTTTAAATTTTTGATATATATATATATAATTATATTTTTTAAATATATTATATATTAATATTCATTTATATATATTTGAATATAAATATATTTGTATATATAAAAGAATATAAACGTATGAATATATGTGTGTGTGTGTGTGTTTATTAATACACACACATATGTATATATAAAAATTATATATACATATAATAAATTTTTATAAGGTAAAAAAATGTTAATTTTTTAATTTAAATAAAATTAATAATAAATATTTATTTTATATATTTAAAAATACATTTTGACACAAATATGTTGATATATATATTATATATGTGATTTATTTTAAGTAAATATATGAAAATATGCATATATTTAATACTAAATAAAACAAAATTATGAAAACACATAAAATTTTAAAACCATAATATCAATAGGAATTTAATCTCAAGGAATAAATTCAGTTCCCATTGAAAATAGCCAAAAATTCCCCCTTAAACAAGGCTGGAATTCCATCGAATGTTAAAAAATTAGGATGCCACGACTAAAAACTCAGTGTTGGATGCTTTTAGGGCCTCTTTTTACTTTTCAATATAGTGACCATGGCTCTCACTAGTCAAAAAGGTGTAGATATCATTTCAATATTCGATTTTATATGTGGTAGATCTCAAACAGACTCTCGGGTCAAAAGTTATGATCGTTTGAAGTTTGAGTTACGTTTTCAACTTATTTTAGATATTTTTGTAGTTTTTTGTTTATTTTTATTTTCAAATTGTTATTAACTAACTATTACTACATAATAAATAGTAAAATATTTAAAAAAAATTAAATTATTTTATAATACATTTTCACTAAATAACCTATATATTAAGTGTAAATGTTTATTTAGACTTATCTAAAACATATTTACAAAATATATGTTATAATTGTATCAATATAAATATATTTATATATTTATATATTAATATATTTTTTTGAAGAATTTTTTTTTTTGAAATATACCCTTTATCAGGGCTAGTAAAAACGCACTGATAAAGGGGTGGTCTTTATTAGTGCTTCTAAAAAGAACTGATAAAGACCCCCTATCATCTCTGTTTTATAAGCGTTGATAAAGACCCCCCCCCCCATCAATGATATTTTACTAGCACTGATAAATGGGGGGGTCATTATCAGTGGTTTTTTAGAAGCACTAATATGGGGGATTTGTAAGCACTTGTAAAAAAATGCTGATAAAGGGGGCCTTTATCAGCACTTTTTTTAGCGTTGTTAAAGAACCCCTCTAACAGTGCTAAAAAAGCACTATTAAAGCCCCCACATTAACTATTCTTTATCTAGAACTGATAAAGGGGGTATTTAACAACACTTTTATCCAGTGCTATTAAATACCTAGTGCTATGTAAATCCAGTTTTTGAGTAGTGGTTGTTACCGACTTTGCCTTACTTAGTGTTGTTCTTACACGTTTCTACCCTAACACATTGATTTCACATGGATGCTTATTTTATTAAAAATATGATCCTATTTATTAATCTTAATTTATTACTCTTATAAAGTGTTTCTTGAGTTTTTAAGATAAAACATGCGAAAATGGGGATGCTACTATTGGGGTAGATGGAGGGGAGATTTAAGAGCCTATTCTTGCATTCTCAAAGGTTTTATTGATATGTTTCATGTATTTCTCATTGGGATTGGATAATTTTAAATTTTACACACACACGCATATATATATATATATATTGTTTATTAATGAATTAGTTATATTTTCCTAGGACTTAAGAGGGATATTCCCCCCATAATTTTAATAGATTCCCTTAGTACTAGTCGCCAACCCATGGCATATTGGAGATGGGATTTGGGGGTCACTCTTATCTCTACTGTCGACCTAAGCTGTGTTTTAGTTAGGTATATTCATGACATAGTGGTATAAAATCTTTTATTTGAGATATAGGTTGGATTTTAGTGTTAGGAAAAAGTGAGGTTTTTATGCTCTTGGTAATTAAATGGTGTAATTTAACCTTAACCTATTATAAAGGCATGGAACTAGCTATGACATAGATATTTAGGTCCCCTTGTGGGAGATTATAGAACCCTAATTCCATGAAGACCAACTAGCACATAGGTATTTTGTCCCTCGATGATCCGATACAAAAACTATGATGGACAACGAAGCATGTTTATGTGAGAATGCACTAATTGTAGGGTAAAAAATTCATGAAGGGTGTTTTCCTCACTATTATAAGTTGAATTTTGATTTTTGATTATGTTTATTAATTTTATTATGATAAAATATATTGATATTATGTAGTCTTTATAATAATATTTCATTCCTTATGATAATTTTATGTATACTATATTTAATAAACTTTTTTAAAAAATCATAACAAAATATGATGCTTAATTATTCATTTCCTAAAATTCCATGTTTATTTTTATAATTTGAAGTTTAATTCATGTTAATTAACATACCAATAAGATCATTTTAGTAATTAAACATGTTGTTTAAAATAAATATCTTAGAATCTTGCAATAATTTTATTAATGTTAAAGAATGTGTAAAAGTTCATATTTTCCATGTATAAATTTCTAGAAGCACTTTGGTTATGCATGCCTTTGATTTTTTTTTAAAGGTTGGGGTTGAAGCCTAATTTTTATTATTAAATCAAAGAAAAGACCTATTTTAACTGGGTATATGGAAACCCATTACATAGCCCGAAGGCCCGGTGGGCTTGTAGCCCATTACATAGCCCGTACGCCCAAATTTTTGGCCCAATTCACATTCTGTGAATAGAAACCCGCCTGCTACAGTACCCGCACAGTAGAAATTAATTAATGAAATGTGATTTAAATTTTTTGAATCATTATAGTTCTATGTTTTACTTAAAAATTAATTAATTACAAATGATTTAAATTGAGAAGTAATATGATATACTTTAATTTATTATTGTAGAAAACATGTCTAGTAGTTTTAAATGTTATAATAAATTTTTTTGTGAAATCATGTTTAAGTATATAACATGTTAATAGTCATATATGCAATGTTTACTATGATTATATCAATCTATTACACATGCTTAAAATTTATTTCCCAATTCATTTTGTTATATTTTTACTAATAATGAATCATGATGGAAAGACAAGTGGAAAATATGTGATGAATTAAAAGCATGTTGATGCATTAATAAAAAAATTAGTATGATGCAAGTATTATATGCTTGTGGTGATTTTGTTGGAATTTAGAAATTATACAAACCTAAGTATGAATAATCCATGTTCATATCCTATGAAATGTTGCATTAATATTATTTAATGTTTATTGATAATTATTTCTATAGGTTAATTATTTTCATACCATGTTGATAAAATGTTTTCTTAAAGATCCAAGATTGATTTTCTACCTTTAGGTTTATCATTCTAAGAAAATTATTTTTAATATAAATCATTATAGAGTTTCATTTGATATATTTATAAGAATTTAAATGATATTATATGGAAGTTATGATTTATGGTAGAAAGATACGGTTGATATAGAGATGAGTTGAGGATGAAGTAATGGTTGGATTAATAGGAGGTTGTGGTTCACTACTATTTTCTCATGTGATAGTAATTGTATATTTATTTGTTTCATGTTGGTTGATATTTTTATTTGTGTCCTACTTGATTACTAGATATTGTTTTTTTAATTTCTTAATATAATATAACATTTAATTGTGAATATTCAATTTTTTAATTGATACTATTGACTACTACTATAATTGGTCATGTTGATTACTGAACTGGATCAAGGTGGATTAAATTAATTAAGACTTTAATGAAAAGGTGATGTTGTAGTAATTGATGATAGTGATCAGCATTTAATGGGCCATGATTATTTTAAGCATTATTTCTTTGAGGAAAGAAATGTGTTTATTTATTAAAATTCATTTCTCTTAGTATTATATTCTAAGATACAGATCCCATGATGCAATTAAAGTTAGAACCCAATTCAAGGATGGTTATAAGGTTATGATTCCTTCAATGTTTCTAATATGATTTATGATATATGTTATAACCAAGTTAATTGATGTCAAATCAAAGATATTCCATTGAAATTTAATCAAGATATTGGGTAAGAGAAGAAAAAACTGGGATATTTTGATGACTCATTATGAAAGTTCCACCAATATGATGTACCAAAGTTCCTCAGTGGAGTATCTAGCAAGAAGTATGAGGAATAGTTAGAAGTGATTGGGGTTTCCTTCATGTTAGTGAGTGCTCAAAAATAAATTAGAGTTGAATTATTGGTTTTTTTATTTCATAAGGTCGATTAAAGATGGTGTAATATTAAATTTGGTGACCCGGATGGCATTCCCTAGATTGAATTTCTTAAGATATTCAACAAGGGTTTTATCTCTGATGTGTAGATCAATATCCACATGGAAGTGAATTATTTATTTTTTAAATGGGTTGAGATGAATATTCTAAGTTACCAGTCTTGAGTTTCGTAGTAGAAGAGGATGAGACAATATTCTAGAGTTTGAGTGCAGTTTCAAGTCTTGGGGTTGAGTTTCCCAATGTGTCTAGTGACTGGTGATTTGATCATTTTCCATTATAATATTGTAGGACTTTTTTATTATTATTTCCATGAGCATCAACTAGATTTTTAGTTATTGATGGGTAGATCATTATGAGTTGTTATGTAATATGTTTCATAGTGTTGTCAATCCACCCTTTTCTATATAAAACATTGATGTGATTTTCAAGGTGACTCTAAAATCATGTTTCGAAAGGAAGATTTTGTTGATTTTTGTTTAAATGAAAGGTTTCTTCCCCATACGGTAATTTTTTAGAATTATTCTAAGGTAAATTATTTTCAAGTCACTTAATGGATTTAAATTGTATATGTCTTGATTTATGAGATACTGATAGTGTTTTATCCTTTGTTTATGAAGATTTTTTGACCACTTATTATAGTTAGATCCATGTTTAAGACGAATCTCGCATGGTGTTTGTTTTTGTGACATCCATTACAATTTTTTGGGGCTATTTTTAATTTTTTAGAATAGTAATTGATTTTTAGGAATCTAATTTAAGGGTTTAGAATTCCATAGATCCATAATTTGTAATTTTTTAATCATTAGAAGTTTTCAGGAGGTGGGGAGTTTTGTTTTGGCTTTGTGGGGTCCAAAATTCTTGTGATGCAGGTCATCATGGATGATCTTATAAATATAGGTACAACAACACCATTTTGAGGTTCATTCAATATTTTATTAAATATTTATGTTATTGAATTGTTGTGTTAGGTATTGGGAAGTTTATTGATATTTTTAAATTGTTTTTAGAGGTTTTGGTGGGGGCACGACTTGTGCATGATTATGGATAAATGTGTGAATTCCAAAGTTAACCATGTGAGATTTGGAGGAGTCTTCTGGGAAGGCACATTTCATATAGATGTTTATGACACGCCTTATAATAACCATGAAACATTAAATTTTTTGGGGAAGAGTTGATATTCATGGTTAAAGTATGATTTTACAAACTGTACATCTTAATCATGTGTTGAGATTAATTGAATCTGAAAATTTGATTAAAGATCAAAAAATCCCATAACAACCATCATTATTTAAACTCTAACCTAGTATCTCTAATTCCATCACTCCCCTATTATATTTCAGGGATCTTTTTCTTACCAATGGTCGATTTTAATGGAAATGAGAGTGTTGGATCTAGGGAATTAAAGGTAAGATCCTCATTCTTCTTCTCTCTCCTTGATCCTTCTATTTTCTTTATAGAAGAACCTTATATTAGGTCTGCCTTTCCAAGATCCATTGGTTATATTGTGGGTTGATAAATATTATTTGGGATTCTTTGAAAGAATATATTGGGAATCCAAAATCTTTGAGTTTTTGAAAGAATTATTCATGTCAAACATATAGAAAGTTTTTGGATTATTTTCCTTTTCCACTTTCTCAAAAAATGTGAAGTCTCATTATTTTATAAATAAATTACTTCAAATTTTATATAAAAAAAGTAATTAAATCAATATTGGAAATACATTCTCTTGTGTTAGTATTTAAAATTATAATTTTTGTTGACATAGACAAGGTCTTTGGTTAAATTATTAAATTAATTTTATTTTCAAAATAAAGGTACTGAATGTGAGATCATGGCATGAATTTTATGGGTTTTTGTTTATATTTATTTGGAAAGGTCCATGCGGTATATACATGTTCATGGTTTTGATATTATAGAACATCAGATTATATCATTGAGTGATGACTTGAGACTATAGGGATAAATATTGCTCATGAGTTGGACTGTTCAGGAGTGGCCTTCTAGCAGTGGTTGCATTGGTTGGTGTTTTACAAATTGGTGTGGGTTTATTCCATGGGTTTGTTTTTAGTGTGCATGTTTTTATTTACTTATGGTTATATATTTATTATTCATGAATTTTCATTCTCCTTCAAATTATTTTATTTTAATAAAATTTTATCTAACATGTTTCTTATTTTTGTGGAATTTGGGGATGTCTTAGGTTTTACCTACTGGCTTGTATACTCACCCCCTGCATATAAATTTTTTTTGAGGATATAGTTTTTGTTTACCATGATATAGTTAAGGGTAATGTTTGATATTTTACCAGAAGATCTTCATGATATTATGGTCTTGAATATCAGGTGTTGAAGCGTGATGTGACTATCTAGTCTTGGTGTTAACAGTGATGCTACCTTGTTATCTTAGATCTTTTATCTTGAGTTTTTATTTTTATCTTTATATTATATACTTTTTTTAACATTATTATTTATGATGTTACACTAATTATTTTTTTATACTTTTGGAGATAATATAGCTTTGTATCATGATTTATATTGTTCCTCTTTCTTTTGGTTTTCTGGGAGGATATTTTTTATGAGAAAATATTCCCACATGATATGGTAAATTCCATGAAATTTATTAGTATCCTTTCATGACTTGGGGATGACACTTTATGTTAGTGTAATTTCTATCATTCTCAGGCTAATGGGTTGGATCGAGATATTTCAAATGGTATGATTTTGTTACGGTCCATTTTCTAGGCTGGTATAAAAGATATAGGATGTGTTAGGAAATGAAATTTATAGAATAAAAAGATATAGTTAACCTATTTATTCTAAAATACAATTACTAGGGTGGTCGAAGAAAAAAATAAGTGTTGTTAAACACTTCTAGGTAAGTCATAATATCATTTTTATGGGTTTATCTGATGATATTTGAGTAACATTATTTATTAAGTTGATTTAAAACTTGGATTGAATCATTTATATGTTATTTCAAATTATTGATTTTGAAATTATGTTACTATTACCTTTCATGATGTGGTATAATATACCCTATAGTTGAGAATTAAGTAAACTTCTAATAACTTAATATAGAATTTTTCTTTTGGTTTTAGAACAATGGAAAAAATTATAAGACATAGAAACTTGAAAGAGTGAGTCATGGATAATGTGGTTGCACCTGAACCACAAGTGAACCAAGAACATTTTTAGAGCACTGTGAAAGGATTTTAGGCTTTGGAAAAATAAAATCGAATTGGGTAACCAAGAAATACTGATAATACCATATGGTTTTAGAAAAACAAATACACTAAATTTTCAATGGGATTCAAGACCTAAATAATATGAAACATGGATTAATAGGATCAATAAAAAAATTTATTTTCTTAAAACCCTAGATGAGAAAAATGTAAAACTAATGGTATATATAATGGATGACCTCAAATGAAAATGGTGGGGATTTATTTTCATCTTAAACTTCACTAAGAAATTTTTTTGAATGGATTACTATAATTTTTCAATAATCAATTTAATATATATACCTTCAAAGTAGTAAAAATGATAGATTTATTCAGTCTCAAGCAAAGAAATATATATGTAATAGAGTACACAACTATGTTTATGACCATAGTTCACTTTTAAATAGAGTTGAAATATTTCACACTCTTAAAGGTGTGAATATTAGTTACCAAGATATAACTAAATATTCATTCTAGGTGGTCATGTTCTTTATTGAAGATTAAAAAGAATTGAGAAAACAAGTGACTATAGAAGAAAAGGGCATAGCTAGGAATAGTAGTAGATTCAGAAAATTTGTATTCAGAGACATGGGTAGAAACTCCAATGATAAAAACAAGAGGACAAGTGAAACATAGTCCTATTAAATCAATGAACTAGAAAATAGAAACATTGTACAATCCTCTTTCCTATCACTACATGGGACAGAACCAGGTGGTTTTCAATGTGGCTCATTCATGAACATGAAAAGGGATTGTATGACACTTCTTTGAGGTTGTCACAAATATGGTTGGATAGGATATATTAATCATAATTATAAAATACCCATGAATCAAATTGGTATATATAGATAAAATATGTGATAGATCTCTCATGAAAAACTAGGGCAGTCTCATTAAAATAGGTCTCTTCCTCAGAGTTAAGAAAATCAATCCAATTCTAGGAAAATATATTTCAGCATCCAACAACACCATAACAAGGAAAAAATACGAATCAATGGGGGTTAAATAAAAACTATATAGAGATGAGTATAAAATCATATATTAGAAACTAGGTTCCTCAATAGTGTGAGGTATTATTCTTCTCAACCCCACTATAATGTATGTATTGTTTAATAATAGTGCATCCCATTCATTTATTTCCTATGATGTAGTAAATCAATTGGTGTTCCATGTTAAAATAATGCCTCATGTATTGAGCATTAAAAAACCTTTTGGGAATCATGAATACAGAGGATTCAAGTGACAATCTTGTCCCATAACCATCAATGATGTCAACTTTTTTTTGGGATTTTATAGTCCTAGAAATAGATATTTTCAATTTGATCATTAGAATAGATTGGCTGGTGTAATTTAAAGCTTATATAAAATCATAATCCTAAATAGTTTCTTTCACATACCTAGAAGGTGATGTTAACTTATTCAAAGTGGATTGGGATATGAATGCTAGAAGAGTATGGAATTTGGTGATATTATATGAAACTATATATTTTAAGATGGAAGTGATGACTTTGGGTGTTATCAACGAAAATGGGACTAGGAGTATTCATACTATAGAAGACCTAAACCCTATTTCCTTTTAGTACAATTTATCTAGTTTTCCACTAAAATGGGAAATCAACTTTTCTATCAATCTATTCCCAAGAAGAATTACTATTTCAATTCTATCTTTTAGGATGGAACCAATTTACTTATGGTGATTAAATCTCTAGATGAAAGAACTAGAAATCAAGGTATGCATTAGACCAAGCATATCGAATTGGGCTACTTTGTTCTTATTCATAAAGAAGGCATGTGGTTTACATCATTTATGTGTTTACTATCATAAAATGAATCAAGTTAGATAAAGAATATGTACCCTCTTCCTATAATTCATGGCCTCTTTGGTCAGATGAAGTGAGCTAAATGGTTCCTCAAAATTGATCTATGATCTGAGTATCACCAACTCCGTATAAGGAAATAGGATATTTTATGGAAATATTTCCAAATCTATTGCATTCACTATGAATACATATTAATTCCTTTAGACTTACAAAACAACCTATATTTTTTCTTTATTTAATGAATTGTATCTTCTATTAGTATCTGAACTCATTTTTCATGTAATGTGTCGATGATATTTTTTGTACTCTTGAACTAGAAATGACCATGTCAATCACTTAGATATTATATTTCATATATTGTGTAAATAATTCATTTATTCTAAATTCTCTAACCACATCATATGGATACAAGAGTTTCATTTCCATGGGCATGTAATCTCTAAATGGGACATATCAGTCAATCCTAAAATTATTAAAGTAGTGATTTATTGGAAATCAACTAAGAAAATATTCAAGATACAATTATTTTTGGCATTATAAGGATATTATTGTCACTTTTTAAAATAATTTTCAAGACTTTCTTCTCTATTTAATACTCCAAATAGAAATGGTATTCTATTCAAATATAATGAAGATTTCTCAAAATCCATTTAGGAGCTTAAGGATAAAATCATTTCGACAATAATATTTTATCTTTATAGAACCTGAACAAGGATATGTGGTATATTTTGATATGTATGGATCTGTACTTAGTTATATTCACATGAAAGATATGGTGTCGTCATTTATTGATCGTGATAGTTAAAAACACATGAAAAATAATTATCTGACTCTTGACCTATAATTAGCTCTGGTGGTCATCTCAATAAAAACATGGTATCACTACCTCTTTGGTGAAAATTACACAATGATTATATATTATAGAATCTTGAAGAAAACCTTTTTCAAATGTAATTGAACCAAAGGCAGTGACAACGGATGTAATATCTCCTCATGTTTGAATTTGACTTAGTTTATACACAAGGAAAACAAAATTTAGTGGATAATTCTTTGAGAAAAAATCATATAATGAATCGGTCAGAGAATCTTTTAAATGGTGGTGTCTTATTAGTATAATACATAACATGAAATTGGATTAGAAGGAATATATTCATAATGTGCACATGAGCCTTAGCCCATTTGGTAAGGACTCTGCAAGTGCATCCGGGAGACCCAGGATCAAATCCAGGTGGAGACATTATTTCCAGGGGGTACTGTAGCAGTAATGTATCAATATTGTAGTAGTTAATATATCAGTACTGTAGCAGTAACTATGTAGTACTGTAGAAGGAACTGTAGCGGGAACTATAGTAGGTACTATTTGGCACTGTTCAGCCGGGAATATGCCCCAGTTTGGGCCTTAGGGCCACCGATTTGGTCCCCGAGTCCATAAAGGCCTTCGGGCCACCCAGGACTTCGGGTCAGTAAGGCCTTCGGGCCACCTCAAGGCCTTCAGGCCACCTTAAGTGTAGATGAAAACCAGAGTACCTATGAGGAACAAGCTCTATAAGGAGGATGGGCAAGGAGATTTCACCACAGCAGAAGCTAAATAGATTGTAAGAATGATAGGGTATGGAACCTACCATCGGGAAAAGCCTGTGCATGCATGAGAATGCCTTTCCGAACAGCCATGTGAAGGTGGAGATCTGATTTCATGATGAAGATGATGGGGAGGAGCAGTTCCAAGTAGTTAGTTTGGGTTATATGTAATGTTTGAAGCCTATGGGAAAATGATTTCCTCTAAGGCCTATGGACCATGTAATAATTACACCTAGGGGACTTTTAAGGGTTCCACCTCACCCCTTGAAATGTGGATTATCAAAAATCAATAAAAAATAAAGGCCTTCAGGCCATTGGAGGAGATTTAATAAGTCTTGTCAAAGAGGATTATCAATTTGAACCCTATTTTCTATTCATGAGGTCAAAACTCAATGGTAGGGAAACCATTGAGGATTTGATATTGGATGAAAAATCCATGTTTCACTTTTGAAATCGAATTTCAGTTCATTTATCATGTCTACAAAATATTATTTCTACTAATTATCATTCAAAATGGGAGTTTAATCTAAGATTTAAAATTAATTATAGGAAAATTTAGACCCATTTTTGGTGGTCAATTATGAAATGAAATTTGGATTATTATGTTATAAAATGTCTCACCTTCCAATAGGTAAAGGATGGAAATCAATGACCAATGGGAATATTGTAGTTGATTTCTATACCCATTTGGAAATGGGAACAGATTTCCATAGACCTTTTCATTGGTCTACCATAGAAACTTAAAAATTATGAATCTATTTGGGTGATTAGGAGTGAAAGAAGAACATTTCATTCCAATTTTAGAGTCTAATATGGTTGAGTATTTGGAAAATATCTTTATCAAGGAAGTGGTTAAATTTCATGGAGCACTGGAATTGATTGTATCTAAATGAGATCCTGGATCCACTTCATGGTTTTGTTGATCCTTACAAGAATCCATTGACACTCAGTTGGCCATGGTAAAAACATATCATTAATAAATAGATGGATAGTCAAAACACATGATCCAGACATTATAATATATGTTCTGATCATGTGTTATTGATTTTGGTAGTTCATGGGAATATAATTTTCCTTTGGTGGGGTTTTCATATAATAATAGTTATTAGGTAATAATAAAAATGTCTTTGTTGAGGCATTTTATGGTTATCCATGTCGATCTACTCTTTGTTGGGTAGAGTCTAGGGAAACAACATTAATTAGACCTAGTCTTGTCCATACAATTAGTATGAAAATCTATATGATCAAGAAATATGTGGAAATGGCCCAAATATTCCATAAATCATATGTTGGTCATCACCTAAGACCCTTATTTTTTGTGGTATTTTCCCATTTATTCTTCAAATTATCACTATGAAAAGGTCACCACTAGTTAGGAAAGCATGGAAAATTATCTTTTTTGTATGTCAATATATTTTAAAGTTTGGAACATATTGGCAATGTTTAATATTATTTTTCTTTACTATTTATATTCATTGTTGTCTATAATTTACTCCATGTATCTGAATTAAATAAGTATGAACCTGAAAAAAAAAATTGATGAACTAGGACTATTTGATCCTAGAAATAGATGTTACATTTATTCATTCCCCATTTTCATATTTTAGATAGAAAATAAAAGAATTTGTAAGGTAGGTGAATCTCTTTGGTTCGAATATTATAGAAGCATGGTTTGATTTTGGAGGAAAATTGGGAGTGGTATAAATTCACACAATACTAGTAGCCTACAATATTATAGAGAAATTCCAACTTATGGCTTCCTGAGGATGGAAATCCCCATGGTGGGGAGCATGTAAAACCCTAGAGTTTGAGTTTTTTTCCCATTTTTATTATGGATTTTATACTATTTAATTGTTGGGTTAGGTCTTGGGAAGGTTCATGACATTTTAAAACATTTTTGGATATTTTTTTAAGGGTGAACAACATGAGCATGGTTAAAGGAAACCATAAATATTCATTAAGTAACAATGCGAGAGATGGAGGAGTATTCTAGGAAGTTACGCGGTTGACACATAGTTAGTCCAAACCATACAATAACCATGAGACATTGAAATTTTCTGGATAGATATGACTTTCATGCTTATATAATAGTTTAAAAAACCATGTAGTTAAAAAGTAAAACAAGAAGAACTAAATCAAAAAAATTGATTAAATACTTTAAAATCAATTAAAAACCTTAATTTATTCTCCTCTAACCAAGACTTCTCAATTCTGGAACTCTCCTAGAAGATATCAACGATCTTGTTCCTCTTGGTGGTCGATTAAAATAGATTAGAGAGAATTAGATCTTGTTAATTGGAGGTAAGAGACTCATTCTTCTTTTCTCTCCTTTATCCTTCCATTTTCTCTATAGAGGAACCTTATATCAGGTATTCCTTTCCCGGATATGTTAGTTAGATACTGGTTTGATAAATCTTCTATGGGATTTATTGAATTAATTGATTAGGAAGCCTAGATCTTCGAGATCGTGAGAGAAATATTCTTATTGAATACATCAGAGGTAGGTATATTCTCTTATTTTTCCACTTTCTCCTAGAATGAAAAGGTTCATTATTTTCTAAATAAATTTATTCTTATTTTTTTGGATAAAATTTTGGGACAATCTGTTGGAAATCCATTTTCTTGGTTTTTCTTTAATACTATAATTGTGGGAGACACCCATAAGGTGTTTGATTAAATGATTAAATCAATTTGGTTTTCAAAATAATGTTTTTGAATGTGAGAACTTTGCATGAATTTGGTGGGTTTATATTTATATTAATATGGAATAGTCCATGTGGGTTAGACATGGTCATGGTGTCAATATTATAGAACATTATATTATTCAACCATGTGGTGAATCCGGACTGGAGTGATGAATACCCGTTATGAGTATTACTATTCAGGAGTGGCCTTCAAGCATTGGTTTTATGGTTTAGTGTTTTTAATGTTTATGTGGGTTCAATACATAGATGTGTTTTAAATGTGTGTAGTTTCATTTCCTTATGGTTATGTATTTATTAATCATGGATTTCAATGCTTCTTTCTATCATTTAAGTTTAAGTAAAATGTAACCTAACATATTTCTTATTTTAGTGTAATTTTAGGGAAACCTCAGGGTTTACCTATTGGAAACCCCAATATATCAACTTTAATGCATATGAAGATTTTTTTTACCATGATACTGGTAAGGGGAAGGTTTCATAATTTCTATTTTTAAAATTTAAATGTACAATGAATGGGGAATGATATTAGGTATTCATATATACACACATGATTGATTTACTGGATGTTCATGGGATTTCGTGGTGTTGGAAGCTCACAGAAAAATACATGAGTGACGACGGCTCAACCTAAGATCAATGTATGGCGCAAGCTCATCCTGGACACCACCCCCTACATAATGATAGTATTTGAGATTTTACATGGGTGATTTCATGCTTGTTAGGTTACCCCAGTCACATGGGAAATGGGGATCATGTTGGTTCTCCTCATCCAAGTTAAAATTATTCTTTTGAAAAATAAAAAAATGTATTAGAAAGCTATGGTCTTAGATGTTGAGTTTTGTAGCATGAGGTGGTTGTCATTTCTTAGAGTCAAGAGTGATTCCACCGTGGTTAATTGAGTCTTTTATCTTGAGTTTTGTTTTTCATGGGATCATAGACTTCTATTTTACATTATTCATTCTGTTTATATTCGGATTACCATTTGGTTATACATTTGGATTTATTCTGGTTTTGTATCATGCATCATATTATGTACATTTCTTTTAGTATTCTTACAAGGCACTTGTTTATGGGAAAATCATCCATCATGATTTGAAAATTCCCATGAAATCAATTTTCATACTTTTTTGTATTATCAAAGTCACCTAGGGTTAGTGGTATTTTGGTCATTCATAATGTAATGGGTCGGGTCATGAAGTTTCAATGTGGTTATGAGAGCTGGATATTTTGGGGAATGGGGAACCTGGTGAGTAAATTTCTAATTTTAAAGGGTGATTTCTCTAGGATATTTTCTTATGTAATTAATAGAGGTAAAATTTCATATTGAAGGGAATTATATTGTGAGGAGTTTGGAATTATTTTTTTGAGATGTGTGGAGGTCAGCGCACCATTGCGGTGGTCATTTCATGTTCATGGTGCATGGTAGATTTACCTATGGAAAACAAGGTAAGATGAAACACCTATATTGGTAGGCATGGGGGAGTTTTTTTGAGGTGAGGTTGTTCTAGTAAAAGTGATTCATAAATGGTGTAGAAGGTTCCTCAACATCCTAGACTGAGCTGTGGTGTGTTGAAAATTATGAGGGGAATGACTCCACACCGTGGTGGGTCTTCGAGTGAGGGTGTGGTGATTTTCAGGAAAACTTTTAACATGGTCAAAACAAACATCAATTAAGGGTGAATGAGTCATTTATAATATTTTATATTTTAGATCTTGTCTTAACATAGGCCACTATGGTCATTTTGAATGTCTCCATGCTATAATAGGTGTCAGTTGAGTTTCCCTATAAATAGGGATCAACCATTCTTCTTGGTTTGACCAATTTATTTTTTTCTTAAACCCTATAAAGTTTTAGGGCCTATTTATGAAACATTTGGGATTACTTTTGAGGATCAGAACCATCTCAATTCATGGTGTTGGTCCTCTTTTGATTTGAGATGTCCTTCTCATCTATTTTCCTTTCATCTTTTTATTTCTTCTTCTAGGATTATGGGATCAGTTTTGAAGATTGATTTTGATGGATTATGTTTTATGTTTTGATGATGAATGTATAATTACAATTTTTTTGGATACCATAGTTGAATCTTAGATGCTCAAACCAGTTATCCAAAATTGAGATTGATCGTCTTTATTAAGGTTAGTTATTTCTGATATTCCTTATATCTTATGAAATTACATGTCACTTAATATATTGTGGAATCACCTAAGTTGCTTTATTGAACCAAAAACCCTTTTATTATCATCCTCGTGAATTAAATTATTGGAATTATTATCATTACACTTAGATTGCTAACCCCTTTGTTGTGAATTCTTGGAATAAACATCATTCACATTGATTGAAACCCTCTTACTGAATCCTATGAGATGTGATTTTTCTACCAATTTAACCTTTGATAATAAACCCACACTGATAATACCTTGAGAAATAGTGAGTTACCACTCTCCCCTTAGGCTTTGTAGGGATTGTTTGGTCCAAGGAGATGTGTTTCTCTTTACGTTATACATCTAAGTATCTAACTCATCCCTTGGGATTTCTACTATTAATTTGGTCTACGTAGAGGGTTTATTTCCTAAATTCCATTATTCTATATAATAATATCCTCCACAATTAATGGTGTGTTTGGTTTGGTATATGGGAAGGGGGTGTTTTGTTATTCCTCTTTTTGTATTATTTGGAATAGCTAATCTTTGTTTTCAATTATTCTTTTCCTTTGATTCCTATATTTCTTTGATTTCAATTTTTGTAATATTAATTGTTCATAATTTTTTGATATTATGAGAATTATGTAATCAACTAATAATAAAACCCATGTGAAATGGTAATTAATATGGGAATGGAATTTAGACAGTGAACCTGTCATGAAAAAAAGAGAACATAAAAAAGATAAATTGAATTCTTTATTATACGTCCTTTAATGATTATGTATTGAATATAAAATGATTTGTTGAATTGGAAAATTATACTAAATAATATGTATAAGATGATTCATTATGTTAGTAATTTGATGATAAATTATTTGTTTAAATGGTAAGTGATACAATAAGTTGATACCATGAAAATTTAGAAATTAGTATAGTTTAATGCATGTAATATATAAAGTGATGAACATTTGGTGCTTATAGGGTCAATAGTGTTTCTTAGGTTGAGTGGTATTGATATATCATTAAGGTTTCTCATTATGGGAAAACATTGAGTGTGGGGTATGATAAGAGTGTTGGTTTTATTCATTTTTTTTAAGGTTAGTTTGCCTATGGGATTTTTATAGTATTTAGATGAGATTTGGTGTTTTTATATTAAACTCTTATGATTAGTATCCACTTTTTTAGTGATTTCATACTCTTGAACTATATTCTTGAATTTTGGGGTTTGATAATGATGAGTCATAGGATATGAGTAGGGTCTGATGTTACTCATTAGAGTATATCACCAACTGAGTTTTATGATAATGCATATGAAATTTTTTAGAGTTTATGTGGGGTTTTTGATGTGGTTGTTGGGAAATACTTAATGATTAGATCCATGAGGGAGTATGGTTGTGATTTTGAGGTTGGGTTGAAGTATCGGGTAATGGTTATTACTTTATTTTTGTTTTATTGGGGTTTTAATATTTGGGGTTAAGTTTGGGTTGTGTCATAGTAAATCAGAGTTAAGTGGTTATGTTTAATTAAATAAAGAATTAATTTGAATAGGTTAACTGGATAATTGAAAGGTGAGTTAAGAAATTATCCTGGAGTTTATAGAAGCAATATCTTATGAACAAGGATTATTCACTTGGTTATGGAATGATCTGATTATTTTATCTTATATTTCATTATTGACACTGCTCTTTATACCTTTTTATTTCACTTTGACCATTACCATTTGTGTTCATTTCTTGATTGATTTTGTGTGTGATTTTCTTCTTGATTCATATAATTTTTTTGTTGGTTTTCTATTTTTATATGATTCTATAACACTATAAATACAAGACTAAATGGATTATGGTATGATATGCACACATATATATATACATGGTCTATAATGGATTAAGTTATTATGTGTCTGTGGGTACACACACCTGTGTAGGTTTCAATAGATCAAGGTTTTAACATGTACACTTATTTATGTGATATAATGGATTAAAGTTATAACATGTATACATTTTTTCAGGATGTGATGGACTAGGGTTATGTAATTTTCATGGGTTGTGATGGTTCTCAGTTATATCATGGGTCAATGGGATTATGATGAGATGATGTATTGGTTTTGAAGTGGTTGTGGTGATTTGATGGGAATGATGTTGGGGTGGTTGAAACATGTTCATAGTTGGGATTTCCTATGGTGACGATGTGGTGACATCTTGGATGAAATGTTATCATGGATACATGGTTGATGTAATGTGGTCATTTTGGTGATGATGTAGAGACATGGTTGATGTAATGTGGTCATGATGGGAATGAAGTTAGTATTTTTGTAATAGGTTTAGAGATAGGATTTCATTTTTTCTTGTTATGATAGTTTTTATGATTTAGTGAATATGTGAGTGAATTGGAACGTTTTCAATCCCTTTTCTTAATATATATCATTTATATTTACCTTAATGCTTGATGGATATGTTATGTTGGAAATAGAGATGGTTGTAGGGTATGTTGTTACTGGTAGAGATCATGGTAACTTGATATTTGGGAAATCGCCCTAGATTATATTGTTATTGAGATGTGGTAAATCTCCCTTGATTATGGTTTTCATTGATATATTGTAAATTTCTCTTTATTTTGATTATAGTTCTGAACTTTTTTTCTATTACCATATTTTCCTTACTTATTTATTCTCACAAAATTTTATCCTGGCATATTGATTTCACATGGATATTGATTTTATTTAAAATATAATCCTAATAGGTACTCCTATGTTATCACACTTATATAACTTTTCTTGAGTTTTTTTGTAGGATATCTTAAGGGAGAATGGGGATGTTGTTATTGGGAAACTAAAGTAGATTTTTATGACCTCGGTCTTGTATTCTCTCTGGTTGTATTGTTATTTATCATGTAGTTATAGTTGGTATTGGATAATGTTAAATTTTCCATTTATATATATGGATATTATTGGTTTATTAGATCTATTTTCCTGGGAATTAATAGGATAATGCCTCTCATACTTGTGATAGATACCCATAGTGTTAGTTTTCAAACTATAGCCTATTGGAGGCATACTTTGGGAGTCAGTCTCACCTCTAATGTTGAACTAAGAGGGGTATTAATAGGGGTAGGTCATGAAAAACCTAGTCCAATTTGAATCACCTATTACTTTCATACCTAATACCTGATAATCCTAGGGAACTTAGCTATAGAATGGCCTACTCAGTTGGATGATCGTGGTATTGACAAGTTTCACTTTGGGAGGAATCTAATAGTTATTATTTTGAAGGGTATTTGACCTCACTATCTTATCTCATTTTATTCTCTTTAAGAATATGTATTATTCTAGTGATTTAGTTTGGAATTCAATTCCATACACTAAACCGACATGCCAAATACATATTGATGTGTAACTCTTTACACATCCCACAACTTGTGTTACTCTCCAAACAATTCATCATATGTATAATATACAAGAAAATTTCATATAAAGGTTTAGTTTAATATAAAACTAGAAATCCCCCCCCCATTGAGTAATAATGTAGTCATAGATATCTAACCACACCTTTCTAAAACAAGTAATAAGCCTCCATACAAATGGGATGTTGGACCCAAAGTCCCTCTACCTAGAGATACATTGCTTAAGAGTTATTATAATCCTGCATAACTCAAATACCTTATATGTATAAACTATATTCATGTTGGAACCATGGTCTTATTTGCATGATTTGGAGTATGATTTGTTTTTGTTTTCAATCCTCAGTGGAAGTTCAAAATGTGTACCAGCAAAGAGATCATACAGTTGAAGCAGATAATATTATTGAAGGTGGCGTCGTTTCCTAGTGTTTGCCAAATTTTTTGGCCTGAAAATCAACAAATGGAGAAAAGTGTTTTTGGAAAAGAGACTTGTGCGTCGTGTACTTTATGAAGAATAAACTTGCACGCCATATGTTTTTCAAGATTAGAACATGGGAAAATGGAAAAGGGATAAGGGTCGTGCAAGTTTTGGGATGGTCGCGCAAGTGACATGCGCGCCGTGAAGAGGCTTGCGCGCCAATGCCTAGGAGGACTGGAAACTTGCGTGCCTATTGTTTTTCAAGATCATAACTTCAAAATATGGCAAAGTAAAGAATGTCGCGCAAGTATTTTTGTGGTCGCGCAAGTGAGTAGCGCGATAGAGGCTAGGGAGGATGAGTTGTGTGCCGTAACCTGCGCGTTGAGGGAAGACTTGCGCGCCACCGTGCAGGGGGTCCAGTTTTCCTATAAATAGAGGACCCCCCCCCCTCCTCATTTGGAACAGAGTTCAAGTCTTAGAGATTTTTCGAGCTCTCGTCACGCAAGTAGTTGAGTCGCGCAAGTGGTTGTTGGGTCGCGCATGTAGAGGTTGCGTGCCGGTTGTTGGTTGCACGACCAAGGTGGTTGGGGAGTTAAAGGCGCAATGTCGCGCAAGTTCAGAGTTGAAAGAGGCAGTGTCGCACAAGTGGGTTGGTGTCACCTGTGCTCCGAATTTGTATTGCGCAAGTGACTTGCGTGCAGGGATTGAAACTTGTGCGTCGGGCTTGGAGAAGCACGCCAGGGTTGTTAAATTACATCTACCCTCTTGAAGCTGCACGAAAGCTGGAAGATCACCTGGTACCCTCAGTGCAAAGTGAGATTCATCTTCTGGTGAGAATTGAACTTCAATAGATCATCTACATACAATAGAGGATGCATTCTTATGAAATGATGAAGATACCTTCACATCTATAAACTGAGTGTGTCTTCACCAAGGGCAGTGAGCCAGGGGGAGTCAACGAGAGTGACCCGAGGGAAGCAGTGAGCTATCCCTGAACCTTTTTAAAGGCAGTGAGCCTGGGATAGAGTGATTGTTCCCGAACCTTTGTAATCCACAGCTAGTGAAGATTAGTGGAATTTGGTACGACCGACAACATGTCGGCGTATTCTCCTTGGACATAGACCTTAGTGGTGAACCAAGTAAAAAGTGTTGTGTCATCTCTGTGCATGTGAATGTTTGATTTCTGATCATATTCATCATACAGGTTCAACAAGTTCCTACCAATGTGGGAATAAGATCCATCACATTAAAAGAAAAAGTTGCCACCCTGATTCACCCCTCCCCTCTCAGGGTGTCCCTCGGTCCTTCAATTCAATTACTAAATTAAATCTGATAATAGTAAATTCAAACTAAGTTCAAGGTAGATTAAAATTAAATACATTTATCATACCTAGTGTGTAACTCCTTCGATACATGAATTATTATCTCTAGAAGTAGTTTTACATTAAACTAAATAATAAACCCCTCATAATAAAACAATTATATTCATGAATAATGAATCAAGGTATACCTTATAAATAAATGAGAAATTTAAAAATATAAACATGAGATAATCATTTATGAACAATTCATAAAAAAATTATATACAGTATAAATTTCCCTTAACAATGGAAATTCTATAATCTTGAATATAAACAATTTATATTCATTTCATAAAATGAACACTTTCATGTTATTCATTATATAAAATTTCACTTTAAATATATTCTTTTTCATTAAATATAAAAATTTTATATTTCAATTCCTATTATGTAAAAATTATAAATAATCAAAATATAAAATATTAATATTATTTAAACCATCATTAAATCAATAATCAAAATTTTTTTTGATGTGGTGTAAATAATATCCCAAAAAAGGATTTTAATTTTAACAATTAAAATTAATTAATTATGAAGAATTAAATTAATTAATTATGATAAATTTATAAATAAATATATACTATTTTATATTTTTTCATTATTTTTTTAATTTATAAATACTTTATAAACTATATATATGATTTTAAAATAAAGTGTTTATTTATAATTCATAAGGCATACCTACAACTAAGTAAGAGGTATTTCAATATTAAAATTTAATTTTATAGAATTTTTATTAAGGAATGATTTATAAACATTTAATTAATTAATTATAAACCATTTATAATTAATAAATTTATTAACAAATTTATAAATTAATAAAGACCCCCAATATAATTTTTAATATAATTCAATAAGCAATTTATAAATTATATAAATCAATTCATAATTTAATTTTTTTTAAAAAAATCTCTTTAAATCATATTTAGAGATATAGGATAAATAATATAATATTATTAATGGGGAATGGTTCTTAAACCTTTTATGTTCTATTAGTTGTATTGTATGACTGTTAGTCATGTCTTCACTTATTATAAGTGATATACATAAGGGTTTTCAATTTTATGACAAAGGGAATAAACCTTACATATAGGGTAACTCATATATAAGAGTAACAATCATGCAAAGTCAATGACTCTTATTTATTGGTATACCTTTATGTATCACAGGAAATAAACCTTACATATCATATCATATTTCTCTATTCACATCAATTTCATAAAAGTGATACTATTCTCTATTTTAAAAACCCATGACATAGCATTGTCGTCGAATATGATATCATAATGTCGTACGTCGTGGCCTATAAAAAACTAAATGATTTTTATAGAGTATTTTGATTAAATATCATAATATCATAATCCATAATTAAATTATTATTAATATATTCTTGAATCAAATTTTATGATAGATAATATGATAGACATTGCAACATCAAAAACAATGTTTTTTATTATGGTTTTAAGAATCAAAAAACTCATTAAGGCTTTGATACCAATGATGGGTTTCAAAGGATATAATAACACTTATAAAATATAGTAAAATAAAATAAATAATCCAATATCCAAGATCAACCATGATAGATAAATTAAATTATGTATTCTATAAAATAAAGAAAACTTGTATACCTTACATTGAATATGGCCACAACAACATTCTGCATCCTTGTTTGATGAAGATCATTGTAGAGGCAGTCAAAGGAAATACATCATCCAGAGGTATCCATGGGTTTCACTAAATATATTTATGCTTGAGATATATCATCCACTCTCCATATAATTCTAGTTCCTCAGGTGAAAAGAAGGTACAAGAATATAAAAATGAGAAGTATTGTTTTGTCTAAGGCTTGGGTAAGCATGCATACATCCCATCTCATGTTGAATGCCACTTTATAAATCCCAAAAGTATTGTCCTCAAGTGAACATTTATTTTCCCATATGTTATGAGTTAATTAATTTAGTTACATTAAATTAATATTTAGGCCATGAAAACTCTCCCATACATTCTATCTTACGAAACATCTTAGTTTAATAATAACTTATGTGGAAGATCTTCTTGAATGATAAAAATTATTATTCAGCCACCCATACAATCAATGATAGTGGTATAATATCATATACCATATTTATGATATATCTTATTATAAAATATGAATTACATAGTTAGTATCATAAATCCATGATGTACAAAATCCCCATATCAAACAATACGACATTGTCAAATGCATCATATGCATAATGGATTTAGGGTATATATCCCTCATAATTTATCTATGAGATATATATCTCTAAAAATTTCATTTTAATATTTAAATGATATATCCATGATAAATCCATGGGTTTTAATGTTTTATGGTTTATCTTTTTTGAGGATTTGATCAATTTTTCAAAATTCATGTTTTATTGCTTAACAATTTATAATCTATTTAACCATCCAGAAAATAAAACATTAAATAAATTATATGAATATCAATTACATAATAATAAAATCTTAAATATAAGTAATATAATATATTTACATAATATATACATTATAATAACTAAACGTGAAGTTGATGATATGTACTGAATGACATCATCCTTATAGGTGGTAAAATCAGCCATGTGAAAAACTTGTTGAAAATGGAGAGGAATACGATTTATTTAGTATTTATATTTTTTAATAATTTTAATGAAATAAAATAAAATTTATATTATGTTAATATATTTATGAATTATTTGAGGAAGTATTGATTTTAAAATTATAAAAGAGAAAAAAATGAAAAAGAAAGGAATATGGGAAGTTACCCCTTCTTCTAAGACTCTTCCTTTAATATGTGTCAAGTTCCATGAATAATTGGGGTGTGGTGAGAATAGAATTTTCTCAAGATAAAAGGGGTCCTATTGAGAGGGAATATGTTCAAAGTTTAGTTAATGAGTTAAATTTTATATGTGGTTTTCAATTGGGAATGAAAGGGGGGTATTTATAGGTGGTGGAGAATAGTATTTTGAATTACGTAATAGATATAATATAATTATAAGACCAATACATGAAATTATGATTTAATTTGTGGCTTTTAATATTATTATACACTATTTTGAATAACCTAGTTCATTCTTAAAAATTGTATGATGTATTTTCATAATGATTTCATTGTTATAACATTTTTACGTCATATTTTACCAATTTATTTATTTTTTATGAAAAAATAAATACAACAAAATTTTGATATCTTGATTCCAAATATGAAACATATTTTATGAATATAATATTTTAAATATGAAAAAATCAATTTTTTAAATTTTATATATTATGTTCATGAGATCAACTTTTCTTAGTGAGATATATTTCCTAACATTTTTAAAAAACTTATTCAACTAAGAAAAAAAAATTTCATTGAAGAAAATGATTATTATATGTATTTTAGATCATATTTTATTATTCACTTAAAAATTCAACTATTTTAGAAAAATACCATAAATTTACCTTTTCTTAATTTAGACATGATAATTCTAAAATTATTATATATTTTATTAAAATAAGTACTTCTATAAGGTAAATCAAACTATAAAATTGATCATAAAAAATAAAGGCTTCTCAAATGAAGGTAAAAATCATAATAAAATAAATTAAATTGTTATAATTTATTGGAGTTAAAATGATTAAAACACTATTTCAATTAATTTAAATATTTATTTGAGGTATTTTGATATTATATCAATGTTATTTATTTACTCATACAGTTATTTAAATATTTATCCATAATGGTCATATTACTATACCTAAGTTCATGTAACTATTATAATGGTCATATTTTCATTAACTACCAGACCCATTATAGTGGTCATATTGAATCTTACTGCCCTATATATACCCCTAAAGTACTATACATTTCATTCATTTAATTGTTTATCAAGGTTCTTGTTAGTCCCTCAATAGGTCCTTAAAGTGATATTACCATGAGTGTGTATGGGGGGCTGAATCAGGGTAAACAAAGTCTTATCCAATTAAAGCACTTTTTCCATTAACTCTCACTACCCTAAATGGATCTTGACCTCTCAACCTTGAGGGTCACTTTCCATGCTCGTTTTCTTAGAGGTTTTTTTATTCAATTCTATTGATCAAACCTTTTAACTGATATCATGTGTTTATCTTTTTACCCACCTTTGGTGTGTTTTTGTATGGTAAATTGAAATAAGTTAATTTACTTGGTTCGCCATAATTGGGCCCCTCCAATGCAACTCCCCAAAATTCTAATGTAAGAAATTTGTATTCGATATCATGTATGACATGAAACACCAAGTGCAGATGGGAATATAACATCCTAAGACTTTATGATATATTCACTATTTTAAAATAAATTCAATTAATTTTATATCTTTAAATGCATGAGATACTGAGTTATCTTGGGTTACACACAAAAAATAGTTTCTTCGATAGCTTGCGTTACATGCAAGATAGAGCTTTACTGAATACTATTAATATTAGTATTTAATATAATAAGACATAACCTAGACATTAAATTGGTGTTTATGAATAGGATTTATTGACTTATGAAAATATATTGATTAAAAAAATATAAATTGAATTTATTGGTTTACATTTTATTAGAAATTAAAATAAAAACCAATTGAATATAAAGCAAATGATTTTATAAAAAAACTATTTTATACTCCTAAAGGAGATTTGTATTAGTAAATTAAATTAATTTATATTAGTGAATGATATTATTTAAATATAAATATTATATATTCAATGAAATATTTTTTACATTAATCCAATATATGTGATAGGCATAAGATAAGAACAAACCCAATTTTACGAATAAAAAGCTATATTTTTATAAAGGTAGTTTTACTGCCTTTAAATGGTGAACCTATTTTAAAACTAAATTTTGAAACTTTTATAAATTTTATATGAAAAAATAAACTTCATTTTTGAAATTTTAATGTCAAAATTACCATAGGGTGATTTTTGATATTTTTTGAGAAGTTTCATTTTTTGATGAATAGTGAAAAATTCTGAATTTTAATTGAAAACAACCTTTTCACCCAATTTATTTATATAGTTAAACATTTTTTTAATTTTTTTATAATTAAAATTAGTTCAATTATACATATATTACTCCAATTTATTTCATTCTAATAAATTTCACATTGAAATGGGATATAAAATCATTTCAAACTTTTGAACAATTTCACATTAAAACCCCGCTTTGTCGTCCCATATGTGGGATTACTTTTAAATTAATTTATGCCACATATATGATTTTAATTTAAGAAAATGGATTGAATATTTTTAATCAACATAATTTATAATTTATAATAATGTAAACATATTTTTTTAAATTAAATATTAGTGAAACTAATTAAAATTAATTATAATGATTAAGAGAAAAAATAGCTTAACAAGGGATTCAACCTTAAACATAAAGGCCAAAATGACCTTTAAACATGTCCAAAACCTATTTTATAGAAATATTTTTATCATATACCCCCTTTTATATAATCTTGTTTATTATTTTTTCCACTTTACATTGAAAAAACATGGACGGAATTCCCTCTTTAAAATATGTACAGGAATGCGACTCCTCGTCCAATATAAAAAGGCACTCACCCCTCCCACTTATTAACACATCTCAAGACATTTGTCTCATCAAAAAAATACAAAAATAATCTCCCCAAATATCTCCCCAAATCCTATGAAGCCTCACTTTGGGTAGAAATCCAACGAAGGATGCCTTTTGGTATAAACCAAAAGGAGTTACCCGAAAAAGAGGTAACGTTCTTCAATAAGAAATTTTGTTTTGTTTCTTTCTCCACCCGTTCAATTATTCATATATATTTATCCTATAATAAAATTAGTATCTAAAATATAGTTATATTTTTTTATGTAAATGG
This sequence comes from Viscum album, assembly GCA_963277665.1. Classification (NCBI taxonomy): domain Eukaryota; kingdom Viridiplantae; phylum Streptophyta; class Magnoliopsida; order Santalales; family Viscaceae; genus Viscum; species Viscum album. The sequence continues at coordinate 1,790,784,846 of OY728158.1, forward strand.
TAAAACCTACACTCACACACACTTCCATCAAATGGGATATGCAACAATCATTTGTGTGTATGGAGGACTACCGCTTTGCGAACTGATGTCATTTGTTCTTCCATTTATACCTTTAAATGTTGGTAATAATGATGTATTTATATTTTATATATGATATATATGATATTTATAATGTATTTATTCTTATTTAATTCTTTTATAACACATATCTTCATGTTTTCCATTTTTTAGAATACGATAACATTGTTTGTGGACATTTGGACTACTGCCACCTCAAAGCGATGTGATTCGTTCACGCTATACATGGAATTTATAAGGGATGGTTTTAATAAAAATACGTGATATATATGATACCAATATTATACTATAATTATAATATATATATACTATTTAATTTTAATTCTATTAATATGATAAGAAAATGGAAGCAATGTCCATGCGTACATACGGCCAACCATCTCCATGAACGGGGAATTTCATTTCCTATCTTAAAAATATACAAGTTACACTAAATAAATATATACTGTATATATATGATATTTAAATCATGTTTTACCTTCTAGATATAATTAAATCATGATCTAGGTAATAATAATGAAAAACAACAAATCAAGAAATACTCAAAAAACAAGGCAATTAACACCCATAATGATGAAAATAATGAGTGATTATTAACAAAAGGGTAATAATATGTTATAAAAGGACTATATATGTTATCATAGATATTAATATGGTCCTATTGTATGTTAATAACATGTTTTAGACCATTATACATTAGTTTAAAGGATAATCACCCAAAAGGAAATGCAAGGTAAGGGATTTTGTCTCAATTTACATTACATTGATACTTAATTATTGTTATGAACCTAATTTCTTTTATATGTTATATATACAACCCTTTGACATGTAATATCATGAAAAATTAATTATCATGGTATTTTAGGTTTCAATTTCAATTATTTAATTTGAGGTTATTTGAATTAAAATTTACCAAGTGGTAAATAATTTCATAACCCGGTTTATTTTTATTAAGTTATATTAATTCCTTGTTGTTGGTAATATTCTAAGATTATATGTGATATAACTCTTAATTATATACTGTAATATTTACACTTGTTTTATGTGTATTTATAGTTGACATGCATAATATATTCATTGATTTATTCTCACTTCAATTTTATGGTCTTTTCAAGGGTTTACTTCATAATCTCATTTTATTCAGGATTATTTACACTGGAATTTCTATTAAAGGAAATTATTTGAAAATTGTTTAATAAACCCTTTAATTTTCTTCTACTCCTGTTATTCATGATCTTTTTCATGTAATAGTACCAATTTTACACTTTTTGGTATTTAAAATGTTTTATAAAATGTTTTTCAGAAAACCCGAATTCATTTTTCTCTTTGGATGGAAATCTGTTTTCTCTAGAAACCATTTTTTATATAATAAATTGTTAAAAGTGTTTTTAAACTTTTCAAAATGATTTATTAATGAAAATTTTACCCTTTTTTCTTTTAAAATTTTTTTCAATGGAATATTTTTTTATCATTTTGAACAAGGAACTTTTCTAACTCTTTTAACTTGCAAAAGGAATGTTATTTTTACCTTGTAATACATGTATAAAATTATCATTTATCATTTAATTGAAGCTGCCATTGAAATTTTTCAAATATATTTTTAATAAAAATGTTTTTAAAAGTGATTTTAATATAAAAGGGATTTTTAATTTTTCTTTTAAAATTAAAAGGATTTTTTCATCAAGAATGTTTTAAGGATATTTTTACTGTACTTCTATTCATCAAGGACAATAACCCTTTATCCTTACTCCACATGGGATATGTTTTATTAATACCATCCATATCCTTCCTCTTGATGGTTTATGACTTGTTCAACCAAGGATAGTATTGACATTCTCTGCCTTGATTCCTTTGTTAGTCCCCATGGAATATTCAATTCCCTATGATCATTAGACATTAAATTTCTCCAAAATATCCATATTATTTATCATGGATTTGTTTATTTCTTAAACCGTATTCTGTTTCTATTTAAAATGTTTACTTTGAATGTTATTTTATTAATTAGGGAAATATTTATAGATCTTTACCTCTTACTCGATATAAATATTTCATAAGGAATAATGTTTTTGAATTAAATCGATTATTCTACATATAAGGAATTATTTGAACATGCATGACATGGGTTGGGCCCTGATTAATGTGAGTCCCTCGATGAATTGGTAGTCCCATGGGATGAATCAATTGGCTAACCTAAAATAATGTGTTTTCATACATTATGTTTTAAACCATTTAGAGGATAGATATTTACAGTAAAGGTATCATGTTCCTGGGAAACATGACGTCCAATAATTAAGCATTTCTTTTATTGAGAATTCAGTTATTATTATTATCCTAGAGATTTTTTCTTTGCAATTATCTATGGATAAATTTTCATTCACATTTTATTTATTTAATGGAATGTGTGTTTAGTTATTTACCATGCCATAATTATGACTTATCTATATATTTTAAAAGGAATTTGTGTTCAGTTGGTTACCTTTTATTATGTTTATGTACTCCCTATTAGTTTATTGATTTCATGGAATTTGTGTTCAGTTTTTTACTTTTCCATATTTATTATTTCATTGATTCATTATTGTTTATACTGTACTTAACCCTTACTGCGAATTTGTGTTGATCCTTATTTTGTTTCCTTTCCCCAGGAATCCAATAAGTTTACTAATAAATATATGAAAAGATATAATATATTGAATAATGTTATTATAAAAAAATTATGTTGTAATTTGTGTATTGCAAATGTAATGTAAGACTCATGTCTTCATCTGGTTTACCAAGACTATTAAACTCTTCAGTCCATCGGGATTTGATTATTTGTAATCATTCTAATGTAATGGTAGTAGACACCGACTCTGGGATTACTCAGGTCGGGTTTCTACAATTGGTATCAGAAAACATTTAGTAGTAACCTTGAGAACTAGATTTAGGAAAACATATATTGGAAAAAATAACCCTAATATTGAATTTGAGGATAAGTATAAAAGGGAATACTCAAGTTTTGATAAATTAGATATTGTGTGGGTCTTCCAAGTAATACATCCCTATATAGATACTATATGTGGACATTGTTCTATAAAAGATATACCTAGGGGTAATAACTATGAAAAGGGAGTATCAGGCTTAACTCGATCATAACTTGGTATATGACAACAGGCCTTACTGCACATCTATTTTGACACTCTTAGGGGATATTCTAAGGATAATTCACATTTACTTTAAAACCATTATGATTAATTTGGATAGATAATGAAAATTAATGTCCTAGGTTAAACCTTAGACCCAAGAAGAACCTATATTGAAATAAAACAGATGAATTATATATTTATTTGGGGTTCGTGAATTAAATTGTAGAAGTATTTTACCAATAATATTTTTGGTATAATAATCATTTAAAGTATACGGATTGTGTTACCTTTTAGAATCAATTGTGTATTCATTAATATAAGATTTATGGATACCATCATGTATTTATGCGTTTTGGAATGATGATAATTTCTAATCCTTAAACATTTATTTTAGGGTTTTAAGGGATGAGAGTCTAATGAGATTAAGGACATTTTGGGGAAAAAGTGTAAGTATATATTTTAATGGAAAATTTATTTTAAGAATAAAACATTTACATTTTATAGTAATAGGTTTAAAGGTATTAATTGCCTTTAGGGTTAATATGATCATTAATAAAAATTTAATAAAATCCAAAATATTATTTGACGTTGTAATAAAATTAGTTGTATTAAAACCCCTAGTAAAAAGGTTATTCAATGATTAATTTCATTTCAAGTATGTCCATAATATTTTTGGGAACATCATAGGAATTATATTAATATAGTTTATAAAAAGGAAAACTTGTATGTGAACTGACAACTCATTGCATCCGATAAGGTGGTGGGGCTTGAACCCATGACCGAAGGATAATAAGGTTTTCACACCTACCACTGGACTACACGATGTCCTCATTAATATGTCCTTGTTTTTACGTAAAGTATTTCAAAAATTAAATTTTAATGTTGAACTAGTAGTGTTACTTTTTTAGGTTCAGAGATTAATGTATAAAACATATTGTCTTTGGAGAATAGTTAGAGAAAAATAGAAAGACTTGTGACTCTTTTATGGTCCTTATGATCCACTAAATGTGTATTTTAGTGCTTCATGAATCAATATTAATTTTTGGATATCCATTTCTTAAAGTAATGGACGAATTGGAAATTGAGAAAAAAGCAAAAAAAGGATGAAAATTGTGTTTATGAAATAGAAATTTGTCAAGTAATTATATTTCTTTATATTCTAAGGTAGTAAAATAATTACTCAATATGAAGAAATTGATCTAAAAAATTTATCCTAATACCTTTTTTTGAACTGATAGTCTTTTAAATTGTCATGGATTTATGAATTTGAAGACCTCAACATTCCATTGACTATTAACTTTTTTGTGATCAATGACCTCAATCACTCGCTATAATTATTTACTCTTTTACTCCAAATTTTCACTTGACATTAATTTTTTCCTATGTAGAAAACTAGTTATATATTATTTCATGTGACCTTTGCACTTCTCATTCTCTCTTATTAAGTGGATATTTAATGAAAACTTTAATTATGTGTGTTTTTCTAAAAGTTAATTTTAAAATATCAAACCCTAGATTACTGAGAACATGTTTAAATTATGAGGAAACATTTTAAATGAGGTGGGGAGAATACAATTCCCTAAAATTCTAATGTAAGAACATTGTATTTGATAACGTGTATAAAATTCAACACCAAGTGTAGAAGGGAGTATAACATACTAAGACTTTCAAATATATTCACTATTTTAAAATAAATTCAATATATTTTATAGCTTTTAATGCACATGATACTGAGTTATCTTGTGTTACATGTAATAAAGTCTTTCTTCGATAGCTTGCATTACACGCAAGATCGAGTTTTACCAAACACTATTAATATTATTATTTAATATAATAAGAAATAAGCTATCCATTAAATTGGAGGTTATGAATAGGATTAACTAAGTTATGAAAATATTTGGTTTAAAAAAATATAAAATGAATTAATTTGTTACCAATTTATTAGAAATGAAAATAAAAGCTAATTGAATTTAAAGGAAATATTTTCATAAAAAAAATATTTTTATGCCCCCAAAGAAGTTTTGCCAAAATAAATTAAATTAATTACTATTAGTAAATGATATTAATTAAATAAATATATTATAAATTCAATGAAATTTTATTTACATTCATACAATATATTTTATAGGCATAAGATATGAACAAACCCAATTTTATGCCCAAAAAACTATATTTTTATAAAGGGAATTTTATCACCTTTTAATGGTGCACCTATTTTAAATTTTTTTGACAATTTTATTAATTTCATATGAAAAAATAAACTTCATTTTTGAAATAGTAATGTTAACATTAGATTAGGTTGAATGTTTTTGTATTTTTTTGATAAGTTTCTTTTTTGATGAATAGTGAAGAATACTGGATTTTAATTGAAATCTATCTTTTCATCCAATTTATTTATATAGTTAAATTATATTTTAATTTAGTTATAAAGTATAATTAGTCAAATTATACATAAATTAATATAATTTATTTCATTTTAATCAATTTCATATGAATATTTTATATAAAAACATTACAAACTTTTGAACATTTTCACTTTAAAAACTCGCTTTGTTGTCTCGTCTGCAGGATTAATTTTAAATTAATTTCTGCCACTTCTATGATGTAATTTAGAAATTTTTATTCAATATTTTGAATAATAATAATTTATAATGTCTAATAATGTCAAATTATGGCTTTACCAAAAATATTAGTGAAAGAAATTAAAATTAATTATAGCGATTAAGAGAAAAAATCACATAACATGGGACTAAACATTAAACATAAAGGCCAAAATGAACTATAAACATTTCAAAAACCTATTTTATGGAAATATTTTGACTATATAATCCCTTAAATAGAATGTTAACTGTTATTGGAGCCACTTTACTTGAAAAAACGTGGGTGGAATTCCCTCTTTCAAAATTTCACAGGAATGTCACTCCTCTCCACTATAAAAAGGCACTCACCCCTTCCACTTATTCACACATATCAATCCATTTTGATTGTAAAAAACTAGAACATATAATATTAAAACATCCCTCCCCTCGTTCTAGAATCCTCACTTTAAAAATAAATCTAACCAAGGGTGTCTTCGAAAAAATAGGTAACGTTCCTCAACAAGAAATTTTGTTTTGTTTCTTTCTCCATGCCTTAAATTATTCTTATATATTTCTCACATAACAACCTAATTATCTTCAATATAATTATATTTTTTATGTCAATGGTATGACCTACACTAACACATAGTTCCATCACATGGTATACACAATCATGGTTCGTCTGTACGGTGGACTACCGCCTCGTGAACCAATGTTGTGTGTTCCTCCATTACCAACATTAAAGGTTGATAATACTGATGAATTTATATTATATATATATGATATATAAGATATTTATAACTTATTTATTCTTTTTTAATTCATTTATAACACATACCTTGATGCTTTCCATTTTTTGGGAATATGATAACATCATTTGTGGATGCATGGACTACTGCCACCTCAAAGCGATGTGATTCATTCACGTTATAAATGGAATGTATAATGGATGTTTATAACAAACACATGTGATATATATGATAAAAATATTATACTGTAATTATAATATACATATATACTATTTAATTTTCATTCTTTTAATATGATAAGAAAATGGAATCATCATTTATACGTACGTAAGACTTACCGTCTCCATGAATGGTGCATTTCATTTCCAATATTCAAATTTTATGGATTAAAATAAATACATATATACTGGATATATATTATATTTAAATCATGGCTTAAATTATGGATATAATTAAATAATTATATATGTAATAGGAAAGAAAAATACCAAATCAAGTCATATAAAAAAACAAGTCAATTAACACCCAGAACAAATAAATTAATGAATGATTATTAACAAATATGTAATAATATGTTATAAAAGAGATATATATGATATCATAGACGTTAATATGGTTCTTGTTTAAGTTAATAACATGTTTTAAACCATTATACATGATTTTAAAGTATTATCACATAAATTGAAACACAATGTAAGGAATTTTTTCTCAATGTACATTTCATTGAGACTTAATTGTTGTTATACACATAATTTACTTTATATTGTTTATATACTTCCATATGAGATGGAATATCTTGAATAATTCATTTTTCATGGTATTTTAAGTTTAAATTTGTATTATTTCATTTATGGTGACTTCAATTAAAAGTTACCACATTGTAAATAATTTCATAACCTGATTCATTTTCATTGGGTTATATTACTTCATTGTTGTCATTAATATTATATGATTATGTGTGAAATAACTTTTTACTATATATTTTTGTATTTAAGCTTGTTTTATATGGATTTATAGTTGACACACATAATCTATTCATTGATTTATTCTTACTTCAAAGTTATGGTCTTTTCAAGGGTTTACTTCACAATCTTCTTTTATTCATGATTGTTTACACTTAAATTTTCATTAAAGGAATTTATTTGAACATTGTTTAAAAAACATTCATTTTGTTTTCTTCTGGTTATTCATGATATTTTTCAAGTAATATTACCATTTTCCCACTCTTTGGTACTCAAAATTTTTTAGAATTTTTTTAAGAAAACCAAAATTCATTTTTCTATCTGGTTAGAAATGTATTTTCTCTTAAAACCATGTTTTATAAAAAAATGTTTTTAACCTTTTAAAAATGATTTATTAATGAAATTTTTACAGTTTTTTATTTTAAAAATGTTTTTAATGGAATCACCTTGTTTTTTTAGAACAATTAACTTTTCTAACCTTTTACAATGCAAAAGGAATATTATTTTTACCTTTCATGACATGTATGAAATTACCTACTATCATTTCTTTAAATCTTCCTTTAAAAAATTTCAAATATATTTTTAATTATTTTTAAAAAAAGTGATTTTAAAAGAAAATAGATTTTCAAAAAAATTCAAAATGAAAATGATATTTTCCTCAAGAATGTTTTAAATATATTTTTATTGTAATTCTATTCATCAATGAAAATGACCCTTTATCCTTACGCCACATGGGATATATTGTATTGATACTATCCTTATCCTTCCTCTGGATGGTTTCTAATTTCTTTGATAATTGATAGTAATGAAATTCACTTCCTTGATTACTTTGTTAGCCCCCTTGAAATATTCAATTCCCTATGATCATTAGACATTAAATTTCCCCTAAATATCCATATTATTTATCATGGATATGTTTATTGATTAAACTGTATACCATTTCTACATACGGTGTTTACCTTTAATGTTATTTAATTAACTAGGGAAATATTGATAGATATGTATCTCTTTATCAATACAAATATTTGATAAGGAAAATCATTTTTTAATTAAAACGATTATTCAATATATGATTAATGATTTAGACATGCAATAAATGTCTTGGGGACTTGTTAATTCAAGACCCTCGATATATCGGTAGTCTCATTGGAAGAATCAGTTGGCTATCCAAAGATAATGGGTTTTCACCTAGTACGTTTTAAACCATCTAGATGATAAATCATTATGGTAAAGGTATCACATACCTGGTAAACATGATGTCCAATAATTAAGCCTTTCTTTTTTTGAAAATTCAGTTATTATTATTATCCATGAGATTTTTTTCTTTGAAATTTTCTATGGATACATTTTCATTATTAGTTTATTGATTTAATTTCATGTGTGTCTAGTTATTTATCTTGCAATATTAATTATTCCTTATCCAGTTATTCTAAATGGAATGTGTGTTTAGTTATTTACCTTGCCATATTTTTTACACACTCTCTCTCAGTTTATTGATTTAATGGAATGTGTGTTCAGTTATTTACCTTTCTATATTAATTATTCTCATTGATTAATTATTTTTTCTACTGTACTTAACCCTTAATGAGAATTTGAGATCACCATTATTTTGTTTCTTTTCCCTAGGAATCTAATAATTTTACTAATAAAGATATGTAAGGATATGGTAGATGGAATAAAATTATTATAAAAATCATAATGTTGTAATTTTTGTATTCCATATGTAATGTAAGACACATGTATTTTTCTGGTTTACCAATGCTATTTAACTTTTATATCCATCAGGATTTGATTCCTTATAATCATGCCATTGTAATGGTAGTAGACACTGGCTCTAGGGTTACTCGATTTCGGTCACTACATCCAGGGAGTATGCATCATGATGAGACATGCGCCAGATCATGATAAACCACATTGTTCTTCAAATGGGTTTTGGGAGAGGTCCCTCCTTTCCAAAGATTACTTCCTTCAAATGTCTAGGGTCGACTCACTATCACCCAAGGCACAATTTTTTCTCACTTCCCTTCTTCTTCTTCACTCACTACTCAAGGAATATATCCATATATTTTATGGGCATGCATGTGCCTTTACAAGCTTCAATTTCTTAGCATGCATCCTCAAGTATGAATGGATGCTCTATTATAGTCCTACTAGGCTTATCCTTCAAAATATATGAATACTTCCATGTTACAACACCTCTTCTTCCATATTTCTCTATAATTCCTTCCTTTTTTTAGAATAGTATTAAATAGGTTCCAAGGCCTTTTTCTTTCTTCTATCCCCTCTCCAAGAACACTTCTCACTCCTTTGAGTTTGGATATATAATTTCCTCAAGCCTCTCTTAATTCCTAATATTTCTTGTTGATCCCTTATAAAATGATTTATCATGACCAAAAAATTGGACACATTTTAACATCATTATGGTTTATAAAAACATCCCATAACTTCTCCATGAACTTCCTCTGTGACTTTCTCCATAATCACATCCCACAAGAACTACCATATGGTTAACCATATCAACTTTGTAGTGTAGAATTAAATATCCAATTAATTCTACAGTTAAATCTCCACAATTACCTTTGAATATGACTTGAATCATAGTCTAAACCAAGAAACACAATGCATAAAAAATTGATGATTTTTTCAAGCATCATCCAAATCAAATCCTCTACATTTGGTGTGTCTTCAACCAACACACCCACCAATAAGACTTTCCTTAAAACCCCCTGATGTGGTCTGTGTATCTCTAGGATAAAATGATATTTAACATTCCCATCCATATATATTGTTGTTAATTTTTCCCTCTCCTGTTATAATATGAAGCACCACTTTCATTATATGAGAAATTCACATCACCACGACCACCACAAAAACCATAGTGGTCCATCTATGGCTAAAAGGCATACTCTTAGAACAACAATCCCATCATAATGGCATGGTATGTATCCCTTGGAAATGATGACCACTTCAATATTCATATCATAAACATAATAAAATCTCTCAACCATTGCGATTGATCCATAATGTGTTATAAAATAATTTCCTTTGTTGTACTCATCATGGCATTTTACATGATGTTGTCAACTTTCTTCTAACTGTCTTGCTCCACCAGTTATTCTATGAATTCCACATCAACTGAAACACCTTTCTACCATGTCTGGGATTCACTATGTTCACATTTTCTCTAGTAATCCACCACAGGGACCACTATGTTGTGGTCCATTCTTGCTTTACAATGTTGGGAAATTTCCTTCTCAGCTATATCCATAAGCAAGGTCATGGTCACACCTATATTCTTTATCATAATCTTCATGCCCATCAACCATAGTGTGTTATTTCCTATGTCAGAAAATTTTAGATCAAGGAAAACATTCCATGTGTTATGGCATGTTCCTCCACTACCATTCTCTAAGATGTCTCCAACACTTCTTTAATCCTTCATAATTTAACATGCACTACTACACAATTGGGTTTATCCATTGCTATGGTTTTAAAAACGCTAGCTAAAAAATGTTGTTAACGACCCCCTTTGTCAGTGCTAAAAAAAGTGCTACTAAAGAGTGACCTTTATCAGCGCTTTTTTTCAAGTGCTTATAAAGGTCCACTATTTATCAGCACTTTTAGTAAAGCAATGATAAATGGGGTCTTTTATCAGTTCTTATAAAAATGCTAATAAATGGGGGGTATCAATGATTTTTTAGAAGCACTGATAAAGAACCCCCTTTATCGGCGCTTTTTTAGTAGCGCTGATAAAGGGTATATTTAAAAAAAAATACATTTCATTTAAACATAATATATTAATATATAAATATATTTATATTTATATAAATATAATATATATTTTTTAAATATGTTTTAGAGAAGTTAAATAGGCATTTACAGTTAATATAAAAGATATTTAGTGAAAATGGCTTATAAAATAAATAAATAAATATTTTCAATCAATAATTTTCTAATTATTATCAAATAATAGTTATTTAATATCAATCGGAAGATAAAAAATAAAAAAAAATTAATAAAAGATCTAAAATATGTTGAAAACGTAACTCGAACTTCAAATGACCATAACTTTTTATTCAGGAATTCGTTTGGGCTCTACCACATATCAACTTGAATATTGTGGTGAGATATACTCTATTAGTGATGTAAGTAATCATTATCCACATAATCAAGGCCAAATATTCCTAAAATTCCTCCAAAAATGAGTTTTTAGTCCTGGTGCCCAAAATTGTTAACATTTGGTGGATTTTTAGCCTCAATTAAGGGGGTATTATTACCTTTTTTTAGTGGATAGTGAATTTATTCTCGGGTATTACATTCATATTGATATTATGTTTTTGAAATTTTATCATTTTTCACAAGGTATTATTATTTACAATCAAATATATAATAATATATACATATTTTTTATATATTCACACATAAAAAATTTAATTTTATAAATAAATAATTAAACATATTTATATAATATATATATATATATCATAAAATGTAAAACAAAATAGTATAGGGAAGTAGAAAAGGCATTGGTGTATAAGCTGGAGGTCCTGGGTTCTAAACTCATTAGAGGTTGGGGTGCCTACATGAGGGTGAGCACTGATAATGGGGTGGGGAAAAGCACTGGTAAATCGAAGGGGGTGGTGGGAATCACTAATAAGGGGGGCGTGGAAATTTATTTTATACTTTTAACAGTAGGGTCTTTATCAGCACCTTTTTAGTGCTATTAAATTCCCCCTTTAATAGGTTTGTTTAGCACTGATAAAGGCCCACTTTAATAGATCTAAAAAAATCTATGTTAAAGGGGACCTCTAACAGTGCTAAAAAAGTGATATTAAAGGACCCTTTTAATAGTGCTTTTTTTAACGCTGTTAAAGGGGGACTTTAACAACACTTTTTTATCACAGATAAAAACTTCAGGCTTTTAACCTCACTCTGATTATCAGCACCAAAAAATCACTGATAAAGGCCAATTCCAGCGCTGTTAATAGCCAATTTTCTAGTAGTGATATAGGCTCCTTTTATTGTTCTTTATCACTTCCGGAATACTTCTAGAATCCGTTATCTTTGTGTGAACAATGAATCCATCAAAACAACCTTCAAGATGACTATCAAGAAATCCAACATTAAGAAATCATTCTCAATCTAAAAAACCTTAATGAATCACCTCGTTCATCTAATTCCTTATCATGAAATGAGTATTCCTTATTATCAACATATCCCGCACAATCCTTTAGGAATCTTTACAATCCCTCCCTTTTGATTTTTTTTATAATATTTAACACTATTATTTCCTATATTTCATACCCCCCCTTATTAAAAATGAAATACAAAGGGAACATACTCTTCCATCAAATGTGGGGAATCTTCTTTTGAAACTCAATCTCAACCTTTGAAGTGGGTTATCACATTTCATCTTCAAATATTTATCTCCTTTTTATATGTTGGAAGAGACTCCAACAAAGCTCATAAACCCCATCTGAATTTTACTTCTCATAGGGATTACTCATTATCTTTAACTCCTCCTTTGAGGATAGGGAGGAATACCTCACATTATGCCTTCTCTCTGTGATAAAATACTTTCATAATTTTGTTTCAACTGCCTATTGATTAGAAAAATTCTCTAAAACTAATTAAAAACAATTTATGGTTAAACTTAACTACTCTAGAATACTCCCATAAGAAAATCTATATAATAGTCATGATCATTATGTAATCCATTGAGTGAAACTCCCATTAAGTACTAGGGTTTTCAATAAGTCCTTTAATCCTACTAATCACGAGCTTAGTGTAGAAATAAGAGTTTTTATAGATAACACCATGAATTTCCATGTCACTCATGAATTCCAAAAAAAATGAAACTTATCCTTTTCAATTTTCAAAAAAATATATGATATCTATAAATTTCACACCAAAAAAATTAGAAATAAATATTAAAGAACTTTTCTGTAAGGATCGTAAAACTTCACGTTTCACTTATTACCACTTGTTGAAAATAATGATACCAAATGAACTCAAATATTATTCATCTCTTCACGGGATTTAAAAATATCTAATGAGGCTTAATAGACTTTAAATTCATTATAACTCCTCTTGATTCTTTATCACTTTCCAAGAATAATTTTGGGGACACCACTGATGGGAACCACTTCTTCATCTCATCAGTATTTTGAATCATTAATATCATCACCCTTAATACGAAATTATATTAAAGAATTACTATACTAATTTGAAAATCATTTTCTATTTATTCCCACTTAATCTTCTTCTTTATTGGACTTATACCACATGGATTTGTGTCTTGATACCAATGGATATATAAACCAGAATTTCTATGACACCAAAAACTAAACCACTTTGTGAATGAATTTTTATTTTATCTAGTTTTTATTGAAATTTCAGATTCAACAAGATATCAATTGTTCTGTTTATAACATTATATTGCACCTCTGTAGTATGTTACAACATCACTTTCATCTTTTTATGCAGTCACCCCATAGATAATATCTTATTTTTAATTCTTCACTGATTCACAAATAATTAGAAACAATTTTTCATTTGGGGAGAGGGGTACTTAAAATTTCTTATTATTGGGGAATGGGTCTAGTTATGATGGACCAAGCCATCATATTCCATCATTCTTTTTCCCTTTTTCATCTTTTTGGAAAGGAATTACATCATCTCTTGAACTTCATCTTTATCTTATATATTAGGTAGAATATTTAACCTCTTCCCTATGAATCTTGTTTATGTGATACCACCCATAAATATTTATTCATGGATTTGAATACTTTTTTCCTTACTTGGATCAAGATTTTAGACTATTTTGGAATCAATCACACATGAACAATTATCTTCTTGTGTTTCATTTGTAGTGCATATCATCACCATCTTCAAGTAAATTTTTATTAAAAGAAGTAAAGAAACAAGACAAGACACAACAAGACACTACAATCCAAGGTACAACAGGCCTAAGGAGACCAAAAATAATGGAGGTAGAGGGAATCCCTTATAACTATATTGACCCCCTCAGGTCTCAATATATTCATGTTTAGAAAACATATTGTATTAAAACAAATTATATCATGTGAGGCTAGGTATTCTGTGACTTTGTTCCCCTCCTGAAATGTGTAGACCACTTTGATTTTGGTGTTGAGGATACCATAACATTTTTTGATGATTTGGTAGATTGGACAAGGGGTAGAACCAATACCATGAAAAGAATTATGCAGAATCAGGGAGTCAGTTTTAGCTTTCAAGATGTCAATATTCCCCTGGAAACATATTCTTAATCCATTGAGCATCGACATGGCCTCCACATGAAGAGAATATCCCCATCAGAAGTGTATTGTAAAATTCAAATATGACCAACCCACTAGCATCACGAATGACCCCACCTCTACTCATGAATCCCAAATTTCAAGACCCATCCATATTCAGTTTTAGACCCATTGAAGGGGGGTGCCAGCATACCCACTTTCTACTTAAATTAATACTAGCAGCAGGGGTGGTGAGGGTACCTATTTGAATCTGTTAAAGGGTGGGATCCTCCCACCAGTTTCTAGACATTCTAACAAGATCATGTAATATATTGTTTGTTCTAAAAATGATGGATCTTCCCATGGATTTTACCTCCTCATGCCTCACTTGGTTTCTTGCCTGCCAAATAAACCTGCATCCTACATGAACAACCATAGTACGAGCCATATTATTTGATCCATTGTCTCCTATGCTATGATATTATCTCTCCAAGAAAGGATAATTTTCCATGTTGGGAATAGAGAAGGTAATGAACTCACTGAAGAAAAACCAAACATCACATGCCCACTATCCCTCAAAGAAAAGATTACAAGAGATCTCCTCCTAGTTATTTTTACTGTAGAGACACCTAGAGATAGTGTTGATACCACAATGTTTTAAGTTTTTATCCATGGGAACAGCCTTGTTCCTTATCATCCAGGTGAAAAAATTTGTACATCACCACCGCCTTTCTTCTTTATTACAGCTTCATCTTTTTCATTTTATTGGTTCATGAAAAGCACCTTGAAATATATATTACTTTATGTTAATGGGTTATATATTATATTCTTTCTTACTATGTGGATTCTTCTTTAATTACACCTCTTTCATAGCTATAACAACTCCTGGATTTTTCTTCAAGATTTTTCTCCTTTCCTTCAAAGAGAGTTAGTGTGAGTATATAGATTTTGGTGCTTGATGCACTTTAATTGATGATTTTATTTATTATCCATAACATTGAACTTATTTTCCAGTATAATAGAAATTTTCCATGGAAAAATATATTTTTTCATAGGAGTGGAGTGTCTCTTTATAGTATGTTTTCCCTTCCATGAATTTCTCTAATTAAAATACCTTTCCATGTGAATAAAGTTAAAACCAATAAACTTTTTTACATAAGAATCATAACTCATATAGTATCTCCACAACTGAGATGTAAAAACTTCTAGAGTACTTCTATCATACTTGGGATTGTTTTCTTTGAAAAACATACTCATGATGTGCCAAATTCTTTTAGAATAGTATCATTTCGGCACCTCCATCTTTAATCAATGATCTCTTTTTGATTTTTCAAATAAATACTCTTTTATTATATATTTCTAATCAAGAGTATTTAATCCCAATTGGGTTTCCTCTGGATGGATTTTAATTATCTCATTTTAGTTGTTTATCCCCTCAATGAGTTATATGATCTTCTTATCTTTCTTCTTTAACTATGAATCCATCACCTTTATGCTTGAAGAAACATCAAAAACAGATTTCCTTTTTTCTTCAAGTTTTGTCTTGAGTGGTATGATTCTTGCCTTTAATTCATTATCCATTGATATTTTCTTCAAAATATCATTGTAAGGCTCTGAAATCATTTCATTTTGTTCCCTAATCTTGCTTCTATTTTCTATTTTCTAAAATTCAAGTCCACTTATTCTCTATTTTTCCTCATGTTCTCCAATGAAATAACGTCAATAATCATATAATAAACGTATTTCCATGGATTCTATGTGTTCCACTTTATATTGTAGAATTGTTATATCCTCTTGGATATTTCATGAATACATTCTAGCATGGAAACCAGATGATATTTTCTTTTCGTCCCTAGAATCATTTCTTTTTTTAGCTCCATTATTGAGTATGAAACACCACATTATTTATATAGACTAGTGTTATAATCATATATGACATTGGATTTATAATTTTTTACCTCAGTGGGAGAATTTTTTCTTCTATAATCCTTATTCTTATTCACTTTATAGATAAAGAACTATTTATCATAATTTTCATGGATTTATTCCAATTTAATCGACATATCTTTAGTAAAATTTTCATGTGAAACCTCTTTATAGATGTCTTATCTAAGATCACCCTTTAATTCCATTTTGACTTGGGAATAAATCTCAAAATTTCTTTTTACTTGTCACTAAGATAAATCCATTTTGACTTAACAGAACATTTTCATTGTACATAAATTCTCATGGAACTCTATGTGAATCTTACATGTTGGAAATAAAATCCATTTTCCATTCCTTGAAATTGCTTCCAGTAAACACTGGATCATTTGTAGTGGATTTCAATTTACTACAAAATACTTATAATATTGTAAGACCAATAAAAAATGCAAGAAAATAATGAACTTATTCTTTGATACCAATTTTTAGTCCCTCAATATGGTCTTAGAGTGAGATTACCCAGAGTAGGGGAGGTGAACCTTGGTATGAACTCACTTATCTAATTAAAAATATCCATTAAATCTCACAACCCTAAATTGATCTTCACATATTATCCTTGAGGGTCTCATACTATAAACATTTTCTTATACATTTATTTGATTTAATTCACTTGACCGGCCCTTTTACCGGATATCATGTGTTTATCTTTTTACCCTCTTTTGGTGTGAATGCATAAAGTAAACAAGGACATGAAATTTTACTTAGTTCACCCTCATTGGCATACTCCAAGTATAATGTATAATAAATGTTCCATGCACCCAATCAATATAAAGTGTAATAATATTCAAATAGGGTTTGGGATATGTCACTTCTTACCTAAGATTACTAGCCTGTAAAGTTTAGGATCGACTCACTATTTCCCAGGGCTCATTTCTAGCTCACTATCATCTTTATCATTTTATCACTTCTCCTAGAATATATAAACATAGTTTAAAGACATATAGGTCCCTTCACCAATATCATTTCTTGGAATGAATCCATAACTATGAATGAATTCTCTATTGCAGTCTCACTGGGATTCTCCTTGACGATCAGTGAATTCCTTCACATTACTAAAACTCTTTTTCCAGAATAACCCTTGAAATCATCTCATTTTCTCTATTTAAAAATAGTTCCATCCTCTTTATTTTTGTAGTATTCAATAGCATCTAACACATTCTTCTTACTTTCAGACCCTCACCCGTAACCCTTCTCTATTCTTTATGTTCAGATATGTAATATGCTCAAGCCTCTCTTACATCATCCTACTTCTAGTTGACCCCTTATAAAATGAGGGATCATTCCTAGACAAATAAGACACCTATGAATATCATCATGGGTTATATAAACCGCCTAAAACATCTCCATGAACTTCCTCTAGGATTTCCTCCATAACCACAGTCAACCATAACAACCTCAAAGTCAACCGTATTCACTTTTCAGTATGGAATTAAATATCCATTTAATTCGATTAATGAATTTCTTAAATCAACTTCAAATATGTTTTGGGTCATGGTATAAAACCAAGACACAAGATTTATGAATAATTGATGATCTATTCAAGCATCTCAGATAAAATCATCATCACATAGTATATCTCTTACTAACACTCCCAATAACATGACTTTTCTTCAAACACCACAACATGGTCTGTGTGACTCCAGGCTATAACACCCTTCAAAAATCCCAAGTTCATGGATTTTTTTTCATTTTTCTATCTCTTATAGAAATAAGAACTGTCAGTTCCATAGTTATAGAAAATCACATCACCACAACCACCACCATGACCATAATGGTCCTTCCCACAGATCATGGGTAGAGTCTAAGGACTAAATTCCTATCATCATGGTGTTGCCTTTATCCCATTGTCATGTTTCAAACTTCAAGATTTAGAAATTCAATTAAGTAAAACCTCTCGACCATGGTGACTGATCCATGAAATGGAAAAAAAAATTACCTGTGTTTCACTCATCAAGGAATCTACTAAGGCATGTTCAACCTTCAGTTAACCATGTTACTCTACCATGTATTTCATTAACCCAAGGCCAGTGAAACACTATTACACCACATTTTTTATTTTTGGATCTACATAGGTGCTCTTGAATTCCCCCATGTTCTCTACTATGGTGTGGACCATGATGGGAAATTTTCTTCTCTACCATGGCCATAATCCATGGAGTTTTTACCCCTTCCTTCTTGAGGAATTTCAGAAAAAAGAAATTATTCCTTGTGTTGTGGCATGGTCCTCCATTGAATTTATCCAAGATACCTCCAACACATATTTGATCCCTTCTCATTGACCATATAGGATCCTTGTAGAGTTCCTTTTCACTTTCATATTACCTTCAAAATCCACTCTCTTTGTGTGAAAAATTAATCCAACAAAACAAACTTCAAGATTCATTTTCAACAAATCTAACATCAAGAAATCAATATCATTTTAAACATACCTTCAAGAATAAACTTGATAATATTCTTTATTATAATTAGGTTCTTCTTCTATATTTTCAAAAAAACAACACCATCCTTTGGGAATATTAATTTTTATTTATATAAAAATTTCTAAATTTTTTATAATTTTTTATTCATTAGTAAAGTGATGCTCACAACTATGGTATTTCTACAAGATCATGATCCATTAGATGTATAAAATATATTTATTTTATTTAAGTTTATTTATTATCTAATTGTAATATTATAATATGAAGTAATAAAAAATATTTATTTTGTTACATGGATTATATGATCTATTTATAGTATACTTTGTACTTGAGTTCATTGATTAAAAAAACATTAAAGAAAGTCCATTTAATTATGATAGACATATATATTCTATGTAAAAAATATTTGAAATTTGAAACTATTAGTTATTATATTATTCTATAATTTATAATAATTTCCCTTGAAATTTTAATATGTACACTTAGTCTTGAATAAATGGATATACTTTTTCCATTACATATTTATCATCTCATTTTACCTATTTATATCAATGATTTTTCCATAGTTCATTGACAATGTGAGTTGTCTTCTTTCATAGAACAACATCTCTATAATCTATGATCTTTATTAGTTTCTCATATGAGAGATCATGCACTCATTTTACTATCTTAGTATTCAATACATATTAGGAGTTTGATATTTACTTCTAAATATGAGATACAGAGAACAAAATATATACTTGAGATATGTTTAGTAGAAGTTCCTCTCAATATGACATGGCTCCTATGCGATTAAGAATATAAAATGGGCTATTTTTCATAAGTATTAGCATTAATTTCCTTCCAAACCTTATAACTCTATATTAGGTAAATATTTAAAGGAATAAATTGTCCCCAATATTAAACTCTAGGTCACATCAAATATTATCAACATAGTTATACTATTTATTTTTTACTTATTTAGTATATTTTTTAATGGATTGGACCTTCCCTATAAATTCTTATGCATGTTTAGGTCCCAATAACTTTTATTCACTAACTTCATCACAACAAGTTAGGATTTTTAATTTCTTACCATACAGATCTTTATATGGTTCCATATATATATACTTGAGTGAAAACCATTGTTTTATGAAATGGTATATAGTGGGATTTATTGATATCAGCCTCCTTTGAAGTCTATTGATCAAGATTTATGCATGTATTCATGTTTCTGAATGGTTATTGAAGAGTAACCATTTATTTAAGTGTTATAGTTGAAACTATAGTTTAACTATGTGTGTAATTCATATTGGAAACTCCACTAAAACTTCAAGGTGAAATTAGGATCTTGATTAAATATAATCAAAACAAGTTCCCCATATTTCCCCAAAACAGCCTTAATATATATCTTGGAATTTTTATTGAGTGAGAAATATTCTCAAGTGGTGATAAAGTGATCACTATTTATAATTTGTTTCACCCCAAACCGTATGTAATCATTTCCTATAGATGAATTCTAAATACCAGAGATTAAATTCATTATTATGTTCTATCATTTCCATATTGGTATAGGTAATGGTTTCCTACTACCCTTGGAATATTGATATTTTTCTTTAACTTTTTATCATACCAATAAACATGTGATATATTCTAAAATCTTATTCATCATATTTTATCTGTAAAGTCCTCTAGAAAATATCCATTTATCCTTTTTATTCTTTGGTGAATCGATAAATACGAGTTTTGTGTATCATCTGATAGATATTTTTTAGTCTAGTATCAATAACACAAATAATCAAGTTCTAAAATGACTGGATTCATTTTCTTAATATTGATTTCATGAAGTGTCCCGTAGTTTATTTCATCTTACCTTATAATAATAGTTCATTCTTTTATACCTCCTTGATTTTACTTTCTTATATGGTTAGGAATACATTTGTGAAAGTTATGATATCATCTAAACCTTTATGATTTTCATATATATCCATTTTATATCCATGAGTATTTAATATTTTTCAATCCTGATCATAAACTAAATAGAAGTCTCCTTTCTATGAAGAGTATCATACACCGTATCCATATTCCCAAGATGGTAATGTATTGAGCATTAATATCCCATGATAAACCTCAACCATATCCATTTACGCATGTAAAAATCCTTCTATGTGAATATATAAATGAAAATTTTATGATCAATATATATATCACACTTCTCTTCATAGATGTAATGATTATAAATATTTAATGAAAAGCGATTACCAATAACTGTATATATCACAAACCCTTCTCTAATTGAGAGTGGTGTGAGTTTAAGGTTCATAGAAAACATTTTTTTGATCTTCTCAATGATTTATTCAGAATATTCAATTATAATATAATATACCCTCTTTTGTTTAACATAGTTAGTGGGTTGAACAATTGTGATAAATTTATTAAAAATCATTTTTGGTTCCCAATCTGACTAAGAAAGCTATGAATCTTTATTATAGTTTTTAGTCTAGTCCATTCTTTAATAACCTTTTTAATTAAAGTAACCATGAAAATTTCATTGCTCGTGATAGAATGCATCAAGAGTGTCCCTTTCATCATCTAAAAGTCACACATACTAAATTTTGTAAGAAACTTGTCCTTTCCTATAGTATTTAACATAATATTTATATAATATTTATGTTCTTATTTTCTTTTAGAGTTCATAATAATGTATTTATAAAATAACACCATATATTTATTTAGGTAATCACTATATATTTTATTCATTAGTTCTATGAAGATATTTGGAGAATTTTTATATCCAAATTGTATCACTATAAAATAATAGTGTCCATATGTCATGTGTAAGTTTTTATTTTTAATATATTCTCTTTTCACCTTTAACTAATGATATAAAAAATGATGACCCACTTTTGAGAAGTGTTGATCTCTATAAAATTTATTAAACAATTCATCAATATGCAGTAGAATATACATGTTATTTATGGAAATATTTTTGAGCTCTTGATAGTTAATGATAATTCACATTGGCACATCCTTCTTCAAGATAAAAAGAACAAATGAACCCTAAGGTGATTCATTAGGATGTAACACTACTATAAAATTTGAAAAATTAGGAGGGTGTGTGGGTGACCACCTGAGGCAGTCGTGAAAACTAAATATTTTTTATTTCCATCATCAATCACCATATTATTAAAAAACTATTTTTTATTCATCCACTCACCTTACCATATTCTCCAACCCTATAGTGAAATCCAAAACCATGGATCTAGATCTATAATGTTATTTTTGCATGCACCTCTATACCACTTACTATTTAGCCTCTATAACCATTTCCTCACGACTTTTTTCATCACTCTAGATCCACATACTTCCTTATGGATTTGTAGCCTTCACCATTATGCCTTTAGATAAAAACCATGATTGCTTCCTCACCCAACCATCAATAGATTTTATAATACCAATTATCATTGCATCCTCCCCATATCACAATCACCTCATAGGGGTTTTTCGTTGTATCACTAATCCCCTAATTTTTTTAAAAAAATATATTTTTTGAGATTTTAGTTGGAACCGATCTTCTTATGAATTTATCCATTTCTCAGTAACATGATATTTAGTGTTTGGGTTTTTTTAAAATGAATGGATGCATATTCCTGGATTGAAAATTTAAATGCAATATATTTTATCCCAATATCATGTTCTTGTCTTTAGTTTTTAAGGATTGTTTCATATGTTGTTTTTATAATTTTCTGAAATAGTTTGGGAGTTATAGAATTTTTTTGGTTGAATTATTCCGCTTTATGTTTATTTTTATAGTCTCTATGGATAATTTATTATAAAGTTACTTATTTTTTATAAATACATTTTTAGTGATAAGTTTTTTATAGATGTTGTATTCTTATTTTTTTAATCCTTTATTTACATTTTGGAGTTAAAAGAAATTATAATTATTTAAATAAACAAAATATTTTAATAATAATAACATTATCCTTACATTATCCTTATATAATCAGAATATTATCTTATATCCCTTTAATTCTATTTATAATTTTTAGTATATAATTGATCATTGTTTTTTTCAATCCTTCATCTCATAAGTTTATAATTCCTACACTTATAACATTTGGAAATGTCATCACAAATGATTATATGAAAAATTAGGGGTTGGATGCCCAATTTTTTATTTAAAATTTAATTTTATTTATTTATATGTCCTTTTATAAAGTTAATGGGTTTTGCATGTAAGTTTTGGTTATGTGTCATTATCAACCAGGTAGTTCCTTTGATGTTTTAACTTATTACCAGTAACTATAAGAAAAAAATAAAAATGGAATCATGTTAGACCATATTAAATATAATTAATGATAAAAATGTGAAAATAAAAAAAAATAGCTATTTATTTTTAAATTTGTTAACATTATCTTACATTTCCTTTCATATAAAATATTAATTCTCTAAAAATAAAAATTAAGTTATGTTTGGTTTTAGAAAATATTCTATATTTCCTTTTTATGAATATCCATTAGAACATTAGTAATAAACTATTTTGAATATTTTAATAAACACATGAAAACCATAGGTTCCTTGGAATGTTATTCAATATATTGTTGTGCCATAGTTTCTTGAATTTCCAAAATACAACTACCAGTTCTATATATTTTACTTTCCAATAATTTCTACTCATTGTATTTATGGTGGTGCATCAAGTCTATCATATACCCAATAAGAATATAAGAAATTTTGTGGCCTTGATTGTAGGATTGGTTGAAGAGAATTTGGGTTTATAATTAAGTAATGAAGGTAAACCATAATACAATGTGTAAATTATGTCTAAAAGTTAAAATTGGTTTCAATGAGTAGATTATAGAAACATTTTAAATGACCATATATAGTCTCTTTTATAATACATGGAGTTAGAAATTTATAATTCATGCCAATCACCTTTCCCTAGAATCCATGACATGATCCTCACTCAGACCAACACATGTAGATTTTGAGTAGAAATATATCTTCATGCCTAAAGGAGAAGCAAATGAAATTTCCATATACCTCATTACTGTTCACACACTGAGGGATATATATCCTTCATACATTTTTCTCAATCCAGTGATGTGGTGGTGAGAACCTTCCTCTTGAAGTAGGTCATAAAATTCACCTTCCGTTAATAAAAAAGGAGTCAAGGCCTTAAAAACCATTTTGGGGGGTCTTATAGGAACTTTGTTGTCCTTAGAAAAAATATTTATAGTGATTATACACCAAATATGGGAGTATAAAATAACTTTTTCAGGATATATTAGACTGGTTATAAAGCAAAAAAAATAACTTATATTTTAGAATTTAAGAACATTTTATTCTATAAAACATTTTTTCATGGAATAAATTTCCAAAGTAAATTCCACCATAGAGAAAATAAAAGGATTCATACAGCAATTAATGTTATTCCTGAATTAATTTTCCTATAAATAACTTCACATAATTCATGTATAAATTTTAACCTATTCTCATAACACTTTAATTTTTATGAGAATCCTATCTCATATTCAGTTCTAAGGTATTAATGTTTTTCCCATTTCATGGATTTTTTCTTCATTCTCATAGCTCTTTAAACGTTATCTATCCACCCATTTTGGAAGGTAGTTACCCAATGATTACTACAAACGATGGCTCTCACTTTAAAGAAAATAGGTACTATAGACACATAGGGTCTTAGGGATCTCATATGGAACTCACTATCACAAAACCATTTAAGTAAATTTCTAAATATCAAATCAAGTTTTCATGAGGAACACTGTGAAGTACATTCATGAATTCCCTTCATAAAACACCCCTTAAAAATTCTTTCATAAACCACATAATAAGAAATATTATATGAACACCACTTAGAGAAGATCCATATGAAGAAGTCCATTGTGTGGCCCTATGAAAACTCTTTTATGTGACCATCCACTTTCATGAAGTATTATGTGACAAACCCAATGTGTGGTCACTTTGTGAGGCTTTTATGTGAAGATTCTATATAGAATCTTCTTCATGAATCACTAAAGATATGATCCTATATATATTCCCTTATTTATGAAGTTCTCTATGGCCATCCCTATGCAAGGTCCCTTTATGGGGTTCCTGTGTGAAGCTTTCATATAGATTATCCTTTATGAATCACTATAAGGACACTCCTATGTGAGCATGTGATCCTTCATAAACTTATATTTTCAACTACACCACACCAGTCCATACCATAGGATATCCACCCTAAAACCACTTCAACCTATCCCATTCACATATATCATTTACCCTTATGAAAATAAAGGGTCACACCATGAACATTTCATACTTGGTTAGTCATATTTTGGGGTTGCAATGTTTGTGACCCCATCCTTGATTGTAGATAATACCTTTAGTTATGATACTCTTCATGGACTCTTATAACATGTTAAGTTGATATATTCCTCTTGGTTTCCCCATGTATAGGTCTCCTCCTTTGTGTAATCCATAACCACACCTTCAAATATATCATGTCAATATATTCCTTCTAGTTATCACAATAGGGAATTATTTTAGGTAGAATCCCTTATCTCTCCCTACCTTTCCCTAAGTTACTGGATAGTTTTAGTACATCTGATTAGTGCCTATACGTAAGCCCCATATATTCACCTTATGTAAATATATTCCTATTAGTTTGATTACATAATGGAATCCTCCTAGTTGTAATCCCTTATCTCTCCCTACCTCCACCTAAGTCATTGACTAGGTTAGGTACATCCAGGAGGCACCTATGCATATTCTCCACACATTCACCTTGAGTCGATATACTTATAATTTTAATCACATTCACCATGAGTCAATATACTCCCATAATTACCACGAGTTGATATAATCCTTTTGGTTAATATATTCGGGCCTCCTCCTAGGTGTAATCCCTTACTATAACTTCTCTTCCTACTATGTTACTAATAGAAAGAACAAAATGATATGGGACTCCTCTTATGTGTAAAACCCAAAACATTTATCCACTTGATGAACCAAATGGGATAGTTAACTCAGGTAATACTATTCTTAAGCCCCACTGTATCTCATATTGTCACCCCTTTCATGGAATAGGAACCCACCAGGGCATCCCATGTGCAAGACCCACTCAGTCCCCTATTGTGAGCACTAATTCAATGTGACTATTCTTCCACCACTTGTTTCTCACACCAAGAATTAATCACAAGGGATTATAGGTTTAGTTTGTCCTTTTATTAGTATTATTAAGAAAATCACAAGAATAACCTTCAAGTCTAAGTAGCATGAGTTTAAACTACTTATCATACATCCTAACCATAAAACGTTAAACTGCATAATACATTCCTCACATATGACCTTAAACTATTTCACATGAACTATGTGGGATTTGATTCCAATTAAATATCTACATAGTATTCCTATCTAAGGTTCATCCCAATATTCAAAAAAAATCTTTTTCTCTTATATGATGAGCATGGGACATCGTTATGCTGACAAGTGTAAGATAAAACTAGAAAGGGTTGGTCATGCATAAGTCCCACACCAAGAATTACTAGTCACCTTTCACCCAGTCATACTTACTATATGACATTAAATTTCATGGATTTTATAACATATCCTAAAAATTTATGATGTATCCTATTAAGTGGAACCAAACTATGTGGGTCTTATTCCTTTGAAAAGGATATATAAAAATCCCTATCACTGGCCTAATACCAACATTGAATCAATCGTCACCTCCCTATATGAAGATAAACTCTATAGAGACTAACTAGTTTAATCTAAACCAAAGTATCATAAACTAATAAAATAATGATTTCAAACCTTTAATACACAAGGGTGTTCACATATTCACATGGTTTTCATCAGATCATTAGCACAAGGGTAACCAGTCTTGCAGTGGGATTTGGGGAAGATTAATGAATAAGTCATAAATATATAATATTATTATGGTGTAAGGAATAATCCCCTCAAAATGGGTGTGGTTATCCTGAACTCCCATACTTTCTACTAATATGCAATACTAAGATTTACTGGTCAAAAAACTCAGTGACTGCCTGCCTTTAGAAAGTAGGTCCACACCGACATTCACACTGAACTGCCATTGATATGGGATTATGTCATAGTTTCAATTGAAAATATGTCTTAATGAGAAATATAAAATTGGGTACACTATAATATACTTATTTTACAAATTTTTGTGTAATCATCTCTATATAAACTTGACTTGAATTGATAATTTTATTTTCATAAAACAATACATGTTTATGCTTATTTATTTTAAATATTGCCTTTTGAATCCGAAAAAAATCTCATTTTTGTCTAATTTGTATACTTATTCTATGAATAATAAGTCTGAAAGTATCTTGAAAATTTTATATATATCATTAAATAGTTTGGATTTAAGAGGGATATATTTTTTTATGGATGTTGCTTTGTTATAGGGTTTGATATAATGATTCCGGTAGATATAGCTATAAATATACTTAGATTAGACTCTGTTGTTGAATTTTCCAAGGTAATATATTTTATACTATTTCACTTAGTATAATATCTCTATACTACTAATCAAGACATTTATTGTGATATGTTATTGCTTTTTGGGATGAAATAAAGGAATTCTTCTTCCTATAATTTTTGTAGTATACTAAATATTATCTGAATGATTTTTTGAAAGAAATTCCATTTTTAATGTGGGATTTATTATTATTATTATTATTATTATTATTATTATATAACTTTTATTTTTTTAAATAGGAAAGATTTTTTAATAGCTTCTATCAGCCACCAATGCTCTATATATATAGTGATCACCATTAGTTGTCACTAAATAAGGGAAACTTCCTATAGTGGTCACGAATTCTCTTTCCCATCCCAGTTAACTACTACCTCTAAAAGTGATCATTATACAGACTCACCAACCCTTTCCCGAATGCTTTTCGGGGTTTTGAATGATTATTTTTATAGTAATTATAAATCATTTTTTTCGAATTTTCTTTAAATTTATTATTTATTTCTTACAATTCTATCAAGGTCAATCTATAAGGTCTTTTTGATATAGATGTCACAAAATTTAAAAGTTCTATTGATAAATCTACCTCACGATTGAAGAGAAGACCAAGAAACTATTCTAGGAATACATCAGTATATTACTGCATAATATACATGTATTAGAGGTTGAAATTTTCCTATTTATCAATAATAAAATAAATATGTGCTTCCTCATTTAGTATGATGACCCATACTTATAAGGGAGTTTCCAAAGGAAAATCATAAAACTCCTTAAAATTGTATAGAACCATAGAATGGTATGAGATAAAGAATTATCTTTCCTTTTCAAAGTAGTTGAAATGATCTATATATAAATATATCTAATCCATTCCAAATATAGAATCAAATTCTACCAAATGATGATTTATGATATTTTCTATAAGAATATTTCCACAAACATTAATTAGGGAAAAGTCATGCACATGGGATGAAATAAATTCACTATTAGGTATTTTCACATATATTTAAACTTCAAGGTATTGAGGTGGGGATTCAATATTTATTGAAAACATTCATGATATAAAGAAATGTATTGAACCATAATCAAATAAGACATTCAATATTATTGATTGAATAATGAATCTAACTTTCACTATGTCATTTGTATCTCCATATTAGTGGTAGTCATAGGTAATATATTCCTTTATCCCTTAGATTTAGTGGTTGTTAACATTTATTATCCTTGTGATCACTTATTTCTATAAACAGGCTTTCATAGATCTCATGTTCAATACAATTGAAGCATTATATCATGGGGTAAATTAAGTATATCCCTCCTTTTATCCATTGTAATGATCTATCTATTTTTGTACCTTTGATAATCATGTGTTTGATTCCCTCATTTTCCCTACATAAATAATTTGGCAGTTCCATTAAGGAAATTATTTAGGTGCTTCTTCCAAAAAAAATGTATATGTGAGCAGTTAGATTTTCTCTAATCTCTACCATTTCTCAATTGATCCTTCAGTATAGAAAATTATCCATTTATTTTTATCTCCATGTCTATAAGACCCTTGTAACTCTCTAAAATAATTTTTCAGTTTGAGATCATATCAAACATGATAATATAAGTATCTTAAAAAATTTGAATTAAAGAGTTAAAATTTCTTAAAGTATAAACCCACAATAATTTAATAAACATAAGATAAAACAATGTAAGATAGTTCTCAACTGTTATAACATAGAGGAAAATAAATTTAATTCAATATGTACACATGATTGGAAATAAAAAACTATTTAAATGGAATAAAAAAATAAACAATATATAAAATATTGAATATAAAAGGAAATAAGAGAGGTTTTAGATGAATAATACAAAATACACCTAAAATTTTTTATGTACTATATCTAATTTCCATTCCCCATAACTTCTTCAATATTGATCATAATAAGTATGAGGTTCAATACCCTAATCTTTATACACTATTTTTTAAGAAATAACCCCTAAGATCAAAGATTGATATAAGCATGTTCTTATCCTCAAAACTTTTTTGATCAGAAAAATTAAAAATATAAAGTTATTACCCAAGGACATATTTGGTCAAAAAAGATTGAATGAAATAAGAATAGTGACAAGAAGAATGTGTTTTATGCCTTTACAATGAAATCTCCCACAATGGAGTAAAAAATGAACTGATGATAGAATAAAAAATCCCCCCTCACTAAATAACAAATTTTGTAATCAATCATTCAGTAGTATTTCTTCAGCTCAATTTTCAAAAACAATATATAGGTAGTCTAGAATTAAATCAAATTAACTATGTCCCTATAAATATTATATTCCATCTTGATTTCAATATACATATGGTATTTTTATTGGTTTTGGGTACATGCGGAAGCATGTTGTGGTGGGAATTATATTAAAATTTCATTTAATACTCAACTTTCTTGAAACCATCAGCCCAGATCTTGCACATCCAATTTATAATTAATTATATAGTTTGGAGGAAATAAATTACATGGTCATAGGATATTTCTTTTTAGATTAATGTTGATCGTCCAAAAAGACCCTTTCATATTTCATTCATTGTGCTTGTAAGGATACAAGGATAGAATCTCTTTAGCGGTGATCCATATGTCCTCCATTGATCTTCGAGCAATGAAAAATGAACGTTGGGTGGTTTCACATGAAATCAAATGTCGAGTGTTGATAATTCTTAATCGATCATTCTTCTGTCTTGAATAAATCTCTCTAGATTTTCTCATTCTTGAGAGGGAGAGAGATGGATGATTCAAAATATATTTTTTTTTGTGAAAATATTCTATATTTTTCGATTACACCGATCGATAATTTTAGATACCCTACACAATAGACATAACCATATATTTATAGATTTAGGGATTAAGTTAAATTATTATTTAATTACATGAATTCAATTAAATAATATAATAACCATTAATAAACTCTATTCCACATAATAAAATACTAATAATATTATTATTTTTCATGTGCTAACTTGTGTAATAATAAGTATTATTTAATGGACTTGTTAATTAATATTTTTCACTGGACTTTAACTTGGTCCATTCGAACTCTGGAATTTATTTAATACCAAATTAAAATATTTTATTCTCTTAAATAAATATTTTATTCAAAACCAATAAATAAAAATTTATTAAATATTAAAAAAGATAAATAAATATATTTTATTCACAATTTGGTGAATAAATATTTATTTAATTTGAATGATAAATAAAACATGAATAAAATTATTCCTCGGTCTTAATAATAATATTTATTCTATTAATTAAATTCAAATAGAAGTTAATCGAGATCAATAGAAACACTTACTATGTGACCCTCTAGGATTATTTGTTGAGGTCATTAGGCAGTGTTTCCTAAAGTCCAAGATTACTATCTAGAAACAGGTTAAGGAACCCAAGATAATGAACTTAATGTCACAATGACAATAACAAAATATGATTTCTCACTATTTAATATAATCCCTTTATCACAATATCTCATCAAACAAGTTGCACATCAATGTCACCAACCTATATGCTCGATACGTGTTTCTTTGACTGTCTAAAATAAAAATCATTACACTATGTCCATGGAATTTAATGTCATGGATTTATTCCAATTAAAGGTCTAATATATCAACTTACATAAAAATGGAAGGTACAAATCATTCCTTATCATATTCATTAATGACATGTCAATCGTGATGTACCCAATGTACCTTGCTTCACTCCAACATATTGTGTGATGGTTTTGGTCAGTAAACCTATGTGTCTGAGTCATGTCTTGCATCAATGATAATATAAATGTCCAAGGACAATTACATATGATCGCAAAAAGAAATATCTGATAACACCAAAACAAGCTAAATTATTACTCATAGGTCTTTTCTCATAACCTTTCGTCTTAGAGATTACCCATTGTGAACTTCATGAGAAGAAGACTCGTCAGCTTATGAGTACTTTCACCTAATAGTCTATGTAATATGCGCCCTATCATAGTATGTTATCTGAATATAGAACTATATTTAAGAGAAATCATCATATAATCTAATGGTTCTCATCATAGTGGGGAACTATTATGACCTTATCAATGAGATTAATGCTCTAAGAAATTATCACATCAATGTTATATAGAAGAAAAATCAATATGTGTAAAGATATTTAAATTAATATTCACTTATTTGAATATACAAGTAATAAAAAGTAAAAAAGTAGTTGGTTCTAGGGAACCAACTCCAACAAACTCCCACTTACACTATATCCACTTGTTATCGATTATTTTGTCCTCACATGTTAAACACACTTCAGATCAGTATGGCTATAACTACTAGGCCTACCATGCTTCCATGGCTTGGGTTGGAAAAGAAACATGTTTGTGTGATGAATCTATTTACTGCAACATTACTATCTTGGTAAAATCCTTAAAAGTATTCATATACCTGAGTATCCACCTCTTGTTCCCATGTCAGAATCCTGACATCCTAACTAAGTCCACGGTCAAAGATTATCCTAAAATGATAAATCTATTTCTTTTGGTACAACCCAATCTTAGAACAGGACATTGGTAAATGACTTCTTAAGTTGCATTAGAAGCCACAAAAAACTCAGATATTGTATATTTTTCAACAACATGTTGTAATATGTTTTTCTTTCATATTATGTTAGCCATTTTTTATGATACTCTATCAAATTGAAATAAGTATAAACATGAGTTAAATTTCCTTGATCACTTGTATTCCCACTTATCTAGATACCATGAACTCATCCAGTTATAACTTTCCAAGTACTATCAAATAGTTATAACTAAAAATCTATCCAATTATGTTTTATTTTTTTGATATTCACCTATTATTTCTTATGCCTTGGTAATATAAAACTTCAGTACATATCATTGAACATGAGATGGATTTCTAGGACTTAATCTCGTGAAATTCTTTTAATCTCCATAATCTCTCCCTTTATCCATGCATATTCTACTTGAAGGATTATATGCCAACAACAATTTAGTATTGAATTATTTCAACTTATATTTTTAAATAATTAGTTAATATATGTATTGTGACTAAATCGAGAAAAAACATGGATCTATCTTGTAGAACTTATTCCCTAGAACACATTTTCTACTTTATACCATGCTTGGAGAAATATCATTCCATATTATTGACAAATTGGTAAGACAAAATATTTTTTTATCATATATTATCAACATATTTATCTTGAAAAATAATAATGATCCCACTAACCAGTTTGAGACACATGTCACTTATTTGTTTCTAAATGAATATTTTATGATCATTATGAATGAGTTATTCATAATAGAATATATGTAATATATATAACATATGTTCATTTATTAATATCACCAACCCTTTTATTTATGTCTAGTAGACATATACCATAGGGTATCCTTTTTGGTTTTATCATATAGACATCATTCACTATGAATCCTCTAAATGAGGTGTCCTTTAAAATCAATTGACCAATATATTGATAATAGAAATATTATTTGAAATGTAGAATTAAAAATGTATTTTAGTCACAATGAGAGTTGAATATGTTTTTTCATAGACTAAACTTTCAATAATCAATCATGCTTTATTTGTACCATCTTGTACCTTTTATGTCCAGTTTCTCTTGAATACTCACCAGCAGTATCAAATCTCAAAAACATTCAAAATACAGTCCTAAATCTTGATACATAGAGTCCATTACATGAATATAAATATATATATATATATCCACCTTAAAATATTACCATTTACAAATTATTTATATGAATAATTAATCTAAAATAATAATACATGTATCACCCACAATGGTGAATATAAACCACCTATTTATTTGTGAATTCGTATACTGTATGTGTCACTAGAACTACACCTCCCACTAAGCTCAGTAGAATCCAGTATTCCTATGCCAAATCATGTGCATCCAGAGCCTTAAACCATAGAAGTTAAGTCATATCCCACTATCTTTAAATATATAGGATTACATTATGTAAATATAGTCAATTATGACTAGGAATTAATATCCTTAGTGGATTTAGGATCATTAACATAGATGCACCTTAGTGTTTTAATATTCATTTGTAGCTAAGGTCATATTTTAATAAATAGTTTTCAACAAAAAGAAAGGATTGTGTCCTAGTAGATTCTTATCATATCCATTATACAATATAGTTGGCATATGGTTAGTTTTTACACTTCTATCTGTAAAATATGTCTTAGAAGGAATAATGGAAGATTTACAATATATATAAGACTCATCATTGATCTTCCTTTTAATAACATCATAACATTGATTTATATAAGGTAGTGTGTGTTAGGGATAACCTTTACTCCATGTAAATGATCAATAATTACTTGGATAAGATATACTCTAACAATCTAGCATAGTGATTCCTTTTAACAAGTTTATTCATTTACTTCACTGACCATTTCTAGAAATTATCATCAAGCATATGAAGCTAATGTTATCTTTAGAATAGTTTACATGGTTATGTTAAAGTAACTCTAAAATTTTTATGATGTACATTTATTTAAAAGGGTAC
The DNA here is from genome assembly GCA_963277665.1 of Viscum album. NCBI lineage: Eukaryota > Viridiplantae > Streptophyta > Magnoliopsida > Santalales > Viscaceae > Viscum > Viscum album. The sequence continues at coordinate 1,790,819,038 of OY728158.1, forward strand.
TTTATCTAAATAATAATAAGAAGTTTGTATGTGTATCTAGTATCTTAGATCAACTGAGACAAAAATACATTAATGGAAACAAAAATGTTAAATACATTTACTTTTATTTGAAAAACAATTATCTTTCCATTATTACGTAATAGTCTTATATTTTATATCCATCACTCATTGCAAAGGATATATGTGATTCAAGAGTTTCTGAACTGTTACTTTAGTATTTAAAGTACCATAACAACATTTATTCTAATTTTGAAATAATATATCATTGTGTCTAACCAAAAACTGAGATAAAAATTTTGGTAACACTTATTAAAAACTTGAATCAATCCATTTAGAAATGAGAAGTAGCGAGATTCCATTGGATGACATAGGAATCACCCTTTCTCATCTCTTTTTTAGTTCACTTTATAACCCTTATATTTTATCTTGTTTCCTGTATTTAAATACATGTATGTAATACGTAAATTCCATTTAATATAAAATTTATGAATTTAAACTTGATGAATATAATGAAAGTGTATACAATTGTTTGGTTCTTTAATTTATTGTATTTTATTTTCCAATTTCCAAGATTTCCACGTGAGAAGAAAATAGCCTCCTGTTTATTCTTCTTCCCTCGAATCCATTGTCTATTTAAAGGGTGTTGTGAAGGAATTTTTGGATATATATTATCCATTGTATCTTAATACTTTTCTTTAAATATATTCACCATAATGGGTGGAGAGACAGGTTTCAACCATTCCTTATCTGCAAGGTGAATTATGGAAAAAAAATTCATGAGCAACTTAACCATTTTGTTTATCTAGGATTGAACAAATAAATATAATCTTGTTGCTAAGGATAATAAAATAATATTAATGGATAATTTATTATCCAAGATGAATTCCATTTTATCTAATCAATCAATATATTCCAACATTTTAAAAGCATGATCAATAGCTAGATTACCTTTTTCTAGTTTTCATTGACATAGTACATTGACAATCTTATTTATTTCAATACTTTATCTTTTTCAAGATAATGGAGATGAATTATTATAGTGTAATCATCCATTTATTTTATTGTATCATCAACCCTCCAGACATATTTGAAAATATAATACAATTTACATAGTAAGAATCCACAACATATCTCTGGAAGGCTACCTTTTTACATTCTCTCACTTACTGGGGTGGAAGAACATGAAAAGGGGATTCCAATGCATAATACAAACTTTCTGATAATAGTGAATCACATAAAATTTGTACCACATCTGAAAATTTGTATTTCTAAGGAGATACACTATGTTAAGTAACGATTTCACTGCTCTCAAAGTTTTTCTTGAAATTTTTCTACAATAATTAAAATAAATGATTACTACTTTAAATGATTACAAATTATGTGAGAAATAAAAATAATTTAATTTTACTAATTTTCCCACTATTTTATCAAGTCCCAATAGCCCTCACTATTGAAGTCAGATATTATAGTTGCTAAGAAATTCTAGTGGAAAGGATACAAATACCCCTTCACATAACCCCAACAAGGGTTATCCAAGCTACTTGAAGGTATTTAGGAAGGTATACCTTTGCCAACTGTGGGCCTATAGCTCCTTGATCAATTGAGTAGACTCATCAATCCTGAAATAATGACTTGGATTTCCTCAACACTTGCCTTCAAATTACACAAAGTCTATCAAGGGATACTTCTCTTGAAGTAAAATGGTTAAGTAAACCCAAAATATTCATAATAACTCCCCATATAAAAGTAAGTGTCCCAACAAGTGTTGGTCAAACAATTAGTTCTATTGAATTTCATTCCTAATCAAGTAATGGAAGGAAAAATATGACTCAATATTTATTTGAAAGATTTTAATTTATTATGGATAAATCTTATCTTGTTTTATCCTTTATCTAACTCATTAATATGAAGTTTATTTTACTCAATTAATTAACCATATTAGATAAAACATTAATCCCTAATCCATTTATTTAGATTTCACCTTATCACATTAATTCATTTATTTATGTGGTTGTGCTCTTGCATCCATAAAATAAATAATTCGTATAGAAATAAATAAGTAATTTAAGTGACCTATTCATGAGCTTTATCTAGTATTTTATTTAATGAGAAAACATTAAATCAACCTATGAACTCAGGGAAATAACTCCTATTATTGATCTTGACATGAGTTAAAACATTCCACCTATCCACCTATATATCGTCTGAGTTGGAATCATAATGGGTCTGTCTTGGACCGCCTCCACATGCCTTGGGAACTCTATTAATTAAACATATTTATAATTTAAACACAAGTGAGGTGAACCAAAAAATTGGTTAACGGGGGATTACATAAATATTTTTTGACTTGAAGGCCCTATATAATAATGGAAGGAGAGATGATACGTAGGACATCATATTTAATTTAATAATAAATAATTGTATACCCCTGAAATAAATTAAATAAAATAAATACCAACACATACACTAGTGTTGGTCTAGATCATGAATGGTTATACATGTAACATATACATAAAGTGAATGGACAAAATTTATTTCTTTATCCATTCTATATTATTAAGATAAATGTGATTTAATTAATTATTTATTTATTTATTTATTTACCTTTCATCTTAATGATCATCAAAACTTAATTTTAAATACCAATAATTTATGGAATTTATATAAAATAAATGGCAGAACCAATAATTACATATTTATTATAATAAATTAATTGAGATTTTAAAAAAATTTCAAACCATTATTAAATTATCAAACACTCAATGGTGTGAAAATAAATTAAATATGGTTTTAATGTAGAAATTTATCAATTTAATGTAATTTTAATTTCTTTCTTTTAATGGGAGACTACACGGAGTGTACACTAACTATACATCATATACCATGACTGTAATGTGTCCAGGTTGCACACCTGGGGATTGGTCATGATGACACGGTCAAACTATATGGTGTGTGCATATTTCCTACACGCTATGTATCCATTTGATAAGTTCCGAAGACACTCGTCTGGGTCCTCAGTGTGTTCCTGGGTGAGAGACTATATGACGTGTGGACTCAAGCTACATGCCATGTATCTCTAATTCCTTGTGTCCATAAAACACGGTCAATATCTTAGATGTGGTAATTGATTAACAACATTCCATATACACCACATACATGTCATGTATATCACAAATCATCTAGGTTTTCAGTCTCATGCAGTTTTACCATGTATAATGACCACACATATTACATGATTTACGCCACTAACTCATGTATACTACATGATGTGTATACTGATACACAACCTCTAATATGACAACCCGTATGTTATCCTCGAGTGGTATACACCAGATGTGTAATAAGTCCACCAAATATAATAACAGTGTGATTTTCTGTGTATTCCTCAGCACATCCAGATATAGTGCACTAGGGTACAAGACATGTACTTCTAAGTACACACTATGTAACCCTTTCTTACTGCCAAAAATTAGTTGTTCTCAATGGAATCTCTAATCATTATTCATATGTTCTTAAACCTTTAAGAAAGTGAACCACTGAACCAAAATGATTAATATTTTGATAACATGTTAATTTAAATCATATTAAGGAATTAATAATATGTAATTAAAATTAAACCATGATTGCATATGGATAAAAAATCAAATAAATACTTATAAATTTAAATGTGACAGCACTGATACCACTTTTTTGTTCCAGGAACATTCTAAAGCATGAAATGGTGGGAAATATATTAAAATTTGTTTTAATATTTGAGTTTCCTAAAACCACAAGCAAGGATTTTCACATAAAATTTATCTGGATTGCAAGAAATAAATTATTTGGGATTAGGATCTTTATTCATTGATGAATGTTGATCATCTAAAAAACCCTTTCAGATTTCCTTTGTTTCTATTGTGAGGATAAAAGGATATAATCCCTCAAACAATAATCGACACATGCTACATTGTTCTCAAAGTAATTTCAAATGATGTATGGGTTCTAGCATGGGGATTCAAATGTATTGTGTTGTTATTTCTTGATCTATCATTCTTTGATCTTGAAGAAATATGTCAATAATTTCTTATTCTTGAGAGGTTGAGAGATGGAAGAGTCAAAAGAGAATTATTTGTGCACAACAATTCTCTCTTTTTATTTCATCGATTGATATTTTTGGGTACCCTACATAATATACATAACCACCTATTTATAAAGCTACGGTTTAGGTTAAAATAATTATTTAATTTTATTCCAACCATTAAGTAATATAATAAAATTTAATAAAAACCATTCCATTTGATAAAATAATATTTTTATTATTTTGTGTTGTGTGCCAACTAGTGCAATAACAAGTATAATTTAACCAACTTGTTAATTAATATTTGTCACCGGACTCAGTCTTGGTCTATTCAAACTTGTCTAGAATTTATTTAATACTTGAATAAATATTTTATTCAAAAACCAGTAAATAATTATTTATTACATATTCAATAAAATAAAATAAAAATATTTTTGTCACAATCTGGTGAATAAATATTTATTTAATTTACATGACCAACAAGTAATGAATAAAATTATTCCTCTATATTAAGAATAATATTTATTCCAATAGTAAAATTCAAATATAACTTAATTGTGATCAATATAAACACTTATTGTATGACACTCAAGGATTTTTTTCACATTTTCATTAGGCGAGCTTGCCAAAAGTCTAGGATTACTCTCTAGCAATGAGTCAAGGCACCCAGGAGAAATAATTTAATGTCACAATGATGAAAACAATATATGAACACTCACTTTATAATATAATCCCTTTGTCTCAACATCTCATCAATGAGGTTACACATATGTGTCACCATCTTATATGGGTGATATTTCATTCTTTGACTATCTGAAATAAATGTCGTTACACTATGGCCCTAGAATTTAATGCGATGGTTATATTCCAATAGAAGGGTCAAGATATAAACTTCTATAAATATTTATGGGAAAAATCCTTCCTCAACCTATTCATTAATGACATGTCAATCATGAAACACCCAACATACCTTACTTCCCACCAACATAATTCACAATAGTTTTTGTCAGTAAATCTAACCACGTGAGTTATGACATGCATAAATGATAATCTTAGAGTTTAAATACCATTACACATGCTCACTAATAGGAATATCTGATGACACCAAAACATTTAGAATTCCTACTGGCGGGTCTATTTTCATAACCTGTCATCTTGGAGATTACCAAATGAAAACTTCATGATAAGAATCCTCATCCACTTATGAGTACTTGCACCTGACAGTCTATGTACGATGTGCCCTATCATAGTTTTTTTATCTAACTATTTAACTATATTTAAGAGATATTTTCATAGATTCTAATGGTTCTTATCATAGTGGTGAAATATTATGACATTATCAATGCAACAGATACTCTGGAACATTATTCATTAATGTTCTGCAGAAGAATAGTCAATATGTGATAAGATAATTAAATTAATATTAACTTGTTTGAAAATAAAATTGATCTAAAGTACAAAGTAGTTGGTTCTAGGTCAAAAGATCCAACAATTTATTGGATTTATCATGGAAGATTTAAATCTCTCTAGATAGCCTTCAGATTATTCTTCTATTGAACTTACATTGATGTACCTTTAAAACATTTTGGATCCATAATATAATTTTTTTGGTAAGTCGATATTTTTTTATGTATCATATTCTAAGTGTGGATGATCTAAATAGTATATTTATTTTAATGATAATTCATAACAAAAAAATCAAACAAACATTAGTGAAATATGATTTATCAAAATAAGGATTCATAAGGTTTCATTTTAAAAAATGATTCAATAATATTTCTCATTTTTATAATCATAAAAATGATAAGAAATAGTTAAATAGAGTATAAATAGATGATAAAATAGTTCCCCCTTGACATTTCACTTTTATAATTATTGATATTTAAAAAAGTATACTTTCTATAAAAGTGTTCTCTCCCATGATTACATTTATACCTTTTAAATGAAAAGACTTATTATGATAACCTTTCTCCCCATTTTTGATTCTCAAAAAGAAGGGAAAAGTTACTGATAATTTTATATAAGTTAAATAAAAATAGATATAGTTTAATAATATTTTCATTAAGTGAAAAAAATAGAATACAATATTGAAATAAGGACTTATATTTTTTCTTTAGATCCTCAACCTATTTCTCTGAGTCCTCATTCTTCTATCCCAATACTTTATATTTCATTTCAAGATCATTACACTTATTTTCTAAATCATTATTATTTTTCTCCAACTCACTAAGTCTAATTTATTAATTCTCTAAAAACTCTATCATCTTTATAAATACATTATATTTTTGAAGAAAATTTCACTTGAAATGAAACAAATCAGCCTTAATTTTCATAAGTAGGTTAATAATTTATTTTTAAGACGCAGTAGTCTTATCCAACTAGATGGTATTTTTATTATGTTATATAATTATTATATAAGTCCTTATTTATGAAATTACTAAAACAACTATAATATATTTTTTTCATGCAATGTGATTATATTGTCAAATATGTCTCCATTAATTTTAGTCTTAAAATGATATCAACTTTTACAGACTCCTCTAGAGTAATCTGACTATGATCATGTGGATGGATTTTGGAAATAGTATCCTTTACACTCTCATCAACTCTGGTAAATAACATTTTAATGACCTTAGATTTCACTTTATATTTTCCTTTTACAAGTATTATGTTCAATATCTTTCTCCACATGAAACATCGAACTAAAAAACTGTGATGTATTTCAGTAAAATATAAATGTTAAATATGACCATTAAATCCTAACCATTGAATTTTTTTTCATGAATAGGATTAACCAAAATTTGAAATATGTGAATTATGAAAACAAATACTACTTTTATTTCTAATGAAATGCATTGGTATTTCTAAAATAACATAGAAAATCATTTTATGCTTAATTTTTTTAAATTAGTGTTTTATTTTAAGAAACTAAGAATATTATAATTAAATAAAAATAAAATATATAAATATACTTAATAATATATTAAAATTAAATTAAATATAAATTTAGAGGTAATAAGAATAAATAATAGTTAGCATTTTGAAAATCTATTTTTTAATAAGAGTTGTTTTCTACTATATTTTGGGATTTTAATTAAATTTTGAATTATAAAATTTTTTAAATTTCATTTGAAAAAATTAAAATAATTTTTGGATTAATAAAGATAATATAATATTAATATTAATTTTTTATATTTTTTTAAAACATTTTATTTTTAGGTGAATAGTGCAATATACAATTTTTCCTAATATTGCGGCTTTTATGAAATTAGTAGAATATAAGTATAAATTAGAATTTTGTGGAAACTTTTTTAAAATAAAAAATACATATTTCAAAATTTAATTCAAAATTTGAAAATTTTTGGTTTTAATTGATTAAACCATATTTGACATTTTACAATTTATGTAATATATTTTTTAAAAAAATAATAATAAATTATTCATCTAGTATTCTAATTTTTTTTACCACTTTTAATAATTGAATAAAATAATTGATTTCAAATTTATAGTCATTATTTAAAAAATATATAATAAGATCCATTTTATTCTTAGGCATAAAGGACAAATTACCCAGGTAATAATCTAGTTACAATGTTGAAAAATAAAATTTTCAAAAGTGAGTAACCTTAGAGGTAAAGGGCCTAACATGTTCCAAACATGTTTCTATTTCAGTTTTGGAAGTTTGTACTGAACTTATAGAATCTAAAATCCATTATTTTTCAAAAACAAATTCAACTTTTCCTGAGAATTACTTCCCATTATTAAAATTTTTTGGATATTTACTAAAATACTACCCCTCTTCACTTATAAAATATAAACTCCTCTCCTCACTTTTTGTTACACAAAAAATATAAAATTTCAGAAAAAAGTATATAAAAACCTCTTATCCACAATTTTATCCTTATTAAGGAGGTTCTGGTCATCTCAAAAGACCTCCATCTAAATGCCTAATCCTTTTCTTAATGCCTAATCCTCTTATTAAAATTATAACATCAGTATCATTATTATACTAGTGTGTTATTATAATTATGGTAAAATAATTAACCACCCACTTTCCATTAAGAAAAATGAAAACGTGAACTGTGTGTTGTGCAGACTACCGCCTCCACGACATGACTTGTTTCATTTTCCTTCACCACTAAATAAGGATGGAAATAAAAGATAATTTAATATATAATTATGATTTTACTTATATATTTTCAATTTTTAAATGATAATCCATATTACTCATTTCCCCTTTTTATGGATATTGAAATTGTTAACCATGCATATGTTTAGACTACTGCCTCCATGTAATGATGGATTTCTATTATTCATTTCAACTATGTCTTACATGGATGGTCATGAGAATGATTTAAAAGGATAAATAAGATTTTTTTTAAATTAATAAGGTTCTATTAGTAAAAATTTAATATCTAGTTAATTATATAAATGGTAAACCATCATTATAAAATTATCCATCTTAAACAAGCGAACTAAGTGGAAAAAATTTATCTAGAAAATGAAATTGTTTCATATCCAAAATTTCATCTTGTAATTATTTAAAATTTAGATATTTCAAAATAATAAATATAAAATTAAATCATTATTCTACTAGTGAAATTATATTATGACTTAATCACATCATAAGTATTTATTAATCATGGCATGTTTACCTTTGGGTTGGTTTGACCACCTACTAGAACAATGCTATGAAATTATGTCATGGATGATTAGGAAAAAATAATTGTAGGTATTATATGATATAAATATGTAAATAATTATTATTATTTTTTATAGAAAAGATGCATCAATATTGAAATCTTTAATTAAGAAAACACCCTTCATAGGTTAAAAATCCTAGAAAAATATTTGTTATTGATTTCGTCATATAGGATAAAGAATGAATAACCCATAAAAGTAAATTGATAATTCATAAATAATTCTAAGGAATAATTTAGAGTAACATTAATGAACATTTAATTATTAAAATTGGATGAAGAAAAAATATCGACATTGCTCCAACACAACTTGTACAAACAGTCAAAACTATAAACACCCGATGTGGGAAAATGGGTAAAAACTGACTAATATACATTAAAATAATTATTATAACTTAAAATTATAAATTATATTAGGTATAAATATGGTTTATAAATTACTAATTGATATATTAATGTTTATTATATAATATTTTATTATACATATTACTTATTATAGAAACAAAGTAAATTTTTCATCCCCCAAATTAAATTTCTTAAGAATGATTTATTATTGTGAACTATAACACCTTTTTCATGGTGTTATTACTACCTAATGAATTAATTTTACAATATTCATGTAATTCATGGGGTTTTAAAGTACATGTCTTCTTATTTCATTAAATGGATTTTGATTCTAAGGATATTATGGTCATAAGCTTCTTTGTTAAGTCAACTCCTTTCATTGGGTTAAGATGCTTCTTCTTAAAATTATTTATTCCAATATTTATTTCTTCCAATCAAAATATTTTATGAGGATTTTATTTATTTTTCAAGGATACATGATTAAAGATAATTTATAGAAGTAAAAAAAAATCAAATTATTTTTACTTACCTTTTGGAAATATTTATGTCTTTTTCAAGTCACCATTATTAAAGATTGTTTTAAAAGTGAATGTTTTCAATGTTGTTTCACCTATATATTTTGAAACCTTTATTTATATTCAAGTATATTTTATTTGGAACTCTTTATAATAAGTTTTTCATAATTCTACTCTTTCCTTTAACTTATACTTCAATGTTTTAAAAGGATTTTTGAAAACTTTTGTATTTTCACTTATATTTACTCTCAATGTTTTGTCTTACATAAAGTGATATTTTGATCACCCTTTATATGTTATTAAGATATTATTTGTTTTGGAAAATGAGTTTTTTTATATTCTATGATTTATGAAGTATATGTTATTTGATGTTTTTGAATGTTTTAAGAAACTCATTCTTTCTCCATGGGTTTTTTAGGAGATGGTGAATGCTTGATTTCCTTATGGAACTCATATGTGTGGATGATTATGGGTGGGGTAAGATATCTCCATCCAAATCATTGGTTATGGTTTAATTTCACATGAGAATATATAATACTATGTGATTTATATATGAGGATAATTGTTCACAATTTTTTTGTGTGAATGATATACAAGAAGCATTGTTTACAAGTTTATTATGCTAATGAGATGTGGAAATCTTTATTCCCAAGTTTACTATTTGAATGAGATGTGATAAGATATGTTCACTGGTGTTTTGTTTTAATTAGATGTTGGAAGATTCATTAAAATGTTTTTTTGTATGGATAATATGTGGGAATCTTTGTTCAAAAGTTGTTGCCCGAACATGGTTCTAAAAGATTTGTTTACAAGATTTTATATGCTTATTGTTGTGTCAAGTTTTCAAGTTACTAGTCAGGTTATACATAGTTTTGAAGATGCATTTTATTTTAATGAAATTCCATATTTTTATAATTAATTCTTATTTTTTAATTATTCAACACTTTTATATCCTTCCCACATGTTTTATGGTTATTGATGTATGCTTTGAGCTAGGTAATTTATTATATAGTTTATTAATTATATTTTAATGGTGTTATATATCTCTATCATGTTTTATGATTATTATCCATTGTATTTTGATTAAGTTATTTATATATTCTTCATATCCTCATTTAAGTTTATGATCTAATAGTTTGTGATATTTATTTTCCTTTACCGATCATTTGATATAACCCCTTTCTGATACATCCAATCCCCATGTTATTAAGATGATTGTTTCATGTTATATGTATAGAAAGGTTCAATAGGATCAAGAACATGGATAAAAATTTTCATTTATTTTAAACTAAATTATTTATATATAAAATCTATAATACTCTAAGCCTTTTAGTCATTGGGTCGTGCGATAGTTTGGGAGATTTGTTATTTAAATCATGAGATTAATGTATTATTTATGTTCTACTTATCTCGGGTCACTTTAGTTGGTATCAGACTATGGTTTAGTTATTTTTAGAGATTATTTTAGATAAATTTAGCGAAAACACTAGGGAAAAGTATAAGGGGTGAGTCTAAGTATAGGATAACATCCTAATGTTTTGGTAAAGTAGATATTGTGTGGTTCTACTAGTAATTGCATCCCTATGTAGATGCCAAAAGTGGAAGAAGGATCTGGAATAGTTGTACCTCGGGTAAATAACCTCAAAGAGGGAGTGTTGGGTATTAACACCACTATCACCTAGTGCATAACAAAGATAGATAACTGCATACCTAGTTTGAATCTCCTGGGGGATATTCTTTGGTTAATCACACTCCCTTTATAATATATTATAAAGGATTTATTATGTTATGGAATTATGTTAGGGAATATAAGATAACTCAACCAAAAGAAAACTATATTGAACCAAGGGTGATTTAGGATAAACTAAAATCTATTGTGCATGTTTCATAGAGTAACACTTTGAGGTTGAGTTTTTTTTCAATTCCCTTATGATGTAAATATTGATCACTAAAGATTAAATTTTTTGGTTTCAGAAATGGATATATCAAAGAGAAACCAAGTAAATAATGTACATTATGGAAAATATAATAGTGAAAAAACTGGTGGGATAAAAGCTGGTGTTGAAAACCTTATGGTTATTCTCACCTAACTATCTTGAGTTAGGATTAATAACAGGAGTCTTTTAAAACAGTTGAATTCACCAATGAAGATAAGGATCGAGTTTCATAGAACATTATTTGATGATGATGATGAAGGAAATATGATTCCAATTCCTACCTGTCTAAAATGTGAGAATACAAACATAATGGAATGTCTCATAAGAATAAGAAAGTTTTTCAAGTGTGTAAGGAATAGTCATAAAGCTCTTGATTATCAAGCTGGAATAAATAATCTAATCAATAAAATAGTATTTAAGAATTTCAAAATACAAAAATTTGTAGAGTTTAGAAATTATGAAGAATGATTTACTAACTCAATAGCTAAAGAGGATAACAAACATCATAAACCTCCTAATCCAAGGAAATAAAAGAAATTCTATGTTATTCCTACCACAAAATTTTTTTCCTGAAAAAAAAATTAAAAGTCACACTCAGCATCCACTCTAGATTTGTGGATATCCAATTTAAATATAGTTCTATCCACCCTTGTAGGCCTAGGATATTCTCTAAGAGAATCAAATCAACACCCTAATGATTTTACATTATCTTCTATTATTACTATATCCCAAATTAAGGATTATGGGATATGCTTCATGAAAGTCTTATTATCCAACTTTTGGATAAATTCAATGTGATTTTAGAAATGTATTAGTTATCTCTGTAATAACTCATAATTTTCTATGTAATGTTTTTTGCAGTTAATTGGAATTGTTTTGAGACCAGAAACCTAGAAGGCACCGGATTCTGAGGCCCGGTGAGCCCGGAAAAGAATTTTGAACTTTTTTTAGTTCACTTAAGTAAATGTGAAAGTGTATTTTTTAAAATTTTAAACCGTATCTCAGATTAAAAATTTGAGGGAATCGTTAAACTCAGAATGTCGGGATTCACCTAGAAAGGACCTAACTTCGACAGACAAGGGTTGACCAGAAAAGTTAGTTTTTAAACTTTTCAGAAAAAAATACAATAACTTACAAAGTTATTTTATTTGTTTTTCTAAATCTATGAGTGGTGACACGACAGCACTGCAGTGCCATGATGAGGTGATGACGAGTCACATTAAGTGAATCCCTTTAATGGATCTTAATGTGCAGTGTAATGACACATTAAATGAAGCGTAATAGATACATTGTTTCATAAATAAAACAGTGTAATGATGTGACGATGCAACGTAACAGAAACGCTGTGATGGGTTTTCTTTTAATGGGTTAATGCATTGGAGAAATGAGAATCAAATGGTGGTAATCCTCTAACGAAACTATGGTGAGAATTCTCTCCAATGATGAATGAATAACGTAGGCGAATCGCTAACTGTGTCAATAAAGAACGGGACTGGTGAGCAACGAACGTCGATGGATTCAAGTGGAACTTGAATCCACGAGGGAGGAGCACTTCAAGGATGAACATCAATTAAGGTAGAGGTTTTATTCTAAGTGAATTATACCTTTCCCATGTTCTTTCTTTTAAATGACGAACATGGGTTAACTCACAAACAAGTTAACCCGCAGTTTGATCTTTCATGTGATATGGTTAAATATGTGGGATAAAAGAGAATATTAAATCTTAGTGATTTATAGTTGTATATGCTTCATGTTTCCGATAACAGGAAAAAATCTGAGCCAACATGAACAAAGTACAATTTGTTTCATTTGGGCGTTCATGTGTTCTTCGTGACCAAACTTCTGAATCGGTGGTAGGTCGACCTTGAGGCTATAGTAGGGATGGTGGAGATCCAAGAAGCTTGAGGGATTAGATGGTTCGAGAATTGGACCACTAGAGTGGACTCGGTGGTCCGTGGAAGATACTTTCATCGCATCGGTGCTCAAAATAGTGCTGATAAAGGTCTAGATACCTGGGATGTGTGGTTTATTTAACAGCACACCCAGCACCTGCACACGAACCAAACACCGAAGAACGACACAACACACACCAGATTTTGACAAACAATGCTATATACATTTACTTAACATCATGAATACAAAAAAACACTACTATATGCATTTAAAGAAATGTTTTATATGGTTACAATTACAATTATCCAAAAAATAGTTACAAACATTAATGTTTCATCTTTTAGCATCCGTGATCCCCTCTCCAAAATTTTCATCCATGGTATTAGTTACCGAACAAAGCATTCAAACTCAATAAAAAAATTCCACCTATATAAGAAAACAAATATTATGTTATTAATACAATAATGAAATAAATTAAACATTAATATGAAAGAATACTTTAATATGGAAATGTGAAACTAAAATATGGAAATGATAAACTCAAATATTTTCATTCTGATAACAATGAAAGGGAATAATATAAAATAAATATGTTTTTTGATTATTTATCTCATTTATTAAATATTTCTTCTTTATCTAATGAAAATATTTATGATGCATAGAATTTCACTAAATGAGAATGAAATACTTAAGAATGAAATTGATAGTTTAAAGGAGAGTTCAACTACTTTTTTAAAAAGAAGGGGTTGTTTGATAAGTCAATGGATATAAATAAACCAATTAAATTTAAACATGATTTTGGCTATAATAAGAAAATACCTAAATTATAAACTAATAACAAACACTTTTAGCCATACCAGTCACACCATGCATCGGATTGTGGTGCGGTTGATTTTTACATGTCACAAATGACTCATGGATCGTTTTCCTAAAATATCAAAACAATCTGAATGTGTCTACTCGGTTTGTTGTATGTCACTTATTTTTGTTTCTAAAGTTAATGTCAATTTTAAACTGATAACAGACACTTTTATCCATAACAGTCACACCGTTCATCGGATTGAGGTGCGGTTGATTTGTACACGTCAAAAATGACTCATGGATCGTTTTCCTAAAGTATTAAAACAATCTGAATTCGTTTTCTCGGTTTGTCGTATGTCACTTGTGTTTGTTTCTAAAATTAATGTCAATTTTAAACTGATAAAAGACACTTTTATCCATACCGGTCACACTGTGCATTATATTGATGTGTGGTTGATTTTTACACATCACAAATGACTCATGGATCATTTTCCTAAAGTATAAAAACAATTAGAATGCATTTTCTCGGTTTTCCGTATGTCAATTGTGTTTTTTTTTTCTAAACTTAATGTTAATTATAAACTGATAACAGACACTTTTATCTATATCGGTCACACTGTGCATCAAATTGAGGTGATTTTGATTTGTACACATCAAAAATGACTCATGGATCGTTGTCTGAAAGTATCAAAACAATCCGAATGCATTTTCATGGTTTTCCAAATGTCACTTGTGTTTGTTATAAAGTTAATGTCAATTTTAAACTGATAACAGATACTTTTATCCATACTGGTCACACCGTGTGTCGGATTGAGGTTCAGTTGATTTTTAAAGATCGCAAATGACTCATGGATAGTTTTTCTAAAGTATCAAAACAATCCGAATTCATTTGCTCAGTTTTTCGTATGTCACTTGTGTTTGTTTCTAAACGTAATGTCAATTATAAACTGATAACAGACACTTTTAGCCATACCGGTCACACCGTGTGTCGAATTGTGGTCAGTTTGATTCTTACACACCACAAATGACTCATCGATCATTGTCCTAAAGTATAAAAACAATCTGAATGTGTTTTCTAGGTTTGTCGTATGTCACTTGTGTTTCTAAAATTAATGTCAATTTTAAACTGATAACAGAAACTTTTAGTCATACTGGTCACACCATGTGTCAGATTGAGGTGATTTTGATTCTTACATTTTATAAATGACTCATGGTTCATTTTCCTAAAGTATCAAAACAATATGAATTCATTTTCTCAGTTTGTTGTATGTCACTTGTGTTTGTTTCTAAACATAATATCAATTTTAAACTGATAACAGACACTTTTAGACATACTGGTCACACCGTGCATCAGATTGAGGTGAAATTAATTCATAAATGCCAAAAATGACTCATGGATTATTGTCCTAAAGTATCAAAACAATCCAAATGTGTTTGCTCGGTTTACCGTATGTCACTTGTGTTTGTTTCTAAACTTAATGTCAATTATAAATTGATAACAGAAACTTTCAGCCATATCGGTCACACTGTGCATCAGATTTAGGTACGGTTGATTCGTACATGTCATAAATGACTCATTAATCATTTTCCTAAAGTATAAAAATAATCCAAATGTGTTTGCTCGGTTTTTCATATGTCACTTGTGTTTGTTTCTAAACTTAATGTCAATTATAAACTGATAATAGACACTTCTAGCCATACCGGTCACACCGTGCATTGGATTGTGGTGAGGTTGATTCATACACGTCAAAAATGACTCATGGATTATTTTCCTAAATTATCAAAACAATCTGAATGCATTTTTTTGGTTTGTCGTATGTCACTTGTGTTTTTAAAATTAATGTCAATTTTAAACTGATAACATAAAATTTTAGCCATAACGGTCACACCGTGTGTCGGATTGAGGTGGGGTTGATTTTTACATGTCAAAAATGACTCATGGATCATTATACTAAAGTATCAAAATAATCTAAATGTGTTTTCTTAGTTTGTCGTATGTGACTTGTGTTTGTTTCTAATGTTAATGTCAATTTTAAACTGATAACAGACACTTTTAGCCATATTGATCACACTATGGATCGGATTGAGGTATGGTTGATTCTTACACGTCACAAATGACTCATGGATTTTTTTCCTAGAGTATCAAAACAATATAAATGTGTTTTCTCAGTTTTCCGTATGTCACATGTGTTTTTTTAAACTTAATGTCAACTATAAACTGATAACAGAAACTTTTAGCCATACCAGTCACACTGTGTGTCAGATTGAGGTGAGGTTGATTTTTACACATCAGAAATGACTCATGGATCGTTGTCTTAAAGTATCAGAATGACCCGAATTTTTTTTCTTTTTTTGTCTTATGTCACTTGTGTTTCTAAAATTAATGTCAATTTTAAAATTATAATAGAAAATTTTATCCATACTGGTCACACCATGCATCGGATTGAGGTGGGGTTGATTCACATACATCACAAATGACTCATGGATCATTTTCCAAAAGTATCATAACAATAAGAATGCATTTTCTTTGTTTTTCGTATGTCACATGTGTTTGTTTCTAAAGTTGATGTCAATTTTAAACTGATAACAGACACTTTTATCCATACTGGTCACACCGTGAGTCAGATTCAGGTGTAGTTGATTTTTAGACATCACAAATGACTCATGGATCATTTTCCTAAAGTATAAAAATAATCCGAATACATTTTCTTAGTTTTCTGTATGTCACTTGTGTTTGTTTCTAAACTTAATGTCAATTATAAACTGATAACAAACACTTTTAGTCATACCGGTCACACCATGCGTCAGATTGTGGTGATATTGATTTGTACACATCAAAAATGACTCATGGTTCATTTTCCTAAAGTATCAAAACAATTATAATGCATTTTCTTGGTTTTTCGTATGTCACTTTTGTTTGTTTCTAAACTTAATGTCAATTATAAACTAATAACAGACACTTTTATCCATACCGATTACACCATGCGTCAGATTGAGGTGAGGTTGATTTGTACACATCACAAATGACTCATTGATCATTTTCCTAAATTATCAAAACAATAAAAATGTGTTTGCTCAGTCTTTCGTATATCACTTGTGTTTTTTTCTAAACTTAATGTCAATTATAAACTGATAACAAACACTTTTATCCATACTGGCCACATCGCATGCGAGATTGAGGTGAGGTTGATTCGTACACATCAAAAATGACTCATGGATCATTTTACTAAAGTATCAAAACAATCTGATTGTGTTTTCTCAGTTTTTCATATGTCACTTGTGTTTGTTTCTAAAGTTAATGTCAATTTTAAACTGATAACAGAAACTTTTAGCCATATTGGTCACACCATGCATCGGATTGGGGTGCAGTTGATTCTTACAGATCACAAATGACTCATAGATCATTTTAATAAAGTATCAAAAAAATACGAATGCTTTTTCTTGGTTTTTCACATGTCACTTGTGTTTGTTTCTAAACTAAATTGTCAATTTTAAACTGATAACAGACACTTTTAGCCATACCAGTCACAACATGCATCGGATTGAGGTGAGGTTGATTTGTACACATTACAAATGACTCATGGATCATTTTCCTAAAGTATCAAAACAATATTAATGTGTTTTCTTGATTTTCCATATGTCACTTGTGTTTTTTTATAAAGTTAATGTCAATTTTAAACTGAAAACAAATGCTTTTAGCCATACTGGTCACACCGTGTGTCGGATTGAGGTGAGATTGATTTGTACACGTCATTAATTACTCGGGGAACATTTTATTAAAGTATCAAAACAATTTGAATAAATTTTATTGGTTTGTCATATGTCACTAGTTCATAAGAGTCTCTCATTAAGTTATTCTTTTCTAGAAATCCAAATCATTTCTAAAACCATTCTTCATAACCTAAGGATATGAAACATAAGAAAGGGTGATCATAGATGCTAAATAAGTTTAAACAAGGGATATATCAATGATCATATAAGTATAACATAAGTAGTAAGAATTTACCTTCATTTTATTTGTTTACATTCTTCCATCAGGTATGCTTCCAATTCATTTATAAACACATCTATATCATCTTGTGAATATGAGTTTTTTCGACAGTTATGGTAGTACTGAAAAAATATAAATACACAAAGGATTAATAATTATTTTAAATGAACTTGTAATTATTTTCAAAAATACCTCTTCAGGGATTCTAGTTTGTTGATGAAATATGATCTCTTTCATAAATTTAAAAACATAATAACCGCATTCCTTTCCATTTGTTTGTTCCAGACACTGTAGAAACATCAAGAAAAATAAGTAATTTGTTTTTATTTGTGTTTAGATAGTGTAATATTATTATATATACTGTGATACTTTTTCAGTTGTAGATCTTGTCTACATGGTCATCCTTAGGCCCTAGATTCATTCCATGAAGTAGAAAATTTCTTACACCACCCTATCATAACAGAATCCTTGTTAAAAGAAAATATAAATTATATAACTAGATATTTAGTTCTAAAATATTGGATCTAGTGTATAAAAATTGACAAATGTCATCATGTGTGTTCGGTTTGTTGGATATCCGTGTTTTGAATCCAGAAAATAAATCTTTGGAGTATCCAAATTCACTGCAATGAGCATCCAATTCTGTCTAAAAACACGAAAAGGAATAAGTAATGATAGAAATGAAAATATAATTTATATGATTAAAATGTAGAGTCTTACCCCTACATAGTTGGTATTAAAAAGATCATGTCATTCATAATTTTTCTTTCAAAAGTTTTGAGCAGGTTTGACACTATTCGATCCTGAAAAGCGGAATTTATTTTTGTTAGTTCTGTAGAGGTGGTGTGAGGACTAACGAGTCCAAATTTGTAGTCATGGGGAAATCCCATCAATTGTTTTTTATATATATGCCTGCGAAAAATATGAACTGTATTTAGTCATAATTATTATAGTATATCAGCTTTTGTAAAATCAAATAATGAAAACATACCTCATGTATACATTTACAACTGAGGTGTCTAGCCAATCATGTGTGATGATTTCAGCTACAGTGCCAGCACTAATGTAATCTGTTAGTTCCTCTCCGTACATATCTTTTTCACAAAACTTTTTTTGACTATTGTCGCCTTTCAATTTCGTATCCACATGAGCCTGTAATGATATTAAATGTGGAAATATAACGGGTGGGGTGAAGGTGCTCTCAGTATATCGTTTTGATTAGCTGGTTGATCCTTTTGAGCCTCTCTTTCATTTCATCTCATTCCTTTTTTCCTTCTATAATAACATTCATCATTTCAACCCTTTTTTCATTAAATGTTAAAGGTTCATATTGGAAAATAAATTGGAAATGAATACCTCCTGGTCGAAATTTTTTTACAAGATTAGACAGCCATGTGATGAATATTCCAACATCTTTTTCGACCGTATGAATGTTGTCATCATCATTTGGAACAGGTAACTCAGTGCTCGGATCATGAGCTATGTTAATCGAAACTCTGACATGGCCTGTTGGTAGTGTTTTGCAGTGTAGCATGTCATTTTGCATATTGAACACCATAGCCATCACTACAAGGCGATGGGTGGGAGTTGATAGATATAAATCACATTCATTTTCACCCAGTATAATATCAGTATAGTAAAGGTATCAATTTCTATGTGATTGAAATTTCGTAGAAAAAATTATTATAACATTTATTACCTTAGTTAAGTCAGGTCTTTGAGGGGAATGGCTCACCTCAAAGCTGGTGGGGGTGGGGCGGGATCTTCTCGAGCGGGTTGTTCTTGAGTTGTTTATTCTCCTCACCTCTCCCCCATAAAAGTTTCTAGCGTCTCTCTCCGAGTTTGTAATTGTTCTTCAAGGGTAGATAGTCTATCTCTTAGCATTTTCATTTATTCAGTTTTCTCCTCCTCTTGATTTTTTCTGAAAATATGTTCGGGGAGTCACCCCAAAACCCGCACCTCTGACACGGTCATGTTGTTCTGGTTGTTTCAAGGCAGCTGAAAGTATGTCTGCATACGGTGTGGGTGTTATTGATTCTTGTGACTATTTCAGATAGAAAATATAGGAAAATAATTAATCATCATTATGTAATAGAAATTTAAATCAAAACAAATTTATATTATGTCATACTTACACATGTTTGACACACTTTTGTGGGTTTTCATCTATCAGTATACCCCCATTATTTACACGAGATGCCTTCCATAGAACATGGCATGGGATGGAAGTGTCTTTGGATTTCGATTCATCAATATACATATAAATAGAGAAACATGGTTACGGTTTTGTTTTATGTCACATAAAAGTATTATAGTAGATTTAAAATACGTACTAATTGTTTTTAAATTTAAGTGTACCCCAACCTTGCTTTAAGGTAGGGGTACGCTGGTTTTGATGCCCGTTATTTATTTTCAACACTCAGTTGATGTTTCATAAATAAAAAACTATCAATCAAAGTGATGAATACATGAAACATTAAACAACGTATTACCAGACACAATGTACCTAAAAACCTTGATTCGCACGACGGTTGCAAAACGCACCCCACGCTCATTGGGATATCAAGTGTTCGTAAAGAAAAGGTGGGTGCGGCTTGATTTTTCATTCAGCATATTTAAGATGATATTTCGTTAAAATGTTACGGAAGCCTCTATGAATCCTTCCTATAAGTCTTAATACATATTCTTTGTGCAAGGTATCTACTATAAATTCACTCTACAAGAGATAATGAATAGTAAGTCAATGTTTCAGTATTTTATTTTATTTTAATAAATTAAAAAATAATAATATCATGTTGTTACCGTAATATCTTCTCACATTAGTGTCTTAAGCCCACTGATAACATAGTGCCACGACTCTACATCAATCAGCATGCATTTCTGACTGACGATTCCAATGTAGCTACTAAACATGGCTTTGTTAGGGTTAACATGTTGGCCTCGATTATTCCATCCCACCTGATATTTTATGCCTTTTGTTTTTTCCTTAAGGATTTTGGATAACATTTTCAAACTATGGTGCACCTGTCTTTTTTGGGTCGTCGGGGTTTCATTTTCTACCATTTCCTCTGTTTCAGCATCATCATTATATTCCTCTGAAGTGCTAGCATCGGTACTGGGACCAGCAGCAATAGATTGAGAAACCTGTTGTACCTCAACACTACGACCAACTACAACATGTTGGGAAACCTATTATACCTCATCATTGGGACCAGCAGGAATAGGTTGAGAAACATTTTGTACCTCAACACTGGGACCAGCTGCAACAGGTTGAGACACCTATTGTACCTCAGCACTAGGAACAACAGGAATAGGTTGAGAGGCCTATTGTGTCTCTAGATTGGGTGCATCAGCAAGTGAAGAAGTAATTATCTGCAGAAGTGGTTTACCATATAATTTAGATTACATAAAAGTAGAAGCGAACATATAATAACATAAGGTAACACAATCTATATTACAATAAAAAAAATAACCTGATTATTGAACTCTTTTTTTAAGGTTCAAGGGATTTTACCCCTCTATCGACTATCCAAATCCATTCATTGTGGTCTCCTATGACATAAAAAACACCATCTACATTGGGATTTCTGTGAAATGATTGTGAATTCCTAATTAAAGGGTCATCCTCCATTGATTTTTTATCTATCCCTTCAGTTGTTTTGGTCGATAACAGAACAATTTTCCAATTTCAGTTAGCGGGATATGGAACATAAAATACTTGCACTACCTGTGATTCCATTATAAAAAGTTCTTCATTCTCCCCTTCCTTACTAAAATCAACATTCACAAATCCCAATTCATCTATTTTAACAACACTCATGTTATCAACCCACTTGCATTGAAAAATAGGCACTTAGAATTTCATATAATCCAACTCCCATATTTGTTTGATGATGCCAAAGTATGATATATTCGTATAAATTGGATTTATGTCCTTAGCACTGGAAACTTGCATCGCTTCAGCTAAAAGTGTAAACCCACTATTCTGCATGGTACTATCTTCATCATGTTCATTAGTATAGAATGTATAACCATTAATTACATAATTATTGTAATATAATATATACACACTTGGTCCTCCGGCTATCCATCAAAGTCATTCTGAAATTGAGTCTGGATTTTTATCTGAATTCTTAACAATATGGTCCTGAAACCATCCTATAAACTGTCGATTATGTGTATCTGATATCCATTTTTAAGCCCTAGATGGATTCAAATTCCTAAGAATTTCGTTTTGAGATTGAACATATGGGTCAACTTCAAAACTGTTATGCAAAACGTAAAGGTGGACCTGCTCCCGATCTGTAATATTGATTGTGACAACCTCTCTTCCATAAATTCCTTCACCCTCATGTTTCCCAGTGTGACGTGATTTTGGTAGGCCAATGCTTTCCACACCAGACAGGTATTCGGTATAGAATTTAACAGCTTCCTCAACAATATATCGTTCTGTAATACAACCCTCTAGACAACTTTTATTTTTGACATACCCTTTCAAAATATTCATATATCGTTCAATGGTGTACATCCATCTATAATGTACAAAACCACATAGTCGAATCTCTATCACCAAGTGAACCATCAAATGAACCATCATATCAAAGAATTTAGGTAGGAAGAACATTTCCAATTCACATAATATGACGGCTTTTTCTCTTTCCATATTTGGAAATTTCGTGGGGTCTATAACTTTGCCGCATATAGATTTGAAGAATAAATAGAGCTTCGTTAATGTGTGGCAGACATTCTTGGAAAAATGCAACGTAAAGCTATAGGAAAGAGATCTTGCATCAAAACATGGAAGTCATGTGATTTTAGACCCTCTAACTTCAAATTTCTCATTGAAATAAGGTTCTTGATATTTGACGAATACCCCTCGGGAACCTTTTCATCATTCAAGAAGTTGCAAAATTGATATATATCCTTCCTAGAAAGTGTGTAAGCAACAGGAGTAAGAAATGTCCATTTTTCACCCTTCACTAGTGCCAATTATTCTCATATTCCTATCTCAACCATGTCTAAACTAGCCTTAATTCCATAATTTGTTTTTTCAGGTGTATTTAGAAATGTGTCGATGACACTATCACATAAATTTTTTTCAACATGCATAACATCAAGAAAATTTCTGACATACAGACAATTCCAATATGGTAATTCAAAAAAAACTAATCTCTTTTTCCAACCGGTTTTCGTAAGGTTTTTTGAAACCGGTTTACCAAATGTAGTGTCCACATATTTTACTTTATCAAACAATTGATTGTCTATTAGTGGAGATGGTGATGTACATTCTTCTGAACTTCCATCGAATGATTTCTTCCAAGATCGGTACTTATGTCATCAGGGTAGAAATTTTTGATGTCCTAGAAACATGGTTTTTATGAATGTTTCAACCTAATTGAATGTGTACCTTGTTCACAAATGGGAAACCCTTGAGTTCCTTTAATGATATATCCTGAAAAATCTCCATAATCAAGGAATTCATTTATCATCTCGTACAACATGGCTCTCAAAGTGAAATATTCATTTTTGTAAGCATCATAAAATGTAACACCTAAATCCCACAATAATTTCAAATCTTCGATCAATGGATATAAATAAACATAAATATCATTACCCAGTTGTTTTGGTCCTCATATAAGCATATATAACATGATGTATTTTCGTTTCATGCATAACCACGGTGGTAAGTTATAATTTACCAACATAACCGGCCATGTACTGTGAGTGCTGCTTTGGAAACCAAAAGGATTCACTCCATCTATAGATAACGCAAGACTAAGGTTTCTCAGCTCTTTTCCAAATTCAGGACACTCATGATCAATTCTATTCCACTAAGGAGAGTCTGTCGGGTGATGTAGTTTCCCATCTTTAATTCTTGTATCTACATGCCATGTCAATTGTCATGCAGTCTCCTCACTTACATATAGGCGCCTAAAACTTGGAATGATTAGAAAGTACCATACAAATTAGTAGGAATGGATTCATCTTTCTTGTATCGAGAATCACCACACTTTGGGAATTCTTTAAGTGATTTTTGGTCCTTAAGAAATAGTATACAGTCATTCGGGTAGCTGTGTATTCTTTCAGAAATCATACCCATCGAGCATAGCATTTGTTTAGCGTTGTATGTTAGACTTTGGAGCTCATTATCTTTTGGGAGAATTTCATTCAGGAGAGCAATTAGTTCCATAAAACCGTCATCAATCCACCTATTGCCTACTTTCAAATTATACAGCTTCAGTACGGCTGACAGTGCTGTATATTTAGTGAAACCAGCATACAATGGCATCTTTTCACAACTTTTTAACTTCTCAAATAATTTTGGGCAATCACAAAGTTCATCTTTAACTATCATTGTCATTTTCATAAAACCTTCATCATTAATCACATCTCTAATCACATCCTTCATATGGTCATATTCATTTTTCATGCTTGTAATCATATCAGATGATCCATAAAATGTAATGTTATCCCAGCCACTACCTACATTCACTATTTCCCCATGTTTATTCCAACATGTATAACTTTAATCTATTCTATGACAGATCAAGTGTTCTTCCAACTCCTCAGGAATAATTTTTCTTGAATAACAACAGCGTAAACATGGACAAAGGATTTTAGAAGGGTCATATGCATGATCTTTTTCAAACATGATAAACTCTTTCACACCCTCTTCATACTCTTTTGTCAACTGATTGGAATTCATCCATTCTTTATTCATATTCATCCTATTTGAAATCTAAAGGATGGGTATATAGGTTAGGGGAGAGGGAATATGAATATAATTTAGATAAAAAACTAGATACTTTGAAAATGGTGGGGGTGTGCTCATTTATAGCAAAACTTAATGGAATTTTCACTGCCTCTTTAAGATTTCTCTCTCTCCCAGTTATATCCCAAAGAAGAACTCCCATAAATGGAACACCAATAAGACCTATATTTCTAGTAAAATCAGACACTTCATTAGATTCCTTTTTATCCACCTCGGATTAGGTTGGTAGACATAGAAGAATGACAAATGATATAATATTTGGCCCCAATATCTTCCCACAAAGACAAACCTTAACGTAATCATTTGAATGGAGATCTAGAGATACATGAACCAACACTGTGAAACAACCAATATACTCCATCAATAAATGATCACCATACTATAGTATTAAGGAACTCATGGTCCTTATCCACTCTCAATGTATCTGGGTAAAATAGCCGATTAAACACTTCTTAGAAAGTGATTCATGTGAGATCCTCATTAATTCCTGAAACAACCATCAACTCCCACTACATACTACCCTATAATGACTAGGCCCCATAGGAAATGCATTGAGTTATAACATGAAACAATACTATACCTTGATTATGGAACACATAATATATAATTGGATTACCCTAAGTGAACTAAATAGCACTAAACCCTATATTTTCCTCATGGTATCATCAGGAGGAAACCCCTAGTAGAATATAACCATACCTAGGTAACTATCTAGTGCATAATCTTTGTTAGTGTAGTTATCATATATATCCTCCACATAAAAAGCTAGAGTTACAATGATATAATTAAATGTTAGTGGGAAAAAAACAATAAGTTTGGACAGATATCACAAGAATAAATAATAAAACATAAGAAATAAACCTCATCTCACCTCCTATGAACTCTCAAAAAACAAACCCTTTTTTACATCATAATCATCAACAAAGAAAAGAAAAAGAGAAGGGGTTCACAATAATGGTTCTACAACATCAAGAAAAAGTCATTTCATATATTTAAAACCAAGCCTTGGAAAAATTGGACTAGAATTCAAATCCATAATACAACCATCTGGAAGTAAACCATATAAATTTCCTTTGAAATCACTTTAAAAGAAACCCTTAATTTTTAAAAATATCATAAAACATCACAATTACCAAGATATTTAAAAAAACTCAAACTAGACCTAAATATCCTATTTTTATAAACCATCTCTTTTTAAATCAAATAATTTTTGAATGGATCCTATTAAGAATTTAAAGAAGCACTAAAAGTGGTCACTTTGTATGAAAATAGGTTTTGAGCATAGAAACATGGGTAAATACCCCTTATATAAATAAAAAACAATGGTAAATTAGATTTCCCAAACATGGAACAATAAATACACATTATATAATTTAAAAAATTCTTAAAGTAGAAGTTGGACTAAGAAAGCAATCAAGGGATTTAAATTTAAAGGTTCAAGAAAGGAGAAACCAACCTCAATCACACCGCTTTTAAAAACAGCAATGTTAATCTTCCTTAAAACATTAAAGGCTCCCTAAAAAGCTAAGAGAACCCTAAAACAAATAAAACTCTAAATAAAACATAAATGTTCCATGAGAATTAGAATCTTAGATGAGCTATTACCTAAAAAAAATATAGATTAGATATAAAAGTCCATAAACATCTAAAAATGCCTCCAACATAACATAATTTTACAAGATCAACACGGGATCTAATCTCTCACAATTTCATCACGAATTAAGCTCTTACTTCCCACTAAGGGATTTTAAATCATTATAAAGATACTCTATTTCAAAATTCTACCAGATTTTAATATAAAATCAATAAATTTTGAATAAATAATGGATTTATTACCTAAGGAGGAGGAGCCGGCAGCGGCGGCAGAGGAGGGGGAAGCAGCGGTGGAGGAGGAGGAGGAGGAGGAGGCGGAAGAGGAGTAGGAGGCAGTGGCGGGAGGAGGAGGCAGTGGAGGAGGAGGAGGAGGAGCCGACGGAGGAGGAGGAGGAGGAGGCCACAGAGGAGGAGGAGGAGGAAACGATGGAGAGGAGGCAGTAGCGGATGAGGTCTCGATGGCGCAGGGTGCGGGTTCCGCAAAGGCTTGACAGGGTGTGGGAGGAGGAGGAAGGTAGGGTTACTTTATAAAACCCGCGGGAACCCTTTATCAGCTCTAGTTAAAAGCGCAGATAAAGGGGGTCTTTATCAGTGCTAAAATGAAAAGCGCTGATAAAGGGGGTCTTTATCAACGCTAAAATTATAGCGCCGATAAAGACCCACTTTATCAGCACTTTTATAGCACTGATAAAGACATCCTTTATCAATGCTAACAAAAGCGCTGATAAATGTATAAATTTAATAATTTCTTTATATTATTATATATTTATTTAAAATGATATATATGATAAATATATATTTATTTATTAATAATTATAACTATTAATAAATATATCTTTATTTATACTTATAAAATTATAAGAAATGTAGTTATTATATTTATAATCATATAAATATATAAAATAAATATATTAATTATATATATTTAAAATATCATAGATATATATAACTATATTTCTTCTAATTTTATTAATATTTATATGAAATATATATTTATTTATAAATATGATTATAAATAAATATATATGTATTAATTTAAATAATTATAAAATTATAACAAATTTTTATTAATTTCTAATATTTATAATTTTTTAATATATATAATTAATATATTTACTATAATTTTAAAATTATTTAAATATATCTTTATTGATTTATAACTATAAATAAAATTTGTATTTATTTATCAATATTTTTATAGATATTTATAAATACATTTATAAATATTTATTTAATATTATATAACATATTATATATGAAATAAAAATATATTTTTTATAAATAATAATTATTTAAATAAATATAAATTTATTTGTATTTATTTATAAATATTTATATATATTTATAAATATATCTATTTAATTATATATTTATAACTTTATAAGTAGTATAATAAATATATTTATTATAATTTTATAGTTATTTACATATATATAAAAATATATTTATAGTTATAATTATAACTATAAATAGTATACATTTATAAATATTTGTATATAATTGTTAATATATATATATATTAATAAAACTATAATATTATATGTATAATTTTATAATTATATATATATATAGTTAATTATAATTACAAATGTATTTAAAAAGTATTTATATATATCATTGAAAATATAATCAAATATATTTATTAATTAAATATAATGTAATTTTATAAGTACATTTTTTAGAACATATATATAGTTCATATGGGTAACATTAATTATGAATTAAATCAATAACACATCAACGACAACGTGATGTAATTATAATCTATAAATGAGCATTATTCATGCACATATGATCCATAACATATATGAATGATCAATATATTCATTGACCAAATTCATTAGAAAACACATATATATTCAATAGTTTTAATTACACATATATATTAAAAAGTATTATATATTTATAAATAAAAAAATACATTAAATATAACAAATATAATAAATATACATAATAACTATAATTAATTAATAAATATAATGAATATAATGAATTAATAAATCTAATAAATCTAATGAATATAATAAATATATATATTATTTAATGTAATTTATTATAATCTTATAATTATTTAATTATATATATATATTTAGTTATAACATGCGTTTTTTATTTAATGTATACAATAAACATTATTTTTGAATATAAATATAATAATTTCATATGAATTAATAATAGTTTTTATTAAAAAGATTTATCAGCACTTAAATAGCGTTGATAAATGTAACCTTTATCAGCGCTAAGAAAAAAACATCATATAAACATTAGTGAAATATAATTTATCAAAATAAGGATTCATTTTAAAAAATGACTCAATAATATTTCCCATTTTGATAATCATAAAAATGATAAGAAATAGTTAAATATAGTATAAATAGATGAGAAAATAGTTCCCCCTTTACATTTCACTTCTATAATTATTGATATATAAAAATTATACTTTCCATAAAAGTGTTTTCCCCCATGATTACCTTTTTCCCTTTTAAATGAAAAGACTTATTATGATAACCTTTCTCCCCGATTTTTATTCTCAAAAATAAGGGAAAAGTTATTGAAAATTTTATATAAGTTAAATAAAAATAGATATAGTTTAATAATATTTTCATTAAGTGATAAAAATAGAATACAATATTGAAATAAGGGCTTATATTTTATCTTTATATCCTCAACCTATTTCTCTAAGTCCTCATTCTTCTATCCCAATACTTTATATTTCATTTCAGGATCATCACACTTATTTTATAAATCATTATTATTTTTCTCCAACTCACTAAGTTTAATTTATTAATTCTTTGAAAACTCCAGAATCTTTATAAATACATTATATTTTTTAAGAAAATTTCACTTGAAATGAAACAAATCAGCCTAAATTTTCATAAGATGATTAATAATTTATTTTTAAGATGTCGTAGTCTTATCCAACTATATGGTATTGTTATTATGTTATATAATTATTATATAATTACTTATTTATGAAATTACTAAAACAACTATAATCAATTTTTTCAGGCAATCAGATTATATTGTCAAATATTTCTCCATTAATTTTAGTCTTGAAATGACATCAACTTTTACTGACTCCTCTAGAGTAATCTGACTAGGGTCATGTGGATGGATTTTAGAAATAGTATCCTTTCCACTCTCATAAACTCTGCTAAATAACATTTTAAGTACCTTAGATTTCACTTTATATTTTCCTTTTACAAATATTATGTTCAATATCTTGCTCCACACGAAACATCGAACTAAAAAAACTATGATATCTTTCAGTAAAATATAAATGTTAAATATGACCATTAAATCCTAACCATTTATTTTTTTGGCATGAATACGATTAACCAAAATATGAAATATGTAAATTATGAAAATAAATACTACTTTTAATTCTAATGAAATGCATTGGTATAGCTAAAATAACATATAAAATCATTATATACTAATTTTTTTTTAAATTAGTGTTTTATTTTATGAAACTAAGAATATTATAATTAAATAACAATAAAATATATAAATATACTTAATAATATATTAAAATTAAATTAAATATAAATTAAGACGAAATAAGAATAAATAATAGTTGGCATTTTGAAAATCTATTTTCCAAAACAAGTTGTTTTCCACTATATTTTGGGATTCTAATTAAATTTTGAATTATAAAATTTTTTAAATTTCATCTGAAAAAATTAAAATCGTTTTTGGATTAATAAATATAATATAATATTAAGATTAATTTTTTGAATTTTTCTAAAACATTTGATTTTTAGGTGAATAGTGCAATTTACCATTTTTCCTAATGTTGTGGCTTTTATGAAATTAGTAGAATATAAGTATAAATTAGAATTTTGTGGAACCTTTCTTATAAAGAAAAAATACTTATTTTAAAAATTAATTCAAAATTTGAAAAAAAATTGTTTTTTATTTATGAAACCATATTTTACATTTTATAATTTATGTAATATTTTTTTTTAAATAAATTATTCATTTAGTATTCTAATTTTTTTTACTAGTTTTAAAAATTGAATAAAATAATGGATTTCAAATTTATATTCATTATTTAAAAATTATATAATAAGATCCATTTTATTCTTAGGCATAAATAATAAATTACCCAAGTAAAAAAATAGTTACAATGTTGAAAAGTAAAATTTTAAAAGTGAGTAACCTTAGAGGTAAAGGGCCTAACATGTTGGAAACATGTTTCTATTTGAGTTTTGGACGTTTGTACTGACCTTATCGAATCTAAAATTCATTATTTGTCAAAAAAATCAACTTTTTTTGAGAATTACTTCCCATTATTAAAATGTTTTTTATATTTACTCAAATACAACCCTTCTTCACTTATAAAAGGGAAAATCCTCTCCACACTTTTTGTTACACAAAAAACCTAAAATTTCAGAAAAAACAATATAAAAACCCCTTCTCCACAATTTTATCCATATTAAGGAAGTTCTGGTCATCTCAAGAGACCTCCACCTAAAGGTCTAATCCTCTTCTTAAGGGAGATAATCCCAGAAGTGAGGTTTAAGTTCCTAAATATCTCTTTCTTATTCGATTAATTTAATTTCTTTTCTTATTCCTAAAATATGATTTCAATATATTAAAATTATAACATCACTATCATTATTATTCTATTGTGTTATTATAATTATGGTAAAATAATTAACCACCCTCTTTCCATTAAGAAAAATGAAAACGTGAATTATGTGTTGTGTAGACTACCGCCTCCACGACATGACGTGTTTCATTTTCCTTCACCACTGAATAAGGATGGAAATAAAAAAGAATTTAATATATAATTATGATATTACTTATATATTTTAAATTTTTAAATGATAATCCATATTACTCCTTGATTTTTTCTATGGATATTGAAATTGTTAACCATGCATACGTTTGGACTACCGCCTCAATGTAATGATGGATTTCTATTATTCATTTCAACTATGTCTTACATGGATGGGAATGAGAATGGTATTAAAGGATAAATAAGATTTTTTATATATGAATAAGTTTCTGTGAGTAAAAATTTAATATCCTATTAATTATATGAATGGTAAACAATCATTATAAAATTATCCATCTTAAACAAGCGAACTAAGTGGAAAATTTTTATCCAGACTATGAAATTGTTTCATATCCAAACTTTCTTCTTGTAATTGTTTAAAATTTGGATATTTCAAAATAATAAATATAAAATTAAATCATTATTCTACTGGTGCAATTATATTATGACTTAATCACTT
Organism: Viscum album; assembly: GCA_963277665.1. Classification (NCBI taxonomy): domain Eukaryota; kingdom Viridiplantae; phylum Streptophyta; class Magnoliopsida; order Santalales; family Viscaceae; genus Viscum; species Viscum album. The sequence continues at coordinate 1,790,850,885 of OY728158.1, forward strand.
CATAAGCATCCATTAATCATCGTATGCTCACGTTTGGGTTGGTTTGACCACCTACTTGAACAATGCTATGAAATTATGTCATGGATGATAAGGAAAAAATAATTGTAGGTATTATATAATATAAATATGTAAATAATTATTATTTTTTTCTTCTATAAAAGATACATCAATATTTAAATCTTTAATTAAGAAAACACCCTTCGTAGGTTAAAAATCCTAGAAAAATATTCATTGTTGATTTCGTCATATAGGATAAAGAATAAATAACCCATAAAAGTAAATTTATAATTCTTAAATAATTTTAAGTAATAAGTTATAGTAACATTAATTAACATTTAATGATTAAAAGTGGATGAAGAACAAATATCAACACCGCTTCAACACAACTTGTACAAACAGTCAAAACTATAAACACCCGATGTTGGAAAATGGGTAAAAACTGACAAATATACATTTAAATAATGATTATAACTTAACATTATAAATTATATTAGGTATAAATATTGTTTAGAAATTATTAATTAATATATTAATGTTTATTATATAATATTTTATTATACATCTTACTTAGTATGGAAACAAAGTAAAGGTTTCGTGCCCCAAATTAAATTTCTTAAGAATGATTTATTATTGTGAACTATGACACCTTTAGCACGGTGTGATTACTACCTAATGAATGAATTTTACAATATTCATGTAATTCATGGGGTTTGAAAGGGAATTTCTTCCTCTTTCATTAAATGAATTTGGATTCTAAGGATATTTCGGTCATAAGTTTCTTTGTTAAGTCAACTCCTTTCATTGGGTAAAGATGCTTCTTCTTGAAATTATTTATTCGAATATTTATTTTTTCCAATCCACATTTTTTATAAGGAATTTTTTTATTTTTCTAGGATACATGATTAATGATAATTTATAGAAGTAAAAATTTTAAAATTATTTTTACTTACCTTTTGGAAATATTTATATCTTTTTCAAGTCACCATTATTAAAGATTGTTTTAAAATTGAATGTTTTCAAAGTTTTTTCAACTATATATTTTGAAACCTTTATTTATATTCAAGGATATTTTATTTCGAACTCTTTATAATAGGGTTTTCATAATTCTAATCTTTCCTTTAACTTATAATTTAATGTCTTATAAGGTTTTGTGAAAACTTTTGTATTTTCACTTATATTTACTCTCAATGTTTTGTCTTACATAAAGTGATATTTTGATCACCCTTTATATATTATTATGATGTAATTTGTTTTGGAAAATGAGTGATTTATATTCTATGATTTATGAAGTATATGTTATTCGATTTTTTTTAATGTTTTAAGAAACCCATTCTTTCTCCATGGGTTTTTTAGGAGATGATGAATGTTTGATTTCTTTATGGAAATCATATGTGCGTATGATTATGGGTGGGGTTAGATATCTCCATCCAATGAATTGGTTATGGTTTAATTTCACATGAGAATATTTAATACTATGTGATTGATATACAAGGATCATTGTTCACAATTTTATTGTGTTAATGATATAAAAAAGCATTGTTTACAAGTTTATTATGCTAATGAGATGTGAAAATATTTATTCCCAAGCTTACTATTTGAATGAGATGTGGTAAGATATGTTCACTGGTGTTTTTTTTCAATTAGATGTTGGAAGATTAATTCAAAAAAAAATTGTGTGGATGATATGTGGGAAACTTTGTTCACAAGTTGTTGCCTGAACAAGGTTCTAAAAGATTCGTTTACAAGATTTTATATGCTTATTGTTGTGACACATTTTCAAGTTACTATTCAAGTTAAACATAGTTTTGAAAATGCATTTGATTTTAATGAAATTCCATATTTTTATTATTAATTCTTATTTTTTAAGTATTCCACACTTTTATATCCTTCTCACATGTTTTATGGTTATTTATGTATGCTTTAAGTTAGGTCATTTCTTATATAGTTCATTAATGATATTTTAATGATGTTATATTTCTCTATTGTGTTTTATGATTATTATCCATTTTATTTTGATTAAGTTATTTATGTCTTCTTAATATCCTCCTTCAGGTTTATGATCTAATAGTATATGATATTTATTTTCCCTTGATGATCATTTGAGATGACCCCTTTCTGATACATCCAATACCCATGTTATTCAGATGATTGTTTCATGTGATATGTATAGAAAGGTTCTATAGGATAAAGAACATGGATAAAAGTTTTCATGTGTTTTAAACTAAATTATTTATATATACAATCTATAATACACTAAGCCTTTTAGTCATTGGGTTGTGTGATAGTTTGTGAGATTTATTATTTAAATCATGATATTACTGTATTATTTATGTTTTGCTTATCTCGGGTCAATTTAGTTGGTATCATACTAGGGTTTAGTTATTTTTAGAGATTATTTTAGATAAATTTAGAAAAAACACTAGGGAAAAGTATAAGGGGTGAGTCTAAGTATAGGATATCATCCTAATGTTTTGGTAAAGTATAGATTGTGTGGTTCTACTAGTACTTACATCCCTATGTAGATGCTAAAAGTGGAAGAAGGATCTAGAATAGTTGTTATTGGGGTAAATAACCACAAAGAGGGAATTTTGGGTATTAACTCCACTATCACCTGGTGCACAACAATGAGGGATAACTACATACCTAGTTTTACTCTCCTGGGGTATATGCTTCGGTTAATCACACTCCCTTTATAATCTATTATAAAGGATGTATTATGTTATGGAATTAGGTTAGGGAATATAAGAGAACACAACCAAAAGTAAACTATATTAAACCAAGGGTGATTTAGGATAAACTAAAAGCAATTGTGCAGGTTTCATAGAGTAACACTTGCAGGTTGAGTTTTTTCTTAATCCCTTTATGATGTAAATATTGATCACTGAATATTAACTTTTTTGGTTTTAGAAATGGATAGATCAATGAGAAACCAAGTAAATAATGTACATTATGGAAAATATAATAGTTAAAAACCTGGTTAGATAAAAGCTGGTGTTGAAAACCTTATGGTTATTCTCACCCAACTATCTTGAGTTATGATTAATAATAGGAGTATTTCAAAACATTGGAATTCACCAATGAAGATAAGGATGAAGTTTCATAGAATATTATTTGATGATGATGATGATGAAGGAAATATGATTCTAATTCCTACCTGTCTAAAATGTGAGAATAAAAACTTAAGGGAATGTATCATAAGAATAAGAATGTTTTTCATGTGTGTAAGGAATGGTCATAAATCTCCTGATTATCAATTTAATGGCCTGGGTAGTTGGAGGTCCATTACTTAGTAAAAATACGATGTTTGAGGTGTTCTGGGTGGTCTGGGAGGCCATCCCAACTTCTCGGTGAAGTTTGACCCGCGGTAGGCCTAGTGGTAGTCTTATCCTACCGGTAGTAGGCCTACAAGTAGCTTGGTCTACCGGTAGCTGCAGCCTACCGGTAGCTCGGCCTACTGGTAGCTCGGTCTATCGGTAGACGCAGCCTACCGGTAGCTCAGCCTACCGGTATCTCACTCTACTGGTCATTGTAGCCTACCGGTAGCTCTTGCCTACCCCACGGGTTTTCCAGTAGTGCCTCCTTTTTGTGTAAATTGAGTTTTAAACCCTATTTTGACCCCTTTACACCGGTTTTAAAGCCCATTAATTCCAATTAATGGCATTTGATTAAGTGAGGTACCCTGGTGTGCATCGGTTTAAATTGCCCCTAAAGCGGGGACCCTTTAATGACGTTTGGGGCCGCGTGGTCAACCCACGACCCCGCTCCTTGTACGGTTTCACGTTCATATATCAGTATCTCAACCATCCCCTACCTTTATAAATTAAAGGGTCCTCCCTGGGTTTCTTTTTCTCGATCACCCTGTGATCGATTCGTCTGCTCGTCCTTGAGTTCCCGAGGTCACACCCCTACAATTTGCACACCTCATATTCCTCGCGCGTCAAGAGAAGCTTCAATCATTGATCAATCAAGTAGGGGTTTCACCATCGTCTCTCCTTTATGTGTATCTAGCGGGGTGGGTATGCTACTATTTATGTTGAATTGGATGAACCAAACATTAATAAAGATAATAAATGGGCTCTAAATGAAGGGGAGGGGTGTGATCGATGATGTTGCTCTATTTTTTAATCCATGATTGATGATTTCTGAATTGTGTGGGCTTACGCCTACTGAAAATCATGGATGTTGGTGGTCCTTCTCTGTGAACTAATAAACCCTTACTTCTTCTGTTGGTCATGTAAAGGAAATTGGTTAATTACGTATATTCATCTAAATAAATTGAAAGCACCAGGATCAATCCTTTTCTGTGATAACCCTGGTTAAAGTACAACTGAATTGAAATCATAGAGTGTGTTAAATCTTTTAAATCTGAAAATACCGGTATGGGCCTTCTTTGTGTTGGTGTCAGTGGTTTGGTTGTTTTTATTCATGGGCCGATTGATGAGTGATGTGGGTGGGAATGGGATCCCCTGTTGTTATGGTTTCTCTGGTTGTGAATTTGAGGTCGCATGGTTGCCTTGCTTATATCACGAATTGGGGTGGGATCCTCTGTTATGGAGAAACCGTTGGCTCCTGGATCTTGGGGACATGGGGTTGTATCTTTGGGTTTTCTTCATTTTCAGTACTTCGAGGGATCTCACTTATCCCTTTGTTGTGGTGACTTAACAAGAGAAACAGGTGTGAATGTTTAAGTTTATGTTTGACTGTACTCTTTCCTTGGATTGTGCTTATGCTTGATAGTTGCCTAAGTAGGTTCAAAAACTTATCTAAACATTATTACTGAACATGAAAAAAGGATGGGACAAATGAGTTTTGGTTTGGTGTGAGTTGTGACTTGGTCATGGGTGCTGATTGTGTTCTTTAGGCTGGCTAAAGAAAAACCTAGATTTGGGTGAGTGCTTGTTACCTATACATATACTTGTAGTTTTTGTGTTTCTTATTCGCGCCCCACCCAAGTCAAGAACTTAGTGCCAAACACCCCCATTTCATGGGGGAGGGTGTTTTTCCCAGCACTTCTATTAGTGGGTGGTTATTAGCTCCTTTCTTCTCCCTTTCCCTGATAGCCCAAGTATTTTCGGGTAGGCTGTGATGGCCTGAAGTCCATTATTATCCCAAGAATATTCGGGCAGGGTAGTGTGGTGGTTGGCCCAGGTGTGTGCAGGCAGGTGGTTTCCCAATTATCTTCGGGATGAGGCCCAGGTGTCTTCGAGTGTGGCAGTGGTTGTTCTGTCCTAGGTGTTTTCAGTCGTGGTTACGTGTCACAGTTGTGGCCCTGGTGTCTACGGGTGGGGTTTGGCAGTCGGACTGCGGTGAGGTTGTGGCCCAGGTGTTTGTGGGCAGGGTTTGGCAGTGGGACTGCGATAAGAATGGCGGTATTGGTTCGATGCATAGGATGTCTTCAATAACCAGTGGGAAAGTGGTGCGGGGTACCCAAACATCGATGTTCTATTACTATACATTACTTAACTTGCGTTATTTGGGGAGTGTGCCTTGGTGAGGCTTGGGTGGTTAGTTTCCTTGCTAGGTGCTTGGTTTTCTCTTTTTCCATGGGGCATTAGCATGCATCCCCACTTGTACACAAGAGTATTTGGTTTTCCCTACTGAGTATACTTGTATGCTCACCCTACGTATATAAAACTAATTTCAGGTTTCCAGGAGGACTTTGGGGAACGTGCTAGACCGTACTAGCTCGGACCTTGTGATGGATCATTTCAGTTTCTCTTGTTCTTTTTTTTGGTATTTTTTCTTTTTAGTCTCCTTATAAATTGTGGTTTTTACTTTTGTAACATTCATTGGGAATGGTTCTTGGCTTTACTTTTACTTTCAGTTTGGTGTTGTGGGATTTACTATCTTATCTCCTGCTCCTATTAAAATAAAAAGGGTAATGTCTTCCATTTAGTATCTGATTCTATACCCTTAGCGCTGGTCACGACTCCAGGACCTATTGAAGTCGGGTCTCGGGGGTCATTATCTCTCCTTCAACTTAAAGAAGGAAGGTCCTAGCAATCTGCTGACCTTTCCCTCCTTTTGGTGAAGGCAGGTCATGACAGAATGGTATCAGAGCTCAGGTTGAGAGATAGGATGGAGTCTGGAGTTAGGCATAGTGAGGATTGCATGGGATGGTAGGGAAACAGTGTTGGGTGACCTTGGTGCATGAATTAGTCCAGGGAAGACCGGCTAGGACACGAGATTTTAGGGCCCCCCGTGATCCGATGTAAGGACTCTGGACCTATGGAACGACCAAGTGAGGCCACGCTGATTGTAGGGTAGAGACCCTAGTAAAGGTACATGCATAATAAATTTCTTGTGTTCTCATGTTTCTGGGGTGTTTTGGGAACTTGAAATAAATAATAAGTTAAGAAGTTTTAATAACAATATTCTGCACTACTTGGGCTTAGGTATTCCCTGTTTACCTTGCAGTTATGGCACCCGGGAGACGACCACGAGTTATACGGGCGATCGAGGCCCAGGAGGTTGACCTGGCTGATCGAAAGAGGGATGACTGATAGGAGGAAGACGATCAGTGGTAGAGGACTCTTTGAGCCTTCCAGTGACAGACCCTCAAGAATTATGAGGGAAGCACCTCTAACATGAAGATGGAGAGCTGGCTAGAAGAGCTGGTGATAGATTTCGGCCTGATTCGGGCCCCGACCGAGTACTGGGTTCCTCTGGACGTTATCTAGATGCAGGGAGTGGCGCGTCAGTGGTGGAAGATTTACCTGGGGGATAGGAGAGAGGCTGAGGTGTCATGGGCTGATTTCAAGAAGGAGTTCCGGAAGGAATTACTCTCTTCTATGATGAAGGCGGAGAAGAGGCAGGAGCTACTCTCCCTCCACCAGGGGATTATGTCAGTAAGGGAGCTGGGAATCAATTTCAAGGACCTCCTATATTTTGCTCCGGACCTCTTTCCAGATGAGGAGTCTCGGGCAAGACGTTTAGAGGAGGCGCTCCGACCCTCCCTCCAGTACGCTGTTACCCCCTTCACCCTGCCAACATACTTGGAGGTCTAGAAGAAGGCCGAAGTGGTGGAGAGGATGTACATGCTGGGAGGTGTATCACAAGGGGGGATCTAGCTGGGATCATCGAAGGGGAAAGCTGTCATCACCAGACCACCAGCATCAGGACCCTCTCGGTTCTGACCAGCAGGGATCAGGCCACAGCATTTCCAATTCTGGTCCCCCGGTCCTCACCCTTTCCCTTTGGGCCCAGGACCGAGGTGCTTCACCTGTGTGATCCATGTACATATCCGGAATCAGTGCCTGGACTGAGTGCAGTACGGAAGTGGCAGATAGGCCCAGCACCCGCCTCTACAGCAGCTTCCAGCTAGGCCCCTTCAGCATCAGCAGTAGGGGAATTGAGCTCCCACTCCTCCGAGGGAAGACGTTGCAGGGGGAGGCCGACCTTAGGGCGCTCTTCAGGGAACTCAACCACGGGGTGGTCAGGGAGGTGGCCGACAACCGAGGGGAAGAGGAGCTGGGAATGGACAGTTGCACGCCACAGAGGCAGCAGTTCCAGTGGGACCGGAGGTTATTCGAGGTACGATCAGTTTGTTCAGTACCCTTTCTTACGCCTTGTTTGATACCGGAGTTTCGCACTCCTTTGTTGCACCCGGTCTGGCCCATGCTCTGGGCCTAGCTCCGAGAGAATTCCAGTTCCCCTGGTGCTGATCACACCAGTCGAAGGTCAGACCGACTTGTTATATGTTTGTCGAGGATGCAGACTGATGATAGGGCCACATCAGTCGGTCAGGGATTTACTACTTCTATAGATATAGACATACGATGTCATTCTAGGCATCGAATGGTTGTTCTCTATGGGTATCATCATTGAATTATTTCTAGGAAGGGTTGTGTTCTCAAACTTGGGTGTCCGGCGTGTTACTTTCACCGGTGATCGGAGCAGTCAGAAGGGCAGCAGGCGAGAGGAACCCCTCCTCTCCTTGTTAGCCGAGCTGTCAGTAGAGCCAGTAGATGCTGAGATGGTGGAGGTTCCAGGAATCATCATAGAGTTTATTGACTTCTTTCCTGAGGAGGTAACGACTCTAACCCCTTGATGTGATATCGATTTTGGGATAGACTTGCAGCCCGGTGCTCATCCGATTACGATGTCTCCTTACCAGATGGCACCTTCAGAGCTACGGGAGTTGCGGATTCAGATTGACGATCTGATGAAGAGGGGTTATGTTCGACCAAGTGTGTCACTGTGGGTTGCTCCAGTATTGTTCACAAAGAAGGCAGATGGTGGTCTCAGGTTGTGCATAGACTACAGGAGGCTGAATCAGGTAACGATCAAGAATCGCTACCCTCTTCCGAGGATAGACGATCTCTTTGAACAGCTGAAAGGGGCAGGATGGTTCTCAAAGATCGACCTATGGTCTGGATATCACCAGTTGAGGGTGAAAGAGGGCGACATCTCAAAGACGGCCTTCAGGTGAAAATATGGTCACTTCGAGTTTTTGGTCATTCCCTTCGGCATTACGAATGCCCCGACTGTGTTCATGGGGATTATGAACTCCATCTTCCGGGAGTACCTGGATCGGTTCGTAGTTGTGTTCATCGACGACATCCTGATCTATTCAAGATCAGAGGAGGACCACGCGGAACGCCTGAGGACAGTTTTGGAGGTACTCCAACAGCACCAACTCTATGGTAAGTTGTCGAAATGAAATTTCTGGACATGAGAAGTGCACTTCCTTGGGCACGTAGTGTCTGAGCGGGGGTTAGTGGTGGACCCATCAAAGGTTGAGGTGGTTTTTTCTTGGGCAGCACCCAATAATGTGGCAGAGGTTCGTAGTTTCATTGGGCTGGTAGATTACTATCGTAGGTTCGTACCCAACTTCTCTCGAGTTGCAGCCCCTTTTACAACCTTGACCAAGAAGGTTCAGGTTTTCGTGTGGAGTGAGTAGTGTGAGGCAGCATTCATCTATCTAAAGGAGAAATTGGTTAGTTCCCCATTGCTGAGACTACTAGAAGAAGGGGCAGCATATGAGGTGTTATGTGATGCTTTAGGGAGGGGGCTCGGATGTGTGTTAATGCATCGACAAGGGGTGATCTCTTATGGGTCTAGGAAGCTATGCCCTTCTGAGTGTAATTATTCCACCTATGATCTGTAGCTTTCATAATTCGTGTTCACTATAAAGTTATGGCGGCATTACCTCATCGGAGAACACTTTGTGGTCTTCACAGATCATAAAATCTTGAGGTATATCTTCTCCCAGTGGGACCTAAACTTACGGCAGTTAAGGTGGATGGAGTTCCTCCAGGATTACGATTTTGATATTTCCTACACCTCATGGAAAGGAAACGTGGTGGATTATGCCTTGAGCAGGAAGTCACAGAGGGATGCGGTCCGAGAGTCGGCGGACACTTGGAGGGTGATGGAGGAGTTGGATGCCCTTCACCTGGATGCAAGGATGGATAGTGGTAGAGGTTTCCTATATCAGATGACAGTAAAGTTTTCTCTATTACGTCAGGTGGAGGAGTCTCAGTGGGGAGACTCAGAGTGCAAAGTGATACATGACCAAGTTGACCAGGGCAATGCTCTGGAAGGGTGCACAGAGGATGTTCAGAACTGGATGCTTTTTCGAGGAAATCTGTTTGTTCCAGAGGCGATTCATGTCAAAGTTCTTAGTGAGTTCCACAACTCACCCCTAGAAGTGCACCTGGGAGTTTCGAAGATGTACCAGGGTCTGAAGAGACAGTTCTGGTGGCCCGAAGTAAAGCAAGCAGTGGCAGAGTTTGTGGCCAAGTGCCTAGTGTGTCAACAGGTGAAGGCTGAACACCATGTTCCAGGTGGCCTGCTGCAGTCTCTGGATGTCCCCGAGTGGAAGTGGGAGGACATCTCGATGGATTTCTTCACGGGACTACCCAAGGTTCAAGGGGGATACGATTCCATCTGGGTAGTAGTGGACCGGTTGATGAAATCGGCTCACTTTCTGGCGATTAAGGAGTCAAGTGTGGTGGATGATTTGGCACAAAGGTACGTGGATGATGTGGTGCGGTTTCATGGAGTTCTAAGGTCCATAGTCTCGGATAGGGATGCACGGTTTACCTCACGATTCTGGAGAGGATTGCAGTATGATTTTGGCACCCATCTACGTCTTAGCACTGCTTTCCATCCCCAGACATATGGATAGATAGAGCGCACCATCCAGACCTTGGAGTATATGTTGCGGGCATGTGTTCTAGACTCTGGAGGGTCGTGGGTGCGACATTTTCCTCTGGTAGAGTTTGCTTACAATAATATCTATCACTCTACCATTGGTATGGCTCCGTTCGAAGCCTTGTATGGAAGGACATTTCACTCACCTGTGTGTTGGACCGAAGTTGGATAAATGGGAATCCTTGGTCTGGAGGTGGTGCAGAGCACGACAGAGAAGGTTCATCTTATACGAGAAAGGATGAAGGTGGCCCAGGACTGACAGAAGTCGTATCTGATAGCAGGAGAAGGCCCTTGGAGTTTGAGGTTGGAGACCATGTGTTCTTGAAGGTCTCCCCTCGGCGTGGACAATGGAGGTTCGGCAAGGGGAGTAATCTTTCTCCCAGGTTCATTGGACCCTTCTAAGTGTTGCGAAGGGTTGGTGAAGTGTCTTATCAGCTAGCATTACCACCGCCGCTACTGTGGATACATGACGTCTTCCATGTGTCCCAGCTCTGTCGGTATATGCACGACGATTCACACATCCTGCGTTGGGGAGAGCTGGACGTCAAGGATGACGTGACCTTTGTGGAAAGTCCAGTGATGATTGAGGATCGTGAGGAGAAGGTGCTTCGTGGGTGAACCATTCCCTTGGTTCGTGTGTTATGGAGACATGGTGGTCTTGAGGAGAGTACATGGGAGAGGGAAGCACAGATGTGTGCCCAGTACCCAATGTTGTTTTGAGTTTTGTGTTGTTCTATTTATACTTGTTGTAGTGGAGAGTTTTACCTTATTGGCTATGAAATATGTGGTTTTTCTTTCCTCTATGAATGTGTGTGAAAATTCCTGGCTATGGGAGGGGGAGGATCGGACCCCAAATCAAGACGCATTAAGGTGGATGCGATTAAACCCGTGCAGGCGAGTCAGTGCTGCCCAAAGCGGATAGTATCTTGACATGGGGGAAGAGACTCCCCAACCCACACGACTGGGAAGTTTGACATGGTTTATTACTTGGTTCTAAAGAGGAAGGTGTTTTTAGTTAACAATGGGGTTCACTCCTAAGAGGTATCTTTTGAGGTAGTTGTTCGGACCCTCTCTTTCCTTGTGGGTTGTTTTGATTCTCGAGGGAAAGAATAGTTTGATAGGTATCTGTTGTAATGGACCAGGTTGTTGGAGGTCCATTACTTAGTAAAAATATGATGTTTGAGGTGTTCTGGGTGGTCTGGGAGGCCATCCCAACTTCTTGGTGAAGTTTGACCCACGGTAGGCCTACCGGTAGCCTTAGCCTACCGATAGCAGGCCTACCGGTAGTTTGAGCCTACCGGTAGCAGGCCTACTGGTAGCTCGGTCTACCAGTATCCGCAGCATACCGATATCTCAGCCTACCGGTAACTCGGCCTACCGGTAGCTCAGCCTACCGGTAGCTCGGCCTACCGGTAGCTCGGCCTACCGGTATCTCATCCTACCAGTAGCTCGGTCTACTGGTAGCCGCAGCCTACCGGTAGCTCCACCTACCGGTAGCTCGGCCTACCGGTAGCTCGGCTACAGGTAGCTATCAACCACCGGTAGATATTGGCTACCGGAAGCTCTTGCCTAACCCACGGGTTTTCCAGTATAGCCTCTTTTTTGCACAAATTGAGTTTTAAACCCTATTTTGACCCCTTTACGCCTGTTTTAAAGCCCATTAATGCCAATTAATGGCATTTGATTAAGTGAGGTACCATGGTGTGCGTCGATTTAAACCACCCCTAAAGCGGGGACCCTTTAATGACGTGTGGGGCCGCGTGGTCAACCCACGACCCCGCTCCTTGCACAATTTTGCGTTCCTATATCAGTATCTCAATTTTCCCCAGACTTTATAAACTAAAGGGTCCTCCCTGGGTTTATTTTTCTTGATCACCCTGCGATCGATTCGTCTTCTCGTCCTTGAGTTCCCGAGGTCACACCCCTACAATTTGTGCACCTCGTGTTCCTCGCGCGTCAAGAGAAGCTTCGATCATTGATCAATCAAGTAGGGGTTTCACCTTTGTCGCTTCTTTATGTGTATCTTGTGGGGTGGGTACGCTACTCTTTTCGTTGAATTGGATGAACCAAACTTTAATAAATATAATAAAAGGACTCTAAATGAAGGGGAGGGGTGTGATCGATGATGTTTCTCTGTTTTTTTATCCATGATTGATGATTTCTGGATTGTACGGGCATACACCTACTAAAAATCATAGCCGTTGGTGGTCCTTCTCTATGCACTAATAAACCCTTACTTCTTGTGTTGGTCATGTAAAGGAAATTGGTTAATTAAGTATATTTGGCTAAATAAATTGAAAGCACCAGGATCAATCCTTTTATGTGATAACCCCGGTTAAAGTACAGCGGAATTGAAATCATGGAGTGTGTTAAATATTTTAAATCTAAAAATACCGGCATGGGCCTGCTTTGTGTTGTTGGCAGTGGTTTGGTTATTTTTATTCGCGGGCTGATTGCTGAGTGATGTGGGTGGGGATGGGATCCCCTGTTTTTATGGTTTCGCTGGTTGTGAATTTGAGGTCACGTGGTTACCTTTCTTATATCACTAATTGGGGTGGGATCCTCTGTTGGGGAGAAACCATTGTCTCCTAGATCTTGGGTACATGGGGATGTATCTTGGGGTTTTCTTTGGTTCCAGTACTTTGAAGGATATCACTTATCCCTTTGTTGTTGTGACTTTACAAGAGAACTGGGTGTGAATGTTTAAGTTGATGTTTGACTGTACTCTTTCCTTGGCTTGTGCTTATGCTTACTAGTTGCCAAAGTAGGTACATAAACTTATCTAAACATTATTATTGAACATGAAACAAGGATGGGACAAATGAGTTTTGGTTTGGTGTGAGTTGTGACTTGGTCATGGGTGCTGGTTGTGTTCTTTAGGCTGGCTGAAGAAAAACCTAGATTTGGATGAGTGCTTGTTACCTATACATATACTTGTAGTTTTTGTGTTTCTTATTTGCACCCCACCCAAGTCTAGCACTTATTTCCGAACACCCCCATTTCATGGGGGAGTATTTTTTTTTCCAACACTTCTATTAGTGGCTGGTTATTAGCTCCTTTCTTCTCCCTTTCCCGGATAGCCCAAGTATTTTTGAGCAGGTTGTGATGGCCTGAAGTCCATTATTAACCCAAGAATCTTCGGGCAGGGTAGTGTGGTGGTTGGCCCAGGTGTGTGTGGGCAGTTGGTTTCCCAAGTATCTTTAGGATGAGGCCCAGGTGTCTTCGGTCGTGGCAGTGGTTGTTCTGGCCTAGGTGTTTGCAGGCGTGTTTACGTGTGACAGTTGTGGGCCAGGTGTCTGCGGACGGGGTTTGGAAGTGGGACTACGGTGAGGTTGTGGCACAAGTGTTTGCGGGCAGGGTTTGGTAGTGGGACTGCGATAAGAATGGCGGGATTGGTTCGATGCGTAGGATATCTTCAATAACCAGTGGGAAAGTGGCGCAGGGTACCTAAACATCGATGTGCTATTACTATACATTACTTGACTTGCATTATTTGAGGAGTGTGCCTTGGTGAGGCTTGGGTGGTTATTTTCCTTTCTAGGTGCTTGGTTTTCTCTTTTTCCATGGTGCATTAGCATGCCTCCCCACTTGTGCACGAGAGTCTTTGGTTTTCTCTACTGAGTATACTTGTATGCTCACCCTACATATATAAAACTGCTTTCCGGTTTCCAGGAGGACTTCGGGGATCATGTTGGACTGTACTAGCTTAGACCTTGTGACGGATCATCACAGTTGCTGTTGTTCTTTCTTTTGGTATTTTCTCTTTGTAGTCTCCTTATACATTGTGGTTTTTACTTTTGTAACATGCATTGGGAATGGTTCTTGGCTTTACTTTTACTTTCAGTTTGGTGTTTTGGGATTTACTATCTTATCTCCCGATCCTATTAAAAGAAAAAAGGTAATGACTTCCATTTAATATGTGATTATATACCCTTAGTGCTGGTTTCCACTCCGGGACCTATTTAAGGCGGGTCTCGGGGGTCATTATCTCTCCTTCAACTTGAAGAAGGAAGGGCTTGGAAATCTGTTGACCTTTACCTCCTTTTGGTGAAGGTGGGTCGTGACAATCAAGTTGGAATAAATAATCTAATCAATAAAATAGTATTTAAGAATTTCAAAATACAAAAAAAAATCTAGAGTTTAGAAATTATGAATAATTATTTCCTAACTCAACAGCTAAAGAGGATAATAAACATCATAAACCTCCTAATCCAAGGAAATAAAATAAATTCTATGCTATTCCTACCGTTAAATTTTTTTCATAAAAAAAATTAAAAGTCACACTCACCATCCACTCTAGATTTGTGGATATCCAATTTAAATATAGTTCTATTCACCCTTTTAGGCCTAGGATATTCTCTAAGAGAATCAAATCAACACCCTAATTATTTGACATTATCTCCTATTATTACTATATCCCAAATTAAGGATTATGGTATGTGCTTCATGAAATTCTTATTAATCATCTTTTGGATAAATTCAATGTGAATTTAAAAATGTATTGGTTATCTCTGTAATAAACCATAATTTTCTATGTAATTTTTTTGCGGTTAATTAGAATTTTTTTGAGACGAAAAACTTATAGGGCACCTGATTCTGAGGCCCGGTGAGCCCAAAATGGAATTTTGAACTCTTTTTAGTTCACTTAAGTAAACATTCAAGTAGATTTTTTTAACTTTTAAACTGGTTCTCAGATCAAAAATTTGAGGGCACCATTAAACTTAGAATATCCGGATTCTCCTAGAAAGGACCTAACTTCGACTGACAAGGGTTGATCGGAAAAGTTAGTTTTCATTTTTTCGAAAAAAAAATAAAATAACTTAAAAAGTTATTTTATTTGTTTTTCTAAATCAACGAGTGGTGACACGGCGGCACTGCAGTGTTGCAACAAGGTGATAATGAGTTTCATTAAGTGAATCCCTTTAATGGCTCTTAATGTGTAGTGTAACGACACATTAAATGAACCGTAACAGATACAATGTTTCATAAATAAAATAGTGTAACGACGCGACGATGCAGCGTAACAGAAACACTATGATGTGTTTTCTTTTAATGGGTTAACGTGTTGGATAAAAGAGAATCAAATGGTGGGATTCCTCTGACAAACCTACGGTGAGAATTATCTCCAATGACGAATGATGAACACCGACGAATCACTAACAGAATCGAAAAAGGATGGGATCGGTGAGCGAGGAACGCCAATGGATTCAATAAGAACTTGAATCCTTAAGGGTGGATTTCTTCAAGGATGAACATCAATTATGGTAGGGGTTTTATTCTAAGTGAATTCCCCCTTTCCCCTGTTCTTTCTTTAAAACGATGAACACGGATTAACTAACAAACACGTTAACCCATGGTTCGATCATTCATGTAGGATTGTTAAATATGTGGGATAAAAGGGAATATTAAATCTTAGTGATTTATAGTTGTATATGCTTCATGTTTATAATAACGGGAAAAATATGATCCAACATGAAAAAAGGTCAATTTGTTTCATTTGGTTGTTCATGTGTTCTTCATGATCAAACCCCTGAATCAATGGTGGGGAGACCTCGAGGTTGTAACAGGGATATTGGTCATCCGAGAAGCTCAGGGGCTTAGACGATTCAAGAATCAGGCCACTAGAGTAGACCCGGTGGTCCTTGGAAGATACTGCCATCGTGTCGGCGCTAGAGACCAGTGACGGTGGCCCGCGGCGGCGGCCTCGGGCGGGAGGCGGCATGCCCAGTTTGCATGTTGAGGTGGTAGAATATATAGCTAGTAGGCCACGGCGGTGCGGTATGAGCCACTGGCAGTGGCCAACAACAGAACGAACGGGACGCGGCCACTCGACTGCGTTAGGTGGAGTGGACTGCTCCATGTGGGCTATGATTTTCTGCTGGAAAGTGTTCCAGCGACCATGTGCAGAACCCCAGTGCAGCTAGCAAAGTCAGCCTTGGTGCGCAAGAATCAAATGGCCCTCAGGTATCTGGACTGGACGGGACTGGTCCGGCAGGCGATCCGGATGGGGAGCATGGACCGGGCCGCGGTGCGGCCCGTGAGGGGTGAAGCCAGCCCACTCATATGGGCTGGGTCGAATAGGAGAACAATGACTTTGGGGTGGCCCAGGCTGGAAGCGAGCCAGCCTACCATGCAGGCAGGGCTAAATTGGGAAACTGGGCCACGAAGTGGCCCAGCTAATTAAACACTGGCCCGCTTGCGTGGGCCGGGTCATGACAAAACGGATCGGGCCTGGGTGGCCTGGTGAGTTGGACCCCTAGCCAAACTGAGTCGGGTCCAGCAAGGCCCAATGTTCCTCACCAATGGGCTAGGTCGGACCGAGTCAGGTCATGCGGGACCCCGGTTCGGATTGGTCGGTTCGGTCCGACCATGTAGGACCGGGCCCGAACACAACCGACCCCTATTTACTAAAACGCCAATATATTTCATACCGGGTGCCCGCTTTATGTGTCGTCTGTGGTGTTGGGACCCTTGTGATGATTCGGTCCCTTGGGTATATTCTTAGTGAGACTTCATAGTAGTTGAAATGTGACTGATGTCTTGAGGAGTAGATACTCCTGGAATCAAGCTCGCTAAGTGAGGGAATTCAGTGGTTGGCTGTGGTGTGAAGGATATGAGGAGCAACCTCAATGGTCAATAGTGGAGAAACCTCAGTAGTCAGTAGGGTAGCAACCTCAGTGGTCATAAATAGAGCGATCTCATTAGTTATCAGCAGAGTAACCCCAGTGGTCAGCAGCAGAGAAACCTCAGTGGTCCAGAAGATGAGTAGACCCTAGTGTCTCTTCAAGGATGAGTCTCTCAATAGTATAAGATGATCTAGCTTTACAACTAATCATCTTACCTTATGTATTTTAAGTTATACCTGGTGTGAGATGTCTTTTGGTTTTTTCTTTACTTTGAGATCTTGCTTGTAGTATTTTTCTTTGTGGATTTCTGAGAGACCTTCAGTGGTCTCGATATCCCTACTGGGTGTTGTTATACTCACCCCTGCATGGGCTTTTCCCACACGTGTTGTGTCTGGTACAGATGATCGATGCTTTGATGTAAACCTTGGTGGTTCGGGACTAGGTGGATATCAGTGAAATAGGAGTGGATGGTACATTACTTCTACAGCTTTAGGTATCCATCTTACATCTATCCTTCAGGAAGGGTCTTAAGCAAACAGTCTTAAGTTGTAGTTTTTTCCATTATAGGATTTTGGGCTTGTATTCTGACCCCTTTTTCTTTTAGTTTACTCTGTACTTGATTAGACAATAAAAACACATATTTTGATTACATTTTAAGGGTATTAAATGATCATTTTTGATCTTATGGGCCTGAGTTAGTGGATTTTAATTTTGAACACCCATTCTCATCATTTGTGCACTTCATGCCTAATATGCACCAATTTAGGCCCAATGTTTCATCTGGTTTTAAAGAATTTAAATATCCATATTTTAATTTGATGTTTTTGTAAATGGATATGCACTTAATTATAAACATTTTTTATTTAGGGATCAATGGATTATTCATAAATTATGATGGAGATATTTGGCGATTAATGGAAACAATTCTGACGTAGGTAGATTGGATATCATCCCAATTATCGGACTTTAGGGCCCACAATACAGGCCCAATGAAGCCCAAAATTCATGGGCTACTAGAGTATATATATAGTAACAAATAATTATTCTGGTGCCAGTGCTAATTCGTCCTAAATGGTGGCGATTAAGGTGGACCAATTTGAATATTCAATTCTAGGCCAGATTCTGCGGCCCAGAAACACAGACCACTATTGCAATCATATCTCCCGAACCACAAAGTATTTACGGCTGAAATATTACAGGTTATTAGGAGACATCCTGATATTCATTTAAGTCTTCTATGGACCACTCTAATTTGGCCTTCTAGAAGGTCCTTTAGGAGAGTCGTTCCGGTGGATTCAAGGTGGCTGCAACTTCGGGGCAAGAAGTGGAAAAGTCTCTCAACATTAATGTTCCACCCACCTTTCCACAACACAATTAATTAAAGGCACATGGGATGTTGTGGCCTCAGACAAGACTTCATTTTTTCCTATTTAATTCAGTAGTGGTGGAGTATTTAGGTATCTTGG
The DNA here is from genome assembly GCA_963277665.1 of Viscum album. Classification (NCBI taxonomy): domain Eukaryota; kingdom Viridiplantae; phylum Streptophyta; class Magnoliopsida; order Santalales; family Viscaceae; genus Viscum; species Viscum album. The sequence continues at coordinate 1,790,869,135 of OY728158.1, forward strand.
ATGCTTTTTTTCATTGTAATGTTTTGCTGTCCATTTGATGTTGTAATCGTTCTTCATTCTCATGTAAGTTATTTGAATCACGTTAGTTCTTAATAAAAGTTCTTCATTTCCTCTTTTTATTTTCTTCTTCTTATCTCTTTGATACTTTTGATTTAAGGTTTTAATTTATTCACACCATCACTTGTTAATTTATTCACACAACGGTGGAGTGATCGTTTCATTGTTTTATTTTTCTTCTCCAATTCTGCTTCTTTAAGTCGACTTCCCGCTTCCATTTTTTTAATAGCATAAATGGAGGGCTAACCCCTTATGGGTTGGTCCTAGGGAGTTTCATGGGGAATATTGGATGTTATTTTATGATCTAAAATTCTTTAATCATTTCATTAATTTAATATTTACATTTGATGATTAATTTCTTCTTCATCTTCGCCAACTTTAACAATGACACATTTCGAGTGCTAGTACGATCCAATTCCTTGGGGTGATCATTAAATTGATCCTCTAAATGCAATGGTGATTAGCCTTGGAATTGTGTAGGGACTAAATTGGTAAATTATGTTGAGGAATTATATCATTTCGTGGATACATCTTGAATTAGTGAAATGAATGTTATAAGAAAATAAATGCATCCAATCTAACCCCAGTAACAACTTAGGATCAACCCATCTCCATTAATTGTTTTAGACTAAGTAATTTTATGTTTTAATTTATTTTATTTAGATTAAATCAGTAGTTATTAAAATCAAATCAATCCAAATAGTTGGTCACTCCATAGCCAAATCCTTCCAAAATCAAAGTGTCTCTCGGTTTCTTCTTCGGTCCCTGTGGATTCGACCCCTACCTGTACTACAACGACCGCATACCTGTAGGGTAAATTTGGGCGCAACCAAATTTTGGCGCCATTTCCGGGGACCCAAGTAAGTTATCTTAGACACTATAATACTTTTTTCACCCCACGTTCTCTATTATCACCCCCATCTCTCTTATCTTTTCCCCCTTTCTGTTTGTGTGTGTCCTGAGAATCTAGAATCCAACTTTTTGTCTTCTCTAATGGAGTATATTCCAAATTACCATGTCACAAACTCATGCTGGAATCAAATGGAATATCAATATTGGGAATCCCCTAAATTAGAAAATTTCTTTGATCAACCCTTGAATGATTACCCCACACCCGATGAGACGTACAATCAATGGGATAATGAATGTTTAAATGATCGATATCCTTCCCTCTCAAGGATGATTGGGGTGTCCAATCTTAGTGAAGTCCATAATGTTCAACATCCCATCCTATCTATTCCTCAATAATTTCTTGAAAAATTGTGTAATCAAATGGATATAATGAGTTCCTAGGTATCATCTTTGAGATTAGAACTACAACGCATTAATACTTCTGAGGAACTCATCCCTAAACCAATTGTACCTTCCAAAACCTTATGTGGAGTGTCTAGTTTCCCACAATCATCTCATGAATTAATCGAAGAACCGACCTTTGGATTTGGGGTAGGGGAAGTGAATCAATAAATTTTTTAAGGGTCTTTAAATCAGGAGGAAATTGATTTCATGTATTCACAAGAGGGGAATTTGACATCATGGATTGAGTCTCCTAAGTGTAACTCTATTGATGATTTTTCAAAAACACCAATCACTGAACCACTGAGAGAAATCAAAAAAATTGAGTCCATGCCCATTCCTAACACTATTCTTTACAATTTTTTGGTTGAATCATCTGTTCAAAATGAAACAATTTTTTTGGAAAATGAAACCGAGTTGGATTCAAATTCTCAACCTGTGTCTAAATGTCCTATCCAAACCAAGATCAAAATCATTGTCCTTACTTCCCCACTCGAGTACCCTATCATTTGTGTTAATCAAGAGCTTGGGGGTTTCATTAATTTATCTCATGAAACCCAAAAAGGGGGGTTGATCTTTGATTTATTAATAAAGACTATAGAAGAAAAAAGATCAACCATTTCTGATATTCCTTGGATTTTTCCATTCATTTTAGAAAATAGGATTGTTCATGAATTAAATTCCAAATCTTCTTACCAACCACAAGGGATATGCATTCTCAATCATGTTTAAGTAGAGACAGATGAGGTCATTAAAATTTTTAAAGTTGGAATTGGCTAAGTTGGGGGGTTCAAGTCGAGCTAAAGACTTTAAATTAAGCGCTGCACGGGAGGCAACCTGTGGTTTTCATGTTTCAAATCATTGTGATTCATTTTTTTTCATTTTGATTTTTATTTTTATTTTTAAAAATATAGACTGTTGACCTGTTCTTCTTTTATGAGTAAGGATGGGTATAAAAGGGAGCACCGTATTCATCCGTGTCACGCGGTGTGATCCCTGAGTAATACCTTACCCAGAAAATATTGAGAAGACAATGTATCATCAATTTATTCTTATTATATGTTTTTGTAGGTATTTAAAAAAATAGATTGTTGACATATTCTTCTTTTATGAGTAAGGATGGGTATAAAAGGGGAGCACCGTATTCATCCGTGTCACGCAGTGTGATCCCTGAGAAATACCTTACCCAGAAAATATAAAGACGACAATGTATCATCAGTTTATGTTATTTGTACGTTTTTTTTTTGGTAAAAAAAATACAAAAAATATATATATATATTAAAAAAAATTAAAGGCATGTCATAGGTCATTGGGAAAAGCTGGTCACAACAGTCCAAGCAATTGGGAGACAAACCAGAACTGAAGGGAGACATGGGAATTCATTTTCAACATCAACCACCAGGTGACTTTATTCCATAATTTTCATTTTCAATGTCTTCATTGAACTTCTATCCTGCCACTTCTATGTTTCAATTCTTTAAACATTGGGGACAGTTTATTCCAAGTTGGGGGGGAGATGAAAATGTATGGAATGAAAAATGTCATTAACCTTGAACATGATAACACACATTCCAAACTCTGAAATTGGATATCAAATAATTTTGCATGCCTTGATTCTGATTTTAATGCAAGTTTATGTTCATGTGCATAGTTATTAGAAAGTGCGATTGTCCGATGTGATTTTTCACTGTTATATTTTCATCCATTTAATAAAAAAAACACAATGCATGTCCTCTAGATTGTGGGGTCTTAGTTTGAGTTCTTAGGGACCCATAATAAATATCATAGGATTGGCGATCATTTTAATTTTAACATGAGTATTCAAAAAAATCAATTGCGCGTAGAGCAATGAATTGACCTAATGTGTGGCTTTCGGCATTTGGGGATCGTGACTCCATAGTTGTCTGGCCCAGAGTTGGGCACTTTATCTCTATTTGTGGTCATTTGAATTTGTTTTTGATTGAGTTAACTCGAGATGATTCCCGAGTATATGAGCTTCACTTGGTGCCCTAAGGTCTTTGAGTCTGGGAGTCATCGGCAAAGTCTTGCTACATGGGTTGACTCGATTGAGTTCAATTTCAATTACCATGGAAAAATTTTAAAAAAAACCCAAAAAAAAGAAAATAAAAAAATGAGTACTCATCTTATTATTAAAATTCGATTGCTCCTAGCGCTTCCATCTTTTCTCCCTCGAATGGAAATAAACCCCCAGGTCTATTATGACGCACAACACTTCATCATGCTTAATTGAATTTGGATGAAATATGGAAATGAATTTGAACAAATGAATGGTCTTGGGTTTGAGATATTCTTATGTACATATCTTGTTTTAATTGATTTTTATTGGTTTCATAATTTTTTGGTATGTGATCTTTGGGTGAGAAATGTGTATTAAAATGTTTTTGGAAAAGGTCATTTGAATTTCATTTTTGTGAGATATATTTTGATCGGGACTAGAAAAACTCAAGTTGGGGGGTGTGATTAGACAATAAAAACACATATTTTGATTACATTTTAAGGGTATTAAATGTTCATTTCTGATCTTATGGGCCTGAGTTAGTGGATTTTAATTTTGAACATCCATTCTCATCATTTGTGCACTTCATGCCTAATATGCACCAATTTAGGCACAATGTTTCATCTGAATTTAAAGATTTTAACTATCCATATTTTAATTTTATGTTTTTTTAAATGGATAATAACTTAATTATGAACATTTTTTATTCAGGGATCAATGGATTATTCATAAAGGATGATGGAGATATTTGGCGATTAAAGGAAACAATTCCGACGAAGGCAGATTGGATATCATCCCACTAATAGGACTGTAGGGCCCACAATACAGGCCCAATGAAGCCCAAAATTCATGGGAGACTATAATAAATATAGAGGAACAAATAATTCTTCTGGTGACAGTGCTAATTCGTCCTAAATGGTGGTGATTAAGGCATCCCAATTTGAAGATTCAATTCTGGGCCAGATTCTGTGGCCCAGAAAAACAGACCACTATTTCAATCATATATCCCGAACCACAAAGTATTTTCGGCTGAAATTTTACGGGATATTAGGGAACATCCGGAGATTCATTTAAGTCTTCTATGGACCACTCTAATTCGGCATTCTAGAAGGTACTATATGCGCATCTTTCCGGTGGATGCAAGCTGGCTGCAACTTCAGGGCAAGAAGTGGAAAAGTCTCTCAACATTAATGTTCCACCCACCTTTCCCCAACACAATTAATTAAAGGTACATGGGATGTTGGGGGATCGGCCAAGACTTCATTTTTTCCTATTTAAGACAGTAGTGGTGGAGGATTTAGACATCTTGGATGCTTTGTTTCATTTTAATGTTTTGTTGTCCATTTGATGTTGTAATCGTTCTTCATTCTCATGTAAGTTATTTGAATCACATTAGTTATTAATAAAAGTTCTTAATTTCCTATTTTTCTTTTCTTATTCTTATCACTTTGATACCATTTCTTTAAGGTTTGAATTTATTCACACCAGCACTTGTGAATTTATTCACACAACGGTGGAGTGATCGTTTCATTGTTTTATTTTTCTTCTCCAATTCTGCTTCTTTAAGTCGACTTCCCGCTTCCATTTTTTTAATAGCATAAATGGAAGGATAACCCCTTATGAGTTGGTCCTAGGGAGTTGCATGGGGAATATTGGATGTTATTTTATGATCTAAAATTCTGTAATCATTTCATTAATTTAAGATTTACATTTGATGATTAATTTCTTCTTCAGCTTCGCCAACTTTAACAATGACACATTTCGAGTGCTAGTACGATCCAATTCCTTGGAGTGATCATTAAATTGATCCTCTAAGTGCATTGGTGATTAGCCTTGGAATTGTTTAGGGATTAAATTGGTGAATGATGTTGAGGAATTATATCATTTCGTGGATACATCTTGAATTAGTGAAATGAATGTTATAAGAAAATAAATGCATCCAATATAACCCTAGTAACAACTTAGGATCAACCCATCTCCATTAATTATTTTAGACTAAGTAATTGTATGTTTTAATTTATTTTCTTTAGATTAAATCAGTAGTTATTAAAATAAAATCAATCCAAATAGTTGGCCACTCCATAGCCAAATCCTTCCAAAATCAAAGTGTCTCTCGGTTTCTTATTCGGTCCCTGTGGATTCGACCCATACCTGTACTACAACGACCGCATACCTGTAGGGTAAATTTGGGAGCAACTAGTACTCTCTATGGTGGTACTTAGTGGTGGTTGTGGATTACTTGGTGTTTACTTTCTGTAGTTTTCCATGTTTGTGTGTCTATGGGTTTAAATTCAATGCCTTCCCTTTCTAGGATATGCCTTCTCGGTACTAGTCACCAGCCTCTGGCCTGTGGAAGGTGGGATTGGGGTAGTCATGGCACGGACCCCAGAAGACGGGTCATGACAAATTGGTATCAAAGGGTGTTCATTTATACCAAAATAAATATGTGTCTGTAATTTTTATGGGGAAATAGTGTTAAGTGTTTTGAGTTCAGCTTTTAGGACAGTGAAAAGTGATAAGAATATTCATTAAATCTCAAAATATGTTTTGGACCAAAAAAAATTAAAGGAGTTTAAAGGATAATCGTAAAAAGTTAACTCCCTTTTGAAATAATGATTCGGTCCTCTTCCTCTAATTCTCAGGGATTCCTTCTACCTTCATGATCCTACAAAAGAAAAATTACTAAATTAATCACAAGGATCATTTTATTTAAGCTCAAAATGAAAAGAGGGAGGGGGCCACATGGTAGACTATTTCCTAATGCTAAATTTGAAATCTAAATTCCTAATATTGAAAATTAAATTACTATAAAGAAAGTAAAGGATAAATCTTGGTATGATCCCCCCAAGTGGGCCCTGGAATCTTTTACTGCCTCCAGAGGGAAGTACCAGCTTTTATCCATAATCTGTTGGTGGATGAACCTTCTTTGATTTGAACAACCACATGTGGTTCTTCCCATCTTGAAGTTCTTTATTCTTGTTGAGGAGGACTCCATAGAAATAGTATACCAGATCCGCTCCCTTCGCAATTTGGTACAGCTTGCATAATGGGGGTTGGATGAAGTAGGGAACCTCCTCTTCATTTGTTGCTACTTGTGCAACATTCCCTTTCCCTTGTTGTGCTCCGCCTAGTAAATATTAAGTGTGTTCAGGGAGCTTTAAATGTTCCTCAGTAGGTGCAATTTATTTTCCTTCATCATCCTCCAAGGCATAATGTGAGATGGCCGAATCTGAAAACTCAAAACTATTAGGGGTGATACTCAAATTATTTTCAATAAAATTAAAAGAGTTTGAGTTTAAGATTGTATCATCTCCCTGGGTTGGTTCGACTTTAATATCATCTTCAATTGAATGTGCCTCTTGGAGTTTGATCTTCACTGGATGGAGGTTGGTAGTCGGGCTCCTCCACCTCAGGTTTGGATTCAACTTCATGGATTTGTTCAGTGAAATCAGGAAATACTAGTGGCACTTTCTTCTTGGCCTTGAATCTTTTTTGAAGTCATCTTGGAGTTCATCGACCATGGACACCAAATCTTCCAATGAGATCCATGTTGTTATGCCTCTTTCCACTTTCATGACCGTTATCATCAGTGCATCGGCTCTTCGTTGGAGGGCCTCCTCGGTATAGTCTGCTTCTTCCTCCTGCACTTGTGAGTAATTGTTCCATGCAGAATAATTTGAATTTGAATGGATCATGGAAAAAAGTTTTTTTTAGTTTTAAAAATAATAATAATTAAAGCTATATAAAATTTAAAAATAGAAAAAGTAAAGTAAACAACTGATTAGCTCCCCGGTAACGGCGCCAGTTTTGACGCACGCCTGTCGTAGGGCGTGGCAAAAGCAATTTAATTTTCCTAGTGCAGCATAGAAGCTGACCAGGGTCGTCTCACTTGAGGAGCTTTCTCAATCGTTTAATTAATCTAATTTAACTAAACTAATTCTTTTTGGTTGTTGTTATTTATGAATGTAATTCAATTTAATAAATGATAAAACTAACATGCAATGACAAAATGCAATTAATTGAGAAAGAACTTGGCCTTTATGGGTTGGTATGTGGGTTTCATCATTCTCCTTTTTGATATTTAAATTGAGTTTGATAATTCAACTATGAGATCTCATTCATGAATTACTATTCTTTTATTTGTTGGTGTGAAATCTTGAATGCATTTTTCAATCTTAACTTCACCTCCTCCTATAATCATGGTTGATGGCACACCTCGATCGAGAGTGTGTCATCTTCCAAGACCTGGCTCCATCATATTCCATTTCAACCACTTAATGGCTCAACTCCATCGTATGAAGAGCTTGTATCCAGTAGAAGGGAGGGAAAATATTTAATAAAAGAATAGAAATGAGTTTGAGATTAGTGTCGTGGTGGACGATCGCCACACCCGTGCACATCACTCTTGCTCATCACAAACATAATAAAAATCGGAATTTAAGCACAGAATAAATGAAATTTCCACATACCACCCCCAGGACAAGTCTTGGGTTAACCCCTCATATTTGAGGTTAAGAGGTCATGGTGGATAATATGAGAAGAATAAAAGAAGAAAAGAATGAGAAAAGATGAAGAAGAAAACCGGGTGGATGGGTGGACACAAAAATAATTCATGAATTTTATTATAAATCTAAATTACAACTGAAAACTAAAACAAAAATAAAGAAATGAAATGAAATGTGGAAGATTTTTGGCCATTCTCCCTTGGTGGAGATCTCCTCCTTGGTGCCTTGAAGGAATGGATGGAGAATGGGATGCTTTGAGGATGAGGTGATGGCCTCCTTTTATAGGAAGAATTCGACCCCTGAAAGTTTGAGCGTTTTATACCCCATTAATGACCTCTTCACGCATTCCACCCTTCATGAATGATGTTCATAAATATATTTTCCGTCTCCTCTCCAAATTTCAGCTAATATGGAAATCTTATGTAGGAGGTATGAATTTTTCATTCTCGGTTTCTGTTTCTGGACAAAGCATCCAGGAAGGTTCCTCCAAAATAATGTCATTCAATAGCCTCCTTAATGACCTCCAAAATCCTCCAAAGTTATTGTAGAGACGTCCCTATCTGTCCTAGAGGTATCCCAGGTGGAAAGACATCATTTGGATATGTGTAGGCCACGTTTGATGTCCGTTACGTTGGGTGGGTCCATGCTGTCCACCCGGAAAAATTCCAATCTTCAATGATTTTTTTAGACCCTTTAGATGACCGAATCAGCTCCTGGTCCAGAAGACAAAAATGCAGGAAATAAAATAAGTATTATAACAAAATTTTAATCAGAAAATTTGGAATTTTAGTTTTCCTGAAATGACCAAATTACCCCTGACGTAAAATTTTGTCAAAAATCCAGAATTAGTCGTTTTTCACATTTGGGTTCAAAATAGCACTAAAACCTAAAAACATGATAATTACCCATTCAATAACACTTTTGTGGGATTATAAACAATGTTTTACAGTATAAAATATATGAAAATGTGATCTTCATCAAGCATAATGCCTGCATTAGGCTTGCGTCACCACCTGCCTGCGTCATGCTTGCGTTACTATCTACGTCACCACCTGCCTGCGTCATTCTTGCGTTACTATCTACCTACGTCATGTCTGCATCATGGCCTGTTTGCATCATTCCTGCATCACTGCCTGCCAATGGAAATTCATTCCCACCCGGATTTGAACCCGGGTCTAATGTAGGATTACGGGGAGCCTTTACCACTCGGGTAAACCCCCAACTGCTATTATATATATCTATATGTATATGTATATATAATGATATAAATATATAAATAATTTTTTTAAAGTATTTAAATAATTATAAATAGATAATTATATATTTAAATAATGAATATATTTATTATATATTTATTTATATTTATATATATAATTATATAAATATATATAATGATATAAATATGTTTATAATTATAAAATTATAATAAATATATTTAAATAATGAATATATTTATAATATTTATATTTATATTTATATATATATATTAAATATAAATAATGATATAAATATATTTATAATTATAAATAAATAATTATAAATATATTTAAAATATATTTATTTATAAATATAATTATAAATGTATATTTACTATATTTATAAAATTATGTATTTATTATTAAAAATAAAAAATATAATTTTTTTAAAAAAATTATTTATGTAACTATAAATAAATAATTTGATATTTAAATAATTATAAAATTATACTAAATAAATATATAAATATATTTACAAATTTTTTTATTTATAATTATAATTATAAATCCTTTATCATCGCTTTTTAATTTAGCGCTGATAAAAAATATTTTTATCGGTTCTTTTTTGGAAGCGCTAATAAAAGTCTCCTCGGTCTATTTAAAGAACCTTAACGCATTGGTTTCTGTCATGATATCTCAAGATTTCGTGGAATTTTCCTACTGTTGAGGATCCTTCTCCTCGAATCCAAGGCTCGAATCTAGGCTCAAATGAATCCAGGGGTCAAATCAAGGCCTAAAAAATCCAAGGCTCAAATTAAGGCTTGGACGAATCCATGATTTTGCAATATCTCTACTTTCTCTTAGATGAATCACACCTCAAATATAAGGTATGTTATTTTATCATCCCCCTCACTCATTGATTGCCTTTTTAGGTTCCACGTAAGGTGTTTTTCCTATATATTTTCCAGTAGCCGAGCGATTTTGGACTTTCTCTATTTTTGTTTCTTTTTTGTGTTCTTTTGTTCATTATCTCCCACTATTCATTACCTTTTTTCAACAATGGTTCCATTTTAAGAAATCTCAATTCCCTTTTACAACTTCAATGTGTGCACTAATTTTCCTTCTTCTTCAATAGTCGCTTACTAATTTCTTCCACTTAATTTAACTCAATTTGGATATTCTCTACACCCTATATCACATGATCAATGTAGAAGAGATTGATTATAAGTTCCTCCATTTTAATCCATTGTTCTATGTATTTATCCCATGTATTTAAATTGATTCTCGATGGTAAATAATTATTTGATACAGATTATGGGTTCAAAAAAGTTTTTTGATGCTTCCTATATAGGCCATAATGGGTTTTTAAGGGGACTAAAACCTTATTTATAAAATTATTGATTTATGGTTTTTAAGTGTTTTTATAAATACACAATAGGATCTTTTAAATGAATAAGATGAATGAAGAATGGTTTTGGATCATTTTGGAGTTCTAAAGGATGTATCCAATGGATTAAGGGTTTAAAAAAAGAATTTGTATGATTATTAATTGACTCCAAAGAGAGGAATGATTTGTTTTTGATATGTTGATACCTATTTTATTTTTAAAGGATATTTATAACATGGTTTTACATGATGATTTTTAGGACTTTTGGTAATTGATAAATGGCATCCTTAGTTTATAAAAAGGATGGTTTTGTAACAAGATTTTCACCCATCTAGTTATTATAGTCCTATTCTCACATTATTAAAAAAAGTTTCATTATGCTTTTATCACCCTTATTAGAAAACCTTGGGTTAGTGTTTTCTATCAGTTGTTTCCCTTTTATGGGATGTGTATTTATTATTATTATGTGATTCTTGTATGATTTTATTGGTAGATATTTCTTGAGAGGGTGCTAGAGGTGATACGAGGTTTATTTATTATGTTTTATTATCAATTTTAAATTGTTCATATCCATATTTTTTTCTCACCTCCACTTTTACTATTCCATGGGAACCCAAAGTAACTATTTTAGTGATCTTTTGTGTGTCATAGTGTTTGTACATGTTTTCCTTATTGCTTTTACCTTACCATTAGTGATGTAATATCCATGTTGCTTCACCTATAGTGTTAGGTATGTGATAGCCTTATTTCTTTGCTGATGGTGTTGTTATAGATGGGAACACTTGGGTTGTTGATTCTACCAGTATATGTTTAATATTGTCACACCTGAGGATCTAGTGATATTCCCATGATGATTTTTCATTTGATGATATTATCTTATTGATCCCCACTACACACATTGTTTTAATTTCTTTTTTCATTTCATTGAAATGTTGCAACAATTTATTTTTGTTTACTATTATTATGCATCATTATTATAATGGATCTCATTTGATCTATATGCCATATTTAATTTTTGGTTGATTTTACCTTTTTTTATTATAAAATGTATTTTTAGAAATGTTTTGAGTGAATAAAATTGATTTTGATTTATTTTCATAATCTCTAAAATCCAAATTTTTAATATTTTAAAGTGTTTTCACTTTTAAATGTATTATTCCATCCATTGGTTCCAAAAAATTGGATTTTGAAAGAATTTTTTTAAATGAATTTTTTTTATCTACATGAGTATAAATGTATTGATCTTAATCATGGTTATATTTTATTTTCTAAAAATATTTTACCTTGGTATTTTGAAAATAGATAAATGTATTATATATCATTCCTTTATAATTTTCTTTTTTGAAACATTTTTTTAAATGGTGTTCAGTATTTTTTTCTGAAATGTTTTATAAATGAATTTAATTGACTATTTGGTGAAATCTTACTAGGCCTGTTTAGATCACACCCTTTGTACACACCCATATGGGTTTATATAGTATTTATGTTTTTATATATGTTATGAGGTTGTGATCTCAATTTGGATGACATCTTGTAGTCCATTTATGGACATTTTGGTGGGGATACCTCTTACAGGTCTCTGTGATCATTGATCTTAATGTTTTTCGATTATGGATTGAGTTATTATTGATATTTTTAGATAATGTTTGAGGATTAGTTTTGTTTATATTGAGGATTTGTATGTTTTTCTAGTGACTATATATAACTAGAACACATTGAGTTTTCCCAAACCACCCACCTTGATATCAACTGGTATGTTTGGAATGGATTTCTCATTTATAAGATAGAACATTTATATCCTCATATAGAGTTTCGACCCTTGATAAGACAGTAAACCTATGTTTGAATGAAAATATATCATTCTTTTCATCTTCCTTTATCTCATTGTGTTGATTGAGAAAGACTAGAAGATTTCAAGGGAAGGATCCTGATCTAATTAGAATATAGAAAACTACGACCAATATTTTGATCTGTTTCCTACTTTTGAATTTGCACCTAATATGTCAATACTGGATACCACATATGGACCAAAGAGTGGTAGACAATCTAGGTGGGTCCAATTTTCTAGACCAAAGCTAAATCAGTGATTCTTGGAAAACTATGTGGTCTTAAGAAAATATACTTTTCTTTGGTATATTTTGAGATATCCTATGTGTAGGCTCCCCAAAATTAATCCCAAACCATTCTTTCATCAATTGATGTTATCGCAATCTACTTAGTTTAAAACCCATCTTTTTGAGTCACATGTGGAATCCACTGCTAGAATCACATGTCCTGTTATTGTTGTAAAATTATGATTTAGTAAAAAAATTTAAAGAATGAAAATACCTAAGGTTGTGATTTCATGAAATCAAACTATTTAGTTAATGTATTTATATAAAACCAAATCCATACATATTTTTTTAAGAAAATAGACACATTTAGTACTTAAAGAGTTTTTAGTTTATTTTCAAAAATCAAACAGGTTTATGTTCCTTAATAAGTTATCATAACAAATCATTTCATCCCACTTGATCAACCCAACCATTATCTGATCACTGATGTAATCACCAAATCATGTTTAAGTATTTTTCAATGACTTATAAATCATTTAGGTTATAGTGAATAGAAATGTTTCTTTATAATAAAATACAAGGTATAAAAAATAATACATAACTATGTATATTCATGTCATTTAAACAGATGATTTAAAACTAAATTCAGGTTAACTAAAACTACTCAATATATCAAAACATAAATATATACCAAATAATAATTTCATTTCTTGAACAAAGGTCTAAGACATGTGAATATTTAGGTTACCTTTTCAAAATAAAGTGTGGTAACATAACCCAAACATATGATAGATACGTTCAATTATGGATCATAAAATGATTTAGAGGTTATAGAATTTCTAACCATGAACTTATATAAATGAAAGAATGTAAATAATTCAAGAACCCATGTCTAAAATTTAATTTCATTTAATAATTAATTTTAAAATAAGTAAACATGTTTAACAGACTTTATAAAATAAACAGAGCATAAATACATACTTTATAAAATAAATGGAGCATAAATATATAATGTGAACAACATGAACACTGTGTTTTCTAACTCACCACACCCAATCTCATGAAAAAATATTATTTGGTCCTCCTATGGCTAAATTTTCACAAAAAATGCTTAGTTTCACCCATTGACGTGTTATCTCTTCTCTCTATCGCAATTGTTAAACAACCTAAATCATCCCATGTTCTTCTAAACACCCATAACATTGTTCAAAATTGAAAAATGGTATAACTTCATGGTTGGTTCCATTCCAATTAAAAACCAAATACACTATTGGTCTCTCACCCCAGGTACTAGAGCACCTCTAATTTTGACTCACACTCAGAAAAATTCAAATCAAACCTAAGCCCAATAACACACAAAAACTCCTTTTAACACCTCATGATCTTATGGAAAAAATATTTCAATTTCATGAATATTTGTAAAACATTCTTGATATTGAATCTTGAATAAATTATATGGCATGGGAAAGCTTGGTTTGTGGATTCTTGGGTGATATTTGATGAAACTAGATTTTGATAAATGAGTAGTCCCTTGATTGAATTTTGAAAGAAGCCCGTGGGAAACTCAGTATTTAGGCTGGAAGTCTAGGACAATCAAGTAAGGATTTAAATTGTTAATTTACTACTGTCTTTTGAAGAAAAATTTATTCATGTCTGTTTTTTAAAAATTTTATGAAATGTTTAATAACCATGCTTTGTTCTAGACTTGGTGGTGGATTACATAGAATTTTTTATGGTCATGCCTATTTTAAATTTAATTTTTTAAAAAGGAAACTTGGTTTTAAATTTTTAAGTGGGTTTTAAAATGAAAAAATGTGGTGTTCCCTTAAAATGAACTAAAACGGATCCGGTGAAATAAAGGGGTTTTGTATCCCATTAAATATTTTGAAAAAAATTGTTTATTTTCATATAGAATTCAAATAAACTTATTCAAGAAGGGTTCTAAAAATTGATAATGATTCATTTTGAATTTTTAAAGTGTTTCTTAGATGAGATTTGAAATTTAAAATTAATATATGGTAATTTAAAATGATTTAGACTCTTGAATAGTGTTTTGTAAAGTTGTTGGTTTCAATATGGAATTTGGAAAACATTCATAGTCATAGGATCATTAATTTCATACTCATTAATATCCTTCCCTAAACCTAATTTTTTGGAATTCATCAACTTATTCTTTCATTCATTTATGGGAAGATTATTTCTAGGGTTTATTAATTTTATAAACACTAGGAGCCTCACCATAGTGTATAAAATAAGGGGGTCTAGGAAATAATGCATTATTTTCCACTAGGAGATCATATTTCTATCTTGGTGAAATAATATTTCTATTCAAGGTATATTGGTTCTTGTATACTCGATCCAAGGTCATTGTGTATCTTAACCCATTTGGAATGGTAAAAGGGGTATAAAAGAGTAAGGGAACTATGAACATGTATTGTATGATCAGATCATCTATCAAATCATTGTGTGCCAAAGAAAAGTTTTAGCTTTAGGAAAAAAATAAGAAATGTTGTCTAATGATTCACCAACTCCCAGCCTGAGAACATTTTGATTTAGGGAGAAAACTGTTATCCTCATCAACTTCATCTCCCAAACTTTTATTATAACATTTTGTTTCTTGAGTATCATCCCCCATCTATTCTATACATTCACCTATATTGCTTAAACTACTCTAAGAATTTTTCATCCCTTACCAGGTATTAGTGATCATTTTGGATGAATTTAGATGATAAAAAATTCCAAAGTGGAGTAATTATTTTCTTAAATTAAATTACCCATTTCATTCAAAGAATAATGAAATTATTTTAAACAATCAAATTTTGGGTTCCTCTTATTAGAATTATCTATAACTTTCATCATTGATAATGAATGACTTATGTGTATTTATTTATTTATTGTACAAAATGATCATTTTATGAACCTAATAGGATGGAAATGAATCAAAAATGGATACATGCTAATTGTAAGAAAAAAGTATTATGAAGATGGAGTTACATAGCTCATCAAGTTTTCAATAGATCATGCATATAAACCTTCTCAAATCCCTTTTCCATGTTTATGTTGTTTTAATTCAATACAAATTAGTTTGGAATAGTTAGAAGAACATTTGATTTGTCACAGAATATATCAGGGCAATAAATGTTGGACTAACCATGGGAAAAAATTTAAAATTCACACCTATTGGGATGATACTACTGTTTATGGATCATTTGATATGAATACCAGTATAAATAATGATGGAGATCACATGGAATAAATGAAAATGGAAATTTAAGGTGACCTTCGAGATTATAAAAAAATGTTTGAGAAGTTAAATAGATATTCCAAGAGACCATTTTATACCAGTTGTACTAAATACACAACATTTTCTATTGTATTAAAGTTGTATAATTTGAAAGCTAGAAGTGGATAGAGCAACACCGGCATTATAGAACTACTTATTCTCCTAAATGATTTTATTCTAAAATAAAATGAACTTGCATATCGAACATATGATGCTAAAAGAATGCTATGTTCAATGGGAATGATCTCTAAAAAATACATTCTTGTCTAAACGATTGTATATTATTTCTCAAGGACTATGAATCACTCATAAAATGCCTTAAGCGTGGAATGGATCAATATAATAAGAAAGAATCAAGTCATTTGAAATAAGTATGGTACTTTCCTATCATTCCATGGTTTAGAAGACTATATAGATTTCAGGAAACCACAAGAAAATTAACATGACATGAAGATACAAGAATTAAAGATGGGAACCTATGTTATCAAGCAGATTCTCCTCATTGGAATAAATTTTTTTATGAGTATCCTGAATTTTGAAACGAGCCAAAAAATTTCATCTTGTGTTATCTACAGATGTAATAAATCCTTTTTGGTGTATAGATAATTACTCCCATCACATGGCATATCATGTTTGTAAATTATAACTTTCCACCATAGTTATTCATGAAGAAAAAATACGTTATGTTATCAAAGATTATATCTAAACAAAAGAAAACTGATAAGGATATTGATGCCTATTTGGATCCATTGATCAAAGATCTAAAATTGACGTGGGATATAAGTGTTACAATGTATGATGCTCATATATGTGAAGATTTCACATTGAGGGTCATGTTGTATGGGATGATAAATGAATTTTCTACTTATGTAAGTTTGTCAGGATATAGAATTAAAGGAATGTTGGGGGTGTCCAATTTGTAAAGAATATAAACACTCGGTTTTTTTGAAACATTCCTCAAAGACTTTATTTTTAGGATATTGAAATTTCTTACCTCAATGTCATAAATACCAATCCTAGATGAAAAAATTCAGTGGGAATACGGAACAAGTTACAACACCATATCCACTAATGAGTGATCAACTATTTGATAAATTGAAAGTTATTAACACTGTTTTTGGTAAACCATTTTCAAAAAACCTTATAATACCAGGTTTGAAAAAGAGATCAATTTTCATTGAATTATCACATTGTAATTGTTTGTATGTCATACATTTTTTTGATGTCATGCATGTTGAAAAAATTAATTTGATAGTGTTATTGGTACATTAATAAACATTCCTAAAAAATACGAAATAAAGTTTAGGATAGACATGATTAACATGGGGATAAGGAAAGATTTAGAACTGGTGAAGGGTAAAGGGAGAACTTTGCTTCCTCCAATAGTTTGGACTCTATCCAGACAGAAAAATTTTCAATTTTTGATTTTCCTTAATGGTGTAAAAGTTCTAGAGGGGTATTCATCAAATATCAAGACTGTCATTTCAATGACTAATTTCAAGTTATAAGGACTAAAATCACACACCTATCATATTTTTATGCAAGATTTTATGCTCGCTACTTTATGTTGCATTATTCCTAAAAATGTATAACATACATTATCCAAACTCTACTTATTTTTTAAATTCATATGTAGTAAAGTTATAGACCTAGTGATGTTTCCAATCATGAATAAGGAGGTTGTAGTCATATTATGTGAATTAGAGATGGTTTTCCTACCGTAATTCTAAAATATAATGTTCCACCTAATGGTTCACTTAGTTATAGAGGTTCAACTATGTGGTCGTATCCATTACAGATGGATGTACCACATTGAATGGTATATGGAGATTTTGAAAGGGTTTGTTAAGAGTCAAAGTCACTAAGAAGGTTTTATTATAGAATGATATATTATCAAAGAAGCTATTAAATTCTATTCTGATTACCCATTTGATATTTCCAACATTGTTATCCCAAAGTTTCATCACAATAGACTCCTTTTGGGCAAAGGTTTTGTTGAATGAGATATTGTTATAATGACCATCATAGAGTAGGAGAAACTATACCATTACATTTTACATAATAATGAAGATAATGATCCATATGTTAAATTCCACCAAGAAATTCTTTGATATTTAAATCCATCAAGGTCTGAAGGATAGATATTATATACATATAATAAACATTTTAGAGGATGGTTCAAAGATCATATTTATAAAGATTTATCTGAAAATAAGAATTCAATAGTTGAATGACTTCGATGGCTTGCCAGGGGACCAAATGTAAATGTTATATATTACATTGGTTTTGTAATCAATGGTCATATGTTCAATACAAAAGAACATGATGCCTATAGTATGATGAAAAATAGTGGGGCTACGCTTGTAGTGGAAGTGATGCACATATCTTGTTTTTAAGGATAGAAATACAATTTATGTGAATATTTCATATTTCATCATTATCGAACAGATATATGAGTTGGATTATACAATATTTCAAGTGCTGATTTTCCATTGTTGATGGGATGACAATAGTATTGCAGTGAAAGTTGATGAAATGAGCTTTGTAAAGGTGAATTTCAGTGTGGAAGGGGAAAAGGATGATCCATTCATAATGGAATCACATGTCTTTAAATTATTTTATATCTTGGATCTAGTAAACAAGTATTAGTATATTATCCTACTAGTGAATAAAATAACTATAGGGTTATATGAAAATACAATCGAGGAGGACCCTTTCATTGGGAGATCACAATCAGCTCATGGCATTCCCAATGTAGACAATTTCTTGTATGTCTGAGGGGACCATCAAGAGGGGATTTAGATTCTTGATAGAGGATTAAAATCACATCAACCATTAAAAAAATAAAATTAAATCAATGAGAAGGTTATTTTTTTAATATACTATTCTTTTCCTCATAATATTATATTTTCTCTACTGAATTCACATAATCTAAATTAAATATTTGACTACTCATGCAAACAATATCTTCTGAACATGATGATATTACCAATCCCAAGGAAGAATAGATTTTTGATGCTAAAACTACAGAATTATTAGGGGATCAACAACTTGTTGATGAAAAACCCATGAACAATGCAACATCACAATGTTGAATAAAATTATCAAGGAAAGAAGTAAGGGTACAAAGTTTGAGGTTGGTCGAAATCAATGTGTACAACCTATTAACCCCAACTATTTAATGCTCATTAGAAATATTTGGGTCATAATAAGGTTGAATGTGATGATTGATATAGATTCATGGTTCCATGTTCAACCTGTAATAAAGGAACCCCTTTGGGAAGATATAAAGGTAATTTTATGATATACTTTCTATATTTTATTGAAAAATTATATAATTAAATGTGTATTTAATTTTCATTATTCTTTATAGTGTTCATTTATTTTTGAATATTTCTGTATAAAATATGTATTAATATCCATTTGGAAAGCCCGTAGAGGCTTCCATACTATTCTTACCATGTTACATCTTAGGGATGTTGGGGGAAAAGTGAATCCCCACCCAAAAGTTAGTTATACAAACATTATAAAGTAGGAAACATGGAATTCCCTCAGTATTTGTCATGATGATAAATCATTTTTGGTACATTTTAGTCAATAATATATTATTTTAATTTATTTATTTTATCCAATTTGAATCAAAAAAATTAATTTATGAAATAGAAAAATAGTGCTAAAAATAAATAATGTGCATCAAAAGCAGTGTACCCCTATCACAAAGCAAGGATGGGGTATACTTCACTAGATAAGAAACTGGTATGTAATTTAACTCAATATTAAAATTTTTATGATATTTAAAACAACATATTTTCATTTATTTATATGTAGACTAATGAATAAAAATATTAATCCACTTTCATCCCATGACATGTGCTACGGAAGGAGGATCACATAAATAAGAAGGGTAAACTTGTTGATGAAAAAAATGAATATGGAAAACATGTGTAGGTATGACAAAATAGTAATTTGTTATGATTTATAATTATATTATATAAAAATATCTATTTATTTTCATTTGTTTTTTATATAGTTTATACACAATAATTGGCAATGACCATACCAGAATAAAAACTAAATTCAGTAGCTTTGAAGTGTCTAGAACAACATGGTTGTGTTAGAAGAGTAGGTTTTGGAGTGTATCCTCAAACATGTTTCAAGAAGAAAAAATCACAAGAACATACACATAATATTATGAAATGATTTCAGGAACAAGTGTATGCTTTGTAAGATATTATTTTTTGGTCTAGTTTGGAAGACCAATATATAGGAAAGGATCAAAATGAACCGATAGTGGAACAAAGATCCACACATGAAGAACTAAATAACCTCACTAGCTTTGAGGCTAGTCATTCCCCTCAACCACATACCTTACCTGAGGTAATCAATTTTCTCATTACTATTTATCCTAAATGTGAATCAAATAACTTTTGATAACTTTATATTACTAAAATTCTATAGGGTAAATTTGTATGTGATTTCTATCTGTCAACACCCATGCATCACCTTATTGCGAGAGGTACAATGTATAATATCCCAGGTGACAATCTACCAAATAAAAAACTCCCAAAAGATCACATGATAGTAGGGATTGAGGTATCTTAGGATATGACCCCAGATTTTCTTATTCTACATAATGATCTAGATATTACAACGGTCAATAATTATTTTTTAACTTTCATATCATGGCCCTCTATTATTATAAAGATACATGAGGTATGTCTTTCTCAAGTTTTTTCATATGAAAAACTGGTAAAAATTTATGAGAAAATTTATAAAGTGAGGTATGATACTACAGATGGATTAAGTGATGGGGAAATGGAAGGCCGGATCAAGAAAATCTAGTTAATAGACCAAGAAATGAAAAGGACATTTCATGAGTACCTTCTACTTGGTAGTTCTAGTGAAACATTTATTATCATTACAACATCATGCAGAGACAAAATTTAAAGATGAAATATGTCTTATATTCCATATGAAGAAAAAATATATGTAACTTTCATGATAGGTGTATTTGGTCTCAAGATTATAAATGAGGTTCTCATGCTTGAATGGCTAGGATTCTAACATGTGAATACATATATAGGGTATATTTTCATGATATTTCTATCTAGAAAATGATATAACATGTTTATTAAAGTAAATAAATATTCCGACTTTATACAGGAGTTTATATTACTATTATTTAAAGGTAAGGTCATGTGAAGCATGATTTGGATTCATTAATCCCTCTATCATTTCTAGGACAGAAACATCTTTGGATAAGATAGAAATTGAGAAGAAAAAAATGATCTAAATGATGCATTTGAGAAAAAATAATAGACAAAATACTCTTTTTGATGCCTACATTACAGGGTTAAAGCTCTACAATCTAATCGCATTAATTATTTTTTTATTTTCTTCATTACTTATATTTTTTTATTATTTTAGGAAGAATTTGATATTGATCACACTCAATATGAATAACCTAAATATTTATTTTTTGGATCCAATTCATAGATATCAAACAAACCAACTACACATGATGTGTATTATGAGTTTTTAATACATTGAAACCAATATTTTATAGAAAAAAATTGAATTATATGTTTTATTATGTGTGTTTTAAATTTTTTTATGATAGGATGGTCTCTAAATATAAGATAAATCATGGCATAAAGTCAGTGACTGAACATAAAAATCCCATGGATTACTTCAAATGGAGATAGATTAAGGTATAAATAGAAATATCTAACTATCAAAACACATTTCAAAACAATTTAATTATTTTTTTTGAATTTTTCTTTAATTTCTGAAGCATGATAATGACAATTATTGCTGATATTATGTTTCAAAATTTATGAAAGAGATCATAAACCATCTAAAGGCCAGTATCCCATAAGATTTATGTTTCAAAGGTAATTAAAATTTCATTAAAAATGTTTCTTAATCATTTTTTCGTCTATATTTTCTTAGTAATATCATGATTTTAAACAACCTTCATACTCAAAAGAAGAAGTGAATTTATTTAGAGATGAGTGGGCAATGTACATAGTGTCCAAATGTTTGCTGATAAAAAATTTAGGTGATTACCTACTATGTTTGTGATCTAGTATGAGCTATGATGATATAAATATATTTGGGGTGTGAATCATTAATATCATAGTGATTATATATTATTTTTTATCTATTTCTCAAGGAGGATCTTAATGAAGGAAATCAATTTGTTTAGAAATGATCAGAAAACATGGTGTTTAAATGTATATATGCATCATGAATAGGTGAAATCCATATACTTATTTAGTTAATTTTATCATTATTTTTGTCTAATTTTTTAGTTAATTTCCTTATCATTTTAGAATAAAATTAGAATAATTACCTATCTAGGGTTCCATCATGTGTGGTGATAAATGATAGAATAAAATAAAAATATAGGGGTTTAACTTTGGTGGGTAGTGGAATTATTTGGTCTATTCAATCATCAATTAGATGTATGATATAATATCACAAATGCTTGTGAAATCCAAATAAGTAAAACAACAACATTACATTAGTGATGTGGATTGAATAAAACTGATTCTTTTGAATGCACATTATGTGAAATTATACCATCCCACCATTATATCACATAGAATCTCACAGTAATTACATGAGTAGAGGTATTTAACCTATCCTTATTATGTATATAGATACTTGTTCATTGGATCACCATCAAAAAATGTGTCCACTGGTTCATCACTAATATGTATGTACACATTCATTATTTTAAATGATCCATGTTCATAATCTCATTAATAACAAAATCATCATCATTCTCAATAAAAAATTGATGAGAATATGGATGTTCCCAATTTGATGAAAAAATAATGATGATGTTATGTTACAGTTTATCATCACCCAGAATATGGAAAAGGATATACTAATCTATGTCACAATCTAGGAATACTTAATTGTTCTGCTAGATTTTATTGTCCTTTGGATGCTATAAATAGATATACTGATGTTTAATATTGTCAAAAAAAGGTAAATAATTTATAATGGAGTTTAGTGTCTTCTAAAAATACATAATGGGTCACAATGATGTTTTTTCCATCAAAGAAGTTAAATTGTTTGTCATGGAGTTTGTATTCTCTATGACGGTGAAATTATATGATATATTTTATTATGTTCCATATAAAGTAAAATGTAAATATTTATTTTAGTTAAATCAATGAACGATAATAGGTTTATACTAATATTTAATGTTTTCTTGGAAAAAATAATGGGATACACTAATGATCAGTATAATCCAAGAATATATAATGTGTTATGCTAGTTTATTGTAGAAAATAAGAAGGAAATTGTTTATATAAGATATTTACACCAACCCAATATGATAAATATTTTTATGGTAATTTTGTTTCAATAAATAAATTTTATGTTATTTAAAGTGGTTAAATATATCATATTGTTGGGATTGAGCTTCTAAAATATCTCATATGTATCCATAGTGGGTGAATCAAAAATGTTATAGTTTGGAACCATAGTTTAAAACCATGGGACTAGGAATTCCAATTATCATTGAAAAACGAGTTTTATAATTTTAAGTTGTGATAAAATAGAAAAATATTTTAATATAAAAAATATAGTGTAAACAAAAAATCATTTATAAAGAGATTTATATTTTAGAGAATTTAATAACGAAATTTCATATTGGTAATCATCATATATGTTGGATGGTATTTCATACAGTTTAAGGTCATGTGGTTAGGACCACAGAAGTAATTTTAATTTCATATAAGATGGTCCAACGTATTTTCTTTTAGGTTCATGTAAGATTGACTAAATTCCTTTTATTTTAGTTTCATATGATCAAGAATAATTATATTATAGTTTATATATATATAATTAGAGGAAATTTTTTTAGTTGATTTTAGCATCATTTTATATACTTTTTTTTAATTTCCTCATCATTTATATCTAATACTTATTTTGTTAATCTTCACAGATATAATGAATAAATTAATTCATCAACAAGGATGATTCACTCATGTACTATGATCATGCACTCAATAAGGATGATGCACTCATGATTATTCAATTTTCTTTTTACTCTATAATCCATTCAAAGTTCTGGGTTATCAGACTGCAATATAGTTAGATGACTCAGGGTGTTGAATATACTAAAGGAAAAAAAGATGTGGTGGAATCAACCATACCATAAATAAAAACATGGTGTACCCACTATGACTCAAATTGTGTGTTTTTTGTTTAAAATTGACATTTTATTAATGTATTGTTTCATATTTATGTTTAATTTATTTATTTATATAGTTAATAACATAAGAATTTTTATCTAATAAAGGTGGATACGTTTTCTAAAGTTGGGGTGGTTTGTTCAAAGATGCTCGTGCTCATAGTATATTGGAATTCAAGGATGCAACTGAAATAATGACAATAAAGAAATGGGTCAAGAATGTAAACAATTATCATGGAAATGTGAATTAAAACTACTTATTTAATTAATTTTTCCATCATTTTATCTACTATTGTATGTTAATTTCCTAATAAGTTTTATCTAATACCAATTTAGTTTTATTCACAAATATTTTGGGAAGTCATATTCTTCTTTCAACCATCTACAACAATATAGGAAAGAAAGAACATGTTCCTTTCTGATGGAAGAGAAAAACCCATGCTGCTTGAAACATAAAGTCTTTGTGGTACCATGATGTTTTCTCTTCCATCAGAATGGAACATGTTCTATCTTTCCAAGATTTTTTCATATCATTGAAATAAAAACACATATCACATACTCAATCTGTTTCACCTCAATCCTAATACATAGTGTGATCAGTATGACTTGGAGTATATGTTTTTAGTTTATAATTTTATTTTTCATTCAAAACACACATCACATAATCAAAACCCAAAAAATAAAATAATATTTTTTTGATACTTTAGTAAAACAATCAATAAGTCATTTTTGACATGCATGAATCCGTTGCACTTCAATCAAACTCATGGTGTGTCTGTTCTAACTGTAACTGTGTCTTGTTATTAAAAATTGAAATTTTAGTAAAAAATACATGTGACATAATCAAATCCAAGAAAACACATTAATATTGTTTTGATACTTTATAAAAATGGCCCATATATCATTTTTTATGGGTAGGAATTAGCTGCACCTCAATCTAGTACACAGTGTGAACGGTATGACTCCAAGTGTGTATTTTTATTTAAAATTGTCATTAATTTATGTAAAAATGAAAAATGACATACTCAAAACTAATAAAAACATTAGAATTATTTTGATACTTTATTAAAACAATCCATATGTCATTTTTGACTTGTATGAATCAGCCTCACATAAATATGACATACAGTGTGACCAGTATGACTCCAAGTGTGTCTTTTTATTTAAAATTGACATTAATTTTTGTAAAAAATACAACTGGCATGCTCAAAACAAAGAAACACATTGGAATTATTTTAATAATTTATAAAAATAATATATAAGTCATTTTTTATGTGTAGGAATCAGCCACATGTCAAACTGATACACGATGTGCCCATCATGACTCAAAGTACCTGTTATAAGTTTAAAATTGTCATTTTAGTTCAAAAAGAGTCACTCACAAAAAACTAAAAAAGTTAACTTGTATTGTCTTGATAATTTAGGAAAACAATTCAGAAGTCATTTTTCATGTGTAGGAATTAGTCTCACATCAAATCAACACACGATGTGACTGATATGACTCAAAGTGTGCATTTCCAATTTAAAAAGAAAATTTAGTAAAAAATATAAGTGACATACTAAAAACTAGGAAAAATCATTCGAATTGCTTCAATAATTTATGAAAATGATCCATAAGTAATTTATGCCATTTATGAATCATCCTCACCTCAATCTAATTCCCAGTTTGACTGATATGACTCCAAGTGTCCTTTTATTTAAAATTAACATTAATTTTTGTGAAAAAGACAATTGACATACTAAAAACCTAAGAAACTTCATTCATATTGTTTTAATACTTTATTAAAATAATATATAAGTAATTTTTAATGTGTAGGAATCATACTCACCTCAATCCAATACATGATGTTCCTGGTATGACACAAAGTGTCCATTATCAGTTTAAAATTGACATTTTCATTCAAAAAGTGTCACTCACTTAAATCAAAGTAAACATCCTTAGTTTCTATTGATAATTTATGAAAATGATTCATAATTCAATAGTTATTTTTAGGAATTAGTCTTACATTAAACCAACATGTGATGTGATCGGTATGAATCATAGTGTGTGTTTCTAGTTTAAAATGACATTTTAGTATAAAAAGACAAGTAATATACTCAAAACCAAGAAAATGCATTCATATTGTTTTGATACTTTACAAAAATGATAGATAAGTAACTTTTGAAATGTATGAATTGTAATTACCTCAATTTGATGCATTTTTTGACTGGTATGACTCCAAGTGTTTCTCTTTATTTAAAATTGACATTAATTTTACTAAAAAAGACAATTGGCATACTTAAAACCAAGAAAACACATTCATATTGTCATGATACTTTAGGAAAATGATCCATAAGTCATTTTTGACATTTAAAATTTTTCCTTGCCTCAATATGATTTATATTTTTACCAGTATGACTCAAAGTGTGTCTTTTTATTTAAAATTGACATTATTTTTAGTAAAAAAGACAACTCGCATACTCAAAAAAAATAAAATTCATTCAGATTATTTTTATACTTTAGGTAAATGATTATTAAGTCATTTTTATGTTTAATAATCATTTTTACCTCAATATGATACACAATGTTCCTGTTGTGACTCAAAGTTTTCATTATCAGTTTAAAATTAGCATTTTAGTTCAAAAAGTGTCACTCAATAAATACTTAGTAAATACACTCGTATTTTATTGATATTTTATGAAAATAATTCAAAAGTAATTATTGATGTGTAGGAATCAGTCTCACATCAAAATAAAACATTATGTGACAATCATGACTCAAAGTGTGTGTTTCTGATTTAAAATGATATTTTAGTAAAAAACACAAGTGACATGCATAAATCCATGAAAAAACATTCAAGTTGTTTTGATACATTAGGAAAATGATTCATAAGTCATTTTTGACATGTAAGAATCATCCTAACCTAAATCTGATGAACTTTGTGACCATTATGACTCCAAGTGTCTCTTTTTATTTAAAATTGACATTAATTTTAGTAAAAAACACAACGAACATACTCAAAACTGAGAAAACACATTCGGATTATTTTTATACTTTAGTAAAATGATCCATATTTCATTTTCTTATGTTTATTAATCAGCCACACCTCAATCTGATACATGATTTTCCCAGTATAATTCAAAGTGTCCTTTATCAATTTAAAGTTTACATTTTAGTTCAAAAAGTGTCACTCATTAAAAATAGAGAAAACACACTCGTATTGTATTGATAATTTAGGAAAATGATTCATAATTAATTTTTGAAATATATTAATTAGTTTCACATTAAAATGACACATGATGTCAATGGTATGACACCAAGTGTGTGTTTCCAAGTTTAAAATTACATTTTAGTAAAAAACACAACTGGCATACAAAAAAATGATAAAACACATTTGGATTGTTTTGATACCTTATTAAATTTATAAATAAGTTATTTGAGATGTGTATGAATTATCCTCACCTTAATCTGATTCATGGTGTAATCAATATGACTCCAAGTGTGTGTTTTCAATATATAAGAGTAATTTTAGTTTAAAACACACATCACATTTGCAAAACTGAGAACAGGGGAATATATTGTTTTCTCATCATTCTATATTCTATTAATTAATTAATTTCCTTAATATTTTTATCATATACTTATTTAGTTAATTTTTAAAGAGATAATTCCTAAAGATGAAAAAGAAATGGTGTGACCTGAATGAATAAACCATAAATCAATCTGATACACATTTTTCTAGGTATGAATCAAGGATTAGTTTAAAATTATCATTTTACGTTTTATTTATTACTTTATTGTATTACTTACATAAGAATTTTTTTTCTTATATAGATGTATTATTTTTCTCAAGAAGGGATGTTTTTTTCGAAAATAACATGAGATGGGGTCAGGGGCTAAAGAAAAAGGAACTTGATGTTTTTGAATGTCTGTTATAATTTGTACTTACTCATGTAATTTTACAATACAATGTTTTAAATGTATATAATATAGTT
This sequence comes from Viscum album, assembly GCA_963277665.1. Lineage (NCBI taxonomy): Eukaryota > Viridiplantae > Streptophyta > Magnoliopsida > Santalales > Viscaceae > Viscum > Viscum album. Next base: position 1,790,897,114 of record OY728158.1, read on the forward strand.
TTTTTCTTGTATTTTTGTTATAAATTTTATTTCAATTATAATCCATATTTGTATATGTATTTTCTGTTGTTTCTAGTCCTCTTTGTACTGATATAGTGTGCTGCTAAATTTAGCGGCATACTAAAGTATGACCCTTTATCAGTGCTAAATAAAATCCCTCATAAAATGGGCCCTTTATCAATGCTTCTAAAAGAGATGATAAAGGCACCCTTTATCATTTCCTTTTTAGTGGTAGAAAGGGCCCCTTTATCAGTGCTTTTCTAGAGATGATAAAAGATTAGGGATTTTTATAAGGACCCAGCCCTAAACATTACATAATCTTGTGTTTTTAGTCAAGAATTCACAATATTATACATTGAGGATATTTTCAGGTTTAGAGTCTTAGTGAATTAGGACATAGCACATACATAACTTACTAAAAACGTACAAATAGGATACTACTAAAACAGTATACATTTTTTCCAAAATATAAAACATTAAAAAGAAAACATGGTTTCTTTGAAACATTTTCATAACATTCATCATGACTTCATTCTTTCTCTTAATAATCCTTATAACCTGTAAAAAACTTTTTAAAATCTTGGGATGAGCATAAAATCTCAGTAAGGGAAGTAAAAATAAGGAGAGAAACCATTAGTTTATATATATAATCATATGAAATCATTTCCACAAAAACATACTTTTCAGCCACATGGTACCAAATACTTACTTTTTGCAACATAATATTTACATAAATCATAAGAAAAAAACATAACCATATAATAATCTTGGGGCATTACTTACTTAATGTTGTAACCCTCACGGCTACCTTATAATGTAACCCTCATAACTACCTTAATGTCTAACCATCGTAGCTACACTTGGAGTAACCATACGACCGACCTCCAACTTACACATACCCAATGCATTGGAGGGAAATATAGGCCCCACCCTTCATCATAACCAATGCCCAAGAACCATAACATAATCATAAAACATCAATACATACATCATAAAATCATTCCTTTTGAGTAGAATTTTAAGAGAGGATTTTTAAAGAAAAGTCTTTTAAAAACGACATATCACTGAATAAATAATTTTTAAAATGAAAGTAATATGTATACATACTATAAATACACATAATAAAACATAATATAATCAAAAATTAATTTCAAAAATCATTTTAGCATGACAAAATCATTAAAGTTGATGGTTAACACAAAGAATGTAAATTTGGGTTAAAATTTCCCTTAAGAAATTTTGACATAGAAATGGGTTAGGTAAGAGCCCAAATGAGGGAGGATAAATGATCCCTCATTTACATTATAACCATTTGAAATTACAAGAACTATTTTCAAATAAGATGCTTTATTTTTGAAAAGAGGAGTGGAAAGTGAGGATCCCTTACCTCGGGTTTGTCTTACTGAAAATGTGTTTAAACCTCATGTATAATGGTTAAAATAGTGTTATTAATATTTTACAGAAACAAGTTCATGTTCATAAGACCTTATATGATCATTTTATAGCATCATTCCAATAATTAGTTATTAATATTTTGCTAATTCCATTGTTTTGGGTGTGTACTTCACATGGTTTCCATGGGTAGTTCGGAATGGATTTCCATGTTGGATGGAAATGAAACTCTAGATGGAATGAAATGGAATTAATATGTATCCATAATATTAAATGATACCCTAATCTTTTTTTTATATATAATTATGGATCATTAGTTAGAACATTAATGATATTCCTTTAGATCACTTTGGTGGTTCTTTGATAATAACAAACTCACTTTGTTTTATAAATCTATACCATGAGTACAAAATGATTCCAGAATATTACATAGGATGTAATACATAGATTATAATCTGTTTCAACCATAAAAATGGTTTCATGACCATAATTTAAGTAAGTAAAGTAAATTGAAAACACATCGTCCACAATGTTGGTAAATCGACACGACACATACGGTGTAATTATAAGAGGGGAGGAGGAGAAGTAAGTTGATGAATTTTTCCCATAAACATGATTAACATCCAGAATATATAATATTATATATCTTTCATGCCTTTTGGATAAGTTAAGGGTAATAGAGTATAAGAAAAGAAAGGAATTGAAAATAAAACACATGAAAATGAAAGAGGATTCTTACCTCTTGATCTCTTCTCCTTGATATCCCTCTTAAAGCCTTTGATTTTGGCCTTTTGGTGAGACCAGTAGTTCTTGGACATAGGGGAGAAGCTCGGGGAGGTAATTTGGCAGAACTTAGACAATTCTTAAGTCTTGGGAGGTGTGTAAGGAAGTGGGAAAGGAGGGTGGTATTTATAGTGGAGGAGAGGAGGGATTTTACATTATTTTAATCATTAGTTTAATATTTTAGCTCAAGACTTTTAATACTTTGAGAAAAGTATTTAAATATACCTAAATAATCAAGGAGGACTCGACATAATGGCCATTTTTATCATTCATGACCCAAGCATGATGCATAATGTCTTTTATTTAGCATATTTTGTGAATTATCGAATTTCACTATTCACCAAAAATTCGTGTATTTCAGAAAAATCCCAAAAAAATCACCCTAACCATTTTTCAATGCGTAGAATTCAAAATTAAACTCCATTTTATCAAAATAATTTTCTTGATATGTGTAAATTAATTTTTAAATAAAATGATAATTTATTCAAAAAAAGTAACAATATAAAAACTATAACTCATTTTATAACACCTTGAAAAATTAATCAAGATCTCATTATATTATAACCATAATAATAATATATTTATAAGGTTCATATTACTATTCATAAGGGTAGTTTACTATTCATAAGGGTATGTTACTATTCACCACAAATTAAGTTTGTCTTATCAGACTCCAAAAATCACCCTTAACGCAACCGTGTGTGTCAGATTTTACAAATTGAAAATACAGAAGCGGAAAAATTATGTTTAATGATAATTAAATATAAGTATATGGGTTGTCACATTCTCCCCACCTTCTGAAATTGCGTCCTCGTAATTTTTTTCTTACTTATTAAACAAGTGAGGATACTTTTCTCTCATAGCATTTTCAGATTCCCATGTTGTTTCTTCAACCATGTGGTTTCTTCACAAAACCTTTACCTAGTGGATTACCTTATTCCACAATACTTTCTCTATGAGATCAAGAATCTGAACATGTTTCTCATCATAAGAAAGGTTCTCTTCCAGCTCAACTGCTTCTGGGCTCAAAACATGAGATGAATCTGGCACATACTTTCTCAACATCAAAACATGAAAAACATTATGTACCGAAGATGAACTCGGAAGGCAAAGATACTCGATAGGACACTGGTATAAATTTATCTAGGATTTCATAAGGTCCAATGAACCGTGGACTCAACTTTACTTTCTTACCAAAATGAATAACACTTTTCCATAGATATATTTTAAGGAAAACATGATCACCTACCTCAAAAGAAATGTCTTTTCTCTTATTATATGCATAACTTTTCTGCCTTCTCTGAGTTATTCTCATGTGATGCTATATTACCTTCACTTTCTCAGGCACTTCCTCTACTAATTTCGGTCTCATCAACTTCCATTATTTAACTTCATCCCAAAACATTGGAGTTCAACACCGCTTCCCATACAAAGCCTCAAAAGATTCCATCTGTATACTGGAATGAAAATTGTTATTATATGAAAACTCAACTAAAGAAAGATGTTGATCCAAACTTCCCTTGTAGTCCATTGAACAAGCTCGTAGCATATCCTCCAATATCTGAATCGTTCGCTCGGTCTATCACTCAGATTGGGGATGAAAGGCTATTCTGAAATTTAATTCATTTCCCAAAGACTTCTGAAGGCCTTTCCAAAAGTTAGAAGTGAACCTGGGATCACGGTCAGATACAATGTAACGAGGAAATCCATGAAACCTGACAATCTCTTTGATGTACAATCGAGAAAGATGATCCAATGACATAGTATCTCGAATAGATGAGGAAATGTGTATATTTAGTTAACCGATCAACAATAACCCAAATCACATTGTTACCTCGAGGAGTCTTTGTCAGTCCCACAATAAAGTCTATGGATATATTTTCCCATTTCCACTCTGGCATTGGAAAAGGCTGAAGCATTCCCTTTGGTAACTGCCTCTTTTATTTAACCCATTGACAAGTCAAACATTTCACAGTATAATCAACAATATCTCTTTTTATTCCATCCCACCAGTAATACTCTCAAAGGTATATGTACATCTTTGTACTACCAGGATGAACTGAAAATGGATAACTATGAGCTTCACTCAACAATTCTTTCTTCAGCTGGTAAATAGAAGGTACACATAATCTTTTTTTGAATCTCAAAACACAATCCTTATCAAGGTCAAATTCTGAAAACATACCCATTTTAACCAACTCTACCTTTTTCTATAGCTCACTGTCTTCCTTTTGTGCTTGCTTAATTCTGTCTGATAGATACGACTGCACTAGCACCTGAAAAAAGCAGAGGAATTTCCTACACCAACAAATTCCAAACCAAAGTTCATCAAATCATTAATCAAGGGGTCATGCTTCAAATGTAACATAGTTACTGATTTAAGATTTTTTTGACTCAAGGAATTTGTCGCCTTGTTTGCTTTTCTTGGATGGAAATTGATTGTGAAATTATAATCATTTATCAGTTCAATCCATCTTCTATGCCTCATGTTCAATTCCTTCTGCATAAATATATACTTAAAACTTTTATGGTCAGTATATATTTCATATTTTATTCCATACAAATGATGCCTCAAAATTTTTAATTCAAAAAAATAGTAGCTAATTCCAAATCATGTGTAGGGTAATTTAACTCATTTGGTTTCAACTGGTGTGAAGCATAAGCAATTACTTGACCATCTTGCATCATAACACAACCAAGTCCCTTAAAAGAAGAATCAATGTAGGTGAAAAATTCACCATTCCAGGAAGGCAGGGTCAGACTAGAGCCTTGACCAATACTCTTTTTAATTCCTGATACCACTTCATTGGATTTCCCAACTTCTACTAATGTAGTCGCAAAGGATCTCACCACACCTTTCTGCTTATAATCTGGTTTTTATCCATCATTCAGATCTTTCTTTGGGTAGGTATTTTAAAAATTCCCTATCTCGCTACATTTAAAACACATTACAGTTTTCTTATCATAATTAATCGTGGAATCATTTTCTTTGAAATCTAGAGCCATATGAACAAACTTAACACATTGAAAACACTTCCTCGTTCTGGTAATACATTCCCCAGGGTACTTTTTACCACACTTTTCACAAACTGGAAACTCAACTTTCTTACCTTCAGGCTTCTTTGATTGATTCTTATCCATTTCTTACCACCTATACCTCTTCTTATTCTTATTTTCAAAGTACACATATTCATCAGCAAACACCATCTCTACCCTCTCTGCACATTGGACAAGTTTCTCATAACTTTTGAACTCTCGAGAAGCCAAATCCCTTCAATATCTTGGCTTCAATCCTGAGTAAAATGATTGTTCTTTCTATCAAGATCCCGAATAATATTTGGAGCATACCTTGAAAGTCAGGTGAATTTTTCTTCATACACGGCCACTGAATCTTCCTCCTTTTTCTTTAACACAAGGAATTGATTTTGTATCCTAAGTCGAACCACCTTAGGAAAATATTTTTTAAGAAAAATATTCTTAAATTCATCCCATTACATGGCATCAATGTCCTCGCTATCCCTGATATTCTTGACCATTGACCACCACTGGTCAACTTCACCTTCATGATTATAAATGGAAAGACTAAACTTTTGATTATCTGAACACCCCATGACATTGACTATTTTTTCAAGAGATTTAATCCATCCTTTAGCCTCCACTAGGTCAGAATATCCACTGAAAGCAGGAGGGTGTTGCCTCATAGAATGTTCCACTATCATCATGTTCCTTTGTGGTAACTCTAGTTATTCTCTTGCATAGATTCGACCACCATTTATAGCCTGTTTCAACTGATCCATCACTTCTAGAAACTGCTCAGTTCCAATTCCTACCATTCTAGGTTGCAGATTCGGAAACATATCAGCCTCATAGTGCCTTTCCACTTCAACATCCATGTTTCCTCTTCGGAAAACCATTTTGAAAAAACATATCTTAGTTAAAGAAACATGGTAATCCTAAAATTCTATATCATTTCAAATTAACCATAGAGTAAAAATATTTTATATTATTCAATTAACTTTATCCTAACCCATAAGGTTATCTAAACCATCCTATGATACCAACTATAATGACTCAGCCTTAAACATTACATAATCTTATGTTTTTAGTCAAGAAATAAAATTCTTATAAATTGAGTATATTTTCAGGTTTAGAGTCTTTGTGAATTAGTAAATAGCACATACATAACTTACCAAAAACTTACAAAGAGGATACTACTAAAATAATATACATTTTTTTCCAAAATATAAAACATTAAAAAGAAAACATGGTTTCTTTGACACATCTTCATAATATTCATCATGATATCCTTATTTCTCCTAATCATCCTTATAACCTATAAAAACATTTTTAAAATCTTGGGATGAACAAAAAATCTCGGTAAGGGAAGTAAAAAAGAAGGATAGAACCATTAGTTTATATATATAATCATATGAAATCATTTCCACAAAAACATACTTTTCAGCCACATGGTACCAAATACTTACTTTGTGCAACATAATATTTCCATAAATCATTGGAAAAAAAACATAACCATATAGGAATATTTGGGAATTAATTACTTAATTTTGTAACCCTCATGACTACCTTATCATTTTTAACCCTCATGGCTACCTTATAATGTAACCCTCACAGCTACCTTAATGTGTAACCATCGCAGCTACACTTGGAGTAACCATACAGCCGACCTCCAACTTACACATACCCAATGAATTGGAGGGAAATATAGGCCCTACCCTTCATCATAAAAAATTCCCAAGAACCATAAAATAATCATAAAACATCAATATATACATCATAAAAACATTCATTTTGAGTATAATTTTAAGAGAGTATTTCCAAAGAAAAGTCTCTTAAAAACGACATATCACTGAAGAAAGAATTTTTAAAATGAAAAAAATATGTATACATAATGTAAATAAACATAATAAAACATAATATAATCAAAATTAATTTCAAAAATTATTTTTTCATGATAAAATCATTAAAGATGAAGGTTAACACAAAGAATGTAAAATTTGGTTAAAAATTCCCTTACGAAATTTCGGCATAGTAACGGATTAGGTAAGATCCCAGATGAGGGAGGATAAATGATAACTCATTGAAATAACATATAATGTAAAGTAATGTTATGATTATAAATTAATGATATTATAACCGTTTGAAATTACAAGAACTATTTTCAAATAAGATGCTTGAATTTTGAAAAGAGGAGTGGAAAGTGAGGATCCCTTACCTCGGGTTCGTATTACTTAAAATGTGTTTAAACCACATTTATAATGGTTAAAATAGTGTTATTAATATTTTATAGAAACATTTTCATGTTCATAATACCTTATATTATCATTTTATAGCATCATTCCAACAATTATTTATTAATATTTTGTTAATTCCATTGTTTCGGGTGTGTACTTCACATAGTTTCCTTGGGTAGTTTGGAATGGATTTCCATGTTGGATGGAAATGAAACTCTAGAAGTGGAATGAAATGGAATTAATATGTCTCTATAATATTAAATTATACCATAATCCATTTTGTTTTCAGATGTGATGATGGATCATTAGTTAGAACATTAATGAATTTACTTTAGACCACTTTGGTGGTTATTGGATAATAATAAAGTCACTTTGTTTTATAAATCTATATCATGAGTAAAAAATGATTATAGAATATTAAATAGGATTTAATACATATATTATAATATGGTTCAACCATAAAAAATGGTTTCATGACCAGAATTTAAGGAAGTAAAGGAAAGTGAAAACACATCATCCACAATGTTGGTAAATCGACACAACACGGACGATGTAATTATAAGAGGGGAGGAGGAGAAGTAAGTTGATGAATTTTTCCCATAAACATGATTAAAATACATAATATATAAGATTATAGAGCTTTAATTACTTTTGGATAAGTTAAGGGGAAGAGAATATAAGAAAAGAAAATAATTGAAAACAAAACACATGAAAATGAAAGAGGATTCTTACCTCTTGATCTCTTCTCCTTGATATCCCTCTTAAGAACATTGATTTTGGCCTTTTGGTGAGACTAGCAGTTCTTGGATGTAGGGGAGGATCTCAGAGAGGTAATTTGGTAGAACTTAGACAATACAAAAGGCTTTTTAGGTGTGGGAGGAAGAGGGGAAGGAGGGTGGTATTTATAGTGGAGGAGAGGAGGGATTTTACATTATTTTAATCATTAGTTTAATATTTTAGCTCAAGACTTTGAATACTTTGATCAAAGTATTTAAATATAATGAAATAATCAATTAGGATTCTATAAAATGTCTATTTTTATCATTCATGACCCAAGCATGATGCAGAAACTCTTTTATTTAGCATATTTTGTGAATTATCGAATTTCACTATTCACCAAAAATTCAAGTATTTCAGAAAAATCTAAAAAATTCACCATAACCAGTTTTTGATGTGTAGAATTCAAAAATAAACTCCATTTTATCAAAATAATTTTCTAGATATTTTTAATTTAATTTTTAAATAAAATAATAATTTATTCAACAAAAGTAACAATATAAAAACTATAACTCATTTTATAACACCTTGAAAAATTAATCAAGATCTCATTATCTTATAAACATAATAATAATAGATATATAAGGGTAATATTACTATTCATAAGGGTAGGTTAATATTCATAAGGGTATGTTACTATTCACCACAAATTAAGTTTGTCTTATCAGACTCCAAAAATCACCCTGAACGCAACTGTATGTGTCAGATTTTAGAAATTCAAAACACAGATGCAGAAAAATTGTGTTTATTGATAATTACTTATAAGTACCTGAGTTGTCACAATTTTATTCATACTATGATAACCATGGATTTTTTTAGCCAACAAAGGGAAATTTTATCATTTTTAATGGCCTATTTATAGTAGTGAATTCTATCTTGAACATTCAACCAATTATATACCACTAATGGCGCGCCCAAAACAAGCTGCGTCACCACAATTTCATTATCATGGTTTTTTCCTTGCATAAAAGTATGTGATCAAATGGAATACATTGATAATGTTCTCAATCCAAGAGAAAAATACACAGGTTCATAGATAGGAACAACCAATGACACCAGAAACATGTGGTGTTCCCATTTTTTGGTCGATCCTCATAATCTCAACTACTATATATCACCAAGTGTAAACTTCATGAGAAGAATTCTCAATGCTTATGATCCCTTAACACTAGAAAGTGATACATATAATCTGTCTAGTAAATATGATGTATCTAGACCATAAGACATTTGTTTAATATTAATGTAATAATATCTCATGGTTCTCATTATAGCCTGAGATCTTATATAACCTTTTTATATGATAATTAATCTATGGACATTACCATTTAAATATTGGATGTGGAAATGACAACACTCTAATTTTAAGTTAACATCACACATATCTCACTATATACATGAAATTTTAATCAAAATATAATGTATAGTTAGGTCTAGGGAACCCACTATTAAAACATTAACTTCTTTCTTGCATATTTGTTGAAGAGTGGAAATGTTACTCCTGTGTACGTACGACCGACCGTCACTATGATTTTAACATAGTTCATTTTTCATAACCATATTTCAAATTTGGTTTTATAAGTTTAATTGATCTATAAAAATTATAATTATCAAATTATAATTATTCTATAGATGATGGTACAAATAGCTCTTTTACCATGGTCAATATTCTGAAGTCATTTTGATGTTATGAATCAAACATCCTCAAAACACCTGATGTTGGATTAACTGATTAAGTAATTAAAAATTTTATATAAAGGGAATTAAATGGTTTAAGTATAAAATATTAATCCTATAAAAGATTCTTATGGACTAAATTAATTGATATAAGTTTATTATATAGGTGTTAATAGACATAAATAGGAAGTTTGGACTCGAGGTAAGAGATTCTATCTCAATTTATTACAATAGAGGCGTGTTTTAATGATATACGCAAAAAAAATTATATAGTGTATATAAATACCTTTTTAATTTTATATCATCAATCCTTCATGATTCATGGTATTTTAAGATATAATTCATGTTAATTCATCCAATGGGTTTTGATTTAGAAGTTACTAAATCAGTAAGTGGGTTCAAAACTCAATTTTTATTTATTGGGTTATAACACTTCTTCATTGACTTTATTATTCCATGATTAGGTGTGAATTTATCTCTAAATTTTTTTTTTTTTTTTGAATTATTTTATGTGGAATTACATATGTTCATAAAATCACCAATGGATTAATTATCACTTCAAAAGTTATGATCTTTGCAAGGGTTTTCTTTATCTCAATCTACTTTTCTTGAGACGTGTTTTATATCATACACCATTATTTCTTTGAATGGTGTACATACTACCCCATTAAGGAATTTTTAAATATTAAATCATGTAATTCATGGGATTTATAGATACATATCATACTTTTTATATTAATAATTTTTTATTCAAAAAGTTACCAAAGCGGTAAAGGTTTTATGTTAAAATATCATTTCTTTTCAGGATTATTTATGTTCAATGTTCCTTTAAGGAAAATCATATGCACTTATTTTCTTAGACCACATATATTTTCATCTTCTCTGGTTATTAATGTGTTTTACATGTTTAATTTCAATTTCCTCCTTTCTTCATTAAAGAAACATCAAGAATGTTTTTTATAAGTGATATAGATATTGTATCTTATTTTATATTAGTAATATTTTTCATCCATATGCATGTTTTATAAAATGTTTTTCAAGAATGATTTTAACTATTCATAAATGAATTTTTAATTTAATTTTTAACTATTTTAGTATTTTTACAAAAAGGTTTAAAAACAATCTTCTCTTCATTTTCTGAATGAGGTACTTTTTACTGAAGGCATGGAAAGAATATCTATTTTAATGATCACGGCATGAAAAGAATTTCCTATCATTATTAATTATCAATTATTTAAATCATACTTTAAAAATTTTAATGTTTATTTTCAAATAAAATTTTCTTACTAATATTTTGGAAATTTTTTGTTTTTAAAAGTGATTTTTAATATAGAAAGGGTATTTTTCTAAAGAATATTTTTAATGATCTTTTTATGGTATTTCTATTTTTCAATGCAAAAACCCCTTGATTTTACTTATTCCATACTGAAGATATGTTGTGATGATAAAATATTGATTCTTTATCTAGATGGATTTTTTTCAAATATATTATCATGGAACTCATTTATTTTCCATGGGTAAATGATGCTATGAACAATAGGTATTGTTATGTTGAAAAAGGAAATATTTCATTTATTATGATGATAGGTGAGCTCGATATAGCTCGTGATAATGGGTGGTACTGATATAGATATTCAATGTATTGGGTAAAGGGATGGAGTTAACTAGTATAGGTTTATCCTAAGATATTATTATAATTTTCTAGGTAGGTTATTCCATTTGTAATAGTGATTGTAAGAGTTATATGAAAATGATGTTCCAACTTACCAACATGTTTTCTTTATGATTACATCATGTTATAATGTATCCTTTTCTCAAGGATTGTTTTCACAGGGCCCATGATTATTAAATTTTATGAATATTGTTTTATTTTAAATATTTACTCCATGTTTCATGAATTATGATCCATGTTTTTATGGGTATGAATTCTCTTATGTTATGCTCATGAACTTTGATTATGTCATCATACCCTTATTCTCACTGATGAAATTGAATTGTTAATTCTTATATGTACACTTATTGAAATTTTCTTCTCGACCTTCTTATGTTTTCCATCTACCCATGTTATGATGAGTGATGTTAAATTAATTATGTCTATAAAGGTTTCATGAGTGGAGAAATTTATGGGAGATGTTGAAGACATAATGTGAAATAAGAAAGGCTAAGTATAGTGGGAAAATTACTCATTCATAGACATGGTTATTTTGATGTAATAATTTTTCCTAATTATATAATCCTCTAAACCTAAAAGATCATTGGGTATGTAAGTGATCCAATATTTCCTTTTGATGTTGTAAATTTTGGATGATTGAAACTGGTCCATGTTTATTAGTATCAAATATAAAAATGTAAAGATTATGTTTTTAGCACCAAATTTGAGAGTGCAGTTTTGGGACCATTATATTATCTTCTCCACACTCCATTATTTATAAATTTTGGAGCCAATTTCCTTGATAGTGACTTCCAAATATTTATATGTTTTGTGTATTTACATAAAGGTCACCCTTTTCACCAATAAAAATAGAACTCCTCTCCTCATTTCCCCTCACCCCAAAAAACCAAAATTTCATAAAAAAATCTACCCAAAAATCTTCTTCACACTCCTATAAATATGAAATAGGTTTTATTATTTTCAAAATACTATCCCATAAGTGTTTAATCCCCTTATCAAGGGTGATAATCCAAGAAGTGAGGTATAATTTCTGAAACCTCTCTTTCTTTTTCAATTTATTTAAGATATTTTATACATCCAAACATTTCATTTCAGTATCTTAAAATTATTACATCAATATAATTGTAATACTGGTATGTTATTATATTGATGTTATAATCATTAACCATCCCCCCCTTTCATTAATAAATATGAAAATTTTGAATTGTGTCTTGTGCAGAATACCGCCACTGTGACACAATGTGTTTTATTTTACATCACCATCATATAAGGATGGTCCTAAAAAGAAATTTAATAAGAAATTATTAAATTAATGATAAATCGTAGATTATGAAATAGTAAACCATATTACGAGTTTTCTTCATTCTATGGAAAATGAAATTGTCAACTATGGATATGTGCGGATTACTACCTCCATGAAACGATCAATTTCAATTTTTTATTTCACCTCTATCATACATGAAGGGTCATGAGAATGGTTTTAAAGGATAAATTTGATGTTTATGAGATGAATAATCATTTATTTATAAAAATTTAATATCCTATTAATGATATTAATGTTAAACAATTATTATAAAATTAACCATCTTAAACAAGAGAACTAAGAGGAAAACAATTTATTCAAACTATGAAATTGTTTCATATCTATCACTTATTATCCTAATTATTTACAATTATAATATATCACTATAATAAATATTAAATGGAATCATTATTATACTGGTATAATTATATTTTAACTTAATGAAATAGTAATAATCCATTAATCATAGTTTGTTCATGTTTAGGTCGATTTGACCACCAACAGAAACAATAACACTTTATAATATTTACAATACCCTAGTAATGAAAATGATTATATCATGTGAGATGTCAAGAAAGGTTCTAGAGTATATTGATTGTGGATAAAAAAATTTATATAGTGTCCCAATCCTTTCACACTTATTAATTCATTATTTTAAACATAAATATTCATTAATACACAACAAGGATCGAAAATGCCTAGTGTTTTTGGAATAATAGGTTCATAATACATCAAAAGGGAACAAAAACATGAAATTTTTTTATTCTCCATAATGAACACCTAAATACCTATGAGATCATAAATCTTTATAGGATGACCTGTGGAATTCATAAAATAAAGGGTTGATCTAAAAAATCTCAATAAGGGAATAAACTGTAGGTTCCAGACATAGTGGAAGCACAGTTAGGGTGGTGCCCAACTTTGCTTTTTACTAGATCTCAATGATTAATCTGTATTCTACATGACGATTAACGTCATGAGTGATATAATTAGATCAAAGAAGAAGGAAAAAATTAATCACGCTGGAACTTGGGTTGGATCATAATATGTTGGTTATAATTAATTTAATTAAAACTAGAATTACCTTGAGGGTGATTCTTTCTTCGTTGATAAGTTTGACCACAGATCTGTAGTTCACCTTCATTGCGTCATAGAACCCAAGCGTAGGATTCCTCTATTGGTGATCCACACGTGCTCCACATATCTCTGGACGTCGCCACAAGATTCTCCAGGTGCTAGCGCGGAAGATCCTTGTGCTTGTGATGTCCGCCTTCGATCGCCTTGAGATCACTTCCAAAGCGTTCTCAGATCTGGTAGAGGAAGATCGGATCTCATTCTTGAGAGCCTTATTGAAGAGGAATATCTCTCTATAGTCTTGAGAGAGATCCAATCCATTGTTCACAACCAAAAGGATGGATTAGGTTATGATAAATTCTTATAATTGGGTTTATATAATACTAGGGTTAAAATAAAGTAATTTCACAAGTGCCCTTAATTATTTTTATAATCCTAATAAAACCCCATGTTAAATAATAGTCTTATTATTATTTCTTGACATGCACTGATCTAGCGAATTACAATTAAATAATATCTAATATTATTTTTATCATCGGACCATTTTAACTCGGTCTGCCAATCCTCCAAGATATTTATTAGGCCTTGAATAATGTATATTTATTTATTAAATAAATATTACTGCATTATTAGCTAATAAATATATAAATATTATATTCACTTAATAGTAAATAAATATTTATCTTTTATTCCACTCACAACATATTCTCTCTAATAAATAGTTTTGGAATAAATGAGACCATGCTTACATGAATAATTATTAAACCACAACTGGGAATAATATTTATTCAACTTGTTAAATAAATAAATATTTAACTGAGATACTGGATACACTTAGTGTGTGACCCTCTAGGCCTCTTTCTCAGTGGCATTAGGTGAAGCTTCCTAAAGTCCAAGGTTAGTGTATAGCAACACGCCAAGGCACCCATAGAGAAAGAATTTAATGTCGCAACGACATTTCATCTCATACAAACGCTTACTGTGTAATATAATCCCTTTTCACAATATCTCTAATCAAACGGGTTGCATGCCAATGTCATTAACCCATGTGCTCGATGTCTCTTTCTTTGACTTCCCGGAAATTGAACATGCCTATAGATCACCATGGCCATGGATTTATTTAGGCTATATCATTTTCATCAAAGGGCTTGAGATATCAACTTCTATTAAATAACAGAAGGGACAAATTCTTTATCACATTATTCATTAATGTAGTATTACTCATGACGCACCCAACATATCCTACTTTTCCGCAAACATATGTCATCACGGTTTTCATCAATACATCTAAGTACGCGAGTCATAATAATTATTAATAATAATCTTAAAGTATAAGGACCAATACACATGACTGAAGACAGGAACATCCAATAAAACTTATAGATGTGGATTTCCTACTATCGGGTCTCGTTCTCATAATATCCTCCTGGATATTACCAAGGGCGTACACAATGGGAAGGTGCCTCAAAGTACTATGAGTCTCCACCCCTGATATCCTGTATCATTTGTGCCCCTAAAATGATATCATCCGACTATAGAACATATATTCAATAATAGTGTCATATCGCTTCTGGGTTCTCATCATAGCAGGGTTCCGCTATGACCTTTTAGTGCGATAGCTACTCTTAGGACATTATCACATGCAATTTTATGCAGAAGAACAATCAAGATGTGATAATTAGTTTATTAATATTCAAATATATGAATATAGGTTTATCATAAAGTACAAAGTAGCTGGTTCTAGGGCACCAACTCCAACAAACTCCCACTTGCACTAGAGCCAACTGTTAACAACCTTCAGTCTGTAGCTCTCACATGATACTCATGCTTCTTCTGAGATAGGCCTTTAGTCATGGGGTCCGCCATGTTCTCTTCCGTGGATACTCTGCTTACTTCAACTTCACCCCTCTGATAGAAATCCCTCAAGAGGTGATACTTCTGGAGTATATGCTTTATCCGTTGGTGTGACCTTGTATCTTTTTCAAGAGCCATCGCTGCAGTATTATCATAGTATAGTGTGATAGGGTATTTACTGCTAGGCACCACATCATGCTCCTGGACAAAGTTCTGAATCCAGACAGCTTCCTTGGCTGCATCAGAAGCCACTATATACTCGGAATCCGCTGTAGAATCAGCGACAGCTGGCTACTTTGAACTCTTCCAGCTCATAGATCCTTCGTTGAGACAAAAAAACATATCCTAATTGCGACTTCAGATCATTTTGGTTTGTCTGAAAACCAGCATCAGCATACCCTCTGATGACAATCTCCTTGTCTCCTCCATACACCAGGAACATATCCTTAGTTCTTCTCAGATACTTAAGGATAGTCTTAACAGCAGACCAATGCTATTCCCCTAGATCTGCTTGATATCTTCCTACCATGCTCAATGCATAGGCAACATCAAGTCTAGTACATAACATTGTATACATGATAGATCCTATAGCTGAAGCATATGGGATCCTACTCATTCTATATTTCACTTGTTGTGTTTGGGGACACATTTTCTTATAAAGATGTAAGCCATGTGACACTGGAACCAATCCCCACTTGGATTGTTCCATACTAAATATATTTAGTATCTAGTCAATGTATGTACTTTTAATTAGTCCAAGTAGCCTCTTGGATCTATCACAAATGATCTTGATCCCTAGAATTTAGGTTGCTTCTCCTAAGTCCTTCATGGAGAAACATTTGTTCAACCAGTCCTTAACTGACTGTAAGACTGGTATATCGTTTCCAATAAGTAATATGTCATCGACATACACTACTAGGATAATGACTGCATTCCCATCGAAACTTTTTGTAAACACATGGCTCACATTCATTATTAATGAAACCAAATTCTTTTATGGATTCATCGAATCGAATGTTACATGATCTGGATGCTTTCTTCAATACATAAATGGATCTTTGCAACTTGAAAATCCTTTTGGAATTACCTGGAGTCACAAACCCTATAGGTTTGTGTCATATAGACATCTTCCTGAAGGTTCCCATTAAGGAACACAGTTTTGACATCCATCTTCCAAATTTCATAGTCATGGTAAGATGTTATGGCAAGTATGATTCTTATGGATTTAATCATGGAAACTGGCGAGAAGGTTTCATCATAGTCAATTCCTTGACGTTGTTTAGAACCTTTATCCACTAGCCTTGATTTATAGGTACTTACTTTACCTTCCATTTATAGTTTCTTCTTGAATACCCATTTGTATCCAACAGGCTTTACATCAACTGGTGTGTCGACCAGAACCCAAACTTGGTTCTGATACATGGAATACATCTCAGAATTCATAGCTTCTAGCCATCTTGTAGCTTCTGAGCTCTCTATTTCTTCCTTGTAGGATATAGGTTCATTATTTTCCAACAATAATGATTCATTGTCCTCAGTGACAAGAAAACCATATCGATCTGATTCTCTTACCTCTCTTGCGCTCCTACGCAGTAATTTTGTGTCAGAAACTTCTTCTTCCATAGGGACCTGTGGAACTTGTTCCTATACCAACTCATGTGTATCTTGAGCATCAACTTCATTGAAGTCAATCTTGCTCCCACTATCCTTTTGGAGGATGTTCTCCCTCTCAAGAAAGACATCTTTCCTGGCGACAATCACTTTCTTATCCAAGGGTTTGTATAGGTAGTATCACTTTGTTTCCTTGGGATACCCTATAAAGATACACTTCATGCCCCGAGGTGCTGGTTTGTTGCCTAAGAAGTCCTTAACAAACACCTTGCAACCCCATACACGTGTATACGACAGAATGAGTTTCTTTCCACTCCATAACTCGAAGGGAATTCCATTTGCTGCTTTAGTTGGTACTTGATTTAATGTCTATGCCAAAGTTTGTAATGCACATCCCAAAAAGGATAATGGAATATCTGCATGAATCGTCATTGACCTTACCATGTCCAACAAGGTACGGTTCCTCCTTTTGCTAACACCATTCCATTGTGGTGTATAAGGTGGAGTGAGTTGAGATAGTATCACAAACTCCCATAGAAAGTCAATAAACTCTTGGTTCAGATATTCTCCACCTCAATCCGATCGAAGATTCTTTATCTTCTTACCAAGCTAATTCTCTACTTCATTCTTGAATTCTTTGAATTTCTCAAAGGACTCAGACTTATACCTCATCAAGTAGATATATCCATATCTAATCAAGTCATCAGTAAAAGTTATAAATTAGGAATACCCACCTCTATCTTCTATTGGAAATGGTCCACATACATTGGTGTGTACTAATCCTAGAAGCTATGTGGATATTTCACCCTATCTAAAAAATGGCGGTTTGGTCATTTTCCCTTATAAACAAGAATGACATCTATCAAGTGGTTTTAGCTCAGAAGAGTCTAAATATCCATCTTGACAGATCTTTGTCAAACAATTCTCATTTATATGACCGAGACGGTGATGACACAACTGGGTGTTATATGAGTCATGTGAACTTGATTCGTTATCTATTACTTGATAATGAATGCACCTTTAGATTCCCCTTGCTTCTAGGTGCATTTTCTCTTTTAGTGGTTTGGATTTCCACATGCAAAGCACACTTCCTCCTTTTCCTTGCCCTGCCTCTGGATATTCCCCTTCTTGGAGGGATGGTGCTCGAGAGATTTACACTATTTATAAATCTTGGGCCCCTTTGCCTTGTCCTTCCTCTTCCTATTCACCATAAGGATTGTGGTTTTGTCACGCCTTATGTCCTTATCCACTTGGAGAATTAAGGTCAGAAGTTCTGATAGACTCTTCTCATTATTTCTCATATTATAATTTACAATGAATCTAGAGAAGGTATTGAGAAGTGATGATAGTATGATATCTGTACACAACTCATATAGAAATTTAATCTCTAAGATTTCCAAGTGTTCTATGTAGCCAATAAGCTTGACTACATGAGGCTCAATTGTCGCAGACTCTCCAAGCTTAGTGGTGAACAAAGCGTTGGAGATCTCATACCTCTCTTGTCTCGCCTTCTCTTGATAGAGATCTTAAAGGTGAGACATCATGCTATAGGCATCCATTTTCTCATGTTGATTCAAGAGCTCATTGGACATAGATGATAGCATGAAGCACTGAACATCCGTAGAATCATTCAAATGTTTCTCATACACCGAGAGCTCCTCATAACTCGCCTCATTTCCAGGCACAACCAGTAAAGGTTATTCTAGCACATATAGTTTCCTTTCATGGCGAAGGATAACCCAAAGGCGCCTTTGCCACTCCTGAAAATTAGTTCCAGTGAGAAGGTTTTCCTTCTCGAGTATGGATCACAATGATATGTTCGATTTCATTTTTTATTTCCGATTCTACAAAATAATTAAATCGGAGTTTTAGTACTTTATCTGATAAAATTAAGACACATAAATAAATTAATATTTATTAGTCTCCCACTATTTTATCGAAACCCAATATCCCTCACCATTGGCTTCAGAATATCATGTTGCTTGGATATTCAAGTGGCAAGGATCCATATTGCCATT
Organism: Viscum album; assembly: GCA_963277665.1. Taxonomy (NCBI): domain Eukaryota; kingdom Viridiplantae; phylum Streptophyta; class Magnoliopsida; order Santalales; family Viscaceae; genus Viscum; species Viscum album. The sequence continues at coordinate 1,790,916,524 of OY728158.1, forward strand.
CGTATTACCACAACTTTGGATGGTCAAGAAAATTGAAAGGTTTAACGTAGGCATTCCAAATGACAACTGCATTAACTCTTAGTTCCTTGATCCACTGAGTGGACTCCCCAATCCTGAAATCTTTTAATTTTAGATTTCCTCAACCTTTGCCTCTCAGTTACACCAAGTCCTGCTTTGGAAGTCAACCCTTGATATAAACTAAGTCAATTCAACCGAAAACCTCATGTTAGAATTCCCTGATAATTGAAATCACCCCAAATTTGGCTGGTCAAGCACTTTGAACTATGGTTCGATTCTAACCGAAGTAATGGAAGGATATACCAACTTAATATTTTGTTGAGGGATTTAATCCTTTATGCATAAATTACCAATTATTATCTTTATTACATCCTTGTTAATTTTAAGTGGGATTAATTAAGTGATTAACCATGTCTTAGATAATGTTTACACATAATCCGGTTTATTTTAGTTCTATCTTGCATGTTTATTAATTCATTAATTACGTGATCACGAAAAGACATTCATAATGAAATAACCATACAACTGATAGAATTAAAAAAAATGGTATGATCATGAGCTTTCTCTAATGGTTAGTTTATCTAGTGGTTGATAAACTAACCGCTGACTTAGGGGAGAAAACACCTTGAACCTTGTTAGGTTTGTGTTTACAGCTTTCCACATGTCCACCTTTGTATCTCTTTGGATTGGCTTCATCTCGGATCCATACTTGAACCGCCTCCACTAGCTTAGGAGATCCATCCATTAAATATGCATTTACTCACTCGCAGACAAGGGGTAAAGGGGGTTTACAATAAAGAAACCATGGGCACGCAGGCCCTACATATTAATGAAAGAAGGCACACAGGACAACACTTTAATTTAAATAAATTAATAAAATAAACAAATCACATACAAAGGTCTTTTTCTAGCTCATGATAACCCACATGCATGCAACGTATTTACACATTTAATAAAACTAGCAATCAATTATTAATCGTTCTTATTTAAGATAAATCGCGCTCGAATCAATTAATTATTATCTTTAATTAATCAATTCTTTTATCTTAATCCTTTTTATGAATTTTCTTTGAGATTCTCATCCATTATAATTTTAAACAAAGTTAAATTCATTTAAAATTAACGGTGTACATAACTTGTACTTTTAGAGGTAACCCAGTGAAAACTCATTACACAGATATTATTTAAACATTTAAATATTTATGTATATTAAAACCTATCACATGGAGTGTCCCATCTTTACAACTACACACAAGTTCATGTCTCAAGGTTTAGATCATAAAATATTCAATTTAAAATCTGCGTAATTTGTATAGTTACACGACGTGTACCATCCTCACCATCCATCTGAGGTACATGCCTAGGGACTCGGCATGTGATTTGTACCTTGGAATTTTTGGAGTAAACAGCATGTCCAATGGGCCACACATTGTGTGGTCTCCATGTTGCACGATCTCCGGTTGGGTAAGTCGTGTATGGGATACATGGCTCGGCCTAACTAGACAGGGACTACACGGCGTGTAGATCCGATCTACATGGTGTGTAATCCTCTAACCGCGGCCAATTTATCTAGTCAACACAAAATCTTGATTTTTGGAAACATAATCTCAATTTTGGAAAAAGAATCAAAATCTTGATTTTTGGAAACAGAATCTCGATTTTGGAAACAGATTCAAAATATTGATTTTTTGGAAACAGAATCTTGATTTTTTGGAAACAGATTCAAAATCTTGATTTTGTAAACAGAATCTAGATTTTTGGAAATAGAATCTCGATCTGATTTGGAACCAAATATTGATCCGAAAATCATGACTACATAGCATGTAATAATGATTACACGGCGTGTGGTCTTGTGTCATACGACCAGAACTCTTGGATCCTCCAGATGAGTTCCTCATTTTTTTTAAACATAAAATGAAGAGTATTCGTTAGATCTACGGGAAACGAAATAGGAGGAAGCAGATCTTTTGAATTCAGATTTAAAGAACAATTAACATGAATTGAAAAACTAAATTATGAATGCGTAAAACATCAACAAAAAATAAATAACCTTAATCAATGATGTGACCCCTCTGATACCACTTATAGGTTACTGACGTAGCAGAAGTGTGGTTAGGGCGGTGCCCAACTTTTCTTTTTACCGGATCTCAATGATTAGTCTGTATTCTACATGATGATGAACGTCGTGAGTGACGGAATTAGATCAAAGAAAAAGGGAAAAATTAATCACGCTGGAACTTGGGTTGGATCATCACATGTTGGTTATAATTAATTTAATTAAAACTAGAATTACCTCGAGGGTGATTCTTTCTTCATTGATCAGTTTGAACATAGATCTGCAGTGCGCCTTCATTGCATCGTAGAACTCAAGTGTAGGATTCCTCTAGCGGTGATCCACACGTGCTCCACGTATCTCCAGATGTCGTCGTAGGAGTCTCTGGGTGCTAGCGCGGAAGATCCTTGCGCTTGCGATGTGCACCTTCGATCGCCTTGAGATTTCTTCCAAAGCATTCTCAGATCTGGTGGAGGAAGATCGGCTCCCATTCTTGAGAGTGTTCTTGAAGAGGAATATCTCTCTCTAGGCTTGAGAGAGATCCAATCCATTATCGATAACCAAAAGGATGGATTAGGTTATGATAAATTCTTATAATTGGGTTTATATAATACTAGGGTTAAAATAAAGTAATTTCACAAGTTCCCTTACTTATTTTGATAATCCTAATAAAACCCCATGTTAAATAATAGTCTTATTATTATTTCTTTACATGTGTTGATCTAGAGAATTACAATTAAATAATATCTAATATTATTTTTCTCACTAGACCATTTTAACTCAGTCTTCCAATCATCCACGATATTTATTAGGCCTTGAATAATGTCTATTTATTTATTAAATAAATATTACTGTATTATTCACTAATATATATATAAATATTATATTCACTTAATAGTAAATAAATATTTATCTTTTATTCCATTCACAATATATTCTCTCGAATAACTAGTGTCGGAATAAATGTGACCAGGCTTACATGAATAATTATTAAACCACAACTGGGAATAATATTTATTCAACTTGTTAAATAAATAAATATTTAACTCAGATACTGGATACACTTAGTGTTTGACCCTCTAGGCCCCTTTCTCAGTGGCATTAGGCGAAGCTACATAAAGTCCAAGGTTAGCGTCTAGCAACATGACAAGGCACCCATAGAGAAAGAAGTTAATGTTGCAACGACATTGCACCTCATACAAGCGCTTAACATGTAATATAATCCCTTTTTCATGATATCTCTAATCAAGCGGGTTGCACGCCAGTGCCATCAACTCATGTGCTCGATGTCTCTTTCTTTGACTTCCCAAAAATTGAACTTGCCTATAAATCACCATGGCCATGGATTTATTTAGGCTATATCATTTCCATCAAAGGTCCTGAGATATATACTTCTATTAAATAACAGAAGGGACAAATCTTTTCTCACATTATTCATTAATACAGTATTACTCGTGACGCACCCAACATATCCTACTTCGCCGCGAACATATGTCATCGCGGTTTTCATCAATACATCTAAGTGTGTGAGTCATAATACTCATTAATAATAATCTTAAAGTATAAGGACCAATACACATGTCTGCAGATAGGAACATCCAATGACACTTATAGATGAGGATTTCCTACTGTCGGGTCTCATTCTCATAATATCCTCCTGGATATTACCAAGGGCGTACACCATGAGAAGGTGCCTCAAATTCCTATGAGTCTCCACCCCTGATATCCTGTATCATTTGTTCCCCTCAAATGATATCATCTGGCTATAGAACATATATTCAAGAATAGTGTCCTAGCACTTCCGGGTTCTTATCATAGCAGGGATCTGCTATGACCTTTTAGTGTGACAACTACTCTTAGGACATTATCACATGCAATGTTATGTAGAAGAATAATAAAGATGTGATAAGTAGTTTATTAATATTAAAATATATGAATATAGGTTTATCATAAAGTACAAAGTAGATGGTTCTAGGGAACCAAATCCAACATAAACATGATAACGAAACATAACATGAGAGTAAAAGGAATAAAATTATATCATAAAAAAGAATGTCCATGAGTAATAACATGAAAGCATAACATAATGAACATGGTATCATAAGATCATGAAATCAAAGGAAATGTGGTGGAAATATATAACATGACATAAACATGAGTAAAGGTTAATTTCCTGGACAATATCACATGGTGGAAAACGTCCCATAATGGATTAGGTTTACTCCCTAATCCCATACATGACGTCTTGTGACACTAAATCTTTAACCAATGAATTAATGTGTTAACTAGGTGAACCCATCAAAAAATGTTCATGATTTATGTTTTCCACAAAAAGTAAATAAATCATAAGGTGTAAATATAAAAATTTCCCATGGAAATAAATAGGTTACATAATCTTGGATCATGTCATAATCAAAGGATATTTCATAAATAAGTCATTTGATAAATGAAATTAAGGCATACATTACCCCATAAAAGGAAGTTAGAATGAGTTAAGTATATATGTAGTAGAAAACTATACATAATTTATAAGAAATAAATAACATAAAATGTTGTTTCCATTGATGAAAAAATATTTAAAAGATTAAACAGAGTATTTCTTGAGGAAAATGACTTTTTTACTTTGAAAATAACTTTGAAAAAATAAAAAAAAATCCCTAATATTAGGGAAAATATTATTTAAAAATAACTTTGTAAAGTTTTAATGTAAGATACAAAGTAATGATTGTTCATGATGGTGGGAAAGTTACATTTATTCTGAGTATTTTAAAACAATAATTTGTTTCATGTTTCTGTAAGAAAAGTCAAAAAGTACCATGTTTGGAAAATGACAAAAAGATTTCTTTTAAAAAATTATGTAAAAATAAAATCATGGAAAAAATTCTTTAATAAATCATAGTATAATATTAAATAAATTCTTAAAATCATTTTTTAGAAAACATATATTTTGAAGAAAAAAGGATTTTCGACTGAAGAAAGAAAAAAAAGATTGATTTTCTTAAAAACATATCATAAATAAATTTATGTACCAAATAAAGAAAATTTTGAATATTAATTGAAGATTTACTGAATAACTATAGGAGAATAAAATTAAATGATTTTATTAGACAATGATAAAATAATTTCCTTCAATCAAAATTCATACATAAACAATCGTGATGAAAATGAGATTGAAGCATAAACCCTTACCATCTTGGATACTATTGAATTATAACCCCGAAGAATTAAGTGAATGAATTGAAACTTAAAATATCATTAAGTATGAAAGATACGTGATATATTAATTAAAGGGGATGTATATAAACCATATAAAAGAATTTAGGTTCATAACATTGAAATGTGCCTCAATGATGAAAAATTGATATGAAATCCCTTATGATTTAAGATACTTCTTAATAAAAACAACTTGAAAGAGAGAGAGATATTTAATTTGAAGATAAAATACCATTAAAAATAATAATAAGTGATTTTAAATATTTATTTGGTAGTATATACACCATTAAAAAGAATTTGTTTTCATAAAAGAACATTTTTCTCAAAGAATGAAGTTTTTGAGACAAAAACCATTAGGATTTAAGAAATGTATTTATAAGAACCAGTTGAAAGAAAAGGTGTTTGAAGTTTAATTTAAAATAACATGAATTTTTTTTAAATATTAATTTCTTAGTATATACACCATTTAAATGAAATTTGGTCATAAATGAACATGTGTCTCAAAGAAGGATGTATTGTGAAAAAAACTCATTACGATTTAAGAAAAGTCTTAATAAAAACCACTTGATAGAGGGAGAGTTTGAAGTTGAAGTTAAAATAAAATTAATAATAATAATAAATTATATTAAATATCCATATATCAGTATATAAACCATTAAAAAAATTAGGTCAAGAAAAGAGCATGTGTCTCAAAGAAGGAGGGTTTGAGATGAAAACCCTTACCTCGAGACTGACTTGTCACATGTATTCTTTATCTTCATGAAAAATCAAATTATGTTAATTATTTACTTTATTAGGAACCTTTTTGAATTTTATTATTCATTTTATTTTATTTATTATCTTCTTATATTCAATTACTTAATCATTTAGATTCATATTGGATGTTTTGATGATATTCAGCTCATATGTCTAAAATCACTTTGGTAAGTTGACTAAGGTCAAAGATATTATTATTTAATCATATAAAAAATAATAATTATTATATAATTATCATTTTAATACATAAATTATACTTTTAAAACCATTCATAAAATATGGTTATGAAAAAAGAACTACATTACGATCATGAAGACGGTAGGCCATACATATGCATGAGTAATTTTTTAATTTTTCAATGATCATGATGGAATAAAGTTAAGTATTATATTATCTTAATAAAATTACCATTATATCAGAAATATCATATTATTTATTTAAATTAACATATATATACCATATTTTTGATTCATTAATATAAAACGAATTACATCGCTTCATGAGGTGATAATCTTCCATACACATAAAAGATGTTATCATTCTTCAATGAATGGTAAGGATATAAGGTATATGATATGTTAATTTTGAGAATAAATAATATTTCATGAACATAATATATAAAAATTAAATACATAATTATAAATAGATATTATAGGCAATGATAAAAAATTAATTACATCGGTTCGTGAGGCGGTAGTCCGCCGTATGCACGAACGATGGTTTTGTTTCCCAATTGATGGAATAGAAGATGGATAAATATTATTCCATAAACATAATAACATCTTATTATAAATAATATAATGGTATTATTATATTGTAATTGTTAATATATAATTGGAGGAGTAAAAACAAGAGGTAAAAAAGAAAGAGCATGGTGAAGACAATTACCTTCTCTTAGAAGAACCTCTTTTAGATCACTTATTAAAGACCCAGAGGTTGTTCTTTATGGAAGAATAGAAGCTCTAGAATGTGTATAATTATGTTGGCGAGATATATTTTTCAGTTGTTTTTAAGAAATATTAATTTATAGGTGTGAATAAGTGAGGTGAGGTGGTGCCCTTTTATAATTGAGGAGGAGTGACATTTTTGTAAATACCCAAAACTATTCAATAATGGGAAGTCACTCTCAAGAAAAGTGCCTCTAAAATGAATAAATAATTTATTGTAAGGGTGATATGGTTGAAAAAACCAAAAAAAATTAAAAATAAACATTTTTTAAAAATGATATTCCATTTACCTCTAAGGTTACTCACTTTCTATAATTTTAATTTTTCACCATGGTGACTAGATTTTTTACTATTTTTATTGTTCATTATAACCAAAAATTAAGTTGATCATATTAAATAATATTAATTATTATGATTCAAAATAAGGAATACATTTTTCAATTTCAAATTAATTAATTGGAAGAATTCAATTCCGAATTAAACCAATAAAACATGTTGAAAAATTATTTTTCAAGAAATGAATTTTTCAAGTAATAGATGATCTTATATTAAATGTATGACTAGAAATAATTAGTATATAAATTTAAATTTAAATTTATAGAAATATAATATATAAATTTAATTTAAATAATTCCCTATTAGAGGTTATTTTAATTAATAAAAATGGTGGAACATTATGCATTTTAAAATAGTTTTTAGAAAAATGCGTTTTTAAGCCTGAAAATAAACTTCTACAAAAATCCTATATACAGATCATTTAAATTTAATTAATTAGATAATATATAAATAAATAATAAATATTTTAATTTGAAATCAAATTATAAGAATAATATTACTTTTTAATTACTCAATTTATAAAAATAAATAAAAGTTTTACAAAAATCAGTATTTTTCACTATTTACAGAAAAATAAATATTTTCTGAAAAAACCCAAAATTTAACCCTAATTTAATATTGATATGATTATTTAAAAAGGAATTTAATTTCATAAAATGAAATTTATAATAGTTTCAAAGATTAATTATAATATCTTCTTACAAAAAGCAATAAAAAACATTTTTGAAGAAAACATTTTTTTAAGAATAAATTTCTTTATTAAATATCGGTTGATTATTTCCTAAGAATTAATAAATATGTTAATATTTATTAGAAATATTATATATATTTCATAAATTAATTAATCCTATTCGTACCCAGAAATTTAATAGCTCGGTTATAATATTCCATTTAAAATAATAATATTTTAATGATATCTCTTGGTTTGTTTAATCTCAATGTTGTATGTAGTGTAAACTATTGAACATAGTTTTCTTTTAAAATATCATGGTGTTACATTCTACCGCCTTAAATAAATTTCATCCCCAAAATTTGAACTTGTTCTCAATAATCAAGGGTTTGACATTTGTGAATCCCTTTGTAAAAAACTAACATCGTAAAAATGATTAATAAAAATTCCTATTAAAAGAGGGTAAGAGAAATATTAAGGTCTTATAGAATTACATACAACTAGGTTTCCAAGTAGGATAATATTATTGGTAAGTGAAAATATGGACATGTAAGAAAAGCACAAATAATTATGGAGAGTGATTGAGATCTTCGATCATAATAAAGTGAATGATCGAGAGAAATATAAAACCACAAAACCATAAATCATTGATGAGTTAAAAGACCATTGATTCATCTAATATGAAGTTAATAAGTTATGATTTTTGATTCAATATCTTTTTCCTAGAGTTGAGAGATTATTTTACTATCAAGATAGATAACATGGGAAAATATACTTAACTTGATATATTTTTATTTCATAAACACAATTTCATCCTTTGGTTATGATTTGATAAATGTTTAATTAAAATCTTACTCTAAGTAATGAATATCCAATAATTTTTATTATTCCTACTGTTATAAAACTAACTTTTAACAGATCATAAGATCTATAAAAGAGTATTAAGTTATTCTTCCAACTTTATTAAATCCAAAATGGTTAGGACAAAGTAAGATAATACCCAATATGAATATGAATATATTAATATCTAGAATTAAACAATAAAATAAAAGGTTTAACATAGATCATTCCATTAATAAATAACCCTACTTCCCAAATAACCTCAATAACCTCAATATGAAAGATGTTTTTGTCCTCAAAGGATATCTCATACCCTTCAATTTACATCTCTAAAAACATAATAGCATTCTTCCCAAATAATTCTTTATGTTAAACATAAAGTATACATAAATATTTTCCCAATAAAACATTTCCCAAAATAACATTAATCACCTAAAAATCCTAAAAATTTAAATATATATGATCCTATAATATTTTCCCCAAAATCAACTTAATATTTTTCCACCAAATAATTTGAGTAAAAGAACTGTCATAATAACTATTACATCATATAGGCCAGTGGTAGGAACTATACCCATGTAACCCTTCAGATGTGGGTTCAAGCCCCATGGCCTTTCCAGATATGATGAGTTATCTCTTGACATGCAGAATATTCTGTTTATAAAACTATATTAACACAATTCCAATAATAATCCTAAAAAATTTAATGAACATCCTCAAAATAAAATTAATCATCAAATCAATTTTTAACAACAAAATCATTCTATACAACTTATTTTTTCAAAAAAGTCAAATAACATTAATTGAGTATAATTACCTCAATATTAACCACATATCAAAAATTATCTTTTCCTAAATGATGTATTCTTACAAAAAAATATCACCTTACCATTAAATCACCTTTCTAGGTCATTAGTACCATTCAACATATTCTTGAAAATATTTAATGAAAAACTACCACATAAAAATCCTTAGATGTTTCATTATTCTTATAACTAACATTCCATTGATTAAAATATATCAACAATATTATTCTTGAGTTTCAACTCCTAAACAATTCAATCATTCCACTAAAATTTTTGTTATTAGATATGCCCTTAGGAATTAATTAATGTATTAGGGAATTGAATCAGATAATGATCAAGTTCCTCACATCTATGAAATTTAACTTTTTGGGGTGAATTAGGATGAACTTTATTTCCATATGTCTTTTTAATCAGAATATTTATTTTTTTTGGAAAATATATTCTTTGTTCCTTCCTTTTCCACACATAAACCATCTTTTGGTTCTTTTATGGAACTTTCTATGGTGCCTCTTACAACATTTTTGACATGTAGGAAATTGAATCTTCTATTCTTTATCATATTTAACACTTGAAAATACATGATATGTCATCCTTATCTTCATTTATTCATTTGTAAATTCAATTATATTCTAGTTATTAATCATATTTCGAGATAGCTCATTCGACATGATCACAATATCTATAACTGTCATTCCCATTAGGTTAGGAATCTTATTAGAGAAATAATTACATTTCCCATCACATTGGTTGTTGGAATACTTTCTCCTTTTTCATGCCATTAACTAAAAAGAAAAAAAGAAACAAGATTAGAATGTATTAATATACAAAAGGTAAACTTATAAATCTTGAAAGAATAACTTATAAATGATAAATATATGCTGAACTATGAGTCTCTAGGTTTAAATCTAGGTTATTAATGGTAACATTTCATATTTAATTTTCTAATCAAACAATTTGTTTAACTCCTTCATAATGGTTTATAAATAATTTGTAAACATATAAAGTATATCCCTCTGGAATGTCAAACCAGGTGTACAAAAAGGACCATTGTTGTGCACTAGGTAATGATTGAGTCCATCTTAATACACCCTTTTTAGGGTTATTACCCCAAGGTAAAAATGTTCTAGAGACACATCCACTTAAATTATCCAAATAGGTATGCAATTTCATGGAGAAAAATTTTCAATCCTTTACCAAAATTAATGGATATTTTCTAATACATAGAGTTATAGGTCGACTTATCCCTAGGTTTCTCACTAATTTTTTGTCATCCTAGTTTTAAATGATTAACTAAACCTTTCATTTGGTACAAACTATAGTGACCCAAGACTTATACAAATATTATTTAATAATTTTAAACATAAATATTCGTTAATACACAATAAGGATAAAAAATGCCAAGTTTTTTTGGAAGTCTAGGTTCATAATATAGCGAAAGGGAACAAAAAGATGAAAAATTTATTTTTTTCTCCATAATGAGATCATAAATCTTGTTGATGTCATAAAACTATGTATAATAACTTGGGGAATATATAAATGAAATGGTTGAGCTAACAACACCCAAAAAAGAATAAACATGATAAAGAAATATAACATGTGAGTTAAAGATATAACATGATATGTTAAAAGAGAAGGATCATGAGTAATCAAATAGAATCATAACATAAAGAACATGGTATCATAAGATCAAGGAATAATAGTAAATGTGTGATTAATATATAACATGTCATAAATATGAGTTAATGATAACTGCTAGACAATATCACATGGTGGAAAAAGTCCCATAATGTATTAGGGTCACTCCCTAATCCCATACATAATGTATCATGAGACTAAAACCTTACCAAATGCATTGGAGTAATATCTAGGTGAATCCATCATAAAATGTTCATGATTTAATTGTTCCAAAAAAATAAATCATTCATAAGGCATAAATATAATAATTACCCCAACAAAGGAATAGTTTTCATAATCTTGGCTCATTTCATAATCAAAAGAGATTTCATAAATAAGGGATTTGATAAATGAACTTAATGCATATATTACCACATAAAAGGATGTGAGAATGAGAAAGGTATATATTCAATATACATATATACATTATTTAAAAGTAATCCATAACAAAAAAATTTGTTATTGTTTATGAAAACATCTTTAAAATATCACATGGAATATTTCTGGAGTAAAATTCCCTTTTTTACTTTGAAAATCACTTTCCAAAACTAAGAATTTTTATAATATTAGAGGAAAAAATTTCATTGAAAATAAAACTGTAAAATTGTAGAGGAATATTCAATGTAATGAGTTATCATGATGGTGGGAATTTTTTTCCATGTTGAGCACATTAAAACAATGATTCTTTTCAAATTTTTGTGAGAAAATTCAAAAAGTAATTTGTTTGGAAAAAGATAGGAAGATTCCATTAAAAACATTATTTAAAAATAAAATATTTTGTAAAAATTAATTTAATAAATTATAGTATAATATTAAAAACATTCTTGAATATATTTGTAGAAAACATGGATTTGGAAGAAAAATGATTTTTGACTGAAGAGAGAAACAAATTTGGATTTAAAAAAAACAATTCTCAATCATTTGAGTGAAAAAGAGATGAAAATGATATTATTACTTGAAAATTTCATGAATAAACATAGGAGAATAAAATTAAATTAGTTTATTTTATAATGGTCAAATAATATTCTTCAATGGAAATTCAAGCATAAACAACCCCAAATAAAATGTGATAGAAGTATAAGCCCTTGTCGTCTTGGTAACTTTTGAATCATAAACCCAAGAAATAAGTGAATGGATTGTAAGTTAAAATACCTGTAAGTATGAATTATTATTGATATAATATTCAAAGGGTTATTATATAAACTATATAAAATAATTTATGTGCATAACATTAAAATATACCTGAATGAAGGGAAATTGAGAATAAATCCCCTAAGATTTAAGAAATGTCTTAACAAAAACCGCTTAAAATAGAGAGATTATGATGTTAAAGTTTAAATACAATGAATAATTATAATACATGATTTTAAATATTCATTTGTAAGTATATAATCCATTTAAAATGAATTAGTTTCATAAAAGAACATGTGTCTCAAAGAAGGAAGTTTTGAGACAAAAACCCTCACAACTTAAGAAACACCTACTCAAAACCAATTGAAAGATTTAGATTTTGAAGTTGAAGTTAAAATACCATGAATAAGAATACTAACTGATTTTAAATATTAATTTTTCCATATATATAACATTTAAATGAAAGTATATGCATAAAAGAACATTTGTCTCAAGTAAAGAAGCTTTGAGATGAAAAATATTATGATTTAAGAAACGTCATAATAAAAACCACTTAAAAGAGAGAGAGTTTGAAGTTGTAGTTAAAATACCATGAATAATAATAATAAATTTTATTAAGTATTCATATTTTTTTATATACACCATTTAAAATAAATTACATTCATAAAATAACATGTGTCTCAAATAAAGAAGTTCTGAGATGAAAACCCTTACCTTGAGCCCGACTTGTCACGTACGTTTCTTATATTGTTTCATAATAAAGTTATGTTAATTATTTAGTTGTTTTATAACCTTTTTAATGTTTATTATTTGTTTTATTTTATTTATTATCATGTTATATTAAATTACTTAATCATTTAGGTTCATGTTGGATGTTTTGATGATATTTAATTGATATATCCAAAATAACTATGTTAAGTTGAATGAGGACAAAGATATTATTATTCCTTAATCTCCAAAATCATAATCATGAAATAATTATAATTTTTATATAGAAATTATAATTTTCAAATCAATCTTGAATGATGGTTATGAAATATTAACTACATTACAATCATAGAGACGGTATGCCATACATACGCATGAGCAATGTTTCTATTTTTCAATGATCACAATAGAAGGATGGTAAGTATTATCTTATATTTAAATAGTTACTATTAAATCATAAATATCATAATATTTCTTCTAATACACTTTCATATACAATCCATGCGATGAGGTAATATAAAATGAATCACATTGCTTCACGAGGCAGTAGTTTGTCGTACACACGAATGATGTTATCATTATTCAATAGATGATAAGGTAAGAAGTTATATGATATATAAATTTTTACATAATTATTAATAATTTATGAATATCATATATAAACATTAAATTCATCAAAATTAACATCCATGAAAGTCTATGAAGGAAAAAAATTAAATCCATTTGTGAGGCAGTAGCCCACCATACACATAAATGATGGTTTTGTTTCTCATTTGATAGAAGAGGAGATGAATAAATATTATGCCATAAACATAATAAAATATCTGTATATATTTGATAATGGTATTATTATATTGTAATTTTTAAGACATAATTGAAAGTGGAAAAAGGAGATGTAAAAAGAAGGATTTTGGTGAAGACTATTACCATCTCTTAGATGAACCTCATTTGGATCTCTTATTAAGGACCCTAAGTTTGGTATTTTGGGAAGACCATAATATTAGGAATGAAAATAAATATGTTATGGAGATATTTTTGAAATATTTTTTAAACAAAATGGATTGAGAGTTTTCAATAAGTGAGATGATGAAGTGACCTTTTATAATTAAGGAGTGACATTTTTTTAAATACCCAAAAATATTCAATATGGGAAGTTAATATCAAAAACATTGCATCCAAAATTGATAAATAATTTATTAGAGGTGTGATATGGTCAATACACACCTCCAAAATTAAAAAATAAATTTTTTTAAACATGTTATTCCATTTACCTCTAAGGTCACTCACTTTTTACAATTTTAATTTTTCACCAAGGTAATTAGTTTTTTTTCTTTTTTACTATTCATTATGGAAAAAAATAATATGACCTTATTAAATAAAATTAATTAAAGTGATTCAAAATATGGAATCTATTTTTAAAATTTCATCTCACATAATTTGAATAATTCAATTTAAAATTAAACCCACAAAATAAGTTGAAAAATAGTTTTTCAAAAAACATGCATTTTTCAAGCAATAGATGATATTATATTAACACTATGACTATCTATAATAATTAAATTAATTTAAATTAATATTTATAGATATATAATATAAAAATTTAATTTAAATCACTCCTCATTAGGGGTTATTTTAATTAATTAAAATAGAATAACATTATCCAACTTAAATCCATTTTAAGAAAAATGCGTCTTTAATCCTAAAAATAAACTTATACTTAATCTCATTATAAAGATGTTTTAAATGTAATTAATTATATTATATATATCTAAATATATTTATGCTACTTTGAAATAAAATTAGAATAATAATGGTACTTTTAAATCACTTAATTTATTAAAATAAATGACAGTTTTACAAAAATCGGTATTTTCACTATTCAATGAAAATCTATATTTTCCAAAAAATCCAAAAATTTAACCCAAAGTTAATATCGATTTTCTGATTTCAAAAAATATGATCATTTTATAAAATAAAATTTCAATAAGATACAAAAATAACTATAATATTTTCTTAAAAAAATATCATTTTTGAAGAAAACATATTGATTTAAAAATAAATGTATTTATTAAAAATTTAGTGATTATTTTCTATGAACTTATAAATAAATTTTTATTTATCAGAACCTTAATATATATTTCATAAAGTATTTAATCCTTTTCATACCCACAAATTTAGTTAATATATTATAACAGTTATATTTAAATAATAATATTTTAATAATATGTCGCGGTTTGTTTAATCTCAATGATGCATGTTGTATATGCTATCGAACATAGTGAAATTTTAAAATATCTTGTTATAAAATTAAAATTATTATAAACTAAGTTATTCATGTAGATAATACTCAAGACACTAAACCTTTCATTCAATGGAGTGTGTGACTGTTTATCAGAGTTATTATTTAAATCATGAGATTAATGTATTATTTAAGTTAAGTTTAGCTAGAGTCTCTTTAAACATCCCAATAGATGTAGATTTTTTTTCAATTCTTCTAAATTACCTTCATAATTTTTCCCTAAAATAGAATTTTTTATTTTTACTAGCTCATATTTTTTTTATGCTTAAACTTCCATATTTGTTTTTTAACTTACTATAAAACATCCTTAGAAGAAATCTGAGAAACTACTTTATCTATAGATTTAATAGTGGTGATGAGAACCATACCATACTTTTCAATATTCTATTGAGCTGATTCAAATAAATATAATTCAGATTATAAAGAAAACTCTTTACAAGATAATTTTTGTTTTTTGGTGTCTTTAATAGAGATAAAAACTAGAGTTTATCAATATTTTATTTAACTTCTAGATGTTCAGAGATATCAGTAGATGGGGTAATATTACCTTTCTTCTTCATCTTTTATTGGTGGAATTGATTTATAAGATAAGTATTTTGAGGTAGAGATATTTAATTTTGTTATCTTTCCCTTGTATTTACCTAATGGTTAAGTTTAGAAGTATATATTATTCCTTGGAAGGTTATCTTCTTGATTTATGGGATCCTTGGTAGTTACAATAGTGAGTATGGCACTTAGTCTCTTTAAGAATAGAGATTATTTCTTATCCATCACTTATTCCTTCTGTTTTTCAAAATCAACCCTTTTTCTTTTATATTAATCATTATTCCTTATATACTATGTAATAAACTGATGATCCTTAAATTTTTCTAGTTCAAAATCACATTTTCCCTTTTTTATCAACTCATAACATCCTTTATGGTACTTTTCAATAACAAAACCTTCTATCTAGTTCAACTTATTAATTAATATTATTGAATCCTTTGTTATAACCATAGATCCAGATCTTTTGTTTTCATTATAATTATTTTTTTCCTACGTTATTTTTTTATGATTTAATTTATATAACTGTGCTTTCTCTTCTCTTTACATATATTCTCTTCATTTTGATAGAGTAATCTCAATCTACTCATTATAGAAAAAGCAATATTTACCTCCATCCATAATGTATAGATGAATTCAGTTATAGATTTCTTAGAGTTTTCACTTTATTATACCTATAAGGGAATACCTTATTTTGAAATGACAAAACTTTTCTATTTTTTTCATAAACCAACTTCATTTTTATAATTGTTTCTTCATTTATTATATTTTCCAATATCACTAATAGTGTATAATGATTGTAATTTTTTTCTTCAGAATTTAACTTCAATGAAACACTATTCGAGATTCTACAACAAGGTAACATTTTTACCTTAATCACACCAAAAACAATGGATTCAACATAATCCCACTTAAATTAAATGATATTTAATTTATATATATATATAATATAAAATTAAATATAAAAATATAATAGAAATTTACTATATGAATATCCCTTTTTATAGCACTAAGAATGTTTTCAACCACTTGAAAATAATCCTCTATCCTAGAAAAAGATTAATCATTTTATGAGTATTCTCATTATAAAAAAAATATTTTAAATATTACCTTATCCTTTTTAAATGATTTATACTTTTTTTTGAAATTTATTTGAAACCAAAAAAAAACAGGCATGCTAACTATAGATCAATCACTATGGAAAATTGTTCCAATGACATAGAAAACTCGTGACCTTTTACTATGAAAATAACTCCCTAACGCCTTCGACTATATATTAACTCAATGTAAAATATAATTAATAATGTTTTTAAGTATAAAAGGGTCATATTTCATATATGGTATAGTAATTTTTTCTAACTTTTGGAATTTAATAAACTTCTTGACCATTAATTAATGTTTGTCAAATAAAACTAGGCTAATCAGTCATCAGTAACGAAGAAACCATCAAATAATATTTGATTTGTCTTCCATTTCTAGAATATGTTTAAAATATTCTATTAGGTAACTATTTGGTGGAGAAATATCATGCCTGATCTCAAAAATTTCAAACTCATAAAATAAAAATGGAAGGAATCTATAACAGCCCAAATTCTCCAATTTTAGATTCGATAAAACATAGAAACATTACACTCCTGACTTTGATACAGATAAATTTGATACAATTTTTTTCTAATAAAACTTACAATGTTGAAAGGAAATTTTGGATCACTTACATACCCAAGGACCTGTTAGGATTAGAGTTTTAGAGAATTAGGAAAAACTCTTACCAACTTGGGTTCATAAACAACTGTCTCTTAAAGATCAACATTATCTCCCACTATACCTGAATTTTACAATATTTCATCAACATCATCTATGAGAAATCCTTCAATAAAAAGTTTATTTAACATCTTTATTCATAACTTGTGGAAAATAAAACATAAGAAGGGTGAGTTAAGATGATCAGTAAGGGTAAACATAAGAGTAATCAAAACATGATCATATGAAATCATAAGATGAGCATAAGGGTATATGATCACGAACATAACATTTTAAAAACATACCCTATATATCAAGGGTCAGAATATTGAGTCATGAAATAAAACATGGATTTTCACAAGAAATGAGTTATAAAAAATCAAAGAAAATGATCCATGAGAGCATAACATAAAACATGTAATTGTGACAATAGCATATAATATGACATAAACATGAGTCAAGGCTAACTACCAAGACTACATCACATGGTGGGCAATGTCCCATGAAGAAATTAGGTTTAATACTTATCCCAAAATGATGTCTCATGAGAATAAAACTGTAACAGCCCAAGATTTTATAAAAAAATATTCCTTTTAATTTTATTAAAGTCTTGTGTTGTACGCTACACCAAAAGGAGCTTGCACAACACGCATCCTTGACTTGCCTTGCATTACACGCAATCACGACCTTCCTCGATAGCGTGTGTAATACGCAATACCGAGTTTCACTAAACAACGATATGCTATTAAAATATTATTAAAACTAGCCGTTATGAATAGTAATAACCACTTTTTAAAACTCTGTAAATCTTATTTTTCAAAATGAACTTCATTTTTGGATTCGGAGTATCTAATTTAGCCTAAGGTGAAATTTTGGTACTTTTCGGATAACTTTCATATTCTGATGAATAGTGAAAATTACTAAATTATAATTAAAAACAACTTTTTTAATCGAAATAATTAATAGTGATAAATTATTAATTTGAGTGGTTTTAAAGTATATTTAGAATATATTTTTACAATTTAATACAATGTTGGTCATTGGATGTAATTTCACATTTAAACCAGACATAATCAAGTGTCAATCTTTTGATAGATATTGTTTCTTAAAAACACGCTATTTGTTTTAACAGCGGGATTTAATTATAAAATTAATTAATGAAAATTCTATGATATGAATTTGGTAAAATAGACTTCATTTTTGAATTCAGAATATGAAATATAGCTTAGGATGAAATTTTGGCATTGTTCTGAAAAACATCAATTTTTGATGAATAGTGAAACTACTAAGTGGTAGTTAAAAAAATTAATTTCTTCATAAATCTTAATTTTACCGCTTCTGTGAATGGAATTTCAAAAATCCGAGAGACACGGTTGATGTCAGTAAGTAAAATGTGGTTCAATGAGATGAAAATAATTTTTGGTGAATAGTAACTTTTTACTTTTTTTACCACGGTTAATAGTAAATAGGGTAACTAAGGGTAAATATGATATTACTATTACCCTAACACATGTCCTAATTCTATTGGATAAGTGTAATTCGACCAAAAACAACCTTATGAATATAATATGACCATTTAGGTCCACTTGGATTAGATTATGACATTTAATATTATATTATTTAATGAATAGTTAAAATAGTTAAAATCAAAGTTTAATAACTAAAACATTTTTAATATGGGGTTATACATAAGATAAATTCGACTATAAATATTCATTAGAAAGCTAAAACGATTTCCTACATAATGATATTTTATTTATAATTTTTAGACTTTAAATAAATTAATTTATTTATGACACAACGATGATGCAGTAATTACCCTTTTAAGGAAATATTAACATAATTGATGTTATAAATACTCAAATGAATGTAATTTGAGACTTTTTATGAATTACACTAATTTTCTAGGTTACTATGATATATTATTGTTGATTTAATCAACTTGGTTCGAACATATAATTCTGTTATGACTTTCACAAAAATCATATATCAAATAGTGTCAAAATTGACACAAAATAGTTTTTAAATCAAATATTATATTATTAATTGTTATTTTATTCCTAAAAATCTAAGGTTCGGCCAAATGACTTAGATAAGGATATATATATTAATAATAAACAATTTGGGGTTCGTTTGGCATGTTATAGTAAGTGTATTAACCATATAGTGAAAGAAAACAAAAAGACACGGTAAAAGTTAAATTATTTAACTTAGAGTTAAATCTAATTGATAAGGTTAAAATAATAACCTAAACTTGTCTAAATCCTATTGGTTGATAGGATTTCGACCCATCCCCACTTTAGCTTCAAAATAAGACCCTTTGGAACCATTATAAACCGATTTTTACTTTAATATAAAATAATATTTTGAGATATTCCTAAGGTGCCCCTCTCCTCCCTTATAAAAGGACACCTCCTCCCCCTCCTCCTCACACCAATTTGAGCACTCAAGCTCGGCCAACCCCTGCCAAAATCTCTTCTCCACTTCCCTAGAAACATCCTAGAGGTTCTGGTCTTCCTCAAAGACCAATTTTAGTTCCCTAAGAGGAGGTCTCCAAAAGGCGCTTCAAAGAAGAGGTAATTACCGTTACCAATTCTTTCATCTTTATTTCTTCTTCCACTTCTTCTTCTTAGGTTGTTTCATTATGAAGTAATAACATCAGTATCACTCATATACTGATATGTTATTATAAGTATGAAACAACCCTATTTCACCATTTATCTATCCTACGGAAAAAGAAATCACCACGCGTGCGTACGTACGGAATACCGTCTCCACGCCGTGGTGTAATCTATTTTCCACCACCACCTTACATGGATGGGTATAATGGTGTAAAGAATAACTATACATAGTTATTAAAACATCATATTGATTCTGATATATTTTATAATCCACTCCAATTCAATTCAATATTTATAGAAATGATATCATCGCTCGTGCGTACGTACGGACTACCGTCTCCACGACGCGATGAGATTCATTCTCCATGTTAACCATTTAAGAATTATTATAAAGTATATATAAGAAATAATAATGAAATATATGACATTATAAATCTACTGGATTTATGTATATATATACATATTTATGTCATCTACTTACTTCCATTTCAAGACAATAAGGAAAGTAAAACAGCGTTCATGCGTACGTACGGACTACCGTCTCCATGAACAGTGTTTTTCATTTTATTTATATACCTATTATATATATATATATACTGAATATATATGATATATAAATCATATTTTATATTCTGGAAGTAAGTAAATCATGATATAAGTAATAATGATGTCAAGAACAATAAGTCAAAACACCTACGATAAATGAAACGATTTTACCCAAAACGCTTCTTTAACATGGAATTTACAAAAGAACGGGTAATATAATGTCATAAGTGAACCATATATGATATCATAACAATGAATATGATTCTGTAATAAGTCAATAACATGATTTAAATCATTATACAGGAGGTTTGGACACTTACAAAGCAAGTCGGACCTAAGGTAAGGGAAATATCACAATCTCATTTTTATCCGAGATTGTTTATTCGTAAGTATTTACTGGGGTGTATTTTATCATCCACATCCATGTTTACTCAATATGTAATATTATTTCCATCCACCTAAAATTGTTTAAATCCATTTTTACCCTTCGGTGAGTTTTTTAGTAATACGTATGAAAGGAATCTTTTGTCGTTTTTCGTACGAGGTACTTTTTGACTTTTCCGAAAAAAGTACGAAGAATGTTTTTTTTAACTTATACGGCACGAATGGATTTCTACTGTTTTATAAAGCCTTATTTTCATGAAGCTTCCTCTAAAAGATTTCATGACTATTTTCAATAAAATCTCTTTCTTTTAAAATTGCATGATGTTTTGTGAAAAGAAATTAATTTTGAAGAAGAAAGGATATTTTCCTCAAGAATTCAATTCAAGTGTTTTATCAAAATTATTTTCCATCTAAGATAATAAAGGCTTCTGTTTCTATCCATATTTTTACATTGATTTGACTATGTTGTGATGGAATTATGTTTATGAATTCCTTTATCTTATATGAATTGATTTATGATGTCATGATGTTTCAAGAATCCCATTTTTGTTACATGTGTTATGCGATGATGTATGTTTTATGATTATGTGGCACACATAAGAAAGGATTCATTATAAGATGGGTGGGACCTATATCTCCCTCCAATGCATTGGGTAAAGATTTTATATCTCATGAGATAGACAGGGCTGGAATGGTAGGTTATACTGGTTCAGTGAAACAGGACTGAAACGAGGGTTACTCGATTCAGAAAGGGACTTTGTCCACTAAGATAGTCTTGGCAATGAGTCTTGACTAACAAGAAATGATTCTCTATGATTATGTGTGAATGCCACAAAGTTTCATGTTTTAAGTTATGATTATTGTTATTACATTTCACTGCCATGATTTATCCCATGTTATGAATTTATGCTCTCTTTTGCAGGTTACGATTTCCAAAATGTTATGTTCTTATGAATACGATGTGATTGATATTTCTTTTGTTTACCCTTAATGAGCATTTGAGCTCACCCTTTTATGTTTTCTTTTCCCCAGGATATAAAGAAAGGTTTTAGGTAAAAAAAAGGGAAGATCTTTATAGGAGATGTTGAAGATCTTTCACCACGATTAGAAGATTACGTTCCGAGTTTCCAAAGACACTAAACTATTACGATCCTTGTGTGTGTGTTTTTGTTATGTACTAAGTATTCCGCAAATGTAATGTAATGTCAATGTACGTCAAGATACGGGTCTCTACAAAAACATTACCCAATGCATTAGAGTACTATCTGGGCAGACCCATTACAACATGCTCATGCATATGTATGCCACATAATGAATCAAACATAAGGAATAATCATAAGGGTTACCCATGGAATGAAATGAAAAGGTAATGGGATTCATAAACATCATGACATTATAAAATTAAAACAAACATAAAAATAATAAGGATAGTATACTTTAATTTTATCCACAGTAAATCATAAAAAACATCAAATATTGTTATCTTAGAAGGAACGTAATTTTGAAAGATCACTCGAAATAATTCTTGAGGAAAATATCCTTTCTATTTTAATTTTTTTTAAATTTCATTCGATTATAAAAGAGAATATTATCTTTTAAAACATCCTTGTAATATTTTTAAGTAATATTAATTACATTAAGGCTTCATGATGGTGGGAAAATCTACTCATGCTGTATAAGTTAAAAAAATATTCCTTTCATAATTTTGTCAGACAAGTAATAAAAACCACTTTTAGAAAAAAAAACAAAAAAAATATTTCAAAATGTTTTTTTAAAATTTAATCCAGAGTAAAAATGAATGAAAACAATAATAATATAATAATAAATTATTTTTTGGATCAATTTAATAAAACACATACATGGATGAATAATAGTGATTAAGGAAACTTTTTAAAAATATAATTTTTAAAAGATAGTCTCTTATAAATATTGTCTCGAAGAAATGAGAATTAATAAAATGATTTAAATATGTGTATCCTCTATAAAACCCCATAAAACAAGTTTAAATACAACATAATATATTAAAAAGTCATTTCACACATGTTCTTTGGATTACATAATCAAGAAGTAGAAGTTTAACCCAAAGAATGGAAATTAGGTTAAGAAATCTCTTACCACTTTGAGTATGTCGAATCATATGAACCATAAAAGTAATAATAATAAAATGAAACATTTAATACCATGAATATAAATAGATTCATGATATTTCATATCAAATTTTAGAATATATACATCACACTGAATAAATTAGTGTTGAATAATCCATATATCTCACATAATCAAAATGTGAGACGAGAAACCCTTACCCCACGCTTACCATTAGTGGTGCGTACTTTAAAATCCTGTATAATGGTTAAATAATGCTATTAATTCATTAAAACCCATATTAAGGTTTATAATACCTTATATTATGTTTTTATAACATCTCATGACCACTTCATTAGTAAAATTTCATGATTTTCATTATTTTAGGTGAATTTGTTTGATGGTTTCATGATCAGATCTCTTGAGTATAATTATGGATGTTCTTGTAGAATGGGAATAAAACTCCATTAGTGGAATGAAATTGTATTAATGAACTTAAAAAAAGTATAAATGGATCCATATATCAATTTATTACTTACATAAGTATTATTCATTTGAAAAAATGTTAATGGTAAATGTTTGGTTTATTTTGGCGGTTTTTTAGAACATCCTGAACTAGTTTTGTTTTTTTAATATTATTTCTATATATTAGTACTAGAACATGAGATAGGTTATTATATAAATATTAAAATATTATTTTACCATAATAATAGTTTTATGACCATACATGAAGGCAGTAATTAAAAAAGAATAAAAACATTATTTCTGGAGATGGTTAATCGCCATAACATGGACAATGGTTTCGTTTCATTGAATAAGAAAAGGTAATAAAAAGGATAGATATAATATATTCCATTTTCAACATAAAAATCCATTTTATACATGATTCCAAAGTTATCATTCCTTAATGGATGAAGTAGATGAGGAGAATGTAGAAGAAGAAATGAAAATCAGAGAGGTGTTTTGAGAAAATTACCTCTTGAATATCACCTCCTTGAGAGACCCTTTAGGGCCTTGAATTTGGAATTTTATTGAGAAAAGAAGAACATGGATGTAGGGAGAGTGGATATAAGAGGTTTTTTTAGACATTGGGGGAGATTCAAGTCTTTTCAGTCAAAATGGGTTGGTGAGGGGTGATATTTATATATGAGGAGAGGTGGGTTTAAGTGATTAAATTAATGATTATTTTATATTTAAAGACAACCACATTGAGGTGGAATTAATTTACATGTCTTTGGATAGAAATTAATATTTTATATTCTAGTTAGGGTTGAACAATTCCTCAAATATTCATTAAATGTTGTAGTTTTTAGGTATTTTTAGTCTTTACCTTTTTAACACTAACATGTTTCATTTTTTAACTATACCGCGATAAATAATTTTTTTACCATAGTAAATTTTTTATGGATAAAAATGAAATTGAACTTAAATCCTAATTTAGACCTTATTATTCCAAATATATAATCTATTTTACCAAATTCAATTCACATAATTGGAAAAATTAGATTTAAAAATAATCCCACAGACAATGAAAAGGCTGGTTTTAAAAGTGAAAAGATCAAAAGATTGAAATGTTTTTACACCCAATTTCAATGTCAATTTGATTAAAATAAACTAAATTATATTTATTGATGTATAGTTGAACAAATAATACTTTATAACAAATTTAAAATATAATTTTACTATATAAATAAATTATAAGAAAAAAAACTTTCAATTAAAATTCAATATTTTTCACTATTCATCACAAAAATGAAACTAATCAGAAAAATACCAAATATTCACCCTAAAATAATTTTGATATATAGATTTCAAAAATGAAGATTATTTTTTAAAATAAAACTTATTAATGTTTCAAAATTTATTTTTAAAATTACTGCTCCATTAAAAGGCGAAAAAATTACCTTTTAAAAAAATATAGCTTTTTATGCTTAAAATTGGATTTATTCTTATATTAATTCTATAAAACATATTGAATGAATTTTAAAAAAAAATATTTAATATATAACACATAAATTTCATTAATATCTTTCACTAATAGTGATTAATTTAATTTATTAAGTTAAATGTCATTGTGAGCATAAAAATAGTTTTTTTTTAAAAACGCTTCCTTTATTTTCTATTGGTTTTTATTTTCATTCCTAATTAATTGGTAACCAATGAATTCTTTTTATAAACATGTGAAAAATATATTTTCATAATTTAGTTAATTTCATTAATTCCCACCATTCCAACAGCTAAGTGATAACATTTGCGTTAAAATAATAATGTTTTGGAGTTTGATTAAGCACGATGTTTTGTGAAATGTAAGCTATCAAAGATATTAAGTTTATTTAAAAAAAATTGCATATCGTAAAATATTGGGGTGTCACATTCTACACCTGTGAAAATGAATTTCTCCCTCTAAAGTCATTACTTGGATATAGACTTATGAGGATACCTCTACCTCATCACATCCTTAGGTTCCTACATAGTTTCCTCAAATTCGTGGTTTTGCTACAAAACATTGACTAGGTGAGTGGTCTTGTTTCATAGAACTTTATCCTTATGATATAGAATATCTACCAGTTGTTCTTTATAAGAAATTTCTTCCTCCAATAGTGTGAACTACGAGTTTAGTACATGTGAAAGTTCAGGTATGTACTTCCTCAAGAGAGATACATGGAACACATAATGATCTTAAAAGGGTCTTGGTGGAAGTTCTAATCGATAAGGAACCATCACGATATGAACAAGAATTTAAAAAAAAAATATGTCCTCAAAATTTTTGAAATTGAACATGAAAATTAAAGGATGATACTTGAAAATTCCTTTATGGGAAACCCACATCGTAAATAGGGTTAATAAAACATCCCCTTAATAAGAGGGAAAGGGAAATGTTAAGGTCACCACAAAATTTGGATTTCAAATAGGATAAAATTAGTGCCAAGTGAAAACTAGGACATGGAAGAGAAATCAAACCATCAAGTTCTGATGGAGAGTGATAGAGAACATCATCATTAGAAGGTCTAACACCACAAAACCATAAATCTGTGATGTGTTAAAGAGTTCATTGACTTCTGAGTAAGAAAATTATATGAATAATATTTTTGTTTTAAGATCCTTTTCATAGAGTTGAGGAATTACATTACTTCATTATCTAAGAACATGAGTAAATATACTTAATTGAAAAGTAGAGTTTCATCCTTTAATAAATTTCCACCACAAACTCATCTTTTTCTCAAAATGATGAGTTTGAATTTTTTTAATACCTAAATCACTAGAATCAACTTCTATAGATCACTAAATCCACAAAAGATAACAATCTATTCCTCCTGTTTTTAGGCATTATCCAAAACTAAAATAGTTAGTACAAGATATAATCTTCCAAAAAGAATAACCCATTATATGATGAAAACTACTTTAATCTCCAAAATTTAGTATTAATACCAAAATGTAAACATATATCCTTCGATAAATAACTATACTTAAAATTCCAAAAAACTATTCTAGACATAGATTAAAACCCAAAAATTAGAAGGATTTGATCACATATGATAAATTTTAATATTTATCCCTAAATAACAACAATCACTCTTAATGTCTAATACCAAAAATTTAATTTCATAAAGCACATAATCTCTAAGATATGCTAACCATTTTCATAAATAACCCGACTCACCATAAAGACACAATAAAATCATATATGCTTCCAAACTATAAATCAACTTTTATTACTCAAATAAAATCTCATAGTATTATATTTTCCTTAATCATGCAGGTTTCCAAAAATTGTGAACATGTTTTAAAATAACATTAATCACATAATCACTAAATCCTTTCCAATGTCATGGCTGTCTATAAAACATATTTTATAAAAATGAACTTAACTTTAATTTTTCATATATTTAAAATAAAAGAAAATAATGTTATATTAACTAGGATATCACATAGGTCAGTGGTAGTCGATTCACCCTTGTCTCTTTGATTGTGGGTTCAATTCTTGCGGCCTTTCCTGATGCGACAGGTTGTCACCCATCCTGCAGGTGGTCCTTTTCCTAAAACTATATTATTATAATTTTTATAAAATTCCATAAATGTGAGAAACATCCTTAAAAATAACCTTAACATGTTTTAACTTCCAAGGTTATCTCATACCTTTATTTTTTCATCCTAACTTGTAATAACCCAAAATTGCCTAAAAAATGAATGTCTCTAAAAATACCATTATTCACCTAAAAGTTTCATAACTTAAAGCCTCAAAAGGATTTTCTAAGACACTGAACTTATGATCAACCTAAAAATTATAAACCCATGATGATATCCATAAATCTTAAGAATACCACAATAAAAAACATACTAATCTACAAAGTTGTACAAACCCTGCTCTGATACCAACCATAATAGTGCAAAATCTTCACTTCTGGATCCAGTGCTAAACAAAAAACATTACATTCATAACTTTGATACTGATAAATGTGATCCAATTTTTTCCAAAAAAATGTACAACATTGAAAGGAAATATTGGATCACATACATACCCAAGGAACTTTTCAGTTTAGAGTTTTAGAGAATTAGAACAAACTCTTAATAACTTGGGTTCATAAACAACTAGCTCATAAAGATCAACATTATCTCCCACTATACCCAACTTTCATAATAAGTCATCAATATCATCCATTTTGAAATCCTTCTAGAAAAAGTTCATTTAATATCCTTCCTTATAACCTGGGGAAAAGAAAACAGAAGAAGGGTGAGATCATATAATCAGTAAGGGTAAACATAAGAGTAATCAAAGCATGATCATATGAAAGCATAAGATGAGAATAAGGGTATGTGATCATGAACATAACATTTTGAAGTTATACATTGTATATCAAAGGTCAAAATATTGAGTCATGAAATAAAAGATGGATGTTCAAAATACATGAGTTATAAAATAATCAAAGAACATGAGCCATTAGAGCATAGCATAAAACCTGGAATTGTGGGAATACCATATAACATGTCATACACATGAGTCAAGGATAAATGTCATGACTATATCACATGGTGGAAAATGTCCAATGAAGGAATTAGGTTTACTCAATATCCCAACATGACGTATCATGAGACTAAAACACTACCTAATGAATTGGAGTGTTATTTGGTTGCACCCATTACAACATGCTCAGGAATATATGTGACAGATAAAGAATCAATCATAAGGAAAAATAATAGGGGTTACCCATGGAATGAAATGTAAAAGTAACATAATTCATAAAACTCATTCCATCATGAACATAAACCAACCATAAAAATAATAATGGTATTATCCTTTAATAACATCCCTACTAAATCATAAAAAAACATCAAATATTGTTATCTTATAAGGAAGGTAATTTTGAATGATCATTTGAAATAAATCTTGGGGAAAATAACCTTTCTGTTTTGAAAACATTTTAAAAAAAAATCCACAAAATTATAGTCGAAATAATTATATTTAAAAATATCATTGTAAGATTGTAAATAAGTCATCATGTTGTTAAGGTTTCATGACTGTGGGAAAAGCCTCTCATTCCATTCTAGTTAAAAAAAACATTCCTTCGGTATTTTTGTTGGATAAGTCATAAAAACCTATTTTAGAAAAGAAAAATAATACATTCAAACTATTTTTGTAAAAAATCAAAAATGAGTGAAAATGACATAAAACAATCATAAGAGAATATTAAAACATTTTTGGAATCAATTTAATGAAACATGGACATGGAAGGGAAATAGTGTTTTAAGGAAACTTATTATAAATATAATTTTTAAAAGAAAGTATCTTATAAATATCGTCTCGACAAAATGGGAATTAATAAAATGAATAGAATATGTGTATCCTTTGTGAATAAAAATAAAACAAGTGGAAATAAAACATAATATATTCAAATTTCATTTCACACATGTTCTTAACACGTTATAATCAAGAAGTAAAAGTTTAACCCAAAGAATGGAAATTGGGTTAAGAAATCTCTTACCACTTTAAATCTATTGAATCGTATGACCTATAAGAGTAATAATTATTGAATGAAACATTCAATACAATGAATATAAATAAATTCATGATATTTTAATATCAAATGTTCGTATATATACACCATAAAAATAAATCAGTGGTGAATAAAACATATATCTCACAAAAGAAAAAAGTGAGTCGAGAAGCACATGAACCTCAGCCCAGTTGGTGAGTACTCCTTAAGTGCATCCAAGAGACCCAGGATCAAATCCAAGTGGGGGCTAATTTCCGGTACTGTAGCAGTACTGTAGCAGGTACTGTAGCAATACTGTAGTAGGTACTGTAGCAATACTGTAGCTGGTACTGTAGCAATATTGTAGTAGGTACTGTAGCAGGTACTGTGCAGAACTGTAGCAGGTACTGTGCAGAACTGTAGCAGGTACTGTGCAGACTGTAGCAGGTACTGTAGCAGACAATGTTTGGCACTGTAGCAGCCGAGAATATGCCCCCGTTTGGGCCTTCGGCCCACCGACTTGGTCCCCGAGTCCTTTAAGGCCTTCGGGCCACCCAGGCCTTCAGCTCAGTAAGGTCTTCGGGCCACCTCAAGGCCTTTGGGCTACCATAAGTGCAGATGCAAACCAGACAACCTACAAGGAACAAGCTTCAGAAGGAGGAGGAGCAAGAAGCTTTCACCATAGCAGAAGCTAAATGGATTGCAAGAATGAGAGGGTATGTCACCTATCATCGGGACAAATCTGTGCATGCATGGGAAAGCCTAGCCGAACAGTCATACGAAGGTGGAGTTGATTTCACGATAAAGATGCTGGAGAGGAGTAGTTCCAAGTAGTTAGTCTGGGTTGTGTGTAATGTTTGAAGCATACATGCAATGAATTCCTCTAAAGGCCTATGGGTCATGTAATACTTACGCCTACAGGCCATGTAAGGGTTCCACTTCACCCCTTGAAAGGTGGATTATCAAAAATCAATAAAAAATGAAGGCATTCGGGCCATTAGAGGAGTCGAGAAACCCTTACCTCACACTTTTCTTTATTGGAGCATACCTTAACACCCTTTATAAATGATAAAAAATGTTATTAATTCATTAAAAAACCGTATTCATGTTTATAATACCTTATATTATGTTTTTATAACATCTTATGTTCCTTTCATTAATAATACTTTATGATTTTCATTGTTTTGTGTGCGTTCATTTGATGGTTTCATGATCGGTTCACTTGAGTATAATTATAGATGTTCTTATAAAATGGGAATAAAACTAAATTAGTGGAATGAAATGGTATTAATTAACTTCCATGAGTAGAAATAGCCCCGTATATCATTTTTATTTCTTACACGAAGATGATTCATTTGAAAAAATGTTAATGATAAATGTTTGGTTTATTTTGGTGGTTTTTCCAAACATCACGAACTAGTTTGGTTTTATTTAATATTAATTCAATATATTAGTACCAAAACATGAGATAATTTATTATTAAAAAATTACTATATTATTTAACCATAATAATAGTTTTATGACTAGACATGAAGGCAGTAATGAAAAACAAATAAAAACATTACTCACAGAGATGTTTAATCCTCATAACTTGGACAATGGTTTCGTTTCATTGAATAAGAGGAGGTAATAAAAGGTATGGATATAATATATTAAATAATAAACATAAAAATCTAGTATATACAAGATTCAGGAGTTATCATGCCTTTATAAATGAAGGATATGAGGAAAAAGTTGAATAAGAAATGAAAATAAGAGAGGTGTTTTGAGAAAATTACCTCTTGAATATCACCTCCTTGAGAAACCCTTGAGGACCTTGGATTTGGTATTTTAGTGAGACCATAAGAAATTTTATCTGGGGATATTGGATAGAATAGGTATGGGTAGTGAATTTAAGAGATCCAAGGCTTGTGAGTCTAAATGGGGGTGATGAGGGGGTAGTGTTTATATATGAGGAGAGGTGGGTTTAAGTGATTAAAATAATGATTATTATATTTAATATCAACCACATTGAAGTCGAATTAATTTCCATGACTTTGGTTAGAAATTAATATTTTAGAGGCTTTTAGGGTCGATTAATACCTCAAACAACCATTAAATGTTTTAGTTTTTAGGTATTTTAAGTCTTTACCTTTTAAACTTTAACATGTTTCATTTTTACTTATACCGTGGAAAATAATTTTTTTACCATAGCAAATTTTTATTCCTAAAGATGAAATTAAACTTACAACCTAATTTGGACATTTGTATTCTAAATTTGGTATCCATTTTAACAAATTCAATTCAATGAATTGGAAATGTTAGATTTAAAATTAATCCCACATACATAATGAAAATCTTGTTTTTAAAGTGAAAAGTTCAAAAGATTGAAATGTTTTTATACCCAATTTCAACGTGAAATTGATTACAATGATATTAATTGTATGTACTGATGTATTATTGAACTAATTACACTTTTATAAAAAAATATATATAATTTAACTATATAAAAAAATTATAAGAAAAACAGTTTTCAATTAAAATTCAATAGTTTTCACTATTCATCAAAAAAATGAAATTTATCAGAAAAATAACAAAAATTCACCCTATAATAATTTTGATATTACAATATCAAAAATGAAGTTTATTTCTCCAAATAGAACATATAAAGGTGTCAAAATTTAGTTTTAAAATTGATTTTCCATTAAATGGCAACAAAACAACATTTTAGAAAAATATTGGTTTTTTATGCTTATATTGGATTTATTCTTATATTAAGCCTACAAAACATATTGAAGAATTTAAAAACAATTTATTGAATATATGAAACCTAAATTTAATTAATTTTTTTCACTAATAGTGATCAATTTAATTTATTATGTTAAAATGTCATAGTGAGCACACAATTTGTTTTTTTAAAACACTTAAGTTTTATTGGTTTTTATTTTAATTTCTAATTAATTAGTAACCAATAAATTCATTTTTTAAACATGTTAAAACTATATTTTCATAATTTTGTTAATCTCATTCATTCTCATCATTCCAGCGACTAAGTATTAATAATTTTGTGCAAAGCTATCAAAGATATTTAGTTAAATTTAAAAAAAGACATACCATAATATCTTGCGGTGATATAGTATCAATGAAATATTTATATGGATTTTTAATAAATTTAATTTTAATAGCTTTGGGTGG
The DNA here is from genome assembly GCA_963277665.1 of Viscum album. Classification (NCBI taxonomy): domain Eukaryota; kingdom Viridiplantae; phylum Streptophyta; class Magnoliopsida; order Santalales; family Viscaceae; genus Viscum; species Viscum album. The sequence continues at coordinate 1,790,949,040 of OY728158.1, forward strand.
TCCCTCTATACAAGTGGATGAATATTATCCATCAATCCTGTGACATGTGCACACTCTAATTTTCTTTCCTTTATAATGATTATGGATAGTTAAATCTCTATATTGTAAGTATTATCCTAAAAACATCAGTTATTATCTCTGAGAAAACTAATTAAATTCAATGATAAAAACTCAACATAAATGGTACAAAATATTATGGGGAGATAATGAATTTTTTTATATTTATGTTTGGAAAACTCCTTTATCATTAATAATATGATTCAGTTATCTTTTCATTCTAGGTGTTCTGAACTAAAATGATTGAGGACATTCAATACAACATGCACTCTACCTTTCCTGAGTATTTTTTTATTGAAAGGAGCATAAACAATAAAATAAAATATGATCACTTGTATTTGATCAATCTCATATTTTATTTAATGTACTAAAATATTTTTGAATGAAGAATGTTAGTGAAAATGTAAGTAATTTGATTTTAATATATGATAAACTCGAGTCATTTTTATTCTTTTAGTACACGATAAATAAGGAAATGGTGCCATATATGTATGTTTTTATCTCATGGGTGATGTTCTATATTCTTCAATAAATATATTCCACTTGCGTTATCACACATTGTAAGAGTATGATGACTCTTAAACGAATTAGTGTGTGATTCATCAAGTGTACAACAACATCTAGCTGCTAAATATTCTACATTAGTAGGGCAGAGTGCATCAAATAGACCATGAAACTAAATACTAACCTATGAAATTAGAAGTTAAAAATATATTTTTTCTATCCATTATACATCCTCTGAAATGTAAAACTAAAAAGATTTTTATGTGAAAAATAAAATCTAAAAGAATAGAGTAGTTCAATTTATAAATGTGCCTTTTTTTATAATGGTGAGGCAAAGCCTATTTATTAAATAAAAAGTGAAATAAGTCATGAGGAGAATTGAGTCATACAAGACAAAATTCCCTCATTCAAAAACAAAGAACATCATTAATCGAAGCCAAGAGGATTATAGTAATCATAATCCTAGTGAGATTCATCCTCTAATGGACTAAAAATATTACCTTGAGCCTTTATCATGCTTGAGACGGATCTAGTTCTCATAGTGCGTTTCAAGTGTGAGTAATCCTTCCTTGGCCTTGCCTTCTTCAAAGCTGCCGAAGAAAAACCTTCAACAACTGCCTTGCCTTTATCAACAGCGTCTCGATAAGATTTTTTCTTTCGCGAATTGTCATTCTATGTGTCAGTCAAACTGCCCCCAATTTTGTTTAAACTCCACTGTACGTTGAGTTCATCAATACTCTTGGAACCTGCATTATCAGAGACACAATCAACCAAATTAGTAGAATGCCTTCCTGGAGGTCAATGATGAGGAACAAACTCCATCAACTTCTGCACTTCATGTCCTGAGGACCTATAGGGGATAATCTCAAGCCCTTCTTGTTCAATGGGCCCATCACCAGTTCTCTGCATCACCTCCACCTAAAAATGAGGTTCTGCCTGTTGAGATTGCACACTAACATGCTACTAAGCAGCCTGCTCCTATATTGCATCGACACTAACAGTATTATTCTCCTGTATATCCCCTTGTTCTTCAATGACATCCAAATGGCCATCAGCATCTGCCTTGCTTTCACGCAGGGCGTTGGAGGGACCTTCCTTGCATTGCCTTTTTTGTAACTTTTTGCATACCTGCTGATTATGACCCTTGACAGAATAGAAGTTACAAGTATCATTTCTAAAACAATGTTCCTTAAGGTGTCCAATGGACTGACATTCCAAGAAAAATGAGGGTAATTTCTCATATTTAATCTGCAGATTGATATCATCCTTTGATGTGGAGAGAACAACCTGGCCAACCAAATCAGAATTGAGATCGATTTCAACTAAAACCCAGGCATAATAGCCGGAACTAGCCATCTCTGTAGTTCTATCAATTTTGATAGGATTTCCCACACCCAACGAAATATCAAACAGGATGCCAGGGTGCCAATAAATCCAATTCAGACCCAAAATTCTAATCCATACTTGAAATCTGGAGTTCTTGATGGAGAACGGGTTGAAAGAGAATTCCCATTCTTGAATGGTAACCAATCCCGACTTCAGGGAAATGGAGCCAAACCCCCAAGCGCGGCGCTTGAACTCCTCAGTCGGGAAGAGGATATGGAAAAATCCCTTTCCTATTGGGATACATCTGAAATCAAGGAAACCCCAAACCACATTGAGTCTTGCCAAAAGGTCAGATACCTTTAAAGGCTTAGACCCAATCGGTAAAATAGATCGAGCAAGAATAGAAAAATGGCAAAGGTTATACCTGTCAGTGATGGCATCCTCGTTAGCTTGAACATGAACGGTCTTACCTTTGCAGATTATCCTTTCAGGAGCAATGTCCTTCCGAGATGCAAAATGCCTCCTGCTTGTATCATCATATCTCATGGTACCTTCGCTAACATCTCTCGTCGATGAGGGTGCCCTGGAATGAAACGGGGGAGGAGAAGTCCCCCCAGAGTTAAAAGTCAAATGAAAGATCTCGAGGAAACGCCATCGGTGAGAAACCCTAGCTCTGAACATCATCGTCCTAGAGGCTCCCAAAACCGCCTTTCATCCCGCCCCGATTTATAAAATTATTTTAATTGATTTTAAATGGGATTATTTCAGATTGGATAGAACTCTTGAATATTTAAATATAAAAAAATTATTTGTCCCGCTTAAGAAATATACCTTGAGGGGGTAAATCAATGTATATAGATTTGAAACAAACAATGCCAATGATCTTTTCCCCCAAATTAATTGGAATACTCTTCTCTCCCTCATGACAAATACGAAATCAATAATGCAAGTAAATATGGATGAAATCATTTTACTTGGGTATACTGCATTGGGTTATTTCCACGGAGCATACAAGGGAGATGTGTCGATGTACCAAATTCACTAAATAGACTACTTTTTTGTTTATAATTTAGTGTAGTCACACTAACCCTCTAGGTTGACAACCATCACAAAAGAAAAAGTATCTCATTTCTCTCCCAACAAGAAAGAACTCACTAATCCTCATGAACCATCTTGTTCTTCAGAAGCCATGAAGAGAATTATGCCTCAAATGTGCAATAATCAGTTCCTCTTATTTCTAATGGAAACCCTTGGAACTTATCTCCTTTCATTTAATTTATCTATGTAATCAGCTAAAATATTTGTATTCTCTTACTTTGAATGAGAATGATATATCTCCATTATTTGAGAGAATCACCAAATTACCCTTAATTAAAGAATCTAATTTCTCTTTAGTTTTACAGAAATTTTATCCATGAAATTCTTTTGATTTTTATCCATACTCATCCAATTTGAACCACTAAATATATCCCAAAAAATTGTGAATTTAATCTTGAATTTTATGTGAAAATCTATTCACCATGATATGACTCCTTCCAAAACACTTGTTTTGGAGTCTATATAGGAAAAAACAAAGAAATGACACCATTTTTAAAACATTTATCTCCCCGCAAGATTTTTGGTTTTTGAAAATTTAGTCGTTTCATGTTGACCACTGTCATGAAACTGTCTAACCTCAAACAGTCATTTTGAAATCATGGATGGTTCAACCATGCCAAAATAACCTCATGACCATACCATGTCACATCCCTAGATGAAAAAAAATTATGTTATGGCTTTCTACTCACACATATTGTGTATTTAAGTCAAACCTAGAAAATAAAACCACTGAAATTTCCTATGAAATTCCCAACAAAACGGCTTCATCTCGTTGCATCTGAATTCCTAGAAAACTCATTTCCTGAAATAGTTTCTTTCACATCACATTGAACACGAGCTCAGTTTTTTGACTTGATTTCCATGTAGACTAACAAGGAACAGGCAATGAACATTTTGGGATAATTATAACACCTTAATATTCTATTATATATTTTTATTTAAATAAATTTAATTTCTTTGATAACTTGATTTACACACAACACCGAGTTTAAACAAAACATGATAAACTATGAATATATTGTTATTTAATGTGATGTTCATCGCCATGCCATTGTATATAAAGGCCTGAATATGAATAAATAAATTATGAAAATTTATTTTTTACATATGTATGAAATTAATTCATTGGTTATCAATAGTTTATAAATGAAAATAAAAGCATTTGAATGTAAATAGAGATGTTTTTTGAAAAACAATTTTTATGTGAACAGTATGTTTTTATCTTAATAAATTAGATTTATCTATATTAATGAATGATTTTAATTAAATTTATAGATTATATAATCAATTTTTTTAACATTAATCTAATCATTTTTACTAGGAATGGAATAAGCATAAATCCATTATCATATGTAAAAAATGCATTTTTCTAAAAATGGGTTTCATTGCATTTTACACACTTATTTTAATATTAATTTCTACCACTTATAGAAATTAAATATGATAAAATATATTCCATAATTTTAATCAACATAATTAATATAATGTAATAGGTTCAACTTAATTTTTTTCCCAATGAATAGTAAGAACAGTAAAATTTTGTTACTATCGCTAGGGTTAAAAGGGTGTACGAGGTGCTTAACCAAAGATATAAGGTTTAAAATATCACAATACACTCAATTTAATTTGACTGATTGATTTTATTTTGACTTTATCCTTCTTATCATTGAATTTATGGAATTGTTGAGCTTCTTGACTTGAGTAAGACATTAATATATTCTAATATTTTGAAAAATTCCAAGTGTGTCCTCTCCTTCCCTTATAAAAGGATGTCACTTCTCATCTCTTATTCACACTTAAAGAGTATTATATCATGGAAAATACCAACAATAACACCTTCCTAACATCCCTCCCACTTCATAGACTTCCTAGTTTTATTATAATACCAACCTTTTAAGGCTTAAGGTGCGATACAAAGGAGGTTTCTCATTGAAGAGGTATATCTCTTAACCCAGAACTTTTAATTTTATTTCTTCTTTCACCATATCTAAAACTATTTTATCCATCATAACATGGTAACTAAAATATCATAAACATATTTTGAATTTATTATGACAATTTTACAACCATTTTACACCTCTTTTCCATCAAGTGGGAAATGAAAGTATAGCTCGGGCGTATATGTGAAATGCCACCTCCACATTGCAATATGGTTTATTTTCCATCACCATATTTCATAGTTATTTATTATGATGGAATTAATGTTTATATAATATATTTATAAAATAATTATTCTTTTTAATTTATAAAATATTATCTACCTTTTTACCTTTTCATCCATTGGTAAACTATAACGTCGCTCATGCATACGTGTGAACTGCCACCTCTATGAAGCGATATAATTTTTTTCATTTATATTTTAAAGGGATGGTAATAAAGAGAGATTTAATGAATATAAATGATATTAGTTATATAATAATGATTCTATAATGGGTAATTTTTATTTAACTTTATTTCATTCTAACATTTAAAAGTGGAAACATCACTCATACGTACATATGAACTACTATCTCCAGGAAGTGATGCGATTAATTTTTCATCACCAATTTATATGAATAATTATAAAATTTTATATGATGAATAAATATTAAAATTATGTCCTGATTATGATTATGGATATATTTAAACCATGAACATAGTTCAATTACTGGAACCATCAAACCGAAACATGTCTGGAAAACAAACCAGTTGTCACCAAAATATCCATTTTAATGAAGAAAAAGTTAATTAATATGTAATTAAAAATTATAAAGGAATGATATATTGTATTTTATATATGAATATGGTTAGGTAATATATTTATAATAAATATATAATTATTATATAGGATATTTGAACACGTATGAAGCAAGATAAGAAGTGTGGTAAGGGGTTTATGTTATAATCTCATTTTTTTCTGGATTGTCTATGTTAAATATATATTGAGAGAAATCATATGGATATTATCATTTATACACCACATATTTTATTATCCTTGATACATTTATTTATTTTTGATGTATTATTACCATTTCCCTCTCTTCGGTACATAAAATTAATGAGAAAATATTTTTAAATAAAATTTGACCTTATTTCCTCTTTGGTTGATAAACTCTTTCTTCCAAGTTCATACTCTTAAAATTTATCATATAAAAGTTCTTTCATATATTTTAAATTTTTTAAAATGGTCATTTTCACTACCTTTGAATTTCTTTTAAAAGTTTTTAAATTAAATATTTTTAAAGAAATGTTTTTCTAAACAAGTCATTTTTGACTTTTTACAAAGGTGTGAAAGGAATGATTTATTTTAACTAATATAGAATGAAAATATTTTCCCACTATCATGACCATTATTTAATTTTAATATTTCTTTATATGTATCATTGGTTATCTTCAAAGAATAATATTTTCTAGTTTTTTTTGGATTTCCAGTTAAAATATTATCAAATGAAAAATATATTTTCTCATGTTTTCAAAGAAGGGTTTAAATGATCATTTAAAGGCATTTTTCATTTTTTTCAACATGCTTTAAGGATTACTATGCTTTACTAGGGATGTGATCTTATAATACCATCCACATTATTTCTATGGATATCTTATGATGATGATTATTTAAGGATTATTCGATGAAACCCATTTCTTTCCCATGGGTTAATTGTATTATGATGAAACCCTTATAAAACTCATTTATTTCCCATAGGTTAAGCTATGATGGAATGATGAAATGTTTATAAAACCCATTTTCATTCCATGGGTAATGAGTTGATGATATGATAGAATTTTTATGATATTATGGAACATATATATATAGTTTTTAGTATGGGATATGTGGGATCAAAATTATATATCCCTCCAATGAATTGGGTAATGATGATGGAGTTATGAAACTACGAAGAGACGATGGAGTTAAGAAACTCCTAAGAGATGATATAGTTAATAAACTCCTACAGGTGAATGATGTTAATAAAATCTTAATAGATAATGGAGTAAATAAACTCCCAAGAGATGATGGATTCAACTAAATATAAGTTACTCCAATGTGAATGTTAGAATTTTCCTATTTAGGTAATTCCATGATGAATGAATTTGGTAATGATGATAAAGTTACAAAACTCCTAAGATATGATGGAGTTTAGAAACTCATAGGAGAGGAAAATTTTAAGAAACACCTAAGAGATGATGGAGTTAATAAACTCCCCAGAGGTGATGGAGCTAACTAGATAAAATTTACTCCTATGTGAATGTTAGAATTATCCTGTTTGGGTAATTCCATGATGAATAAATGATCCCAAAATATTATTATGATTATTCTTAGTATTGATCCACAAAATTCTTATAAGATATTAATAATCTTATGATATGTTATCATGGTTCATGATTGATTTATGATGATTCCTTAATCTTATGATTTATTTATTTTGGATTGATAATGTTTTATTCTATGAATCATGTTTATGATCTACAATAGATTGGGTATGAAAATTGTATGTTATGATCACGATAGAATTCCCTTATGCTTATATTATGCTTGTATATGGTCATCAATTAATATCTCCCATGTTTATCCTTACTGAGAATCTAATCTCACCCTTTCTTATGTATCCTTTCCCTAGGTTATGAAGGAATGTTTAAGTGGGGTATTATAGAGACCCAAGCCTTTTACATATAACATTTCATTATTTTAAGCATGATTAATCATCAGAGTACAAGCCAAGTATCATTAAGTCTAGTGTCTTGGAAGACTAGGTACATATAACATAAAATATGGGACTAAAAAAACTTCTTTATTTAATCTCCATAAAGAGATTCTAACTTCCTTTGAGTTCTTACATCTGCATAGGGTACCTTAGGGAACACATGAACAAAGGGGATGAGCTAAAAATCCCAGTAAAGGAATGAATATAAGGATACATCTCAAGCACATGAGTTAGGAGGCATGACATAATGATATACAAAGCATGAAACTTATAAAATCATTTAATATAAGCATGTGATCTTATAAAAATGGAATCATATAAATGTGGCAGAATCATAAATCATATCTTTAGTATGGGTCAAGGCTAACCGCCAATCCCGTTTCCCATTTCAGTACGGGTCAAGGATAACCGCCAATCCCGTTTCACATCGCATCTCATGAGACTTATCCTTACCCAATGCATTGGAGCGCTATCTAGGCGCACCCATATCAAAATATTCATGAATATTCTTACCACATAAATAATCTTTCCACATAAATAATCATACATAATCAACCATACATAAACAAAAGGTTGCCCATGGAAAGAATTGGGTACCACAATCATGACATAAAACATATCTAATGGGCGTATCAAGAAAGTGTCCATGAAAGGAAGGGATTAGAACATACATGGACATTCATAGGGTAAAATAGGCATATAACATGGTAATTGGTGTCAGATATATGTGACAACATATAAAAAAATGTATTTTAGAAAAATCAACATTAAAACATTTTTGTGTGGTTTAAAGGAAAACACTCTAGAGCTTTTCAAATAGAAAAGAGGGCATTTTTTTTATATAAAACCAGAATTGAAACAAGAAGTTTTTAATAATAAAAATACTTATTTTATAAATATAGTGGTGTTTTAAAACATAGGATAGAGTGCACTTGAAATTTGGGTAAAAATTTGGGAAGTCCCCTTAAAACAGGTTGGCTTATCGGAAAGTTCTAAGGAGGGAATCTTTCAAAATCATGTATATCCCCGAAAGAATGTGATGAAAGGGTCTTGATATAAGAATCTTGTACAACTAACCAGAAGTAATAAGACTCACATAGATATAAAAGATATAACCACTTTGAAAGAAAGATAAGGCAACCCGAAGAACAAAGAAGGTTCGAGTAGAATTCGTTATGATTTTATGGTGTCGGGTGTGACCAAGAGGGATTTGATGAGAGAGAGAAGGGGTTTATCATAACTTATATAACATTAGGTAAGTATGGGGAAGGTGTATAAACATACCCCAACACTTGGTATTACACAAAAAAAAACATGTCATAGATAACAATCTTGATTAAGAGTGAAGAGGGGAGGATCCCTTACCTCAAATCCGGTGGTGTTCTCCACTTGTTATTAATGACCTGGATAAAAAAATTAGGATTATTAATTCATAATTCCAGAACATCTTCTATATTTAATTGATTTATTATAACCCTTTTTAGTTCATTCAAATCCTTTTTGATTAGTTATAAGGTTCAATTTCATTGTTCGGGCTCATTTGTTTGCTTGGCTTTAAAAGATCGGTTCACTTATATTCAAGTTTGGATTATATGCAAGATGAAAGTAGTTGTACAGAATTGAAGTTACATTCTTTAGTTCATATAAATTATATTAAATGGTTTTAATTTTAATTAGGTTACTTATAGTGATGTTTAATTATTATACATATATAACCATAGTGATAACTATTTCTGTTATTCGGTGGGTTTGATTACAAAGAATGTGTTTTTCATTATAACTTAATTCAATTTGTTCCAAAAGATTAAAAAACAAAAAATAGGAAATATTACATATATAATAATTTGGTTAAACCATAACACAAATGTTTTCATGACCATAATTAAAGATAATAATAGTAATTGATAAACCGTTGTCCTTGAATGTGCTAAATTAGCACATCTCAAACGGTGCTTTCATTTATTTCAAATAAAAGGGTGGGGAAATGGAGAATATAATGAAATATACCACTATCATGAAGAAATTATAGTACATGTATCTTAATGGATTTATTATACTATTATGGTGAAGGGAGGTGAGGAAAGAAAATAAAAAAGAAAGGAACTTAAAAGAAAAGAAGAAATTTGGAAAGAGGAATTTACCTCTTGAGACTTCCTCCTTTGAGAACCTCTTAAGAGGAGAGGTTTTGGTATTTTGAGGAGGCTGAGAGCTTTTGGATGTGGGGGAAGAACTTGGGGAGAGGTTTGGGTAGAATTTAGAGAAGGCTTGGAGCTTGAGAGGAGTGGAGAGAAGAGGGAGTGAAGGGGGGATTTTATAGTGGAGGAGAGGAGGGATTTCATGATATTATAATCATTAATTTATTATTTCTTCCCAAGAGAAGGAATATTAAGTATTCCTTGACTAATAATAGTAAATGGGTCATGTGAATTCGAACCAAGTGGGCTTAAATCAGTAGAGCATCATCAATGACTCAATTAATCCATTATTTAGCATTTATTGTAAATTATCGGATTCTACTATTCTTAAAAAATTCAAGTATTTCAGAAAAATCCCAAAAATTCACCCTAACCATTTTTAAACATTTAGAATCCAAAAATTAAGTCCATTTTTCAAAAATAATTTTCTAAATATGATTATTTTTATATTTAATAATAATTTATTATCAAAACCAATTTTAAAACATTCATTAACTGATTCTAAAATATAGGTATATTGTACTTCCAACTTGAATATTATTTTTATACAACCATAGGTGAGGTTACTATTCATTAGGTTATATCACTATTCATAAGGGTATGTTACTATTCATTAGGGTAGGTTACTATTCACCAAAAAATATTTTTGTTTTATTAGACTCCAAAAAACATCTTGAACACAACCGTGTATGCCAGATTTTCGAAATTCCAAACACAGAAGTGAAAAACTTATGTTTAAAGGTCACTTATCACTTAGTAGTTCATTATGTTGCACTTTAATGTGATTTTATGACATAAAAATAAGAAGGGAATATCCATTGAAAAACTTTGGGTCGTTACATTCTTCCCCCCTTATGAAATTTCTCCCTCAAAATTTCGTTTTACATACTAAGCCAAAAACAGGTGCAGGTACTTTTCCTTCACTGCTTCCTCCAATTCCCATGTTGCTTCCTCAAACTTATGGTTCCTCCACAACAATTTGACAAGATGGGTTGTCTTGTTGCGTAGAACCTTATCTCTCTGATCCAAAATCTTTATTGGCTGCTCCTCATAGGAGAGATCATCTTCCAGCCGCACCACCTCTGAGTTTAGTACATGCGAGGGATCAGGTATGTACTTCCTCAAGAGTGATATGTGGAAAAAATCATGAACTCGATCCATATTCGGTGGAAGTAAAAGCCGATAGGCCACAACTCCAATGCGGTCAAGGATCTCAAAGGGGCCAATATACCTTGGGCTTAGCTTCCCTTTCTTCCCGAATTGCATGACTCTCTTCCATGGAGATATTTGAAGGAAGAACTTATCTCCAACGTCAAACTCCAAGTCCCTTCGACGGTTGTCAACATAGCTCTTTTGCCAACTTTGAACAGCTTTGATGTGTTTCTGGATGACTTGAACCTTCTCTATCATCTCTTGAACAAGGTCGGGTCCAAGTAGCTTTCTCTCTCTAACTTCATCCCAACAGGTTGGAGTTCTACATCACTTTCCATACAGAGCTTCATATGGAGCCATCTGAATACTCGAGTGGAAGCTATTGTTGTATGAGAACTCAACCAATTGGAGATGCTAATCCCAAACACCTTTGAATTCAAGAGATCAGGCTCTTAGCATATCTTCAAGCATCTGAATAATCCTTTCAGATTAGCCATCATTTTGGGGGGTGATAGGCCGTGCTGAAATTTAATTCAGTACACAAAGCATGTTGAAGACTCCTCCAGAATTTAGATGTGAACCTTGGATCGTGGTCAGTGACAATTGAGAGTGGAACACTGTGTAGTATCACCACTTTATTCACATATAACTTTTCAAGTTCCTCAAGCGAGAGATCTTCCCTAATAGTGATGAAATGGGATGTCTTGGTGAGTCGGTCAACCACAACCCATATCGCATTATTTACCTTCGACATCTTCAGGAGACTCGTGACAAAGTCCATAGTAACATTTTCCCATTTCCACATGGGTATAGGCAATGACTGCATCATACCTTTGGAGTTTTTTCACTCATCTTTAACTTGCTAACATACCAAGCACCTTGATATATATTCCGCAATCTCCTTCTTTATGTTATCCCACCAGAAGTGTTCTCGGAGATCACGGTACATTTTGGTACTCCCTGGATGGATAGAGAAGGTCGAGCTATGTGCATCATTAAATATATCCTTCTTTATCTCTGGATAATATGGTACACATAATCATGTCCCAAATCTTACAACTCCTTCCTCATCAGTTTTGAAATCGGAGGATTTCCCATTTTTATCAGCTTCCACCCTTTTCTGAATTTCCACATCCTTTCTTTGAGCAACCTTTATTTTCTCCATGAGGGATGGTTGAGAAATCATTTGAGAAAGGATTGATAATGTTCCTCCCTTAATGATTCCCTTTACCATCCTTTGAAAATATAAGAAGATCGGATCCTTTTCAATTATCATCATTGATAAAGATGCAGGATCCTTTCTACTTAGATCATTCGCCACCTTGTTTTCCTTATTGGGATGGTAGTGGATTGAACATTCATAATCCTTGATGAGCTCTATCCATCTTCGTTGGCACATATTAAGCTCTTTCTGTGTGAATATATATTTGAGACTCTTATGGTCAATATAAATCTCACATTTTCCCCATAGAGATAATGCCACCAGATTTTCAATGCAAAGATCCCAACCGCCAACTCCAGATCATGCGTGGGATAATTTTTCTCATGGATTTTCATCTGCCTTGAGGCATAGCCTATCACTTAATCATTTTCATTATCACACATCCTAAGCCTTTCTTAGAAGCATCAATATACACCACAAAGAGTTCTCCACTAGAAGGGAGTGTGAGTACCGGCGCAGTGATAAGCCTCTTTTTCAACTCCTTGAAACAGTCTTCACATTCCTATGTCCAGACAAAATTTACTCCCTTCCATGTCAGCTTGGTCATTGGGTTTGACAATCATGAAAAGTTCTTCATGAATCGTCGATAATACCCAGCTAGACCTAAAAAGCTGCGGATCTCTGTTACAGAAGTTGGCCTCGCCCACTCTTCAATTGACTTCATCTCAGAAGGGTCCACAAATATCCCTTTCCTGGTGATAACATGCCCCAGGAATGATACTTCCTCCTTACAGAACTTACATTTATTGTAATTTTCATACAACTTCTCCCTTCCCAAAGTCTTTAACATAGTTTCCAAATTCTCCTCATGTTCCTCCTTTCTCTTGGAGTATATCAGAATATCATCAATAAAGACCACCACAAATTTGTCGAGGTAATCTCTAAATACTCTATTCATTAAATCCATGAAAATTGATGGAGCATTAGTGAGTCCGAAGGGAATCACTATGAACTCATAGTGTCCATACCTCGTTCTAAAGGTAGTCTTGGGAATATCTTCCTTACTCACCTTTAGTTGGTGATATCCCCACCGAAGGTCCACCTTAGAGAAATAACTGGCCCCACGAAGCTGATCGAACAAGTCATCTATCCGTGGAAGGGGATACTTGTTATTTATAGTGATTTTATTGAGCTCATGATAATCAATGCAGAGGCACATTGATCCATCCTTATTCTTGATGAAGAGGACTGGAGCACCCCATGGTGAAGCACTCGGGCATATAAAACCCTTCTCCATATTCTCCTGTAACTGCTTCTTCAGCTCTTCTAGCTCTACGGTGGCCATTCTATAAGATGTCTTTGATATTGATAGAGATCCAGGGATAAGTTCAATTAAGAACTCAACCTCTCAGTCAGGGGGAAGACCAGACAACTCTTCGAGGGAATACATCAGTTTAATCCCTCATGATGGGAATGTCTTCAAGCATGATTCTCTCCTTTGTATCAATCATTTGAGCTAGGTATGCATGCTCATAATGAAGAAATATCCAAACTTGAGACGAAGATTCTAAATGAGGCTCATCTTCCTCCTTGAACTTTTAAAGAATCAAAGGATGCTTCGGGATGTGAAGAGTAATATACCTTTCTTGGTAGTTGATGTTGTCCTTGTACAAAGATAGCCAATCCATGACCAAGATAGCGTCAAACTCCACTAAAGGAAGTATGAAAAGATTTTCTAGGAGGTTCGGTCCACAAACATTAACCGGAGAGGAGTTATAAAACATGGATACAATAATTTTCCCATTCGCTGTTCTCACAGATAACATTTACTCCAAATTTTGAGGTGGTGTTTGAATAGTTCTACTAAACTTGAAAGATATGAAAGAATGCGTAGAACCAGAATCAAACAATATGTTCACTATTCTTAAATGAATAATAAGCGTACCTATCACCACATAATTTTCCAGCTCCACCTCAGCAATAGTGATAGAATAAGCCCTTCCTTGTTTCCTTGGAGGTTGTTGCTGATTGCCCCTGAGAACCCTCAACTTAGGGAAATTGTTCGCATAATTCCCAAGCTCCTTACAGTTAAAACACTGCACTGCAGGCTGAGTGTTGATCTGAAATTTCCATTCTTCTTCAACATTAGTAGGATTTTTCATATCCCTTCAGCAGTTCTTGGCCAGATGACAAAACTTTACGCATTTGAAGCAATTCCCGGTTCCCTTGAGACAGTCACCAAGATGCTTCTTCCCACAATTCTTACAAAGGGGAAAGTGAGGCTTCTTTCCATCATGGGATTTTTTTTGACGAACCACCCATATTGTTCTCCATTTTCTACTTCTTGTCACTAGTACCATGATACCAATGAGAGTCTCCAATCACCATTTTAACCTTGAGAGCACAACAGACAATCTCCTCATAGCTGTCAAAGTCTCGAATTGCCAAAAATTTTCGTAGACTCGACTTCAGTCCACTAAATAAGCGATCCAACTTGGTTTCGGTGTTCATGACAAATCCATAGACGTACCTTGCAAGCCTTATAAAGTTTGCTTCATGTGCCCTGATGGACTCATCTTCCTTCTGCTTGAGTCCAAGGAACTGTCTTTCCATCTTGAGATGGAGGGTTCAAGGAAAATATTTGTTGAAAAACATCCTCCTGAATTCCTCCCAATCTATGGAATCAATTTCCTCTTGGGACTTCGTATTCTTGATTAGTGTCCACCACTGATCAACTTCCCCATCAAAATGATAGACTGCCAGTACAAATTTCTCTTCTTCTGAGCACTGGAGGACAGAGAAAATCTTTTCAATGGAGTTAATCCATTGTTTTGTGAGGAGGGGATCAGAAGACCCGCAAAACATGGGAGTCCTTTGCTGCATGAAGGATTCTACGGAAAATTGATCTTTCCTTGGAGGAAGGGGACGTTCCACCTGATTCCAGTTATTATTCATAACTCGATCCAGCTGAGCAAGTACTGCCATGAAGTTTTGAGCACCCGCTTCCGTCACATCAGACATGTCATTAGGGCAATCATTACATTGACTATCACATTGGTTGTTGGAACGTGTTCTTCTATTTCCTGTCATTAACTAAGAAAAATAACGTATAATTAGAGGTCTTGAATACTTATCTATTGAGCATAAAAAGGAAACTTTGAACATTAAAGGATAAACTTATAAAGAATAAGTACATCCTAACTTGTGATTCCTTAGGTTTATATCTAGGTTATCCTCGATCTATTTCTTAACTTATATTCTTATGGGATTTTTTTTGTCCGTTAATAATAGTTTGTACTAAGCTCGTGAATCTACCAAAGCATATCCCCCAGGAGTGTCATAACCAAGAGTGCAACAAGGCCTGTTGTCGTGCACCAGTTCCCGTTTGAGTCTAGCTCAAAGAGGTGTTTTTAGGTTTTACCCATAGATACATCTGTGCCAGAGCCGCCTCTACCTGCTTGTATCCAGACAGGGATGTATTTTATTGATAAACCACTTAATCTATATTCACCAAAATTTAGGACTGTTTTCTTATAATTAGTCTCCTCCTTAATGTTCTCACTAAGGTGCTCTATTCCTAATCTCCAAAAATAACTAGACCATCCTATGATACCAACTATAGTGACCCAAGACTTTTATATATAACATTTCATTATTTTAAGCATAATTAATCATCAGAGCACAAGCCAATGATCGCTAAGTCTAGTGTATTGGAAGACTAGGTACATATAACATAAAACATGGGACTAAAAAAATATTCTTTATTTAATCTCCATAAAGAGCTTATAACTTCCTTTGAGCTCTTGCATCTACATAGGGTACCCTGGGGAACACATGAATAAAGGGGATGAGCTAAAAATCCCAGTAAAGGAATGAACTTAAGGATACATCTCAAGCACATGAGTTAGGAGGCATGACATAATGATATCCAATGAATGAAACCTATAAAATCATTTAATATAAGCATGGGATCTTATAAACATGGAATCATATAAATGTGGCAGAATCATAAATCATATCTTTAGTAGGGGTCAAGGATAACCGCCAATCCCGTTTCTCATTTCAGTACGGGTCAAGGCTAACCGCCAATCCTGTTTGACATCGCATCTCATGAGACTTATCCTTACCCAATGAATTGGAGCGCTATCTGGGCACACCCATCTCAACATATTCATGAATATTATTTCCACATAAATAATCTTTCCACATAAATAATCATACATAATCAACCATACATAAACATAAGGTTAGCCATGGAAAGATTTGGGTACCACAATCATGACATAAAACATATCTAATGGACGTATCACGAAAGTGTACATGAAAGGAAGGGATTAGAACATACATGTACATTCATAGGGTAAAATAGGAATATAACATGGTAAGTGGTGTCAAATATAAGTTAAAACATATAAAAAATGTATTTTATAAATATTAGCATCAAAACATTTTTGTGCGGTTTTAAGGAAAACAATCTAGAGCTTTTCAAATAGAAAAGAGGACATTTTTTTATATAAAACCAGAATTTAACCAAGAAGGTTTTTATAATAAAAATACTTATTTTATAAATACAATGGTGTTTTAAAACATAAGATAGAGTGCACTTGAAATTTGGGTAAAAATTTGGGAAGCCCCCTTAAACCAGGTTGGCTTATCGGGAAGTTCTAAGGAGGGAATCTTTCAAAATCATGTATATCCCTGAAAGAATGTGATGAAAGGGTCTTGAAATAATAATCTTGTACAAATAAACATAATTAATAAGACTCACATAGATAGATAAGATAGCACCACATTGAAAGAAAGATAAGGCAACCCGAAGAACAAAGAAGGTTCGAGTAGAATTTGTTACGATTTTATGGTGTCGGGTGTGACCAAGAGGGATTTTATGAGAGAGAGAAGGGGTTTCTCATAACTTATAAAACATTAAGGCAGTATGGTTAAGGTGTATAAACATACCCCATCACTTGTTATTACACAAAAAAAACACGGCATAGAGAACAATCTTGATTAAGAGTGAACAGTGGAGGATCCCTTACCTCAAATCCGGGGGTGTTATCCACTTGTTATTAATCACCTGAATAAAAAAATTAGGATTATTAATTCATAAGTTCATAACTTCTTCTATATTTAATTGATTTATTATAACCCTTTTTAGTTCATTCAAATCCTTTTTTATTAGTTATAAGGTTCAATTTCATTGTTCGGGCTCGTTTGTTTCCTTGGCTTTAAAAGATCGGTTCACTTATATTCAAGTTTGGATTATATGCAAGATGAAAGTGGTTGTCTAGAATTGAAGTTACATTATTTAGTTAATATACAGTAGATTACATGGTTTTAATTTTAATTAGGTTACTTATAGTGATGTTGAATTATTATACATATATAACCATAGTGATAACTGTTTTTGTTATTCGGTGGGTTTGATTACAAAGAATGTGTTTTTCATCATAACTTAATTCCATTTTTACCAAAAGATTACAGAACAAAAAATAGGATATATTAAATATATAATAATCTGGTTCAAACATAACACAAATGGTTTCATGAGCATAGTTAAAGATAATAATAGAAATTGATAAACCGTTGTCCTTGAATGTGCTAAATTAACACATCTCAAACAATGCTTTCATTTCTTTCAAATAAAAGGGTGGGGAAAGGGAGAAGATAATGAAATATACCACTAACATGAAGAAATTAAAGTACATTTATGTTACTGGATTTATCATACTATTATGGTGAAGGGAGGTGAGGAAAGAAAATAAAAAATAAAGGAACTTAAAATAAAAGAAGAAATTTGGAAAGAGGAATTTACCTCTTGAGACTTCCTCCTTTGAGAACCTCTTAAGGGGAGAGGTTTTGGTATTTTGAGGATTCTGAAAGCTTTTGGACATGGGAGAAGACCTTGGGGAGAGGTTTGGGCAGAATTTAGAGAAGTATTTAAGCTTGAGAGGAGTGGAGAGAAGAGGGAGTGAAGGGGGGATTTTATAGTGGAGGAGAGGAGGGATTTCATGATATTATAATCATTAATTTATTTTTTCTTCCCAATACAAGGAATAGAAAGTATTACCTGACCAAGATTAGTAAATGGGTCATGTGAATTCGAACCAAGTTGGCTTACATCAGTAGATAATCATTAATGACTCAATTAATCAATTATTTAGCATTTATTGTAAATTATCGGATTCTACTATTTATAAAAAATTCAAGTATTTCAAAAAAATACCAAAAATTCACCCTAAACATTTTTCGATGTGTAGAATCCAAAAATGAAGTCCTTTTTTCAAAAATAATTTTCTAAATATGATTATTTTAATATTTAATAATAATTTATTATCAAAACCAGTTTTAAAACATTCATTAACTCATTCTAAAATATAGGTATATCATACTTCCAACTTGAATATTATTTTTATACCACCATAGGTGAGGTTACTATTTATTAGGGTATATCACTATTCATAAGGGTATGTTACTATTAATTAGGGTAGGTTACTATTCACCAAAAATTATTTTTGTATTATTAGACTCCAAAAAAAATCTTGAACACAACCGTGTGTGCCAGATTTTAAAAATTCCAAACACAGAAGTGAAAAACTTATGTTTAAAGGTAACTTATCACTTATTAGTTCATTATGTTGTGCTTTCATATGATTTTATGACATAAAAATAAGAAGGGAATATCCATTGAATAACTTTGGGTCGTTACATTCTTCCCCCCTTATGAAATTTCACCCTCGAAATTTCGTTTTACATACTAATCCAAAAACAGGTGCAGGTACTTTTCCTTCATTGCTTCCTCCAATTCCCATGTTGCTTCCTCAAACTTATGGTTCCCCCACAACACTTTGAAAAGATGGGTTGTCTTGTTGCATAGAACCTTATCTCTCCGATCCAGAATCTTTACTGGCTGCTCCTCATAGGAGAGATCATCTTCCAGCTGCACCACCTCTGAGTTTAGTACATGCGAGGGATCAGGTATGTACTTCCTCAAGAGTGATACATGGAAAAAATCATGAACTCGAGACATATTTAGTGGAAGTGCAAGACGATAGTCCACGACTCCTATGAGGTCAAGGATCTCAAAGGGGCCAATATACCTTGGGATTAGCTTCGCTTTCTTCCCGAATCACATGACTCTCTTCCATGGTGATATTCGAAGGAAGACTTTATCTCCAACGTCGAACTTCAAGTCCCTTTGACGGTTGTCAGCATAGCTCTTTTTCTGAATTTGAGCAGCTTTGATGTGTTTCTGGATGACTTGAACCTTTTCTATAATCTCTTGAACAAGGTCAGGTCCAAGTAGCTTTCTCTCTCCAACTTCATCCCAACAGGTTGGAGTTCTACATCGCTTTCCATATAGAGCTTCATATGGAGCCATCTGAATACTCGAGTGGAAGCTATTTTTGTATGAGAACTCAACCAATGGGAGATACTGATCCCAACCACCTTTGAATTCAAGAGAGCAGGCTCTTAGCATATCTTCAAGCGTCTGAATAGTCCTTTCAGATTAGCCATCATTTTGGGGGTGATAGGTCATGCTGAAATTTAATTCAGTACTCAAATCATGTTAAAGACTCCTCCAGAATTTAGATTTGAACCTTGGATCATGGTCAGAGACAATTGAGAGTGGAACACCATGCATTCTCACAACTTCCTTCACATATGACTTTTCAAGTTTCTCAAGTGAGAGATCTTCCCGAATAGTGATGAAATGGGATGTCTTGGTGAGTTGGTCAACCACAACCCATATCGCATTATTTCCCTTCGACGTCTTCGAGAGACCCGTGATAAAGTCCATAGTAACATTTTCCCATTTCCACATGGGTATAGGCAATGGCTGCATCATACCTTTGGACTTTTGTCGCTCAGCTTTAACTTGCTGACATACCAAGCACCTTGATATATATTCCGCAATCTCCTTCTTCATGTTATCCCACCAGAAGTGTTCTCAAAGATCACGGTACATTTTGGTACTCCCAGGATGGATAGAGAAGGTCGAGCTATGTGCATCATTCAATAGCTCATTCTTTATCTATGGATCAGATGGTACACATAATCAAGTCCCAAATCTTACAACTCCTTCCTCATCAATTTTTAAATCGGAGGATTTCCCATTTTTAACAGCTTCCAACCTTTTCTGAATTTCCACATCCTTTCTTTAAGCAACCTTTATTTTCTCCATGAGGGATGGTTGAGAAATCATTTGAGAAAGGATTTTTGATGTTCCTCCCTTAATGATTCCCATGTCCATCCTTTTCAAATCTAAGAAGATCAGATCCTTTTCAATTCTCATCATTGATAAAGATGCAATATCCTTTCTACTTAGAGAATCCGCCACCTTGTTTGCCTTACCGGGATGGTAGTGGATTGAGCATTCATAATCCTTGATGAGATCTATCCATATTCATTGGTTCATATTAAGCTCTTTCTGTGTGAATATATATTTGAGGCTCTTGTGGTCAGTATATATCTCACATTTTTCCCCATAGAGATAATGTCGCCAAATTTTCAACGCAAAGATCATAGCCGCCAACTCCAGATCATGCATAGGATAGTTTTTCTCATGGATTTTCAGCTGCCTTGAGGAATAGGCTCTCACTTTATCATTTTTCATTAGCACACAACCTAATACTTTCTTAGAAGCATCACTATACACCACAAAGTGTTCTTCACTTGAAGGGAGTGTGAGTACCGACACAGTGATAAGCCTCTTTTTCAACTCCTAAAAACAGTCTTCACATTCCTGTGTCCAGAAGAACTTTACTCCCTTCCGTGTCAGCTTGGTCATTGGGTTTGAAAATCATGAAAAGTTATTTATGAATCGTCAATAATAACCAGCTAGACCTAAAAAGCTGTGGATCTCCATTACAGAAGTTGGCCTCGAACACTCTTCAATTGCCTTCGTCTTGGAAGGGTCCACAGATATCCCTTTACTGGTGATAACATGCCCCAAGAATGATACTTCCTCCATCCAGAACTCACATTTACTGTACTTTGCATACAAATTATCCCTTCTAAAAGTCTTTAACACAGTTTTCAAATGCTCCTCATGTTCCTCCTTGCTCTTGGAGTATATCAGAATATCATCAATAAAGACCAACACAAATTTGTAGAGGTAATATCTAAAGACTCTATTCATTAAATCCATGAAAATTGCTGGAGCATTAGTGAGTCTGAAGGGCATCACTATGAACTCATAGTGTCCATACCTCGTTCGGAAGGCAGTCTTGGGAATATATTCCTTCCTCACCTTTATTTGGTGATATCCCGACCGAAGGTCCACCTTAAAGAAATAACCGAACCCACGAAGCTAATCAAACAAGTCATCTATCCGTGGAAGGGGATACTTGTTCTTTATAGTGATTTTATTGAGCTCATGATAATCAATGTAGAGGCTCATTGATCCATCCTTCTTCTTGAATAAGAGGACTAGAGCACCCTACAGTGAAGCACTCGGGCGTATAAAAACCTTATCCATATTCTCCTGTAACTACTTCTTCAGCTCTTTTAGCTCTATAGTGGCCATTCTGTAAGGTGTCTTTGATATTGGCAGAGATCCAGGGATAAGTTCAATTGAGAACCCAACCTCTCGGTCAGGGGGAAGACCAGACAACTCTTCGGGGAATACATCAGTGTAATCTCTCACGACGGACATGTCTTCAAGCATGATTATCTCCTTTTTCTCAATCATTTGAGCTAGGTATGCATGCTCATAAGGAATAAATATCCAAACATGAGATGAAGATTCTAAAAGAGACTCATCTTCTTCATTTCACTTGTAAATAATCGGAGGATGCTTCGGGATGTGAAGAGTAATATCCCTTTCCCGGTAGTTGATGTTGTCCTTGTACAAAGATATCCAATCCATGCCCAAAATAGCATCAAACTCCATTAAAGGAAGTATGACAAGATTTGTTGGGAGGTTCGTTCCATAAACATTAACCGGGGAGGAGTTATAAACCATGGATGCAATAATTGGCCCATTCGCTGTTCTCACAGATAACTTGTCATCCAAATTTTGAGGTGGTGTTTGAATAGTTCTACTAAACTTGCAAGATATGAACGAATGCGTAGAACCAGAATCAAATAGTACATTCACTATTCTTGAATGAATAACAAGATTACCTATCACTACATCATTTCCCAGCTCCACCTCAGCAATAGTGATATCATAATCCCTTCCTTATTTCCTTGGAGGTTGTTGCTGATTGCCTCCGACAACCCTCGGCTTAGGGAAATTGTTCGCATAATTCCCAAGCTCCTTGCAGTTAAAACACTGTACTGTAGACTGAGTGTTGATCTGAACCTTCCGTTCTTCTTCAACATTAGCATGATTTTTCATATCTCTTCAGCAGTTCTTGGCCAGATGACTAAACTTTCCACATTTGAAGCAATTCCTGGTTCCCTTGAGACAGTCACCAAGATGCTTCTTTCCACAATTCTTACAAAGGGGAAAGTGAGGCTTATTTGAATCATGGGATTTATTTGATGAACCACCCAAATTGTTCTCTATTTTACGCTTCTTGTCACTAGGCCCATGAGACCACTGAGAGTCTCCAATCTCCATTTCAACCTTGAGGGCACAACGGACAATCTCCTCATAGCTGTCAAAGTCTCGAATTTCCAACTCTTTTTATAGACTTGACTTTAGTCCGCTAAAGAAGCGATCCAGCTTGATTTTGCTGTTCATGAAAAATCCAGATGCGTACCTTGGAATCCTTGTAATGTTCACTTCATATGCCTTGATGGAATCATCTTCCTTCTGCTCGAGTCCTAGGAACTCTCTTTCTATCTTGAGACAGAGGCTTCGGGGAAAATATTTGTTGAAAAATATCCTCTTGAATTCCTACCAATATATGTAATCAATTTTCTCTTGGGAATTCATATTCTTGATTAGTGTCCACCACTGATCAGATTCCCCATCAAAATGATAGACTTCCAGTACAACTTTCTCTTCTTCTGAGCACTGGAGGACAGGGAAAATCTTTTCAATGAAGTTAATCTATTTTTCTGCGAGGAGGGGATTATAAGACCCACTAAAGATGGGAGGCCTTTGACGCATGGAGGATTCTACGGAAAATTGCTCTTTCCTTGGAGGAGGGGGATATTCCACCAGATTCATGTTATTATTCATAACTCGATCCAGCTGAGCAAGTACTGCCATGAAGTTTTGAGCACCCGCTTCCGTCACATCAGGCATGTCATTAGGGAAATCATTACATTGCCTATCACATTGGTTGTTGGAACGTGTTCTTCTATTTCCCACCATTAACTAAGAAAAAGAACGTATAATTAGAGGTCTTGAATACTTAGCTATTGAGCATAAAAAGGAAACTTTGAACATTAAAGGATAAACTTATAAAGAAGAAGTACATCATAACTTGTGATTCCTTAGGTTTATATCTAGGTTATCCTCGATCTATTCCATAACTTATATTCTTATGAGATTTTTTGTCCCTTAATAATGGTTTGTACTAATCTCCTGAATCTACCAAAGCATATCCCCCGGGAGTATCATAACCAAGAGTGTAGCAAGACCCGTTGTCATGCACCAGTTCCCATTCGAGTCTAGCTCAAAGCGGTGTTTTCGGGTTTTACCCCTAGATACATCTGTGCCAGAGCTGCCTCTACCTGTTCGTATCCAGACTGGGATGTATTTTCTTGATAAACCACTTACTCTATACTCACCAAAATTTAGGACTGTTTTCTTATACTTAGTCTCATCCTTAAGGTTCCCACTAAGGTGCTCTATTCCTAATCTCCAAAAATAACTAGACCATCCTATGATACTAACTCTAGTGACCCAAGCCTTTTATATATAACATTTCATTATTTTAAGCATAATTAATCATCAGAGTACAAGCCAAGGATCGTTAAGTCTGGTGTCTTGGAAGACTAGGTACATATAACATAAAACATGGGACTAAAAAAACATCTTTATTTAATCTCCATAAAGAGCTTCTAACTTCCTTTGAGCTCTTACATCTGCATAGGGTACCCTGGGGAACACATGAACAAAGGAGATGAGCTAAAAAGCCCAGTAAATGAATGAACATAAGGATACATATCAAGCACATGAGTTAGGAGGCATGACATAATGATATCCAAAGCATGAAACTTATAAAATCATTTAATATAAGCAGGGGA
Source organism: Viscum album (assembly GCA_963277665.1). Lineage (NCBI taxonomy): Eukaryota > Viridiplantae > Streptophyta > Magnoliopsida > Santalales > Viscaceae > Viscum > Viscum album. Next base: position 1,790,973,357 of record OY728158.1, read on the forward strand.
TCTTATAAACATGGAATCATATAAATGTGTCAGAATCTTAAATCATATCTTTAGTACGGGTCAAGGCTAACTGCCAATCATGTTTCCCATTTCAGTATGGGTCAAGGATAACCGCCAATCCCGTTTCACATCGCATCTCATGAGACTTATCCTTACCCAATGCATTGGAGCACTATCTGGGCGCACCCATCTCAAAATATTCATGAATATTCTTTCCACATAAATAATATTTCCACATAAATAATCATACATAATCAACCATACATAAATATATGGTTACCCATGGAAAGAATTTAGTACCGCAATCAAGACATAAAACATATCTAATGGGCGTATCACGAAAGTGTCCATGAAAGGAAGGGATTAGAAAATACATGGACATTAATAGGGTAAAATAGGCATATAACATGGTAAGTGGTGTCAAATATAAGTGACAACATATAAAAAAATTTATTTTAGAAACATTATCATTAAAAAAATTTTGTGCGGTTTTAAGGAAAACACTCTAGATCTTTTCAAATAGAAAAGAAGACATTATTTTATATAAAACCAGAATTGAACCAAGAAGTTTTTCATAATAAAAATACTGATTTTATAAATAAAATGGTGTTTTAAAACATAGGATTGAGTGCACATGAAATTTGGGTAAAAATATGGGAAGTCCCCTTAAAACAGGTTGGCTTATCAAAAAGTTCTAAGGAGGGAATCTTTCAAAATCATGTATATCACCAAAAGAATGTGATGAAAGGGTCTTGATATAAGAATCTTGTACAACTAACCAGAAGTCATAAGACTCACATAGATAGATAATATAGCACCAATTTTAAAGAAATATAAGGCAACCCAAAGAAAATAGAAGGTTCAGGTAGAATTTGTTACGACTTTATGGTGTCGGGTGTGACCAAGAGGGATTTTATGAGAGAGAGAAGGGGTTTCTCATAACTTATAAAACATTGGGACAGTATGGGGAAGGTGTATAAACATAACCCATCAATTGGTATTACACAAAAAAAACTTGTGTCATATACATAACTTATTTTAAAGTTATTTTTAATTTATTTTCCATTCATTCTTTGTTTTGGGGGTTTCCAAAGGTTTTACGGAGAATAGGTGAGTTTTCATGAATTGGGCCAAACCGTGAGCCCAATTCAAGATTTAAAAATAAATTTTGTTTCTTTTATTACTTTTTCATTTTTTAATATTTTTCAGTCATTCCAAATCCTAAATGTCCTCCCTTGATATATTAACACCACATGTAAATTTGGATCCTATATAAATCAATAATCATGGGGGATTTTGGTTTTTATTTTAGAATTGGGCCAACCCGAAAGCCAATTTTCCAGTTTTAAATTGTTTCTTTAATTTTTTAATATCTTATTAATTATAATGAATATTTAGGTGATTACACCTCCACCTCAACCCTAAGAATCCCAGGCACTCTCCCATTCATTTCCCCCCTCTTTGGAGCTCGTTTGCATCACGATTGAGTGCTGAAATTATTAGGGTTTCTAAAATCGAGCAGATTTGAGGAGGTAAGTTATTTCCATCATAACTCTCTCAATTCTTACTCTTTTTCCCCCATTCCAGTTCCTACATGATCTCATAATCCTTATTCGAACATCACTTGAATGTTTGGATGTTTTAAAATTCATATTCTGGTGGATTTTGGGTCGTTTTATTCAATATTGTTTTGAGTAAGTGTTTCTCTCTTCAATTTTTCATTCTCCTTAGGGTTTCCTCCCTCTTTCATTATGTTCTAAAATTTCCATAAGTTAGGGTTAGACCCTAAGGTATGATTTGGTATATTTTGGGTCAATTTTTTGTGGTCTAGGTTTGGATTTATATTCCTTGTGGTGCAGTGGTGGTGCGCTTAAGGTTTCACACCAAGTTTTGAGGGTTTCGACTCAAAAGGTAGGTGATTCCATGTGTAACCATTTTATGATGAGTTATCTTGTTTGGTTTATTAATTTAGTATTTTTATAATCTGTTTTTTGTGGTGTGAAAACTTTTTTTGATGTATTTGGTTAAACATTTAATTTTTAGTTGTATTTTAGCTTGAAATTTGGTACTTTTCATGTGTGACTCTTGGGGTAATGTTTGGGTTTAGTTTATAACATATGAAAGTGATTTATTAGTCTTTAAAGGGGCTTCCAATTCTGGTTTGGTAATTCCTTATTATCATGCGGGCCTTGAAAATAGGTTTTTAATTGAGTTTATGGTGTAAAACTGTGTTGTACTTCTTGAAGGTGATTTATGAAAATGTGTGTTTTTCATGTGTATCTTTGTGGTATTATTTGATGTATTTTTATAACACATGGGGGGTGGTTTAATAATTGTTTTAGGGATGAAAATTATGTTTTGGATTGTTATTGGTATGATTTTGGTTTTGAATTATGGGTTTGAAATGGGTTTAGTGTGCAAACAATGGTTATACCTCTTGGGTTTGTTTTATAAAAATTGCAAATGTTTTATTTGGTTAAACAAAGTTGGGAAAGGGTGTATATATACTGTTTGGGTGAGTGTGTTCACCTAATGTGGGTTTTTTAATGGTAAAGTGGTGATTTGAGATGTCAAACATTTTTAGAATATTTTATAAATTGCCGAAATGTTTTACTAAATTGTATTTTGTGTGCGAAACACGGGTGTGGGATGTTTCGTGTGAGTTTATTGATAAAATGAATTGTGAAGGTGAGAAGGGTATTATGTGATGTGTGTGGGATGTTATGTGAGTTTAATATCTTGTAATGGTTTTATAAAATTGTCTAAAGGATTTGTGGTAGTGTTAAAGAAATGTGAAAAGTGTTGTAGACAATTTTGGTGTGAGTTTGATTTCAAAATGCATTTGAATGAAAAGTGGAATTTTTGACTTGTGCGATGTACATGAGGATGTTTGGTTAATGTGTTATGTGGAAGTGATATTTTCATGTGAAAACTATACTTCTTGTATTGTTGAAATTGTTTGAGCACAAAGGGAAAACCTGGGTATCTAGGTGGGTGGACGTGTACTAGTATGCTAGTGAATCCGTGGGGTTTGGCCTCAGTTTCACTTAGCAAGATTGATACATACAACTCTAACTAAACTATGATGATGATGATTGGGGACCACTAGGTTATGGGTATGATCCCTACTAGTGGCTCGTGCACGAGAACAAATATTTTTTGTGGTTACTCTCACCGAGATACGAGGTACCTGGGACCCACAACTAGCTAGTGCCTAGGGGTTATTTCCTATTACTTGTGTTCATTAGATCCTTTGTACTTACCGTCGGTATACGGTATTGTTGGATGGAAAATTCAGTAGCTTTTTTTTTTTATTTTAAAATTTTTGGTCCTTTAAAATTATCCCACATGAAAACAGTTTTCATTTATTATTGCATCCTTTAGAAAATTGTAACTAGCATTTCTTATTTACAAAACTTGAAATGCTTTTTGTCATGAAATGTTTATCACATGGAATCTCTTTGAGGTGGTATCCTACTGGGATTTCGATCACACCCTACTTACACCTTTGGGTGTAAGTAGACTTTCTTATTTTATGTCACAGGTTTGGGTACAGGTTTTATACCATTGGTTCATGTTTTTAGCTGTCCATTGGGATGCAGTGTCGTGGATATGGCTTGAGGGCGGTGCCTATTTCCATGTGGAGGTTATTGGACTATCCTTATTTGGTTTTTTAACTTTTTAATGGTCTTTAAACATAGTTTTAACTTATGTATTTCAGTTCTGAAATTTTGTAAAAGATGGTTTTAGTTGAAAAATCCGGATTTGTTTTATTGAGTTTGTTTGTTGTTTAATGTTTATAAAATTGGGTAAATAATTCCCAATTATCATGATATGATACCCGGGCACTTGTGCCAGCCCGTGGGGATTGGGAACACCCTTCGGGCCTTGGAACGGGCCGGGTTTGGTGCCGGTTTGATGGCGACCAGATCCGGTTCGTGACAAAATGGTATCAAAGGAGGTTCTAGTTAACTCTTTGGGTCACGTTATTTAGGGTACAGTCAGGATAGTATAAAGTTAGGATTGTTGGGACTTGGTAGTTCGGTTATGGGTAGTGTGCCTGATCACCACACCTCATGACAGGATTCGAGTCTCCAGGGGAAGTCGGGATTTATCTAATTCCTTTGGTTTTCTTGGTTTGATGATGATTAGGGGAAATGAAAAGAGAGTTGGGTTAATGGTCTCAGTGAGCTCGCAGGGCCTGGTAAGCCATGTGAAGCCAGGGATATTCCCTAGAACACTCTCTGTGATAGTTAAGTGATTGGAATATGGCTTCCAACCATATTTCCAAGTCACCCACTGAAACTAGTTTCCTCTCGCATTGTTTTGTGCTTTAGTTTTGAAATCTTGGCACTTTGGTTTTCAGGTGACTTGGTATTAATAAGAGTAAAGTTTTTATGAAATTATTTTCAAATAAAGTGGTAATGGTTTAGTTTTTGAAATGGAGGAACTGAATTTTCAGAATTGTTTTGAAATATACAATGTTGTGCTTACACCTCTTTGAAAGCAGGAACTATATTGAAGTTGGTTTTGAAAAGTGTTTCCAATAGAGTTTTCTAAACAATCAAAGTGTGTTTTAATGGGATGAGATGTTTTGGAATTGATGTGAATATCTTGAAAGTGAGTTATTTTCTAAATGTTTGCGACTTTCTGAAAATTTTTGTAAGATGTGAGTTGGGATTTTGATCTTGTGGTTAGCGGTTTTGAGAAAAAAGGATGTGTTGGTTGACCGTTTTGGTTTTGAAAAGTGGAAAGAATTTTTGTTTTAACCTTTGGTGTTTTCGTGAGCAACCACATGCATGGGGTTATATGGGAATATGGATGGTTGATGACATGACTGGATGAGTGTCGAGATGGATATAAGGAGGGTGCCCTGTGTGGCATAGAAACATGCATGTGTAAGGCCCATGGGGTACCATTAGTGGATGCGCTAACCGCTGAACCATTTGTTTTCAAAGAAATGTTTTTAAAGAGAAACATGAAGACTTGATGAATTGTTTGGAATGGTTTATATTATGTGTTTTTGGAAAATTTTGATGTTGTGGGATGTTTTGAGTCCAAGAACCCCTCCTGTTTGAACTGTGTTTTGGGTTTGGGTTTGGTCAGTAAGTTGTGTTATAGGGAAAGTTAGTGGTATCTTTTGAAAAATGTTTTGGGATGCCTTAATGATGGTTCCCTTCATGTGTTTGGATCTGTTTTGTGGTATATCTTGACTAATGTACCATCTTGTTTGGGTCCTTGGGTTCAATCGTTGGATAAGGTACACCCCCATTAAAGGTTAGTGCACAACTGAAGTGAAACTAGGATTATTTCTCTATTTGAAGACCCTCTAGTTGATCAATATAAGGAATATTTTTCTTGAGATTTTTAGATTGAGTCTACACCCATTCCTTTCTTTAATTTTTAGATCCTCTTGTAAAGGGAGAGTGCTCATGGAAGGTTGAAAGAGACCATAGTTTCTTATGTTTCCTAATTCGTCGAAGGTGGATGTGGTCTAGGGTTGTTAGTGTGGATGAGTGTCTCGATGGTGTCTAAGAGGGCCTTTGGGGTTCTTCAAAGTTTCTTTGAAGCATGAGTTCATGTTAAACCACCAGTGTGGGAAATATGGTCACTATAGGATATTTTGGCCACTTTCTAGAATTGTGTGTTGTTTGGGGTTGTTGTATAAGGTCACTTTCCATGCATTGTTTATATCAGTCGCAATGGCCATGTTCGGTGATGCCTTATGATGTCATGTGATTGATTTACCATATAGGTGAAAGTCATGAAATCCTCTGAGATTCCCTATTGTGTTGGGTGAATTTCTCCCTTGGAAAAACTTCAAAATCTTCCATTTTAGAGGAAGGTGAGTGTAGGTGTTCTTTACTTCTATTGTTTCTCACCTGAAGAAACAAGGTGTGATGTGTGTGCATCATCTTAACCCTTGTTTCAGTGAAATATCGGGATAGGGTAAAGTGAGTATGGAATTTGTTATGTCTGGAAAACTTATCTTGGGTTGCGGTGTAGTTTTTGGTGGCACCGAAAGAAGAATTCTCATTCATTGGGTTTCCAAAGACTAATTGTGAGGCCGAAGATGCTTCAATCATTTGATCTCCAACCATAGGTCTCGGAGAGAAGCTGTCTCATAGTCAGGGGAAATCATAGGGTCATTTAAACCCTTGTACAAAGTCCTATACTAAATATGAAATATAGGATGAGTTTAAACCTCTGGTATCATTATCTTTCTTCTTTTGTTCACGTTTGGTGGAAATAGATGGAGGGCCTTGTACCCATGACATCTCCCAATGTCATTCCCCCCCCTTTGGTTTCCATTGAGTCTTTGGAGAATGGTTGGAAATTTGGCTAGACATGCTGAGCACATGGTTTGCGAATGATTAAGAGAGAATGTGTGCCTGGAAGCCATGCAGAAAGATTAATCAGCACAGTTAGTTCACGGTTTCACAAACGGTGCGGACTAACCGTGCAACCTTCCCAAATCTTGAATTTTTTTTGGGTCTTTCTGTGCTGGCTCATGCTTGTCGATTAAGATGGCTGGTTCTTATGGTGGGGAGAAAAACTATAATTCTGATGTATGTTCCTTAGGAAATTTTGAATGGAAGTCTACCCTAGGTACCAGGAATCCCGTTCAGGCCTCCGCCTATTAGTGTCCTGATTCTATCTCAAAAAAAAATATTGGTTGTCTCTCATGGTGGGGAGCATATTAGTGTCCCCCCGTACCAGTAACTTAGATTTATCTATGGTTTTGGCTTGGTGTAGATAGTCTTGCTCAGAGTTATCTAGCTACCAACATCTTCCTTGAGTAAATGTTGGGACTAGAGAGTGCCCAATGGTTTAGTTAAAGTAAGGTAAGTGTAACCTTGTTCAAAGTTGTTGTTTGTTTGGGTGAATTGCTTGAGTCTTGTTCGGATAGTGTTTGAAGAGTTTTATTTTGGGATAAAGTATGAATGTTATTGATCCTTTCAGGAAAGTGGTGTAAGTTTTGGTTGTGAGAGTAATCCTTCCTTAACTGATCACTGGAGGTGTTTTGGCCTTTGAGGGTGAAATCTCGCAAAGGAGTACCTATTGGTTTCTCAGTGGGGTTTGGTTGTTGCTTTAACCTTGATGTGACTTTCCAGGGTGGAAAGTTTTCAATGTGGGGAGAATTTTCATATACATAACTTATTTTAAAGTTATTTTTAATTTATTTTCCATTCATGCTTTGTTTTGGGGGTTTCCAAAGGTTTTACGGAGAATAGGTGAGTTTTCATGAATTGGGCCAAACCGTGAGCCCAATTCAAGATTTAAAAATAAATTTTGTTTCTTTTATTACTTTTTCATTTTTTAATATTTTTCAGTCATTCCAACTCCTAAATATCCTCCCCTGATATATTAACACCACATGTAAATTTGGACCCTTTATAAATCAATAATCATGGGGGATTTTGGTTTTTATTTTAGAATTGGGCCAACCCGAAAGCCCATTTTCCAGTTTTAAATTGTTTCTTTAATTTTTTAATATCTTATTCATTATAATGAATATTTCGGTGATTCTACCTCCCCCTAGACCCTAAGAATCCCAGGAAATCTCCCATTCCTTTACCCCCTCTTTGGAGCTCGTTTTCATCGCGATTGATTGCTGAAATTCTTAGGGTTTCTAAAATCGAGCAGATTTGAGGAGGTAAGTTATTTCCATCATAACTCTCTCAATTTTTACTCTTTTTACCCCATTCTAGTTCCTACATGATCTCATAATCCTTTTTAAAAAATCCATTGAATGTTTGGATGTTTTAAAATTTATATTCTGGTGGATTTTGGGTTGTTTAATTCAATATTGTTTTGAGTAAGTGTTTCTCTCTTCAATTTTTCATTCTCCTTAGGGTTTCCTCCCTCTTTCATTATGTTCTAAAATGTCCAGAAGTTAGGGTTAGATCCTAAGGTCTGATTTGGTATATTTTGGGTCAATTTTTTGTGGTCTAGGTATGGATTTATATTCCTTGTGGTGCGGTGGTGGTGCGCTTAAGGTTTCGCACCATGTTTTGAGGGTTTCGACTCAAAAGGTAGGTGATTCCATGTGTAACCATTTTATGATGAGTTAGCTTGTTTGGTTTATTAATTTAGTATGTTTATAATCTGTTTTGTGTGGTGTGAAAACTTTTTTTGATGTATTTGGTTAAACATTTAATTTTTAGTTGTATTTTAGCTTGAAATTTGGTACTTTTCATGTGCGACTCTTGGGGTAATGTTTGGGTTTAGTTTATAACATATGAAAGTGATTTATTAGTCTTGAAAGGGTCTTCCAATTCTGGTTTGGTAATTCCTTATTATCATGCGGGCCTTGAAAATTATGTTTTAGATTGTTATTGGTACGATTTTGGTTTTGAATGAGGGGTTTGAAATGGGTTTAGTGTGCAAACAATGGTTATACCTCTTGGGTTTGTTTTATAAAAATTGGAAATTTTTTATTTGGTTAAACAAAGTTGGGAAAGGGTGTATATGTACTGTTTGGGTGAGTGTGTTCACCTAATGTGGGTTTTTGAATGGTAAATTGGTGATTTGAGATGTCAAACATTTTTAGAATATTTTATAAATTTCCGAAATGTTTTACTAAATTGTGTTTTGTGTGCGAAACACGGGTGTGGGATGTTTCGTGTGAGTTTATTGATAAAATTAATTGTGAAGGTGAGAAGGGTATTATGTGACATGTGTGGTCTGTTATGTGAGTTGAATATATTTTAATGGTTTTATAAAATCGTCTAAAGGATTTGTGGTAGTGTTAAAGAAATGTGAAAAGTGTTGTAGGCAATTTTGGTGTGAGTTTGATTTCAAAATGCATTTGAATGAAAAGTGGAATTTTTGACTTGTGTGATGTACATGGGGATGTTTGGTTAATGTGTGATGTGGAAGTGATATTTTCATGTGAAAAATATACTTCTTGTATTGTTGAACTTGTTTGAGTACAAAGGGAAAACCTGGGTATCTAGGTGGGTGGACGTGTACTAGTATGCTAGTGAATCCGTGGGGTTTGGCCTCAGTTTCACTTAGCAAGATTGACGCTTACAACTATAACTAAACTATGATGATGATGATTGGGGACCACTAGGTTATGGGTATGATCCCTACTAGTGGATCATGCACGAGAACATATATTTTTTGTGGTTACTCTCACCGAGATACGAGGTACCTGGGACCCACAGCTAGCTAGTGCCTAGGGGTTATTTCCTCTTACTTGTGCTCATTAGATCCTTTGTACTTACCGTCAGTATACGGTATTGTTGGATGAAAAATTCAGTAGCTTTTTTTTTATTTTAAAATTTTTGGTCCTTTAAAATTATCCCACATGAAAACTGTTTTCATTTATTATTGCATCCTTTAGAAAATTGTAACTAGCATTTCTTATTTACAAAACTTGCAATGCTTTTTGTCATGAAATGTTTATCACATGGAATCTCTTTGAGGTGGTATCCTACTGGGCTTTCGATCACACCCTACTTACTCCTTTGGGTGTAAGTATACTTTCTTATTTTATGTCACAGGTTTGGGTACATGTTTTATGCCATTGGTTCAGGTTTTTAGCTGTCCATTGGGATGCAGTGTCGTGGAGATGACTTGAGGGCGGTGCCTCTTTCCATGTGGAGGTTATTGGGCTGTCCTTATTTGGTTTTGTAACTTTTTAATGGTCTTTAAACATAGTTTTAACTTATGTATTTCAGTTCTGAAATTTTGTAAAAGATGGTTTTAGTTGAAAAATCCAGATTTGTTTTATTGAGTTTGTTTGTTGTTTAATGTTTATAAAATCGGGTAAATCATTCCCAATTATAATGATATGATACCCAGGCACTTGTGCCAGCCCGTGGGGATCGGGAATTCCCTTCGGGCCTTAGAAAGGGCAGGGTTTGGTGCCGGTTTGATGGTGACCAGATCCGGTTCGTGACAACTTGTCATAGAGAACAATCTTGATTAAGAGTGAAAAGGGGTGGATCCCTTACCTCAAATCCGGTGGTTTTCTCCACTTGTTATTAATGACCTGAATAAAGAAATTAGGATTATTAATTCATACGTCCAGAACCTCTTATATATTTATTTGATTTATTTTAACCATTTTTAGTTCATTCAAAGCCTTTTTGATTAGTTATAAGGTTCAATTTCATTGTTCGGGCTCGTTTGTTTTCTTGGCTTTAAAAGATCGGTTCACTTATATTCAAGTTTGGATTATATGCAAGATGAAAGTGGTTGTCCAGAATTGAAGTTAAAATCTTTAGTTCATATACAATATGTTACATGGTTTTAATTTTAATTAGGTTACATAGAGTGATGTTGAATTATTTTACATATATAACCATAGTGATAACTGTTTTTGTTATTTGGTGGGTTTGATTACAAAGAATGTGTTTTTCATTATAACTTAATTCCATTTGTACCAAAATATTATAGAAAAAAAGGATATATTACATATATAATAATCTGGTTCAACCATAACACAAATGGTTTCATGACCATAATTAAATATTATAATAGAAATTGATAAACCATTGTCCTTGAATGCGCTAAATTAGCACATCGCAAACAGTGCTTTCATTTCTTTCAAATAAAAGGGTGGGGAAAGGGAGAGGATAATGAAATATACCAATAACATGAAGAAATTCTAGTACATGTATGTTACTGGGTTTATCATACTATTATGGTTAAGGGAGGTGAGGAAAGAAAATAAAAAAGAAAGGAACTTAAAAGAAAAGAAGAAATTTGGAAAGAGGAATTTACCTCTTGAGACTTCCTCCTTTGAGAACCTCTTAAGGGGAGAGGTTTTGGTATTTTGAGGAGTTTGAGAGCTTTTGGACGTGGGGGAATACCTTGGGGAGAGGTTTGGGCAGAATTTAGAGAAGTCTTGGTGCTTGAGAGGAGTGGAGAGAAGAGGGAGTGAAGGGGGGATTTTATAGTGGAGGAGAGGAGGGATTTTATGATATTATAATCATTAATTTATTATTTCTTCCCAAGACGAGGAACAGTAAGTATTCCATGACCAAGAATATTAAATGGGTCATGTAAATTCGAACCAAGTGGGCTTACATCATCATAGCATCATCAATGACTCAATTAATCCATTATTTAGCATTTATTGTAAATTATCGAATTCTACTATTCATAAAAAAATCAAGTATTTCAGAAAAATCCCAAAAATTCACCCTAAATTTTTTTGACGTGTAGAATCAAAAAATGAAGTCCTTTTTTCAAAAATAATTTTCTAAATATGATTATTTTAATATTTAATAATAATTTATTATCAAAACCAGTTTTAAAACATTCATTAACTCATTCTAAAATATAGGTATATTGTACTTCCAACTTGAATATTATTTTTATACCACCATAGGTGAGTTTACTATTCATTAGGGTATATCACTATTCATAAGGGTATGTTACTATTCATTAGGATAGGTTACTATTCACCACAAATTATTTTTGTTTTATTAGACTCCAAAAAACATCTTGAACACAACCGTGTATGCCGGATTTTCCAAATTCCAAACACAGAAGTGACAAACTTATGTTTAAAGGTCACTTATCACTTAGTAGTTCATTATGTTGTGATTTCATTGATATTATGACATAAAAATAATAAGGGAATTTCCATTGAAAAACTTTGGGTTGTTACAGGTATGCCTAAGATGGGTACTATGTAAAAAGAACATTGTGGGAGATGTTGAAGATATTTCATGGAATAAGTTTTTATGTATCTTTTATCCAAATATACTAATCTTTTATGGTGCTTGGGCATTTATTATTATAAAATTTATTGAATATTCATCTATTATTATGAAATATTTATTTATGAAATATTTGGGTCACCTTAGTTTTTCTCAAATGAGGGTTTAGTTATTTTTGGAGATTAGAATTAGAAAACTTCTTTGAAAACCCTTGGGATAAGTCTAATTGCTAAATAATATATTAGAGATTTGGTAAAGTAGATATTGTGTGGTTTTCCTAGAAAATAAATCCCTATATAGATATAGGAAAGTTGATAAGATTGTGTAAAAGATGTACCTATGGGTAAAAACTCTAAATGGGGTGGATTTAGTATTAACTCAATACTCACTAGTGAATATGAGTGAGCTTAATATTGAACACCAACAAGGAACTCATATGGGATATCCTTGGCTTAATTCACATTTTATTTATGAACCATTATGAGTTATGTAAATAAATTATAACCATGAATGACCGTGGTTAAACCTAAGGTGTCATGGATTTCATAGAAGGTGTCAAGATTTAGATATCCTATAAATGTTTGTTCATGATTACACGATTACTCACTTTAATTAGAGTTTCTCACAATATGATTTTTGGTCTTATTCAATGGATGTACCAGGGTGGAATTGTGTTAATGTTAAATTTTATGGTAAATGAAATTACCTTACTCTTGAGAAATAAAATTAAATGGGTTCTTGTATGAAATATATTTCAGTTATAATCACCCAGAAATCTCATGATATTAATTATAACATGAATTATTCTAATCTTAGAAATAGATAAAGTAAGGAACAACTCACTATTAAGTATTTTATGTGAAAAATTACACCTTACTTCAAAGGTTTATCTAGTCTATGTTTTAAAGAGAAATGGATAGGGACCACAAAGAAGATATTTTCTATTCAGTAGTGTTCAAAACATGAAAAATTTATCCTGGTAGTATATCATTTGGAAGGTGAAGAAAATAAAGGGTGGTTTGTTATCAAGAATATGAGGCAAGAGGAGAAATTTAATTAAATGTCCTAGGAATAATTTAAGAAGGTATTTCTAAATAATTATTTTCCTCAAAATCCTCATACAAAAATGGAATAATAATTCATATAACTAAAACAGAATGAAGAAGAATCCATTAGCAATAATAATGAAAATTTCACAAGAACTATAAGGTGTGATTCGAGTTTTATCATTGATCCTGGAAGAAAAATTGATCGATTATTTCATGTCTTGAGACAAATTCATCAAAAGTAAATGGATATAAGAAACTTTTATATGTATAAATAAATCATTCGATATGATTTGTAGATTAAAATAGAAACTAGATTCTCTCATTGTTTTGGGGATAAAAAGAAAAAGATGAAATTTCATGAAAATTCTAATAATAAAACCCATGGAAGTAAGAAAATTAATTTTCTTTAATGTAAAAAGTGTGGAAGGAAGCATGGAGGAAATTTCATATGGGGTATGGTAAATGTTTTATGTGTGGAAAACAAGGCCACCGAGCAAAATAATTTCTAAGTGATGTGAAGTGTCCATTCAATGAAAGAAATGGTTAAAATGATTAACCGAATGTGTCACCCACACTCCAATTCTATAATTTTAAAGAGTATAGAAATTATGCTAATTAGTGAATAAATATGAGGGTTAATGGTGAAAATTGGGGTCAGATTCCTCTTAATCCAAGGGATAAAGGGAAAGATCATGCAATCATAATTACTGAAGTTGCTTATGAGAATGATATGGTGAAAGGTACACTTACCATCCACTCTAGAAATATAAATGTTTTATTTGATTCTATATATACCCACTCATTTATATCAAAAGATTTTTCTAAGGGTAACACATTACCACCTCAATGATTAGATATTGAGTTTTTTGTAAAAACTCTTAATGGTACAATGGTCACATCTCATGTATATATATCCTCTTCGATAGAAGTTTCTGAGAATGTTCTTCTTTAAAATCTTATGGTTCTCCATCTATTTGAATTTGATGTGATTTTGGGTAGGGATTGTCTCTCTCTTTATAGAGTCCATATCAATTTACATGGAAGGTAAGTCACATTTTATATTCCAAATCAACATATGACAATATTTTAGTGTGAGTATGGATATAAAATCCCAAAGGAAGTTACTTCCATTGTATGGGTCTTGCTATCTATTCATGAGGGATATTTATATAAAATTGTTAGGGAGAAACACAAAATAGAAGATATAAATATTATTTGGGATCATTATAATGTATTCCCTATGGAATTTTCTAGTATTACCCTAAATCTTGATGTTGAATTTTCATTATAACTTATACCTGGTGCTATACTTATTTAAAGAATCCATATAGAATTTCCCCGATTAAGTTTTCGGAATTGAAAATGAAACTCTAGGAGAATCTTGATAGAGGATTCATACAAACTAGTGTATCACCATAGGGTTTACCTATTCTTGTTGTTAATAAGAAATATGCATCAATACTTATTTTTATTGATTATTGATAATTTAACAAGTTTACAATTAAGAACAAGTATCCTCTAACCAATATTGATGATCTATTTTATCAATCGTAATGAGTGAAATATTTTTAGAATATTTATCTTTGATCTAGATATAATAAATTAATATTCAAGAAGGATTATATACCCAGGATAGCCTTCCATATGATTTATAGTAACTGTGAATTTATATCAATGCCATTTGGACTTACCAACGACGACATTATCATCATGTATTTAATGAATATAGTATTTAGAGATTACCTTGACCAGTTTGTGGTAGTATTTACAAATGATATTATTTTACATTCCAAGTGTAGGGAAGAGTATGAAGATCAATTTAAATTTTTTTGAAAGACCCTAAGGAATGAGGAGTTGAATGCTAAATTTATCAACTGTGAGTTTTTCCTTTTAAAAGTTTAATTGTTGGGTTATATAATTTCAAGAGAGGGTATATTGGTGGATCCTTAAATGAAAAATGTTATTGACCAATGGAATATAACAACCATTATAAACAAGAACCATATTTTTTCTTAGGTTTAATTGGATACTACTAGTTCTTTTAAAAAGATTTCTCAGAACTATATAATATAATAACCAAGTTTACTTAGAAGGGATTCGTATTCCTTTAGACAAATCAATGTGAGAAAAATTTCAATAATCTTAAAAGAAGGTTGGTCAGTGAACCTATGGTTACACTTCCCTATATAGGATCAGAGTTTATAATATCTAGTGTTTCATAGTATAAGGGATTAGGATTCATCCTCATGAAGAATGATATAGTGATAGCTTATACCTCATGCAAATTGAAAATTAAGGAGAAAAACTCCCTGACTCATGATTTAGAGTTGGATGTAGTAATGTTTTCACTGAAAAAATACATGGGAATTTTATTTATGATGAATGATGTGATGTATATACTAATCATAAAAACATAAAGTATATATTCAATTATAAATAGTTTAATATGAACTATAGAATATGGTCAATGATGATAAATGATTTTGACCATTCAATACACTACCACCCTAAGAAGGTGAGCAAGATGGCTTATGCTTTGAGTTGGAAAGGCCATGCTTGTTTTTCAATCATGAGGATTGAAAGAGATTCAATATTGATGGATTCGTATAATAAAATACTAAACTCGTGAAGAAAGGGGACATATCATATCTTTGTCACATGAATGTCTAACAAACCATCCATGTAAAGATTAAAGTGGCACAAATGGAGGATGTGGAACAGAAGAAGAATGTGAGGAATATTCTAAATCTCAACCATTAATATGATGGAATGATAAGTTTTAGGAACTAAGTATGTGTCCCATCAATATTGGATTTGAAGAATGATATGTTGGTTGAATATCATAATACATCATTCTCTATTCATCCTAGGTGTATGAATATGTATATAGATCTAAAAGATTATTTTTATTAGGATAAAATGAAAATGAATATTACAGAGTATATATCAAAATTCTTGGTATGTTAGAAAGTTATGTCTAAGAGACTGAATTCTATATAGATGTTACAACCATAACCTATAAAAGAATGTAAATTGGAAAACATTACCATGGATTACATCATTGGAATCCCAAAAACATTAAAATACCATAATGTTATCTTGGTTGTATTCCATCACCTTAAGAAATATATACATTTTATTTCTATTAGAGAATATTTATCTCTTAATAATATTTCTAGGATATGCATTAAGTAATTATTGAGATTTCATGGAGTAAAAAATTCTATTGTATCAGATCGGGATTTGAGGTTTACCGTGAAGTTCTTGAGAAGTCTTCAGATAGCTCTAGAAATAGAATTGAGTTTTAGTACTACATATAATATTTAGATAAATGGTCAGTCTGAGAGGACAATTAAAACTCTGGAATACATATTGAGAGAATATTCTATGAATTTCAAAGGTGGGTGGGATCAATGACTTCCATTGGTGGAGTTTTTAGGCAATAATAGATTTCATTTGAGAATACAGATAGATCCTTATGAAGCCCTCTATGACTATAAGTGAATAACTTCAATGTGTTGGGATAAATTTTGAGAAATTAATCTATTGGGACATGAGATATCTAATAAATGACATTGAAGGTTAGAGCTATTTAGCAGCACATTAGGGTAACTCAGAGTGAATAGAAAAGTTATGCTGACAAATACCACTGAGATATAGAGTTTGAAGTTGGTGACAAGGTATTCTTATCAGTATCTCCTTAAAACAAAGTTAAGAGATTTGGAAATAAGGTAACATTCAACCCTAAATATATCATTCCCATATAATCATATCAAGATGATTTCTTATCGATTGGTGCTTCCACTAAATTAATCTAAAGTTTACGATGTGTTCCATGTATCTCTCTTGAGAAAGTATATACTTAATCATTCACATGTACTAGAATCAAAGGTATTACTACTAGAGAGACATCATAATTTTGAGGAAAAAATGGTATATATTCTAGGTTTAAGAGATAAATTACTTCAAAACAAGACTACTCAACTGTTCAAGTTTTTTGGGAGAAATTATAAATTTAAGGAATTTATGTGGGAATCCAAAGATATAATGAGACATAAGTATCCACAGTTGTTTATATTAGAGAGGTGGAACTTCGAGGGAAAAACTCTTATAATGTGGTATAATGTAACAACCCAACACTTTATGAAAAATTTCTATTAAAGTTTTTAAATTTAATCCATAGCTTTCTTTACACACAACATTGAGTTTAAACAAAACATTATATACTATTAATATATTATTATTTTATTTCAAAAATTATCACCTAGATGTTGGATTGGATGATATTAACAGGAATAAAAAATATTCAAAATTATTGTTTTTATATTTATAAAATAGATTCATTGGTCATCAATTAGTTAGAAATGAAAATAAAAGTATTTAAAGGTAAATAGAGATGTTTTTCAAAAAAACAATTTTTATGTGAAAAATGTGTGTTTATCTTAATAAATTAGATTAATATACATTAATGAATAGTTTTAATTAAATTTATTTATTATATAATCAATAAATTTTTTATCATTAATAATTTTTTTTTACTAGGCATGGAATAAGAATTAATCTACCTTTATTCTTAAAATTTCATTTTTCTAAAAACGATTTTCATTGCGTTTTTCACACTTATTTTAAAATGAATTTAAACCAATTATAGCAATTGAATCTTGTAAAATTAATTAAAATTTTTTATTCATCATAATTAATATTATTTATTAGGGTCAACTTAATTTTTGGTCATAATGAATAGTAAAAATAGTAAAATTCCATTACAACAATTAGGGTTTAAAAAGCTTTTACCGGGGGTTAACATATGAGATAAGGTTTAAAATATCACAAAAAAATAATTAATATTTTTTTCTGGTATTTTGACATTATTCTTCTTATCTTTAAATACTTTTAATTTTAGATCCTTATTAGATCAGTATGACATTAATATATTTTAATCATTTGAAAAATTCCAAGTGTTTCCACACCCTCCCTTATAAAAGGATTCCACTTCTCTCCTCTTCCACACACTTCATGAGCCTTATAGATCATCCAGAACATACCTTAATCAATTAATAAAATCCCTCCACATGTTCTATAGGTTATTTTTTATCATAATACCATCCTTTCAAGTCTTAAGGTGTAAGCCAATGGAGGTTTCTCAACAAAGAGATATTACTCTTAACCAAGTACTTCTAATTTTATTTCTTCTTTAACCTTCTATAAACTTGTTGTATCCACAATTAAATAATTAAAAAATTATCATAAATATACTTAAATATTATTATTATTATGTATTAACCATTTTCCACCTAATTTCCATCAAATGGGAAATGAAAGTATCACCCGTGCATACATGTGGTTGACCGCCTCCACGTAGTGATTTGATTAATTTACAACTACCAAATTTTATGGTTTTTTATTATGATGAGTTGAATGTTTATATATGATATTTATGAAATTATTATGATTATATAATTATAGTATTTATTTTTTTAACTTTTTACCTTTCTATCTTTTGGAAAATGATAAGGTCACTCGTGCATATGTGTGGACTACCACTTTCACAAAGCGATGCGATTCATTTTTAATTTTTATTTTACATTGATGGTAATAAGGATAGATTTAATGAATATTTATGATATTTATGATATGATAATGAATCAATATGGGTGAATTATTTTTTACCATTCATTCACCCCAACAATTAAATAGTGGAAACATCACTCGTGCGTATGTACGGACTATCCTCTCGACGGAGTAATGCAATTCATTTTTCATAAATTATTTATATGAATAGTTATAAAAGTTTATATTATGAATAAATATAGTCTTATATCCTTATTAATATTATTTAATTATGAAACTATGACCAAGGAGAAAATAATAGATCCATCAAACCAAACCTTCTATTGAAAACATACCAATTTTCACACGAATATTCCTTTTAATAACGAAATTTTTAATAAATGGGAAATCAGATATTATAAAGGAATGATAAATAATAATTTATGTATGAATATGGATTTTTAATATATTTATAATATATATATATATATATATATATTATACAGGATATTTGAATGTGTACGAAGCGATATGGGACTTGATCAGGTACGAGGTTTAAGTTGCAACCCCATTTCTTTTTGTGATTCTCTATGCTAAATTTATATTGAGGGAAATTATATCGATATTTCCATTAAACTCCATATATTGTATTCTCCTATGGTTATTTCTGGATTTTTTATATATTTTTTCCATTTTCCTATCTTTTTTACTTAATATGAACAAGAAATTATTTTTAAATAAATGCTAATCTTATTTCCTCTTTGGTCAAAAAAACTCTTTGTTTCTGGTCCATACACTTCAATTTTTTTTATAAATGTTATTAACTATAATTGGAATGTTTTAAAATGGCCATTTTCACTACATTTTACTTTATTTATATTTTTTACAAAATGAATCTCTTTAATGAACCGTTTTTCTGAACACATCATTTTTGAATTTTTTGCAAGGTTATAAAAGAAATGATTTATTTTAACATATAAGGTATGAATAGATTTCCCCCCCATCATGTACATTCTTTGATTTGAAGATTCATTTAAAATTTTTCTTGGTTACTTTCAAATAAAATTATTTTCTCAATATTCTAGGAATTTTCTATTATAATTTTTTCAAAAGAAAATGAAATGTTCTCATGTTTTCAAAGAAAGGTTTGAATGATATTTAAAAAGTATTTTTCATTTATGTCAAGATCCTTTAAAGATTATTTTGTTTCACAGGGGATATGATCTTATGACACTATCCACTTTCTTTCTTTGGATGTCTTTTGATGATAATGATATAAGGATGATTATATAAAACCAATTTCATTCTCTTTATTTAATTAAATAATGATGAAAACTTTATAAAACCCATTTATTTTCCATAGATAATTCTATGATGGAATGATGAAATGTTTTTGAAACTAGTTTCCTTTACAAAGGTTATGATATGATGGTATAATGAATGTATTGTGATCTTTTGGCACACATATGTATTTTTTTTATTATGTGATGCATGGGCCTAGAATTATATAGCTCTCTAATGCATAGGGTAATTATGAAGAAGTTAAGAATCTCCTATGAGATGACAGAGTTATGAAACTCATGAGAGATGATGGAATTAAGAAACTCCTAAGAGATGACGAAGTTAAGAAACCCATAAGATATGATGCGGTTAATAAACTCCTAATATATGACATATTTAATTTGATATAATTTCATTCTAATAAGATTTTTTAATTATCGTCTTTAGGAAATTCACTAATGAATGTATAATGAAAATGATATTATTATTATTATGCTTATTATTGAGCCAAAAAATTCCTATGAAATGTTAAAATGATTATGAAATGCTATCATGGTTCTTGATTTATTTATGATGATTCCTTAATCTTATGATTCATTTATTTTGAAATGATAATTTTTTATAAAAGGGATCATGTTTATGATATAAGAAAAATTGGTATGAACTTTGTAAGTTATTATCATAATATCATTCCCTTATGTTTATCTTATGATTTTATATGATCATCGATTAATATCTACAATGATCACCCTTATTGGGAATATGATCCCATCCTTTATTATGTTTCCTTTTCCCATGTTATAAAAGATGGGTTTAAGTATGGTATATCCAATAAGGATACTATGTCGAAAGTAATTTATGGGAGATATTGAAGATCTTTCATGAAATAAGTTGTTTATATATCTAATATCCATAGAAACTACACCTTTACTATCCTTAGGCTTTTATTATTGTAAAATGTATTGAAAATTCATCTGTACTGATATAATATTTATATATGAAATGCTCAGTTCTCATTACTTCTCATTTTAAATAAAAAAACTCTTCAACTGAAATTCCATTGGTTATATCATGGTGTTTCTTGTCTACTGGTTTCAAGTTTCCACCATGCCAAACCCTACTTGGATGTTCTCCATACTTCCTCCAATGTCACATATGCTTCATATGATGAAAAATATAAGAAACACTTGAGTATTTTTAGGAATTATAATACAATCTATTAAAAAACACAACCCAAAAATGATCCAGGAGGATTTTTTTAACAATCCCCCCTTTGAAATTTTCGACAACACTCCATTAAACACTATTATAAACTTAGGCAATACAAATAGTGTGGAACCATTAAAATAGACTCTTAATCCATTAGTATATAATATTCCGATGGTTTAATGAGTTTTTGGGTGTAAAACAATTATCATTGTCCTATACAAGTGGTTTTACAAAATTGTTGGAATAGGTATCTATACCAATAGTTGTCAACAAATTATTATGGTTTTATAATTTTTTTTTCAAAAACCATTCATATAAATATTATAAAAAAAGTTCAACTGTGAGTTTCAAAACCAATATATCTCTGTTAAAATTCAATGACTTAACCACTAGCCTATGATTTTTTATATAATTAGATATATATATATGTGTGTATATGTATGAATGTATGTATATATATATATAAAATAAATATAAATTCCTAAATATTTATTATTATTATATATAAAAATATAAGAATAATAATCTAAACTATACCTATGGTTTTCAAAAACCATTGGTATATACCTATACCAATGGTTTTGGAGAACTGTTAGTATAGGTACCTAAAAATATATCAAAATATACAAATATTTTTGAAAAATGTTGGTATAGGTACCATATACCAATGGTTTATTTAAATCATTTATATAAGTGACACCTATTCCAATGATGTTCACTCCTTAGATAGTGTATCAGTGATTCACTAATATTTCACTCCAATCCCACATGATTAAAGCCTATAGTGATAAAAAATAGTTAAATTAAAATCTCTTAATGAAAACACTTCATTGATCTTCATAATTTTTTATATTCCTATCCCTGTTGAAACTAATGGGTTCTTAAAATAATGAGGGAACATAAATCATCATGCATATTTAGAATCATAAATTCAAAATTCACCATTATTTTTATTCATTCCCTTCCCATTTCATTCATTCTTCCATAAAAATTGATGCCCACCTCACTATTTTTTATCTCATCACATGATATTGATTTTGAAAAAAGTTTTCTTCATCCAAATAAATTCAAGGTTCACCATAGGCTTGGAAAATTTCTAAATGTAAAACCAATTGAGTAAAATAATTGTATACATCATAAGAAATTAGAAAGTGTTTTTCTATGGTTTTAAGGTCAGTGTGTTTCAAACCGAAAAAAATTCTGAGGCGGAAAGAGGTGACTTGGATCGCTATTGAAGAAAAATTAAATGAATCTAATTTCCAATAAAGTATGGTCTCCTCATCATTATTATTTTAATAAAATAATCTCCACAACTAATTCAAAATTTCTTTCATAGACATCCCATAACATCTCCAATTAAGCAAAAATGGTTCAATAATTTATTATCTAAATTCCAGAATTCTATTTTTTAATCTCTAGAAATGCATAACCCTTTTTCATTGGATGCTCTAGAAAGGCATAACTTTCTTTTACATGAATTATTCAGAAAGGAATATCTTTCAATTTCAACAATTTTTTCTCCATATATAGATTTTTTTCTACTCAAAGTAGTACATAATATTGTAGAAAATAAAAAATCAACCTCTCAACATTTAATCTTTACTAAATTCATGCAATATACTTCAAAAGTGGGATAAATAGGGAAAATGTCTTGTAATGTGGCTATCTAAGAGGAAGTACATGGTTAATAAGGGTTAAAAAAGATCAAATATAAAGGGTAGGATAGAAGAAAAATGAATCTCATGACAAGGGGAATTTTAAAAAAAATTACTCAATCATTTTGAAAAAAACTTCTTTAATGATACTAGGTTTTGATATAAAAATGGAATATTCTAGTTAAAAAATCTTTATTTGGTTATCTCAGGAAGTGGGGTTAATGTGAAGAATATGTAGAAAGTAAAGGAAAATTAAAAAAGAAACAAAATGTAAAAGAGAATTTGTATGAGCCCCTAAGTGGGTGTTAGGATTTTACTATCTATAGCCAAATAGTTCTAGCTAATTATCCCTAATCAGATAGAGGGTGTGGTTTCTACCTCATGAACCACCAAAATGAAATTTATCTAGTCATAATCAACTTACAAAACTTGTAGAAGCTCCTAAAAATATATTTCTTCATATTCCCCTCTATTAGTTTGATATTCCAATGATGTGGTTAAAGAGAGTAAAAATATAAGGGAAACTTCCCAACAATTTATACTAACAAAAAACATGCAGTGATTTTTGAAATTCAATTTCAGGATGTGGTTCATTTACTGGTTTAGCTTCAAAAATTATTTCTTCTTTGAAATACGTATTGATACTACCATCCTCATTTAAACCAATGTACTCTTCCACTGGATACACTATTCTTTATTTTATTTCAACCTTTACCTCCTCTTAAAATAAAAAATTAGTCCACCCAAAAGCGGTAAGAAATGAATCTACATGTATAGAAATAGTTAACAATTTATTATCAAAATAATAAGAAAATAATGGATCAAAATTTGAGACTTCTCACTATGGATTCTCAAGTTATAGTATTTTCTAGGAGTAGAAAACAATTGTATTGAATGTGTACAACAACTTAGGTTCCTCCATTTTCTCTTCAAAAGTTAAGGTCTAAAATTTTTCTCAATATTTGGAAACATATTCATACAATGGTTTTTAATTTTTAATTTCAAAACAAGTTTTTTGAAATGAAATTTCATTTTAAACAAATTCAAACCAATTATTTTTCAAATAATTTTGATTTCTTAATGACACATCAATTGGTGAATCAGTTATAATTTCATCCTTTGAATTTAAGAAACGATATTCTAATTCATTTTTGAACTCACCCATAAAGGTTCTCCAATATCAATAGTGGGTGAGACATGATTTTACATTACATAAACATCTTTTTTAGATTTCAATTATTTCAATTATTTAAAATCATTGGTAGGAATTTCCAATTGGTTTCTTAATTCTTGAATATTTTTTTTAATCGCCATTTTTTTAGATTGTTGAAGATTTTTTTTGTAGTTGAAATGTTAAAAATTAATCATGTATATGCTCTTCATATTTTTGATAATCAGGCCAAGCATAGGTGTAGTCACAGTGAAATTCAATTTTTTTATTCTTTTATTTTTTTAAATATTCTAAATTAGTGGTTTAAATCATAAAAGATCATAATTAGGTTAAAAAAAAGCTTAGGAAACCTCCATATAAATGGAACCAAATTGAAGTTGTGGGTTTTTGTTTCATTACCCCAATCAATATTTTCCTCTTTAAAAATGTAGCATAATGGTAACCATGGGGTTGTCTCATGAGGATGTTGTAAGATAAGTTGTGAAACTATTAGTGTGTTGATTTTTTGGTTAAATGTCGAAACTAAAAGTGGGTATTGAAATGAGTTAAACTAATTAAAAAAAAACTAAATCATATTTGAAATATAAATCAATGTTAGTGACTAGAAATCAAAAGCATGACTAACAGAAAAAATACAGACTAGTGATACCAGCAGTGGACTTCTTTTGGCCTTCAGACACTCCCTTTATCATTTTATAAAAACAAATTTAATAATTATATTTCTCAATGTATTCCTCAATACATAAATGTATACAGAAAAATTACCTACAATATATATTGTTACCTCAAATATGGGTGTTGATACCCTTATGAAAGTGATACGATTACCTGAAGACCTTTATGCAACCAAAACAGATTAAAATCACTGTGCTCAATAGTGTGACCCCACCCAAAGAAATTTAAACAATGAGAATAACAAACTTACTTAAATAATTTCAAAAATATTCCATAATAATTTAGTATAAATCTTATTCATGAAATAAAAGGACCCTCTTCATTTAAGAAAAAAGTTTCTAGAGAAATACAAATGATAACAATGAGAAGCACAAACTCAAAAGGGAATAGTATCCTCAAGATTCCACCATCCACGACTACTTGGTGTTTATCCATTAATGGCTTGATTAATTTATTTAATAATAATCTCCTCCATAGTAATTTTTTGAGGACATCCCACTCCTTTAATCTGAGCATCCTTTAAAATTATGTAAAGGTGAAAATATAAAGAAGAGGAGGGGTGGAAACCTTATGTCCAATTTCTATATCCTGAATGATTACTCGATTTTGGACTTCATCCTTTCTAAATATTATGAAGGTATATTAATAAAAAAAATTTAACAAGTTTTAAATTTTCACCCACAAAATATGAGATCCTTTTTAAACATGGTAAAAATTTATCTCTGATTTATTAAAAACCATTTTCTGACTGAAGTGACTCTTCATCTTCCATCAATTTCACACACCCCCAAACCATCTTAATGGAATAATTTAAATATAGTATTTAGTTTTAAGATTAGGCTTCAAATAAACTTTCTTTTATAGGTTTAATCACTTAAATTGGACACATGTGGGATGATTTATGCCTCGTTTATTGAAGGAGTATCAATTAAGTCTGAAAAATGATTTTCCAAATTGAGTGATTTTTTTGGGACTCTAAATGATCGATTAAACACTTGTCCCAGTTAACCAAGTTGAAACCAAGAATTCAAGGGTTCCTAAACAATAATTTTTACCATTGGATCAGTATTAAAAAATTTATTCACAAAACATTAAAATTATGACAAACTTTTAAAATTCCAGAATTAGGGAATTTTCATAATTTAGAATAATACACTTCAAAATTCCAAAATTGAAGCAATATGACATAAAAGGGTATATGGTGTGAATATATTCATTGAAATTCAAATTAAAAATTTAGGAAAAGTTATCTCCTTTACTTAAGGATCTAAAAATACTATTTCCATATATAATTTGACATTAGAAACCAAAAATACCAAGATCAAACATGCATGAGACTAAAACCATTAATTAATATAACTGATGAAATATTGTTAACCTTATACCATAGATGAAAGATCCTTCATTTTTAATCACATTCTTGATAAATATCACAGAGAGTTATCCATTAGGCTTCATTATCCATGGTCCATGTATAGGCTAATCTAAAATTTATAACTATTTGGTTATGACTATATGTTCTTCTATGATATTTTAGTATCAAAAAAATTAAGGTGGTGGAGGAGGAGAGATAAATTTTAGAATTAGTAGTCACTTAGTTGGGATCTAACCAAACCATCTAGATATAGTAGCCTCCCTATACAGCCCTTGAGGACACTACCAGAGTCACCATGTATTAACTTATATATTAAAAAACAAATTGAGTTTTAAATGAAATTAAAAATCCTTTGTAACCTTCATGATATCAACATATCATATGGCATGGTATGTAAAAGGAAACTGTGATACAATATCCAATATTTTATCAAACAATATACCCTTGAGGCATAAAATATTCCATTTCCGTATAGACATCTTATAATATTATATACCTTATATCATCTCATATGATATATCCTAAATGAAATATATACATATAGGCTTTAGGTTATATCTTTATAAATCTCCAACTTACACTAAATCCTCAAAGAAATTATATCATTTCACCTTATATAAAATAATATATAATAACTGGTGAATACATATCCAAAAATACTTTTTGATATTTCCAATTTTTTTTGGATATCTATCATCAAATTAACCAAGTATTACACCATATGTAATAACTCATGAATATCTATCCAAAACTTATTTTAGTTAAAATATAAAATAATTTCAAAGCATCTCTCCAAGTTTCATAAACTCAATCCTCATTCGATCAATCAAAAAGTGTGACCCCATGGGCCTCTGTATCTTTGAAAAACAATATGAATTCCAAAATTCATTAAGTTAAGAAAATCATAGCCTCTAGAAAAGAATCGATGTTACTCAAGTTATAAAGAGATACAGATTGGTATCCATAAAACACATATACATTTATACCTATATCCACCAACTGCATCATATGAAATTATACATTTTCATATGATCCCATTTTCCATGAAATCAAGTGACCACGAGACATAGAATATTTCAATCCTATACAACCATCTCATATGTTCTTGATTATATGAGCATAGACTACCCAAGTTGATTAATATATTATATGTAATTTATCCTTATCGGTGATCACATAGCATTACCCTGATTTCATAGATAAGTGAATAACATGTATTATCTTGGTATTATGATTCACTCATTTAGTCTATCTCAATCAATGTACCATATTACATACCTGTTATACGAGAGGAAAAATCCTATCTCGTTTAAGCCTCAACCGACAACATGGTCAGAAAAATACCCAACTAGCCCTTGATTAGCTAAAACTCAAGGATTATTTATGAATTTTATTAAAGAATGAAGGTTATCATGATGGGTATCTTTCCAAACTATGGTATGGGGAAATAACAATATTAAAAATTCACCACCAGTACATGAAAGACAGATTGTTTGACACTTTATGGGGCATACTTAGTAGGTCATCTAGCACAAAAAACTCATTTTTTTCCTTCTGAGAATATCTCACATCTCTTTACAAAATCTAACCCACACTAACCTTAATATTCAATTACAACCTATAATAATACTTGAAATACATTTGTTAAGGATAACTCAATGTTTTACTTTGATAGATTAATAATTATCTTACTTAACATTATATATACAAATAACAAATAAGAATGATAAAGTGGAGAATACCTTTTATATAACAAGATAAATTTTATATTCATAAACCCATTTTATAAAATTTACAAAAAACATACATAAGTTCACATCTAATAATATATCATTTGATGGACCTTTAGAGAAGCTTTATGTTTTCTTTGCTTTTAGGGTTTTCTTAAAATCATTACATCTCTATGTCATTACTTCAACATCTCAATGTGACCATCTGATAAAATATTACCACAAAACTCCTTTAGTGAATATCAAATATGAAGAAAGAAAGTTTGAATAATATTTAGATTTATGAATCATATTCCTAATGTTCAACAATTTGTACATAGTATTCAAACTCCTTTACTTTACAACATATGATGTTATGATATATAATTTTTTTGTCTACTTAGAACTTTTTCTAATATCATCATTATAACTATTCATAGAACATTTCTTTCAAATTTTCTCCATGAGATAATTTTGGAAACAAATACATCTATTTAAATTTTCCTTTACTAACATATCCTAAACTCCTTTAGGATATAAACGGACTTTCACTTTGTGTTTTTACAGGTATAAACTTTTATTTGTTAAATTTTAACTTCTTAATTTCCAAAAATACTTCTTTTAGCATCTTAGACACTATATTATCTCTAAAATATGATTTTAAGATAGATGAAATTGTTTGTGTTCAAGAAATAACACTTATTCACTTTAGTGTTAATATTAAAGAATAAACTATTATATCTATATCTTATATGGTATTCTATTTGTTTAGAGTAGTGTTATAAAAAGAATAATTTATCCTTTAAAATATTCCATTTATGGGTGGTGGGATTATATCCTTCATATTTTAAAAAATATCTCAGATAAAATATTTTATCCCACGTAAAAATTTTTTTATCCTTGTCTCCTTTATCAAACATTTTATAGAATCCGATGAATCGAAAACCATGTGTATAAAAATCATCATCTCATATTATTTATAACAAATATTTGTTAAAAATCAACTTCACTAATAATATAAGTGAAATAAAAATTAAAATAAATGAAAAATCCCAATATTTTAAAAGAACACTATGTTTGATAGTGTATACAACATGCAACACAAGGCTTAAAAGAACCAAAAAATATTTTTATAATCATTATAACGTAGCCATTAAATTGGTGGGTATTAATAGAATTAACCACATAATGATATATATATATATATATATAAAGGTCCTACCTGATAAATTTATCTGATTAATTCTTAGGATATAAGCACTCATTTGTTAGAAAAATCATTTTATTCTTAAAAAATATGTTTTCTTCCAAAATGATTTTCATTAATTTTTTGTTTCTAAATACCATAAATAATTTTGGAAATTGTGGAAATTATATTTGATAAAATTATTTTTTTAAATAAACATGTTGAAATTATCTTAGATTGAATTTTTGATAATATTCTGATAAGGTTCATTTTTAAGGAATAATGAAAATACTGATTTTTATTGGAAACTATATTTTTATCTCAAGAATATACAAAGTAAAATTTTGTTACATAATTGTTTAAAAGTAAAATTACTTATATAATATTTTTAATAATCCAATTAAGTTTTTTATAATAAATTTTATTAATTAATTTTGAATAAAATCCTATTTATACTTAAAAATAAATGTTTACAAAAAACCATCTTCATTTTGTTTTGTGTTTTATCTTAAATTAATTTTTTCTAAATATATAAATTAAATATTGATAAATGTATTCTATATTTTAAATTAGGAGGTCCAAATTTCATAAATATTCTCTTTTTATTTTTTTTTATTATGAATAGAAACCTTGGAAAATATTTTTCACCTCGGTAGGTGTAAAACGAGTAAAATGAGGTTAAAATTTAGGATAAGGCTTTAAATTTTCTATAAAACTTGACGTTATCTAATTGTATGAGTGGAGTTCATCATTTCCATCCAATTTAAGAATATATAGCCACTTGGTTCCATTTTTTCTTTGATTATGGAATTTTTATTAATTTAAGAAAGGAATAAATACAAAATGCCACTTTATTAGCTTTAATATGTCAATATTTTTTACATGAGGATAAAAAGGATAAGCCTGGTTATAAATTTTTATTTTAAATAAAAATTATTATTTTTATCATATTAATTTATTTTTAATTATTTAGGATTTAATAATTACCTTAAATGCTTACGAAAGGTTGAAACAATATTTATTCAATTAATTGAAAAATAAAATAAATGATTTTAAAAATATTAAAATTAAGATAATTTGGAAGAATTATTTTTAAATTTTTTTTAGATTTATATAAAATATTATAAATGTGTGAAAGGTTTTATTCTAATTACCTTGCTTTCATGTTGTTTTCAAAGTCAAATTAAATGAAAAGTTCAAAAAATGTCATTAGTGATGTTTTATAATAAATAATATTTTATTAAATGATTTAAAATTTAATAAAATCCCAAATTTATCCAAATAAATGGCATGTGGTTGTAAATATCAATCAAGACCCATTTACGAGTCACTTTTCCTTTTATAGTAACATTATTAACCCTTAAAAAGTAGAAAACTTTGATATTTTGGTAATTGTCAAAAGGATTAACGATGTCAAAACTAAGAGATAAGGGTAAAAACATAACCACAACCTTTTCAAATTATTTTCAGAAGATTATTTTTAATCATCATAATATTATATTCAAATTCTCTCATTTTAATTCTATTTTTCAACGAACATTTTTTTATAATAATTTAATACTCTAAGTGATTCTAAGAGTGCCACTCCAATCACTTTTTAAAGGGAACCTTCTCTCCATCATTATTCACATTGATATATCATTATATATCAGAAAATAACCACCATAATATCATCTATATTACTTAAATACATCGTATATGTTTTGGTATTTCCAAAAAACCATCCTTTCAAGGCTTAAGGTGTAAGCCAAAAAAGGTTTCTCAACAAAGATATATGACTCTTAACTGAGTGTTTTCAATTTTATTTCTTATTATAACTCCTATAAAAATATAATATATATTATAAAATAATTACTTTAGTATCTAGAATATAATTAATTTTATTATTATAATTTAAAAACCATTATCCACCTTCTTCCCATTTGTTGGAAGATGATAATGTTGCTCGCGCGTACATGTGGACTACCACATCCACGAAGTGATGTGATTGATTTTTCAATTTCGTTTTATGTGAATTATAATAAGGATACATTTAATGAATTCATATGATATATATGTTATATTAATGATTATGAAAAATTTAATTATTATTTATCTTTCTTTCTATGTATCTGTTGAGAAGTGAAAACAATGTTCATGCGTATGTAAGACCTACCGTCTCATTGAACGATGCAATTCATTTTTCTATCGCTACATTTTAAGGATTAATCTCTCTATATATATAATCAATATAAATTATATTTAGATCATTATTAAAACTATATAGATGATGGAACCATGATCAATGTAAAAGGACTGGAACTACAAACTGAAATTCCAATGAAAAATGAAACATTTAAGACCTGGGAATGATTATTTTAATATGGATTTACTAATTAATGGGTATTAAAATGATATAAGTGGAACATACAAGATAATATAATAATGTAAAATATTATTTTATATAATTATAATAAATTTAAATTTATTATACTAGATTTTAGAGCACTTTAGAATCAAGTCGAACGTGAGGAAAGAGTTTATCATCTCAAATTGTCTTCTTTCGAACATATGTTATGTAATGTTATGTAGCTATCATATTTTATGAGGTGTATATAAAAACTATTTTACCTGTTATATTTTTAATAATATTATGTTTAGTATATTTAATGATTTATTTTAAGTTATTCTTTCATGGAGCTTACATTTCAAAAGTTACCTAGACAGTGATGGATTTATGATACAATCTCATTATTTATCAATATTGTGTATGATTATATTTATTATGAATATATTTTATGATATACCTCTAAAGAAACTCATGAATATTATTCTACTCTAGTAATTTCTATATATTACATTTTTTCCTTTAATTTTATTCTCTTTAATAACTCAAGAGTCCAAAATAATGTTTTTAAGAAAAATGATTTTATTTCTCTCTTTGGATGGATTTTGTTTTCTTCCATACCCTATTTTCATAAAATGTTTTAAAAAATATTTTTATATTTATTTTATGATTTTTTAAAGTCATTTTTACCCATGATTTACTTTTTTTACAAAATTGTTTAAATGGAATATTTTTTTCGTTTTCCAAATGAGGTACTTTTGAGTTTTTACTGAAAATGTGAAAGGTGTCTTTGTTTTAACATACACAACATGAATGAAATTTTACCTCATCATGAACACATATTTCTTCGAATATTCCTTTATAATTTTCCATGGTACTTTTTAAAGGAAATTTTTTCCTTAATATTTGGGAAATTTTTTAGATTTTAATATGTGATTTAAAAATGAAAAGGGTATTTTCCTCAAGAAATATTATACTGATATTTTAAAAGAATTTTTCATCTATGATAAAATCCTTTAGTATTACTTAGGATTTACTAGGGATATAATCCAATGATACAATATCTATTATTTATCTATATGTTTTATAGATATAATGATGTAATATCAATGAATCCCATTTTCTCTTCCATGTATTAAGTAATGATGAATTTTTTTATGTTCATGTGGCATAAATTGGAATGTATTTATGATTATGTGACAGATGGGATTGGAATTATATATCCCTATAATGAATTGGATAAAACTTATTGTTAAATGAGCTCAATGGGAACATAGTAGTTTATCCCAATCCTGAAAGATATTACATGGGAGGTTATCGTAAGCCCGAATGAGGGTACAAGGGAGATTTTACCAATCCCAAAGTAGGTACATGAGTGGTTATCCTAAGAATAAAATGTTATGAATGTCTTGGTGGCTATCCTTGGCATACTATTTCTATCATTATGATTATGAAATAGTTATTACACTCTTTTATGACATGATCCTATGACAATGATATATTTTCATGGCTCATGTTCTTTGATCCATTTATGATTCACATCTTAAGGACTTATAATATTCATTACATGACTCATGTTTATGATATAAGAATTATAGGCTATGATTTTAAAAGTTTAAGTTCATGTTCTCATACCCTTTATGATTATGTTATGTTTAAATGATCATTGATATCTCTCTTGTATATCATTACTGAGAATTTGAGAATATCCTTTATTATATTTAATTTTCCCTAGGATATAAAGAAATTTTTTAAGTGTGACATGTCTAAGAAGGGTGCTAGTTATGAATAACTATGAGGGAGACTATGTAGATATTTTATGAACCAGTTGTTTATGTGTCCATGTTTCAAAAGACACTAATACTTTACGGTTCTAGAATGGATCATGATTTCATGTGATGAAAAATCATATAATAATATGTAATATTTATGTATGAAAACTTTGGGTCGCTATTATTGGTATCAAAGAGAGGTTTAGTTACCTTTGAAAACTCGGATAAGAAAACATTAGCAAAACCCTTAGGAAAATCATATATATAGGAGAACTTCCTAAGATATGGTAAATGAATTAGTGTAGTTTTCATTAAAAAACATCCTAGTATGGATACTATAAGTGGAAATAGTTTTGGGATAGATTCATCTAGGGGTAATAACCCTAAAAATAGTTTGTTGAGTATATCTCATCCATTATTTCGGTGCATGGTGAGTGTTCCCTTACTGGGCACCTAGTTTGATACTCTTGAAGGATATGATTGGGTTAATTCACTTTTTCTTTATGAATCATTATAATGTATTTGAATATATTATAACCAACAATGGTATAGGATAAACCAAAGTGTCATATATTTTAAAGAATGTGTCATGATTTATACATCGTATGAATAATTTTTCATGATTATAAGATTCCTATTTATGATTATTGTTTCTCAAATTATACATTTTGGTTTTATTTAATGGATGGAAATTTTAGGAATCATGTTAACATAGATTGTGATGTACAATGGAATGAGTTTTTTGATGACCAACCAAATGAAATGGGAATTGGAAGGTAAAAACTTGTGATTATTCATAATCATCTTCCTCATAATAAAAATTTCAATCTCAACTTGGATGAGATTCCTAACACACCTAATAATAGAAAAATTAAGTTTTAGGAAGACCATATAGGGATAAGGATTTAAATTCCTAGATGTAAAGTATGTGGGAAGGATAACTCAAGGAAATGCCTCAGAGGAATGAGAAGATGTTTTATATGTTTAATATAATAGAATAAATCAAGTAATTTACAAATAAAAATGAATATTTTGATGTTGGTAAATGAATTTCATTTTAAGGTACCATTTATAGTTCAATGTATTATGTGTATGGAATATGGGAATTATCTAAGTCGATGTCCTATTATAAGGGTTAACTCCTAGACCAATGAAGGTCCTATACTATGCCTGTTATTGAATTGAAATGATTGAAGTATTTTGGTATTGGGATTTGAGAATTATGTTGTAGAAGTTTTATATTAATGATGCTTTAGATTAAAGACTCATGAACCATATAAGGATTGTTTCACTATATTTTTTCTTTAAGGATTATAAAAAATATGTTGAATGGAACTGATAATCAAGAAAAGTGATTTATTTGTAAAATAATATTCGTTTTTTGGGATAAATAGATGATTGAAATTGATGAAGTAAATGGGATATTATTCATGACCTTTAAATTTCTTATGGATTTGATAAAAAAGTGATTTATGCCATCTTTGATGATGTTTATTACATTTTGGATTTGTGGAATATATTCAATAGTCTATTATTTTATTTTATGAATAAGGATTATGTAAATTTCTGGAATCATATATGTTTTCATATGAGGTTAATTTAAGAGTTATGAATACCCACATGGGTTTATAAGTTTAAGGGAATCGACACCCCTTTTAAGGTTTTAAGTTCTAATATTTTGAAGTCATTTGAAACTTTTACTAGGTTTTAGGAAGAATAATATTTTTCGGTTTAAATAAACCTTTGGGTTCGTATATTATTTGATGTTATGTTAATTATGGTATTTTATATAGTGGGATACAAATAATCATAATGGTTTAAAATTAATTCATTGATAAGGTATTATTTTAAAATATATTTATGGTTAGGTTAAGGATCACCATTAATGTTAGTATTTAAATTTTTTCCATGATATTTTGGTGAAGTTCACTAAATTATATATTATGTAGTGATTTATCAGGGTGATTATCTAGTGATTTATAAGGAATATGTAACCCTTAGTTTTAACATGTGTTTTAAAATGAAAGATTATTTAGGAAGAATGCAATAATTTGTTTGGGGATGTAAGTTCAAATGTTTGAGATCACATTTGATGTTAAAAAAATTATTAATGTTGTAGTTATTGAGGTTATTTGGGATGTAATATTAATTATGAAATAATATGTCTTGAGTCTTTTGTGTTATTATATAAATTTTGAGGTTAAATGTATTATTTCACCATGTGAAGGTTTATACATCTTGGATATTATCTTAACTTTTTCTAACCATTAATTTTTTATTAATTTTTTAAATCCGAGTAATAGTTTTATATATATTTTTGGATTATAAAATTGATTTTAATACTTCATGAATGAAAAAAATCATGTTTTATTCTCATTATTTGGAGAAATAGATGATATTGTGGTGAAAATTGATTAAAATATGAAATTACACTAGTCATGTAAGTATATATCCTTATGTACTTAGTCTATATGGTATAGGAATTCTTTAAATTTATCAAAAGGATCTGGAAAAAAATTGTATCCTATCACATTCATTTTTGTTGAATCTATGGTCTTTTTCACACCACATTGATTTATGTTTTTTTGGTTGTTAACTTTATTATGATAAATTTTTCTGATCACTCTTAATAATTATTGATACATTAGGTTTTCCTCCATCTCTATATTTTCCCTTCCCACTAATGTTTAGCTATTTGGATACCTAGTACTGTGTTATTCAAGATGACTGTCATATATCTCTTTCCCACTTTTCAAGAGGAAGTTTTATTAACCTTTTTTATGATATGGGTTTTCAATAAAGGAATTATAAAATAACAGACCCTTAATTATCAAGAATAAGTTCAAATTATGAGGAATAAATTTATTAAATTGGGGAGAATGTAATACCCCTATATTTTAAATGAACACTATGTTCGATAGCATCTACAACATGCAACACTAAGCATAAACAAACCCTAAAAAATTATTCTGACCATTATAAAATAGTCATTAAATTAGAGGGTTTGAATTGGATTAACCAAATTATAAAATATATTTAAAGTACCTAATAAATAAAAATTTATTTATTAATTCTTAGGAAATAATCACTTATTGTTTAGTAAAATCATTATATCCTTAAAAAATATGTTTTTCTTCAAAAATGATTTTTATTGATTTTTTGTGAGTAAATTTTATAAATAATTTTATAAATATTGGAAATTATATTTGATTAAAATGAAATCATTTTTTAAATCTGAATTTCATTATTAACTTAAATTGAATATTTGAGAATTTTCTAAAAAGTTCAATTTTTCAACGAATAGTGAAAAATACAGAATTTTTATTAGAAACTATATTTTTATTTCAAGAATTTACAAAATAATTTTTTTATAAAATTTATTCAATGTAAAATTAGTTATATTATGTTATTAATAATCCAATTAAGTTTATTTGAATCCATTTTATGGTAATTGTTTTATAAAAACATTTTTATACTTAAAAACACATTTTTCTAAAAAATAATTTTTATTGCATTTTGTGTTTTTATGTAAAATTAATTTATGCCACCTATAGAAATTGAATATGTAAAATTGATTGAATATTTTTAATTATGAGGTTAAAATTTTGTAAAAATAATCCTTTTATTTTTATCATTATGAATAGTAACATTGGTAAATGTTTGTCACCCCGGTAAGGGTAAAACGAGTAAAATAAGGTTAAAACTTTTTGATAAGGCTTTAAAATTTCTCTAACACTTCCATTTATACTATTTTATTATTTGAGTAAGGCTATTTTCATCAAATATTCAAATATATGACCATGTTTTTCCATTTTTCATTGATTATGACCTTTATATTAATTTAAAAAAAGAATAAATACAAAATGTCATTCTGTTGACTTTAATATCTCTAATTTTTTTTCATAAGGATATAATGAGGATAAGTTAAGTTGTAAATATTTATTTCAAATAGAAATTAATTTTTATATCATTTTTATTTATTTGTAACATTTAGTGATTGAAAAATTATCTTAAACGCTTACACAACTCCGACAGAATATTTATTCAATTAATAGAAAAATAAATTAGATGATTTTAAAAATATTAAAATTAATAAAATTTGGATAAATTTTTGTGTGACGTGAATTTTTTAGAATAATATAACATATTATGGATGTTTTAAAGTTTTATATTTTAATTTATTTTTTATTATGTTGTTTTCAAAGTCAAATTAAATGAATAGTTTCAAAAATGACATTAACGATGTATTATATAAATATTTATTTATTAAATTATTTAAAATTCCAAAAAAATTCAATATTTGGAATAATTAATGGTGTATGGTTTAAAATATCTTCATGGTCGATTTATAAGTCAATTTTCCTTTTATGGTAACATTTTTAACCGTTAAAGAGTAGAAAATTTTGATATTACGGTAATTGTCAAAAGGGTTAACATTGGTTAAAAATAAGAGATAAGGGTAAAAAATCACAAAAACTTGTTAATTTTTTTGGATGATATTATTTATTCTCATCCTCATCATATATTTAAATTTTTTCAATTTGGATCCCTTTTTAATGAATTTTAATATATAATAATTTAATACATTAAGTAATTTAAAGAGTGCCCCTCCTTATATATGGGTACCTCATGTCCTTTATTATTCACAATGTTTTATCCTTATATAATGAATTATAACTTTAATAATATCATATTATTGTATTAGATCTTTTTATCTTTTCAAAATACCATCCTCTCAAGGATTGAGGTGCAAGCCAATGAAGGTTTCTCAGCAAAGAGGTATAACTTTTAACTGAGCATTTTCAATTTTATTTGTTACTATACATCCTTTAAATCTATGGTATCCATACTTAAATAATTAATTTTTTATATTAAATATAAATAATTATTATTGCGATGATGTATCAACCATTTCCCATCTTCTTTCCTTCAGTTGGAAAATGATAACGTCGCTCATGCGCACGTGTGGACTACCACCTCCACAAAGTGATGCGATTCATTTTTCACATCATTTTTACATGTATGAAAATAAGAATAAATTTAGTAAATATATAAGATATATATCATATAATAATTATTCTATTAATGTAAATTGTTATTTACATTTATTTCATTCCATCCATCTAAAAGTAAAGACAATGTTCATGCGTACATACCTCCTACTATCTCCATGAATAGTGTACTTCATTTTTCTATATCTACATTTTATGGATGAATCCAATGATATTTATAATTATTATTCATGATATTTATATTATTGTTACAACTATTAATATGATTTAACAATGGTCAGTGTACATGGATCAAAACTACCAAACTGAAATTCCCATGAATAATGAAACAGTTAACACCTGTGAATGATCATTTTAATAAGGAGTTATCAATAAATGGATGTTAAAATGATATAAGTGGAACATATATGATTCTATAAGTGTGTAAATAATTATTCTATATAATTATAATAAATTTAAATTTACTATACAGGAGGTTAGAATGCTTTCGAAGAATGTCGAACTTGAGGTAAATGTTTATTTTCTCAAATTGTCTTCTTTAGAACAAATGTTATGTTATGCACCTATATTATTTTATGAGGTGTATAAAAAGAAAATTTGACTTGTTATGTAATTTATTTCCTAATGTTTTTAATATTTAAGGTATTATTTAAAGATATTCTTTCTTTTGGTTTGTGTTTAAAAGTCACCCAAGTGGTGAGGGATTTATGTTACAATCTCATTGCTTGTTTGAATTGTTTATGATTAAGTTTATGGTGATGAAATATTATTATATACCTCTGAATGAACTTATAAAATTTCTTTTACTATGTTTATATCTAGGTATTACAAGCTTTCCTTTCATTTTATGATATTAAGTACTTAATATACGAAAAGAATGTTTTTAAGGAAAAAGGACTTTATTTCTCCCTTTATTTAAAAATCATTTTTCATCCATATCCGTGTCTTCTAAAAATGTTTTCAAAAATGTTTTTATAATTATTATATTTTTTTAAATTAATTTTTACCAATTATTGATTTTTTTAAAAATGGTTTAAAAGGAATCTTATGGTCATTTTCTAAATGAGGCACTTTTTTTAATTTTTATCAAAAATATGAAAGGAATATTTGTTTTAACATACTAAAAATGAATGGAATTTACAATCACCATATATTCATAATTTTATGAAACTTATTTTAAAGAATTACAAGGTTATTTTCAAGGAAAAATTTTTCCTTAATATTTGGGAATTTATTTGTTTTTAATATGTGATTTAAAAATGAAAAGAAAATTTTCAATAAGAAATATTCTAGTGATATTTTAAAGAAAATTTTCATCTATGATAATATCCTTTAATGGAATTAAACTTTACTAGGAAGATGATCCCATGATACCATAT
Organism: Viscum album; assembly: GCA_963277665.1. Classification (NCBI taxonomy): domain Eukaryota; kingdom Viridiplantae; phylum Streptophyta; class Magnoliopsida; order Santalales; family Viscaceae; genus Viscum; species Viscum album. The sequence continues at coordinate 1,791,012,387 of OY728158.1, forward strand.
TTATTCTTTCCTAATATTTTTTAGCATTATAATGATGAAATATCGATGAAACTCATTTTTTATTCCATGGGTTAAGTAATGATGAATGTTTTTATGTTCTTGTGGCGTACATATGAATGTATTTATGATTTTGTAATAGGTAGGCCTGTAATTATATATACCTTGGATGAATTGGGTAAAATTATTGTTCTATGGGCACAAAGGGTACACGAGAGGTTATCCCATGACCAAAAGAGGGTACATGAGAGGTTATACCAAACATGAATGAGTGTACACGAGAGGTTATCCCAAGCCCGAAGAAGGTACATAGGCGGTTAGCCCAATCCTAACATATTATGAATGTCTTGGTGGGTATAATTGATATATTATTTCTAGGATTATGATTATGAAACACTTATACCACTATTTTTGGACATTATATTTTGCTTAATTTATATTATTATGGCTCATTTTATTTGATCCCTTTATGATTCATCTATTAGGAACTTTCAAGATTCATGTCTAGACTCATGTTGATGATTTAGAAATTGGAGAGTATGATTTTCAAAGGCTAATTTAATGTTATCATACCCTTTATGCTCATTTTAATGGATTGACCTAGAATAACCTAGTACACTGGTACCCGAACTAGATCTAACATAACCCAAAAGTGTTTCTCTATCCCCATTGGTTGGAAACTAGAACCTGGAATCAACAAGAAGTAAAAGTGAATTATTTTTCCACAAGAATGATAAAATTGTTGAAGATAAATCAATACAAAGTATGTATACCAAACACTCCTCAAGGATAAAGTACCATAAATAGTCAGATATCCCAAAGTCAAAACATCATCCAAAGACAAGATCTCATAGTTCCTATATAACAAGTGTAAAATAGCTCCACTAGTTCCCACGATAACACTAGGCCCCATGCTTAAGCACACCCACCACCTCCAAGTGGTGATTTCCCTTTTACTGGACTTGGCATTACATAATCTACAAATTCTTGAAGGAAAAGGTTGGGTGTTAGATAAACATCCCAATAGGGTCTCACAAAGTGTTTTATAAGCAGTTTCAATACAATAATCCAAAATTTTTATAAATGAAATAAAAAAATATATGAAAGATCATTTCATATTTTAAATTAAAATATGATTCTAAAAATTGAATATGGAAGATATATCAAAATAGCCTTATACAAACATTTTTCATAAAAATAAGTAGGAAATGAAGAAATTAGTTGTATAATTACTGACATGTAATAATTAATTCAAAACAAAGAAACATATACATAATCCCTATGATTACTTAGTTCTAGGATATAGGATCCTCACAAATCTAATTCAATTATCATGACTCAGTATGTATTCAAATGTCCCAAGGCTCATGACATTGGAATAGAATCAATGAACACCCCATCTGGAGAAATCATGTCGAACTAGGTGTAGCTAGAGTTGTCATCATCAATCCATTGCTTTAGAGTTAGAGTCCTAGTGTGTTTATTGAAATAACCCACTCACTAAGTAGGCTCACATGTGTTTTAAATCAATAAATCTTGGGAAATTTATTTATTTCAAATCAATTCATCAATCAAAGTTTAAATTCCAATTTGACGTTCAATATTCCATTTCAATTTCAAAACCAACATAGTGGTTTTCATCAAGTTCACGCCTTTTAAAATAACCTTTCATTTTAAGCCATGTTTTTCAAGGATCAACATCAATAAGCCATAGCTTCTCAAATCATAATATATTTCCAAATCCTTTGAAAATGGTTATTATTTCACAAATATCATTTCTTTAAAATAAGTCATTAAATTATCACAATTAATGGTTTAAAAAAAATGAAAGTAAATTTTAAATCAAGAAAGTAAACAATGGTTTCGATTTTTGGGAAAATCCTTATAGAACCACCTACCTTTAATTATAAGATCATTTGATGAAAAAATGGAAATGGGAATGCCAATGAAGAGTTAATGGCATAGAATATCAAGTAGGAATCCCTAGAATCCCATCCCATTAGTTCATGTAACAAATCCATCAACATTATGAGGATTTGTCTCTCTCAAATAAGGAGAGAAGGAAAAATAGATAATTCTATAAAAGTGAATATTCACTTATTAGAGATGGATCAAATGCATCCACCAAAACATTAATATGGGAAGAAAGGAGGTTAGAGGAGCTAAAGATCCTTTTGGGAGCCCCAAAAATCTAAAAAGTTGAATAAGGTTTGAGCGGGGGCCTAATGGGATAACAAATGGGGGTTCTACAATTTAAAAGTCGGTAAAAAACATACCACACTACATCCCCCCAAGGATATGATGAAAAAGGGTAAAAATAACATAGACCACATCACATCACCCTATTCTATGCCACATCCCCTCCTGGTCAACCGAACTCCTGAAAATACACTGCAAACCTCACCAGATTCAGTTTACATGGGGAAAGGTTATAGTACATCCCAAGAACCATAAAAAAACTCCCCTTAAAATGGAAGATAAAAACATGAAAAACCTCTATGATTAAACTCTCCATTACACAGAAACCCTGCCCAATTTGGAAGAGGATTAAAAAGTCACAATGTCACAGCCTGATGGTAAACACCACAACTAAGCAAAAATATGAAGTAGCATCAAAACACACTATCTAGGGTTCCACTATGTAACCTACAACCCATGATACATCCCTTAACAAATTTGGATTGGTCTCCAATTATCCTACCCATGGATCTACACTACAGCCAAGTCCCCACACCCTATTCATACACACTCTACAATGAAGCCCCTCAGCTACACGGTGCAACCCCCTATAACTCCAGAAGTTCCCACAAGTTCTAGAAAAATATAATCTAAACCCAATGAAAAAGGGAATCAATAAAAAAGGAATAATTAGTACTTGATATTGATAACATGATGTTTCAACCTCCCCACTATAGAAATATTCTCCCCTCAGAAAGCCTATCAAGAAGCCTCTATGTCATTGAGATAGGGACACTACTCTCTCATCAGTACCTTATTCTCCCAATTATCATTTAAATCAGAACCATTCTATTATAACACTTGAACCAATGGTATAGACTTACTATAAATAATAGATGTCTTAGAATCAAATATCTAAACTGGCTACTCAATCATAGATAAATTAGGTTCCACATTATGTTCTTCCCAGCAAAAAACTTGATATGGGTTAGTGATATACTTCCAAAGCTGCGATACATGAAAATCATTATGAATCAACATCAAATGAGGTTACAAAGATAGGTGCTAATTCACATTACCAATCTACCAAAAAACTTAAAATAGCCCCACATATCTCAGTGAAATATTTCATTGTTTTCCATGATTTCAGTTACCCAACCAAGGTGACACTCTCAATAACACCTAGTCACTAATCTAAAACTCCAATGAGAGTTACTGATGATCAATATAATATTTACACCATATCTAAGTTGAGACCATTATCTAAAGAATCAAATGAATATTTGTCATCATCTCATTAACAAAACTAGGCCCAATCAAGGAAGTTTCACTAATTCATAACCCATAAAATGTAAATTTACATGGGTAACCATAAAAGGCCTCAATGGGTTCTATACAGATGGATGAATAATAAATATTATTTTAGGAAAACTAAAACATCCCCAAGTGGCTATCCTAATCTCCACCAAAGTTAATATCTCAAGCACGAAGCATGTATTAAAATATCTATATAAATCATTCTCTCTAGGAATAAATCTACAGATGATAATCTAGGAACAATCTAACATGAGATCCCATCGCCACTTAGAGGCCTCTAAAAAAATGGGAAGTTAGCTGAGGATCCTTACCAGAGACTATAACAAATGGATTTGCACACTTCCCAAGTCCTCAACTTTGGTCGTATCATGAATGGTTATTATACAAGGTGATTTGGTCAGCTGATCAATCAATACCCATAATGAATTCTTCCCTTAGGGGGTACAAGACAACCCAAATGTGGTATCCAAAGAAATACCATTCCACTTACAAATTTTCATTAGAAGGTGCTGAAGAAAACCTATAGGTAACTGATGATCGAATTTGGCATTTTAAAAATTATAACAATGAGAAACAAATTTAGTGATTTCTCATCTCATACCTGGTGACCAAAATAATCCTCTCATATGACAGAACATCCTCATGGTGTTCAGGTGCACCACCCATTGGGAGCTTTGGTAGACCCCCATCACATATTTTATCACTGGAAAAGGAAAAACATACCAGTTCGGTAAAAAAAATCCATTAGAGGAAAATGAGCATTTTCAGATGCTATCCTCACCATAAGGTGGGTCTTTAGTGCTATGAAACTCATTATATAGATACTAATCTCAAATAATCATTTCAACAAGATATGAGGTCAATTGAATTATTTTCAAAACAATATCAGCCTCATCCTCTGAAACTCGCAAATGCAATTGAGCAAAGAGAGCCATTAAATTATACTCTTCTGAAGATTCTTTCATGGCTTGGGTTATAAGATTCCTTCTCAAAGCATCAAAAATGAAATTCCCCTTATGAGTGGGGTAGGTAATTTCAAAATCAAAATAATTTACGTAAACCACCCAATAACTCTGTAAAAGATTCAAATATTTTTCCAATAATATATAAAATAGATTTTTATGATTAGAATAGATTGTAATCCTTTCTTCAAAAAGATAATTCCACTAAATATTGAGAGAATACATCATGTTAGTGAGCTCAAGATCATGGGTTAGATAGTTTATCTCATATGTCCTAAGCTATCAGGAATCTTAGGCCACTGTGTGATCACCCTAGATTAGAACATATCCCAAATCTGAACCAGATGCATCCAAAAAGACCACATAGCACTGATTAGACTCTAGAAGACTCAAAACATGCAAATAATTCAAAATATTCTTCAATTTAAGAAAATATTTCTGAAATCCCATAAGAACATCACTCCTTATAGAGTGATAGATGACATTGGGGAAGCCAACAATGAGAAATATTTGATAAACCATAGGTAATACCCTACAAAGCCCAAGAATATACGAGTCTTAAAAACATTAGTGGTTTCTCCCATTTCATTAAAACCTTCACCTTCTCAGGATCAACTAAAATATAATGTTCTAAAACCACATGTCCTAAGAACTTCATTTCCCAAATACAAAAGAAATATTTCAATATTTTGGTATAAAGTCAATGATTTCTCAAAATTTTCCGAACCACTCTCAGTTGTTGCACATGATCCTCCTTAGTTTTGGAGTAAACTAATATATCATCCATAAAAACTACCATTAATGGGTTGAAGTACTCTTGGAATATCTTATTCATCAATTAAATAAAAACCATAGGAGCATTGTTTAGACTAAAAGAAATAGCCATATACTTATAATGGGCTTACCTACTCCACAAGGAAGTCTTTGGGATGTCATATTATTTAATTCTCAACTAGTGGTAATGATATTGAAGATCAATCTTCAAAAACCACTTCAACCCCTTCAAATGTTCAAACATATCATCAATTTGAGGCAACAGATACTTGTTCTTTACTGCAACTTGATTAATTTTTCGATAATCAACACAATAGTGAAGTGTCCCATTATCTTTCATTGAATAAAGCACACATGCCACCCAAGATGACACACACAGGCATACAAATCCTTTATATAAAAAATAATACAATTAGGGTTTTAAAAATTTCAATTTATGTAGTGTCATATGATAAGAAGTAATATACACTGGTTGATTACCAAGTACCCAAATCAATGGAAACTTCTACCTTCTAGACTGGTGGAAGGCCCAAAAATTCAGATGGAAACATGTTGGGAAACATGAAAATAACTAGATAGAGATCACTACTCAAGTATTCCTACTCAAATTCAAAATAAAAAACCAATATTAAACTTCCTAACTACATAAAAGAAGGTTTATATCTACTCAACCTCTTGTCCCATTCTCCTTGAAAAACACACCACAACCCATTAGGCACAGTAAAGGAGACCTATCAAAGAATACAATCAAATCAAATATTTTTGGGAAATCAACCAATCCATTACAAAAATTACACCTAAAGGATTCATTTAAAGAACTAGAAAATTTCAATTTAGCTCAATATCTAATAGAGAAAAAAATGCAAGAGGGACATCAGAGACCCTGCTCTCTCTTTGTTCAAAGAGGCATATAAACATCCATCACAAAAGACATAAGATCCATAGGAAGGTTTAGAAAATCTCTAAACAAATTTGATATGAATGATTGGGATGAACATATATTAAATAAAGTAGTCACTAAAAATGAAACTGTGGTGATGGTAATTCTCATTGTCTCTAGACCCACATATGCTTTCTTGGAAGACTCTGAAACCATGTGAAGAAGATTCATTCTAGATGATTGTGGATGAAACACCCTTAATATTTGAAGTATCTAATTAAAATGTACTAAATTTAGGTGTAGAGGATCTTATTCAGCTCTGCGGGGAAGAAAAGATATGGTAAAACATCTACAGGTGTCCTGAGAAACTGTCTGAACCAAAAAGCTTCAGTTCCTTGGTATAATCCCACCGTGAATTCCCAACCTTTACACATTGAAATCAAGTCAATGGGCCTATTATAGAAACCAAAAGAGGTCTTGATGATGGTTTCTATCAAGATATACTATGAGACTCATCCAACATCCTCTTTCCTTTAATATAACTAATAGAACTGCCTATTAGAGTAAAAGGAACTCTGATTAACCCTGAATTAACATCTAGGTCCAGATCATCCATCAATTCTCTATCTATAACATTAGAATAATAAGTGAGATTCTACTTAAAAAACCTCAGATCAAATATCAGGGTTACATACCATCATGAATCTTCATGCCTTTTGTTTCTCATTTTTTACAACCTTGATAGAAAACTTTGGAAGTTTAGCAAAATGTTTCGAATATCAAGTCACAGTCTGGTCACTCTGTTGAAGGTTGAGAAACTCCATAGAATTTTACAAAACCATTGAATCTGGATAGAATTATTCTGTAAATATGGATATGAAATATTTTCACTTCAAACCTACATGAAAATTCTCTATGACCATTAAATCCAACCACCTCCTACCAGGACCTTCATGTTTAAAGGTAACATACTTCACCTTTATAGCTTTTGGTGTTTCCAAGAAATCATAAAGAAATTAAATAATTTTAATCCAATCCTCTTCCCCTTTAGGATCATTCAAGCCTTGGAAAGATGGTGTTTTCTAGTGAAGAAACTCTTGGGAATGATCTCAAGATTCATCTCTTTGAGGTTTCACAACTGGAACCTGAATGAAAACAGGTGGAGGAACATGTCCAAAATATTAGATGATACGCACCATTATCTCAATGATGTTATGATAAATTGGAGGGTTCACTTTTCATGGTTCATTGAGAGCTCCCTCATGATGTCTTTTCAAACATCTTCTCAGAGGCATAGTACTACACAATATCAATAGGCAACAGAAAAACATCATCAAAGATACTCAAGTCACATAATCCATCAATAGATAGAGGAATATCAATTCCATAAAAAAAATTCAACTTTTTAGGATTTCAAAACACTCAGATAAAATTGAGAAAATACTAGAATCAGATCAATTTATTCCTCAAGGACACATTTTCTAATCACCCATGGCGACTTAAGGCTTGTTATCATAAGAGATGGACAAACAATCACTTGAAACTACTCCTTAAGTTTTGAAAATCCTACCTCATGTATACTAGAAATACCAAACTAAATATTAATATCAAGGAAAGATGGTCAACCAAAACCACTAATACATATTTTTCACGAACCATCCCAGAATACTCTGGTACACCGGTACCCAAAATGCATCTAACATAGACCAAAGAGAATCTCCGATATCCACGGGTTATCGACAAGCACCTGGAATCAACAAGAAGTCAGAGGGGATTATTTTTCCACATGAATGATAAAATAGTGGAAGTTAAATAAATAAAAGTTGGTATTCCAAACACTACCCAAGAATAAATTACCACAAACAGTTAGATATACTAAAAAAAAAACATCATCTAAATACAAGATCTCCGAATTATTTTTTAATAAGAAGACCATAGCTCTACCAATCACCATCATCAATCCAATTCCCATTATCAGGAACACCCACCACCCTAAAGTGGAACTTTCCCATTTACCAGATCTAGTATAATAAGATCTCTAAAAGCTCAAAGGAAAAAGTTGGGTGTGAGAAAAATAACCCAGTAGGGTCTCACCAAGTGTTCCATAAGTAGTTCCAATATAATAAATAATTAATTCTATAACTTAAATAAATGAATGCATGTTATAGGATTTCATATTTTCAGTGAAAAATGATTTCAAAATAAATAGATGGAAAATATATCAAAATAGGATTAAATGATTTTTTTTCATAAAACTAGAAAGGACATGAAGAAACTAGTTCTATAATCACTTTATGTAATAATCAAATAAAACCTGAGAAACATGTACATAATCCCTACAGTTTTTTAGTTCCAGACTATAGGATCCTCACAAATATTAGTCAATCATCCTAGATCAGTGGGTGTGAACACGTCCCTAGTCTTAGAACATCAGGATAGAGTCAATTCACACCTCATCAAGGGAAATCATGCTGATCTAGGTTTAGTTAGATTTGTCATAATCAATCTATTGCTAGGGAGTCAGAGTCCTAGTATTCTTTCCTAATTTCCCACTACCTACCCAAGATCACATGTTCTTTTAATCAATCAATCATAGGAAATTTATTTATTTAAAATCAATTCATCAATAAAAGTTTAAAATCCCAATTTCAAGCTCAAAATTCCATTTTAAGTTCAAAACCAAAAATAGGGGTTTTTATCAGGTTCATACCATTCAAAATCAACTGCCATTTTAAGCCATTTTTCTCAAGAATCAACATCAATAGGCCATATTTTATCAGATCATAATATATTTTGAAATCCATTAAAGATATTTTATTATTTCACAAATCTCATGCCTTTGAAATCAATCATCAAATCGTCACAATTTGAGGTTTAGAGAAAATATTGAAAAGAAATTTCAAATCAAGAACAAAAATCATGGTTTCAATTGTTAGGGAAACAATTATAAAACCACATACCTTTAATAATATTTTTAATAAATAAAACACCTAAAATGAAAATTCTAATGAATATTATAAGGCATATAAGATTAAGGATGAATCCCTAAAAATAGAACCCATCAGATCAAGGTTCTAATCCATCAACATTAAGAGGAAGTTTCACTCTCAAAGTGGGTATAATAAAAAATATAGAATTATACATGAGGGAAGATTCACTTACCATATAGTGATCAAAATCATCAACCAACACATAAATTTGAGAAAAATGGTTTTTGGAGGAGCCAAAATGCCTTCCTAGAACATAGAAAAAACAAAATGTTGGATAATGTATGAGTAAGAGTCAAATGGGATAATAAAAAGGGGTTTTTTTCATTTGAATATTTGTAAAGCACATGCCACACCATATGCCCCCATTGCTATTATGTAGAATGGTAAAAATAACCTTGACCACAGTGCAGTCTCCCTATACCAAGTCACAACCCCTCCCGGTCAACTGGCCTCCTAAAAACACATTGCAAACCTCTCTTGATCTAAATTAAATTGGGAAAGGATATGGTGGAACACAAGCATGACACTGTATCTCCCCTTAAAATGGAATATGAACCCCGAATAACCTCTATACTATAGCTCTCCTCTACATCACAACCTTGCCAAATTTAGAAGAGGCTTAAAAAATCCCTATATTGTAGTCTGGTGGTCCATGCCAAAGCTATTCCAAAATAGGTAGTAGTGTCAGAATGTGCCACATGGGGCTCCACGACGCAGCCTATTTCCCATGCCATAGTCTGACGCAAATTTAAAGAGACCTCCAATTCTACTACCGAGGTCTCTATGTTGTAGCTGATCCCCCACACTATAGCCATAAACACTCCACAACATAACCCCTTAGCTTCATGTCATATCCCCCTACAATACTCTATAATAACCTAGATACTACCCAAAACACATTGACCTATACCCAAACAAAAATATAATCAATGAAAAAGTAATATGTATTGCCTAAAAGTGGTAATAGGATGTTACAATTATGTTATGTTGAAATAATCATTGATATATCAATTTTTACCCTTACTAAGCATCTGAGCTTACCCTTTATTTTGTTTTCATTTCCCCATGATATGAATAAAAGTTTTAAGTGTGACTTGTCTATGAAGGGTGATAGTTATGAAGAACTAATTGGGAGATGATTTATATTTTTTATGAACAAGTTTTTTATTTTTCGATGTTTTTGAAAACTATAAACCTTTAGGATTCTCACTTGGATCGTAATGTTATGTAATGAATATTCATCTAATAAGATGTAATATTTATGCATGAAAAGTTTGGGTCAATATAATAAAAATTCTTTATTAAGATATATTTTAAGCTTTATATATTTATGAGTATTATAATCAATGATGTAGAAACTCTTTGCAACATATACAACCTACAAAACTTCATCAATTCTCTCCTTAATTTTAAATTACATTATTATTATATAATTTTTAAAGTATACATTTGATATCATACACCTTCCAAAATCAATGAATTTATTTCTATAAAGTTAATAACGTAAATAAAAATTACATGGTGTTTTTAAACCCCTTTACTTCTCAATTAATTCCATTCCATGGAAAAATTATCTCTTATTCTTGGAACTACCTTTCGGTTTCAATTAACTTGACTGGATATTTGAAGAAACTTAATTTGAAATTTTAATTAACTATTTCTTCATCTAATTTAAACTTTTAACCACTTTTAATATTAATATAACACCAGATCCTAGACATCATATGTTATGTTAATTTATTCTCAATACTTTGAGAAATATGGTAAACAATTTTTGTACACATTCATATTATTAGAACCATTCCAACAATAAAAAAATGAATTTCATATCCAACTTTTCTATTTAGGGTTTGTGGTTTGGTATGATTTGGTAATTTTTATTCGAGTCTATAGTTTTTAAAGGGAGTCTGTAAGGGTTCCCACTAGACCTATTAAATTGAATTTTTTCAGAAATAAAAAAAATGGATTGAGAAGAATTCTATAGCTAGAACAAGCCTTAATGAAACCCTCAGTCTCTCCATGTTATTAACATATCCAATAATATAGAATATATGAGAGAAGATTGAAATTATTATCAAGTTGGAATAAGAAAAAGTAACACAAGAGTGGGGTGAATTGTGTATTTTTGATAATCTTCCACAATTATTACTTTTGACTCCCTTTGATATTGATGTAGATATGCAGAGCTTTCTTCTTTAATGAGATTGAGCAGCAGATAAATAGAAAGAAATAACACAAAAAATTTATATTGGTTCGGGGCATAAAGATCCCATAGTCCACTCCACCAACATTTTCTTTATGAGATTAGTGAATTTCACTAGAATGGTCCTCTTATCACAAGACCACAAATACACAACTGAGTGTAGGTAGTTAAAACCTTTACAATAATGTGAAATAAAGACTTCTGGTTCTTTTATAGGGAACTGGTTATCCACAACTTAGTACTAGAAGCTGACACTTCACCACAACTAAGTACGACCATTCAAAAATCTAATAAATCCAAAGAGTTTGATTTTGATGGTTTAGGTTGATCTTCACAGTTACAATAGCAGCAACTGATAGTAAATGGATCTTCTTTTTCAGAAATGAATGTCTTCAAGAAAGAGTAATTTTGAAGGAATCCTGGTTGCAAATGATCTTCACAAAGGTATAGAAACAAAAATCAATTAATTGATTGATTATGTCTCTATAGTGTAGCTATTCAAGGTAGACAATATAAATAATCTTTTTAGTGTATAGCCACAGTGATTTCAAATATTATTCTCACAAGATGTTTTTGAAACATGTATCACCTGTAACACCTTTTTATATTTTTAAGAGTACTTTGATCATATAAATAGCTCTATTTCAGTTGAGTATATCCATAAAAGATGCCTAATAGATCGCTGATATTCAAATCAAAAATAGTCTAGGGGAGTTGTAACTTCCCTTAAGGATATGAGTGATTTTCTCCGTTGAATACGTTTCTTTGAATCGATCATAACGTGTATTTGAAATAGATTTTAATATTCCTGATATTATATCAAGACTGTTGCACAAATATCAAAGAAAAATGCCACATTAAAACTTTTCCATTGAATAGTTTAATTGCGTAGCATAGGGTTCCTTTACATAACATAGGGTTCCTACCAATGTATGGTTATCAAACCATACTTTCATCTTTTTAACATAGAGATCAAAGTAACACAGGGATGATAATCCACACATTCATCCTTTTTAGCAAAAAAAATCAAACATAACATTGATTAACCATATGTTCAATTTTCTAAATGTAGGGTATGAACAATAATTCTTGGCTCTAATATAGGGTAGATATTCTATATGTTTTCCACTTATCCAAATGTAGTTTTTCTAATCCATATGAAAAATATTCAGCATTGGGTTGGTGATTAATATGAAAAATGTTCAGCGTAGCATAGGGATAATGATCCATATGTTTATTTACCTAATATAGGGTTTGAATAATGTTTCCATAACACATCCCATAGCTTTACATTCCGTAAAAGATATAAATAAAAAACATGATATAAAATCCTAGAACATACATAACGAAACTTCATCAGAAAACAAATAAGGGTATTTGTGGGAATCAAAATCAACATATATTACATAGTATTTTTGAGAAAATACATTTCAAATAATCTCCCCCCTTTTTGATGATCATAAAACCCATAATAAAATAAATTTTAAAGTAACTTACAAAAAATATAGGATTTGTAAATAGGAAAAAGTCATAACAAAATATTTTGATTTCACAGTATTATTTCAATTAAAGAAAATAGATACTTGAAAATTGAAAATGTTTTGTTTACCAACTTTTTTATTTTCTCCCCCTTTAAAAGAGAATAGAATAAAAGTATGAAAATTGTTTTTGTTATCAAATATTGTAAGATATTCTCCCCCAAAAATATTTTCTCCTAAAAATGAAATGTTGTGGTTCTAAAATATTCTCCCACTTTTTATGATACCAAAAAGAAATTTTTGAAGGAATAAATGATATAAACCATATTTAATGTAGTAATAAATTATAAATTAATGTTATAATGCACTATTAGAGAAATAAGATATGTGATTTGGAAGTAAAAATTTGAACATAAATAACAAAATAAAGAAAGAAATATAGAATGGAAAAGTATAAAAGTAAAGTAAAGTAAAGTTAAAATAAGATCAAATGTTTGAAAAATAATGAGTATGGCCCAAAATAAACTTAATACTATTGAAAATGAGGGGCTTAGATCTGATTAGTTTCATTGGTCAAAATCTCCCTGGGTAGCAGTTTCTGCAGCTGGATGAGGAATGATCTTAACAACACTATGAATTTCAAGCAGCTTCACCAAAAGACTCTGAAAATGGTTATTGAAGACATCTGTCCATTGCTCTAGTGGCTTCCTTGAATCTTGTCCTGTCTTCAATATTTCCACTAGATTCACCTTAATGAACTCATTCACAAATTCTTCATATTGAAAAAAGGATTTAAATCTATCTATGACTTGATAAATAACTGGTCCTAACCAGGATTCATTAGAGGTCAGCTGACTAATTAAGTCTCACTGATTTTCCAAAAGTACATTCAAAGGAGTACTGTCACACTAGAGAGTGTGCACCCTGTTATTTAATTCTGCCATTATAGTAGTTATTTCTTAATATATTCTTATCATGCTAGGATAATTTGGTTGAGGTATAGAGGTTTATTCCTGATGACTATCCTTGAGATATTGAAATTATTCTCCCAACATAATATTCAACTCATCAAAATCATACTTATTTACAGATTCATCTTTCAAATATATGAATTCTCTGCCTAAAGAAGTTATTATCTCTTCCAAATCTCCCATAGAAACCAAATTTTCTTGAACATCTTTGAGTTGAGTTTGAAGGGATTCAAACTCATCTCTTGGAAGAGTTGAACTTCTAAGATCCTCAAATTTATTCTTATCATCTTCTAAATATTATCTCAAAGACAAGTTTTGGCTCTCTAAACACATTCACTTCTGAATCAAAGCTTCATCATAAGAGTCAGAATACTCTGGAGTAATGTTCCTTGGAGGTTGAACACCCTATACCATAGCCAAACTTGGCTCTACATGTCCTTATGATATGCCTCTCAATACAGATCCTTCTACAACAATAAAATCAAGAGAAAAAAGTGAAAGATTTTCAGGGTCAGGACATCTTTCCTATGATCTTCTTCTCTATGAGCCTCATGCTCAACATTTTAAACAATTTGATCCTCACAATCAATATTATTAGATGCTTGATCCAACTACTCAAGATTTTAAGCTGTATATACTCTTGATGTCTCATAAAAATTCACAAAAATTCTTCTTCTTTGATGAATAATTTCTTCAGGTATTGATTCGGCCTTTTCATCTAGCCTTGGTCATATAGAACCAACATATGGAATCATCCTCTTCCCCCCTGAGCATCATCCATCAACTTCTGTTGTTGTTCATCTCCAACAGGCAAAAGACTATTTCAAGATTTTCTCCAAACATATCCCAATTTTTTATAGTCCAGGCATTTGGAATGTTAGCATGATGACATCTATATACGATAGTCATATTTTGGATTTTTACTTTTTTTAGAAATAAAAGGGAAAAGATTATTCCATAGGGATAGTAACCCATCTTTGATTCTTTGTGACAACAATTACTTAAATTAATCATCATTAAATGAGGGGAATTGAAATTAATCTGTTTCAAAAATAGGAACAGAACATACATGTCTGAGTATAAAACTTTATCTGACTGATCTATTCTCAGCAAAATTAAAATTTGAATAAAATTCATAAATACTTTTGTATCAGGACCAAGGTCTTTGGTCATCACTTTCTTGATTGTTCTTGTTTCAAACCAAGAAAACATAATTTCCTATTACTTATACTCTTTTTCAAAAATATTCCTTAAATCGAAATGAAACTCTCCCTCATGGGGATAGCACAACAGCTTAGCTATATTCATCTAAGAAAGAGAAAATTCATCATCGTTAATCATAGAAACTATACAATCTTCATTGATTCCAAAACTAAACTCAGATTTTATAAAGAATTAGTTTACTTCTATGTTGAACATCAGAGGAGAGTTACCATCTCTGAAATCAAAATCTAGTCCTTGAAATCTAATCATTTTCTTTAATAAAAGATCTGTTTCATTTAAATACTCAAAATTGATCACCTTACCTTGAAGAAATCTGAAATAATTCATTGGTGGGTAAACATATAGACCCAAATCAATATCTTCAGGTCTTCCCAATGTTTCCATTTCTAAAGGTTCAAGGTTTGAGAGTCTGAAGGATTAGGGTTTTGGTAAACTAGAAAGACAGAGGCTCTGTATACTGAAGGGTCGTGAAGGTGAAGAGTGGGATAAGGAAGATGATTTTCTCATACCAATTGAGAATTTAATCATTACTTTTTAATTTGAAAATAAAAATAAAAAGAAGATGAAATGAAATTATTTTTAAATCTAATCAATACGTAACCGATCAAAATAAAGAGAAATAAATAATTAAAACATATAGCTTAATTAAAATAAAAATAGATTAAGAATAAAATAAATTAATAAACATTAATTTAAAATTAAATATTCCTAACTCCCCCATAATGAAATCAAAACTTACATTGTGAAGTGGTTTAGTAAAAATATCAGCTAATTGATATTCATTAATAACAAATTTTAAAGATATGTCCTTTTTAATAACATGATCTCTAAAAAAATGATGCCTTATATCAATATGTTTAGTCCTAAAATGAAATATAATATTTTTTTGATATATTTATGGAACTATAATTATCACATAAAATAGTTATACTATTAAAATTTAGTCTAAAGTCCAGTAGTATGTTTTTAATTCACAATACTTGTGCACAACAACTTCCAGTAGAATCATATTATTCCTTGGCTGTTGACAGAGAAACTACGTTTTGTTTCTTACTTGACCATGATACTAAAGATTTTACTAAAAAGTGACTGGTTCCTCAGATGCTTTTTTTATCTAATCTATAACCACCAAAATCAGTATCTAAATATGAAATTAAATTAAAATCAGAAGTTTTGGGGGCTAAAGAAGATATTGAAAAATAGTTCCTTTTAAGTATCTCAAAGTTCTTTTTACACTAGTAAAATGGCTTTCTTTTAGGTTTGAATCAAATATAGCATATAAACATACAAAAAACATATTTTCTGGTCTGCTAGTAGTAAGATATAACAAACTACCAATCATACCTCTATATAAATTATTGTCAACTGGTTTTTTAACTTCATCCAAATCAAGTTTTATCTTAGAACACGTAGGAGTTGTGTATTTATTTATGTTCTCAAGTCCAAATTTTTTCAATAAATCAATAATATATTTACATTGATTTAAAATATTTTCATAATATTTTTGATAAATCTGAAATCCTAAAAATAAATTCAATTCTCCCATCATATTCATTTCAAAATATTTTTTCATTAGTTCTGAAAAATCATTATAATGATTTTTATTTTTTGAACCAAAAATAACATCAACATAAATTTTTACTAATAAAATATTAGAAAAAACAATTTTATTAAAGTGTTGGATCTTACAATACAATAATAAATCTATTTTTCAAAATAAAAGAACTTAATCTTTTATACCAAGCTCTAGGTGATTTACCAAGCCCATAGAGAGCTTTAGTAAGTTTTAAAATAGAATTTGGTTTTTGAGGGTTTTCAAATCCATGAGATTGATCAACATAAAATTCCTCCATTAAATATCCATTTAAAAATTAATATTTAACATCCATATGATATAATTTAAAATTCATATTAGATATATAAGTTAAAAGGATTCTAATGGATTTAAATATAGCTAGAGGGGAAAAGGTTTCATCATAATATATACATTCTTCCTGGTTATATCCTTTAGCTACTAATCTGAATTTATTTCTAGATATTATACCTTGATCATCCTGTTTATTTCTAAAGGCCCATTTGGATCCTATTACTAGATAATTGGATTATCTTTCTACTAATGCCCAAACTTCATTTCTTTTGAATTTGTTTAGTTCTTCCTGCATTGATAACATAAAACTCTCATATTCTAAGGATTCCTCAATGGATTTAGGTTCTAGCTGAGATAGAAAGGAAAACAATTTAGCTAGGTTTCTTACATTTCTTCTAGTTCTAATTCTGATATCTAGGTCACCTATAACAGTTTCTAAAGGACGATTATTTTGGGTTATAAACTATCTAGGAAAGACACTTTTAGGTTCTTTAGTTTCATGTTCTTCTAAACTGGACAAAATTTTATTAATATCATTTTCAAAATCATATTTAGGGGTTTCAAGTCTCATGTTATCAAATGAATTAGTAACTTCATCTGTTTTATCATTCTATTTAATGAAAGGGTCAATTTCATCAAACTTCACATGAACTGATTCTTCAATAATCCTTGATTTTTTATTAAAAATTATATAGGCTTTAGAGGTAGTAGAATATCCTAAAAATATTCCTTCATTATATTTGGGATCGATCTTATTAAGGTTTTCCTTAGTATTCAAGATATAAAACATGCATCCAAAAACATTAAAGTACTTTACTTTAGGTTTTTTGTTATTACAAATTTCATAGGGTGCCCTTTTAAAAATATACCTTATTAAAACTCTATTAATGATATAGAAAGATGTGCTTATAACTTCTGCCCAAAAATAGGTAGGAATATTGTATTCATTCAACATTGTCCTTTCTATTTCATGAATATTTCTATTTCTTCTTTCCACAATTCCATTTTGTTGAGGTGTTCTTGGTGAAGAGAAGTTGTGTTTAATACCTAGGTTTAAACATAAAGAATTAATTTCTTATTTTTAAAACTCTCCACCATGATCACTTCTCAATATAATTATTTTCAAACCTTTTTATTTTTTATTTTTTTTGCAAAAGCTTTCAAAAATAGTGTAAACTTCAATTTTGAGTGTTAAAAAATAAACCCAAGTAAATCAAGAATAATCATAAACTAAAACATAAACATATAATTTACCAAAAAAACATTCTACTCATGATGGTCTAAACAAATCCATAAGGATAAGTTCTAATGATTTAGATGTAGCAATCTTTTAAATAGTTTTGAAAGAATATTTGTGTTGTTTACCAATTTGGCATGCATCATAGAATCATTCATTGACAAACTTAAGACTTGGAAAATAAAAAACTAAATCTTTCTTAGATAATTTATTTAAAGAAAATATATTACAATGTCCAAGCCTTCTATGAAAAATCCATTACTCATTTTTCATAGTAGTTAAACAATTCACTTTTTGTTTACACAACGAATTTGAATCTAAAGTATAGACATTATCAGTTATAATTTATCTAAATTTAAGTAGTTTATATTTGAAAACTGGGTAGGAATTGTTGGAAAAATATATAAAAAAACCATCATCATAAGTTTTAGAAATACTTACCGAAGTGTACTTTATCCCTTGCACATACAATAATTTGTTGATTGAGACAGTCCATGGATCTCCAATAGTTCCAACTCCAATAATATTTTATTTTCCATTGTCACCAAAGGTGACTAGACCTCTATTAATTAGAGTTAGTGTATAGAAGTTTGATGAGTCTCCACTCATGTTCCTGGAACAACCACTATCCATGTATCATATATAATTTTTATTCTTGTGTCCTTTTTCCTACAAAGGCATTTAAATAAAACATTGTTTTGGTACCCATATTTTCTTGGGTCCAGTTGTATCAGCGAGTAATGATCTAGGAATCCAAATTTTCTTTATTTTTTTATAATTTATATCACTTGCTTCAGAAAAAATTTTATAAATAAAAGATCATTTAATACCATTAATTTGAGGATTTTTAAATAAAAATTATTAGTAAAATGACCTTTTGTTCCACAATAATAATAGTTACCATTTTTTGAATTTGACACAAGATAATTTTTATACAATTTTGATTTTTCACCCTTGATTCATATTACAAATGTTTTTCTTTTATTGACATTCTTTCAGAGAATCTAATTTACACGTTTTCTCCTTTGGTAAAAGTAATTGCAACACTTTTATAAGATTTTACTTTATCCTACAATTCTTTAATCCTTTTTCCATGATCAATATAGTTTGTTGTTGATGAGTTGAATTTTTTCACTAATTCTTGATATTGTTTTAGAAGAGTATCTCATTCACATAAAACAGAATTATGAATATTTTTCAATGATTTATTATTCTTTATTAAATAATCATATTTTATTCTTTCATATTATAGCAGGTAGCTAGTTTACTATTTAAGAAACTACCAGTATCAAAATCAGAGGAGTAATAGGATTGAACCTCTTCTTCTTCCTTTTCGATAAAGCACATATTAGCTTTTAGATTTTGTGGCTCTTTCTCTAAATCATATTTTGAAGAGATGCTGGAGTCTTCAGATACAGTCTATATAGCTTTTATTTCTATTGTTCATTTATGCTCATAATCAGCATTCTTCTGATATTTATTTTCTGGAATTTTCTATTCTTCTTTCAATTGGGGGAAATCGGGTTTTATTTGACCCAATTTTTTGTATTCATAGCATTGAAATTCTCTAGGTTCTTTCTCATCCTTCTTGAAATATTTTCTAAAGACTCTTTTATTTTTTTAGAATTTATGGAACTTTCTAGATAGCTGATCCAATTCTATTTCAGAATATAAGGAATCTGAATTTTTTTCTGCTTTAACTTCTTGATTTGTTTTTTGATCACGCTTCTAAAATGTCACTTTGAGAGAAGTATTTCCCCTTTTTTACTAAAAACTTATAATCTTTATCTTCAGCTTGCATTTATTCTTCATATATCGTCATATTTCCAATCAATTCTTTCATTGCCAAATTATTGACAGGAGATGATTATCGAATAACAGAGATATTCCATTCCATTTTAAGGGTAGTACTCTAACTACATTCAAAACTTAATCTGATTGAATGATAGGATCTCTTAAGGCAATAACATTATTAACAATATTTATTATCCTTCC
This sequence comes from Viscum album, assembly GCA_963277665.1. Classification (NCBI taxonomy): domain Eukaryota; kingdom Viridiplantae; phylum Streptophyta; class Magnoliopsida; order Santalales; family Viscaceae; genus Viscum; species Viscum album. Next base: position 1,791,032,460 of record OY728158.1, read on the forward strand.
ATTTATTTGTGTGATTCTTTCACCATCGAACATTCTAAATGTGTCAAATTTTAGCTTAGCAATTGCATATCTCATTTGTTTGATATTATCTATTCCTTCATAATCAACTACAATAGTTTGACACATCCCATAGGCAGTAAGACATTGTGATATATGATTAAACTCATCTAGTCCAAGTCCACAGGTAATATGATTCATTATTTTTGAATTAATGTCATATTCATTTTCTGTTTTAGTAATCCAAGTCTCTGGATTTTTATAAATCACATAGGGAGTGATTATCTTTGAATTGACATTGAATCAAAGATTCTTTAGATAGATAATCATTTGTGATTTCCAACATCTATAATTTTCTCCATTAATGTATGAATCACATAGCATAGACATACCTTCTCCTGGATCAAACATTTTTATCTTCTTTATATAGACCCTATGCTCTTTAGCTTTCTCTAGATTTATCCCAAAAGTTCTCCTTTGATACCAATTGTTAGGTCGGAATAATAAAAAGTAACACAAGTGTAGGGTGACTTGTGTCTATTAGATAATCTTCCACAATTCTTGCTTTTCAATCCCTTTGATATTGATGTAGATATGCAGCATTTTCTTCTGTAATGAGGATGAGCAACGGATAAACAGAAATAAAGAACATAAGAAATTTATAGTGGTTCGGGGCACAAAGATCACCTAGTCCACTCCGCCAATGTTCTCTCTATGAGCTTGGTGAATCTAAATAGATTTTTAATCTTATCACATGACCAAAAATCCACAACTAAGTGCAGGTATTTGACATCTTTACAATAAGGCGAAATATAGCCTTTTGGTTTGTTTACACTGAACTAGTTATCCACATCTTAGTACAAGAAGCTGACACTTCACCAAAAATGAGTATAAAAATTCAAAACTTTAATAAATCAAAAGAGTTTGATTTGATGGTTCAGGTTGATCTTCATAGTTTCAGCAGTGTCAATCAATAATAAATGGATCTTCTTCTTCTTCATAAATGACAGTATCCAAGAAAGAGTAATTCTGAAGCGATCTTGATTGTAAATGATCTTCACAAAGGTATAACAACAAACATAAATTGATAGTTCAATTATGTCTCTATAGTGTATCTCTTCAGGGAAGACAATATAATTGATCTTCTTAGTATATAGCCATAGTTGTTTGAAAGATTATTCTCTCAAGATGTTTTTGAAACACGTATCACCTGTAACACCTTTATATATTTTTAATAATGAACTAATCATATAAATAGATCTCTTTCGGTTGAGCAGATCCACAAAAGATGCCTAATAAATTACTAATATCCAAATAAAAAATAGTCAAGGGGAGCTATAACTTCCCTTAAGAATAGGAGTTATTTTCTCCATTGAATAATTTTCTTTGAATCGATCATAACATGTATTTGATATAGATTTGAATCCTCTAGAGATTCTATCAAACCATTACACAAATCTCTGATAAAAATGACACATTAAAATATTTTATTTGAATAGCCCAATTTAGGGTTCAACTATGTATCATATGGTTTCTTTACATAGCATAGGGATCCTACCAATGTATGGTTCCCAAACCATACTTTCATTTGTGTAATGTAGAAATCAAAGTAATGTAGGGATGATGATCCAAAAATTCATCCTTTTTAGCATAAAAAGTCAAACATAGCATTGGTTAACCATACGTTCAATTTACCAAATGTTGGGTATGAACAGTAATTCTAGGCTCCAATGTTGGGTAGATATTCCATACATTTTCAACTTCTTCGAACATAGGGTTGCTGATCCATATGCAAAATATTCAGCATAGGGTTGGCGATCCATACTCAATCCATTCAACGTAGCATAGGGATAATGATCCATATGTTCATTTACCGAATGTAGTTTTTGAATAGTGTTTTCATAACACATCCCGTAGATTTTCATTCCATCAAATATATAAATAAAAATTATGATATAAAATCTAGAAACATACTTAATGAAACTTTATTAGAAAAAAACAAAGGTATTTATGAACATCAAAATCAACATATATTATAGAGTATTATTAAGAAAATACATGCCCAACAAGTACTATGGTCATCCTATATCTAATTTCATTGAAACCTTGAATGAATCCTTTTATGCTAATAATAAAAATTTAGATGCACTTATTGAATGGCTTCAAAATTCGGATACTCAATAAGGTATTTCTATACCACCTATAATTTTTCCATTTACTTACTTATGAATAATCCTTATGTCTATATACCAATATAAATAGATGTTTACATTTAGATTCTAATTTCTATAAGTTTTATATAAAAGTAAATTTATATGATGATGATGTAATTTATCTATAAAAAATGATTTTATCAGATGAGTATCATGATTTATATTTATTTAATAAGGACTTTTATTAAATTTCATCCCACTAAAATGATGCCCCCTTTAGAATCCTTGTTATCCTTTAATGGGAAAATATCCATATTTTAATAATCTTATGGTCTATTTATAATTTCTCCCATCACTTAGATATTTATGTAGGCCATCATGATAGTATTATCATATATGACTCTTTGATAGTTGAGAATGAAACCCCTTACCAAATACATCATGTGGACAAACTCAACTCTATACCCTCGGTATCCTAATCCTATTAGGATCTCCCAGCTAAGTTTAACCCAAATAAATTGATAAAATGGGAACCAAATCCTACTAGGGTCACTATTAATTACTTTCTTTACACACAATAATCATAGGGCACCCATCATTAGCATAACCTGGTTGGATGATTGAGGTCTTGATAAGTGATTTCTTTGGAAATAATGTTGCGTCTAGTAATTTTTGAAGGGGATTTAATCCCCCCATCTTATCTCATGTATTTATTTTAAAAGTATGTATGATCCTTATTATTTAGTTTGGAATCGTATTCCTTCCACCAAATCAATATGTTTAAAATAAATTGATGTTTAAATCTTTATAAAATACATAGCTTTTGTTTTTAACCCAAATTAAAATCCAAATATATTTATTCACATCCAAATGAATATCATGAATAAGGTATATGAAACCTATTCATGTAAAATATTAGAATCATTTTAAACCAACAATCAATATAAGACTATGTTTGGAGTGATGGATAGGAAAACCAACTTTTCTAAACAAGGCATAAGCCTCGAGGTTAGTGAGCAGTCCGGATAAAATTCCTTATACCTAAGGAAACTTTACTCAATAGGGATCTCAATTATCTCATATTTCTAACATGTAATATGTGTATTCTATAATAAACCTTTAATTAAAGCTCATACAAACAATATTCAAGGTAAAACAAAACCAAATCAATTATCATAACATGCATGCTTAGATGCATGTATGACTACTCATAGATTCAGTTTAAAACTATAAACTGAAGCATACATCCATTGATAATATAATAATTATATTAATGAATATAATAGGGAATAAACTAAAAATGAACAATTCATATATTTTAACATGAGATAAACTATCTATGAAAAATTCATAAACAAAGAGATTATTAACACTCTAAATTTAGACATGAATTATGGGAATTACATAATTAAATAAATATAACAAATTTATATTTATTACCCATATGATATAAACATCATATTCCAATTATATTATTTAAACAATTTATATAATCTAAATATCACATATTTAATATTATTTTAACCTAATCATATCAATTATAAAAAATAATTTTGATTAGGTTTAAATAATTTCTCAAATAAGGTTGTTTATTTTGAACAATTCAAATTAATAATTATGAAAAATTTATAATATTAAATATAAATTCTTTTATATTTTTTATTTATTTTGTAATTGATAAACACATTATAACTTATTCTTATAATTTCCACATAACCATTTTATATTAAAATTACAAGGCAATACCTATAATTTAAAATGGTATTTAATAATAATAATAATTAATTTTTATATTTATTTAATAAAAATTTCACAAATAATTAATTAATTAATTATAAAAAATTTATAATTAATTAATTTATAAACATTTTATAAATTATGTAAATATCTCCAAATACATTTTTCTATAATTTATAAATAGTTTATAAATTATATGATTCAATTAATAATTGAAATTTAGAAGAATAAAATATTTCTAGCATATCATTTTTAACGATATAGTCATATCATAATAAATGAATGATAAGACATGATGTAATTTAAACTATATCAATTGTAATTTATGATTTATAATCTAGATTTTATAACATAAAACCAATGTTAGTTGAATTATGTAATATTAAATTTGTGTCACAACTATATCTCATTTTATTATTGGCCTTTATAACATTAACTTTTCACACTGTGATATTAACTCAGCACTTAGTGTCCCATGTAACATTAATCTGGTGCTTATTTCTCAATTATAAGTAGTGATATTAGGCTCATCAATTGGGATGTCATTTTTAATGATATATATTATATTGTAATGATGACATGATGCTCAATTATTGTCAATATGAATAATTCATATCATTTTTATCATACACTATGACATCCCATATCATACACTATGATATTTTAAAAACTATAGGAATTGAACTATGTCACCAACTATGATATCTCATATCATTAATCATGAATTTATCACAACTTATGATATCCAATTCTATATATACAGTCATAAAACAATGTATCAATCATTATTTATAATAAAAAATATGATATTTATTATAATAGAAATTTTATTCATTTTCAAACATTATTTCAAGTATCAAGAGACACAATGAATATCTAATATAACTGATGGATTTATAAGGATGAAACAATATTTGTTCTATGAACCAAAAGATATTAAAAACCATAAATCCCAAGATCAACCATGTATAAAACTAAAACCATGTATAAATATAAATGAAGAACTCATTTATTCCTTAAATCATATATGGTAGAGCCTTCATCATCAATCACATTCTTAATGAAGATCACTAAGAGGAAGGAATCAGACTCCATCCTCGAAGTTGTATCTGAATCACCCAACTTCTTGGGTAAGACCCTCATTTCTTCCATGATATACCAATATCTCATAATGGAAATAAAGTAAGAGGTGAGAGAAATGGAAGGAATTAGAAGTGGCATAGACAGGCTCGAACCAACCCATCTTTATAGAAATATCCTTCTTGTATAGACCACATGTATTATCCGCAAGTGATCATGAATTTACTCACATGTTACAAAATATATGATTTATGCATGTGGTTTCAAATCATTTTTAACCCCATGATCAAACATGAATTCATCATATGAATATATTATAATCCTCCATAAATTACATGTACTAAGGATAACATATATAGAAAATAATTTCAAAATTAATGTTTAATTTTCTACTTCCTTTGATAATCTTCAAATATTATCCATGCATATCAAAGTACTTATGATATAAACATATCTAATATCATGGTATGGTAAATGTAGTAGTGATATAGTATCCTATATCATTTTGATGATATACCCTCAGGGAATAAAATATGCCTTTTCTTCATATAAATCATATAATATGATGTCCCTTATATCATCTAATATGATATACCCTTAATTCATTATATAGATATTGGATTTAGTTCATTTATTTATTATAAACTCCATCTAAATTAATTTACATGTATTATCCTTAGAAACTTCTACAAAAATTATCCTTCATGTTAACATTTTAAACAATATAGAGATAACAATTCCAAAACCATTCCTAATCTCCTCTAAAATTTGGGAAATCCTCTCATGTCAATAACCCCAAATTGAACTTCATATAATCTTTACAAGGAAGAAAATATGACTTGAAAAATTGAATACATGAGAGAGAAACACATTTCCATGAACCCCTTTGATGATGATACCATTTGGTGGACATATGATTGGAATAATGAACACTTTATGGGATTGGGGGTCTATTTTCCAAACCATATTTTTTTGATAGAGATGGATTGACTCCAAAATAAAATTGATGCATCTCAAACACTACAATAATAAATGCCTTTCTATGACATTAGTAACATGATTTTTTTAGACATATACTCCAATATCACCAACCCTTTCTCAAATTTCTCTTTAATTAAGTGATATTTTACCTTGTTATTATTTTCTATTGAGTGATGGATATAATTTTTGATAAGTTTAATTAAACCTGAGTTACCAAAGTTGATAGAAATAAGAGACATCACAACTCCAATATCTTCAATTTGTTGATTCATCCATATAAATTAGTACATTATTGATTGGTTTCAATGTATTTATATCTTCTTCAAATCTCAATGATATGTAATCTTACTTCTTGGTTAGCCAAGAAATCCACAAATATTCATGATAAAAAGTATCACTTAAAGTTAGCTTCATATCATCTTCTAAACTGTACCAATCCTCATTCATAAGTCCCAATAATTCTTGATGTGATATAGTATGATAAAATAAAATAAAATACACCATTATATTGATATAATATAGTATTCTCTTCACCACTTCCAAGTGTATTTATTTAGGATATCTTTGAAACAATGTATCTTGATAAGTGATAAACATAATGTCTGGTATTTTCACTATAGTTATAATAGGATTCTGATTATTTTCCTATATTTCACCACATCAACCTCCTTTCCACCATCATCTATTGATAAATTCCTCTAAGTTACAAAAAATGTTGTCATCACCTTTGAATAATACAAACAAAATCTTTTTGAAATTTTTTGGCATACTTGGATTGATGAATAAATGTTCCATACTATCCTTGTATCATATATATATCAACTAAAAACAACAAATAACCAATCATTATCATTTCAAAATCACATCTCATTAATTATATAAACTTCTTACAATGTGATTCATTCATTCCTCTAAATATTATGTCATCAATAAAATGAGAATCATTATCCTTTAATTATTCTACTTCTTGATATATAAATTATGATCAAATCTATCTTATTGGTATTCAAACCTTCTCAAATATTGATCAGGTGTGGAATATCAATCCCTTGGTTCTTTATTTAGCTTGTAAAAATCCTAATTAATCGGATGTCTTTACTTTCAACTTCATGAATAATAAAACCATTTTCTTGTTTTAAATACACTTCTTCTAAAAGGAATCTATTAAATAATGTTTCTTTGATACTTATTTTATGCACCTTGAGTCCCTTTTTCACTATTATAGCCAAGAATAATTAAACTATTTTTAATTGATCCATGGGAGAAAAAATATCATCTATATTGATTCCCTCAATATAGTAATACCCTTTTCTCATCAACCATGCCTATTTTTGAATAAAATTTATATCTTCATTATATTTTTTAAGGAAAACTCATTTGGTTCTAATGAAATTCTTATTCTCAATCCTCAGAAAACTTTCCACGTTTTTTTATTCTCAATTACGTTAAAGCTCATCATGCATAGACTTAATATAATTTTTATCTTTATATCCCCTTAAAAATTATTTATATCTTCTTGATATAGGAATGATGTTTGTTATATAGAATTCATTCATCTTGTTTCCATCAAAGCTATCCGGTCACGAGTGATTATCTCTTCATTGATTTTAGCCATAATCCTTGATTTACGTGCAACTGTTGATATTTCTTCATAAAACTTATTATCTATGTATTCCTCAAATTCATAAACATCCCCTTATTCTCCACCTAAACTAGTTACTTTAGGATCACTTTCCTCAATAAATTTCTTACTATTTTACTATGAATTTTTCTCATTTTCACCATGGAAACATTTTATCTTTCAATAATTTTTCCAAAGAATTTATTAAAACACTTGTACAACTTTCTATTGGATGAGTATCCAAGAAAAATACCTTTGTATTAATGATATTTTGACATTATGTGTTTCCCCTCACTAATAATGAAGCACTTACTTTGAAAGATTTTAATGTATTTCAAAGTTGGCTTCTTCTCATACCACATTTCATGTGGATTATTTTATTCACTAGGATATAAATAAGTATTATTAGAAATTTAGACCAATTTCAATACTGTTTACTTTAAATACTTATTATATAGGTATTTTTAATGATAATTTTTAGGCCATGTTGTTTATGGTTCATTTTATCCTCTTCACTACACCATTTTGTTGAGGATTTCTTACCACTAAGACTTCGATACTTATCCCATGGTTCTTGAGATACTTTTCCACTATAATATTAGTAAGAATTGTGCTATTATTAGTTCATATTTTATGAATTTTTATCTTTATAATCTTGTTTTCTAATCTTTGATAATGTGTAATGAAATTGAACACTACCGATTTTTTTTGTGATCACTATCAACCATTCCATCCTTCTATAATAATTAATGAATAAAAAATAGTACCTTTTCCCAAGAGTTTCATTTGGTGATATTGGTCTATACACATCAACATTCACAAACCTAAGTAACTTCAAAAATTTATTTTTCTTCAGTTTGTATGACTTCTGAATGATCTTTACCTTTTGATATGTACTGCACTAATGAGTATACTCATTTTAATGTCTATGGGTATCATGGCCACATTAATTATTCACCAATTCTTCTAAGGTATTTTGGATAAAGTGGGTAAGCCTTTTATTATACATATTTTATCTCCTTCCTTGGATACGAAGAACATGCCATCTTATCCACTAATAAGGTAAATATTACCCTTTTTAACTTCCCTTGCATCAAAATTACACCACATTTTCCTTTGAAAATGTGTTTCTTTTTAGTGAAATTGATGTAAATCCCCAAATAATACAATTGTATTATGCATAATAAGTTGTGACTAGGACCTTTGAGTACCAAGACATATTTGTATCTTGTGTCATTGTATGTAATTTTTGATTTCTCAATGATAATAATATTCAATCCTTAATCTTTCCTAAATATAATGGAACCTTATTTTTCATATTTTATTCCCATTATAAGATCCTTATTTATTATCATATGGGATGTACATTCACTATCCAGGACCCATACACCAGATCAATTAGTTAATTTTAAATAAATTTCCACTGTATTCACTTTCTTATCTCTTACCTTCTAAATCCATGTCCATTGCTTTGCCTCCTTTAGCGGTGAATATGATTACTTAACCTCCAAGCATAGTGTATAAACATCATATTACAAGGAATCACATTTATTTTTAAGTTTTATCCAACTTGATGCCTTCTTAAAATTTTATGAGATACCATTTTAAGTGACATTTGGCACTCTAATTTGAATCCTTGATGAGCATTTTATGGATTTATGTCTATAAACTTTACAAAAAAATATTATCCAACAAATTTTTTTTGAGCATAATTAATTCTACCTACCTAACATTATTTCTCATATTCCTTGAAGTATTTTTTTATACAACACACTTATTATGTATACCCCATATTTCCAAAATAATAACACTTTATTTCTTGTGTATTCATGTGTGTCTTTTCTACTTCTCTGGTACTCTCCTTTTAATCTTTTGAGTGTTTTGATTTTTTATTGTAACCCAAATAATTTTTTCACTAAGGTGGGGAGATCGTGGATTAACATTAATCATGATCATATTTTTCTTTCAATCAAGACCCACCATAAAATTTACTTTATTTTTTAATAATTTATTTTATAGTAAATCCATTAGCTCCTCAATTAGATCTTTTTTCATTCCTTTTGATTTTTCTATAGCTTACACAATCCAACTTCTTGGTTTCATTCTAGGAGACTGAAGTGCCACTTGTATTGTAGTTGAATTTATTTTCAATTAGATTTTTTTTCAAGGAGAATGTAAATTTAATTATGAAAAGGTAAATCCATGGGTGAGTGGTTAAGTATATACCCAAAGGAAATAATGGAGATTTACATAAATTGATGGGTAAAAAAGATTTATTCCTTTGAATACCTAGATGGATAGATTCAAGAGGAAGCTTATATTAAACCATTGGATAGTTATTCTTCATGACTATGAAAATTTCTACAAGTTTTGAAGGATTATTCTCTATAATAGTTTGAATGGAAGTAAGAATATGAGAAAGAAGATGGATGATAAACTTTTTTTGGATATCTTTTATAGTTGTTATTAATAATTTGAAAATAGTTTCAAATATATTGTAAGAGGATATCTATGTTGGAGAAACCATCCATTTGTAAGTGATATTAAAGGATGTCAAATATAGTATTTAAAGTACACTTTCGTGGATAATTATGAATTTTTAAAATAGATAGGGTAGTGAAGACACTTAAAATACTTAACCTTGGGTATTCAATTTGCTTCCACAATTTGGAAATAAGATGAAGATTTTTGGAATTATTTTATTAATTAATTTAATTATTTTATGTTTTTAAAATATTATTTTGATTTAATTAAAAATGTATGGGATATTTTTGGGAGTGTCTCTAAATTAATTTAATGGTATTCTTATTTTTCGAGTTTAATGAATAAAATGGATATATTTGGAATTATTTGTATTAGTCATTCTAAATATATGTATGATTCATTTAGAATATATGTATAAGTCATATTGGAATAAATTCATCTATACATGAGTCCTTTAGAGTTGCATATGAGTGATTTTCAGTTTTCGTATCAGTCAATCACTCATATGAATATATGAATATGAGTTATTCTAACCTGTGTATGAGTCATTATACAGGCATGTATGAGTCATCAAGATCAGTGTACAAGTTATCGAGATATTTGTATGAGTCAAAAAACAAGAAAATGTGAATATATAATAGATTGAAAAGTGATTTTCTATAATTTAACATTATATAGAGGAAATAAATTTGTGATGATGCCAAAGTTTTTACTCAGTTATATAAGCATCACAAATAGATAAAAGGGTTTGTTATTAAAGAAAAATAATTTTGATAAGATGATCTTCAAGCATAGAGAGGAAGATAAAACAAGAATAATTTTTGAGACATTTAAAACTCTAAAATTCTTAGTTTTTAGAATTAAATTATTATGAAAATAATTAATATATGAAGATGTTAAAGTTGTGATTTAAAGTTATAAATATCATGATGCATGGTTAGAAATTTTTCAAGAATGAGTTTTCAATAATAACAAAGATGTAAATGTGATGATGCTTGGGTTGTGCATCTATATTGAAATTATTTTAATTTTATTAGTGAATGAGATAAAATCTAATCCATATGAATAAGTAAATAGAGATTAACACTTTATTAAATGGAAGGGTATAAATTTGTCCATCCTGAAATATATAATTTCCAAAACTCAATAACTATGGAAATTCATGAAGAATTTAGTAGGTAGATGAGAATTTCTATAGAGTTTTAAAAATCATAAAGAAAATAGGATTCACGCTTGATAAATATTAAGAAGGCCTAAGATGCCGGTGATCAAGGCTATGTTTAAACTAGATGTTGTTCTGAAAATTTAAGTACTTCCAAGATGAAATGAGTTGCTCCATGTACAATTTTGTTGTTTCTAATTTGGTAAATCCATAAAATAATATTTAAATGTATATTTCTATGGAATTATTATTAGAATAAGGAAATTGAGACTGTTGGTGTAAAATGGAATAAATATATAGTTAAGACAAAGAGAGACAAATAAAAGAAAAATAAAGGAAGGGTGTTTTTATAACTCAACATGGGGAACCTCCCTATGTGATATTTTCTAGATATTTTTTTTCTAATTATTATTTTAGGACACACATTTGGTGCATGTTTAGGTTCCATATCCTTGGGCTAGTTGGGATCTTGGCTACCTCACACTCTCACTTTCCAAAGGTAGATGACCTTCACCATCATTGTTGATGATGTCAAATCCTTCATCAGAATGGGATGATGGGATGATGCTACTTACTTCAATGGATTCTTCTATGAAGTTAGTCACTTAGTCCGAGTCCCCCTTATAGATCTAAGACATGTTCATGAATCTCATTCCTCGGGCCATCTTTAAGTGGAAACCATTAATTTCACCTCTTACTATCATAAAAAGGCATATGATATCAATTGGAGATGATGAGGTCATTAATTATATTGGGAATATGTAAAAGTATTATTCATTTGGGATTTTAGGGAATCTTATTCTTATGACATATGTTGTCTTAGGTATAAAACCCACGGAATCTCATGATCTTCACAGGACAACTTACATACAATACGTAAGGAATCTAAGGATAGTCACTTTGGTCATCATGTGGTTGTCACACAGGGTGAATCATGGTTGTTATGTAAGGCGTCCAATGCTCATTACACAATGAAATTTATGGTCATCACATAAGTATTCCCATGTTTGTTACCTAAGGCATATCATGCTCATCACATGAGGTAGAAACTCATGTTCATCACCTAAATAGAGAAAGGGGATCTTTATGCTCATCACATAAACTTCTTAGGCCTCATCACCAAAGGATGAGATTCTAATTCACCGGGAGAGGGTGACAAGCTTAATGATGAGTGAATATGCTTCGCATATTTAGAGTCTAGTGTGAAATTTCCCACATATTCTCATCACATATGGGTCAGTTGCAAGATTAATTTTTGATGGGGATTCTTCATATAAACACTTGTCTTATACTAGGATTGTCATAAGTTATCATCCAGTAGTAATACCAAATTCTAGGGGAACTCTAGATTTGTGGGCGGTTTAGATTATTCTATAAATACTACCCAACATCAAATTTTATAGTTACTAGGGGAAGAAATATTTATGGTAATGTTGGGACCAAACCACTAGGAGGTTTCTAAAATACCCTATTATGAGACAGGGATAAAAACCCACATAGTTTTATAGTATAGTTTATGGTTGTGTGACAAAAACCATCCAGGATGTTTAAAGTCATGCAGTAAGATGCTTGTGTCATGAAAGGAGTGAAAATAGGGAATGGTTTAGAGATTATATGTAGAATATTACCATAATATTTTGAAATCGACTTATTCTCATCACATAAGGCATCTCATTCTCATTACATAGGGTAAGTCTATAGATTAACATCACGTACAGAGGATATTTTCATTCAGTCTAATTTCATATAACTATGATATTATACTATGTAGTATAAATTCTTATAGATTTGAATTTTTCATTTTCAGTTTAATGTTTTTAGCTCGTATACTACACTATCTAGTTTAATTTCTTACATCTAACACATTGTAGTGACTTACATGTAGAGCTACCCAGTCCAAGATAAGGTAGTACGATAGAAGGATATGAGGATCCTGCATGCATTCCTCATGGTGAATAATGGTTAGTTTCTCTTAATGATTCCACCATTGGTGCATAAATGTGCACATCACAGATTCTATTTTAGAGAAAAATGTGTAGGAAATGCCATTTTCATAAACCATGCAAGGGTCCTGATGTTAGGATAGATATTCTTATGAGTAGAAGGAAATAAGGATCCATAACTTATGCCTGGATCAGAGGCCTTTGGCATAGAGGTCTATGATACTAGTTGTGCAGATGAGGTTTGTAGGGATAAACTCAGTTTGAATAGGTGTGGGCCATATGATCACTCATATTGTGCACAAAAATGTTTCGAATAGGGACGTATAAAATCAAAGACCTTGAGTTTGTCTCGCAAAACATTAGAGTGGTGTGAATATTTGAAGTTATGTGAACTATGGGATCTAGAACAAGGATGGGGCATGGATGGTAGAGGCATAATTGTATAACATATTTTGTGTTATATGAGGACTGTAATTTAACAAAATAAATCCATCTTACACAAACTATTTTTTCCATTGAAGAATGTTTCAAAAATTCATCAGTCACATAAACTGAAGTGATTTATGGCCTACATGAGAGGTTTCACATAAGTTATCTTCCTATGGGAATCCATGGGAGGTTCTGTTTTCATGATCTTCTCACAAGATAAGGTAGAATGAATGAGAGCATGAAACATTATATTCTAGGTTTCTATACCCAAAATGGGGGGTGATTCTCTATTTTTAGTTGTTTTAGCTTCCGGGGGTGTTATTTCACACAACATCACCCATGCCATGCAACCTATGATTGGCGTGTGGAACTATGGGTTACGTGATACCCATGACTTTACCACCAAAGGATTCATGTGGAAATATTGAATTTGACATTATATTTCTTGTGGAATTGTGTTGCATGCCAAACATGGGAGTAGATCACAATTGCACAACGTTATACATAAATACCTCATTTTCATTAAATGGTCCTTAGGGATGAGTTTGAACCTTTCCTTATTAAGATCATTTATTCCAAGGATCATGATTCATTTTCATTTCCAAAAAATTCCCCCCTCAGAATGGGAGCCAATGGGGAAGAAGAGGGTTGATTTTTGATGAAAATAGATAACATTGAGAAATTTTTCACTATTTCACACAATTGGGGTCTTGTTCATGGAGCTCTATTTCACTCATTCACAACCTGAGTGGTTACCCTACCTATAAATAGGCTGTGGGGGAGTATTCCCATGGGACTTTAACACTCAAAAATTTGTCACTTTTCTGTGGAACTCCAACCTTTATGCTAACTCCCAATCTCTCAAGTTACAACATTCACAACAATCCCCACTTATAAGATGTAAGTTTCTTATGAAATCTAGAGTCTTATTAATCTATGAAAAAAATTCATGATCCATTGTGATGTTGCAAGAGAAATTTCATTTTTCAAGGAAATTTTCATTTTTGTACCTTGGACTTAAACAATTCAAAAATCACTAATGAAATAGTTGATCATGCCACCAAGATTTTTGATGCCACCGCTTCTATTTCTTGGAGGGAAAAAATGTCTAGGAACCCTAAAATACCTTAGGCTAGGAGAATTGTTTTGAAAATGAGGCATTGTTGATACTATAAATAAAAGAAAAAATAGGATATCTCCTCACCAAAAAATATCCACTTTATAACTTTGGGATGCTCAATTATGTGAGTTTTCCAGCTATGGAGATAAACACTGACAGATTTTGGTTCTCATGCCACAGTAAGCTGAAATGGTGGGTTATAATTATCATTGTTCATTTTCTAAGGGAATGAACTATTTCCACTATTTAAACTTGAAGTTATAGAACTAGAATATTCAATGCGGAGGAGGATATCCTAGCCTACTATTCCAGTATTGTTTGATCTAGAATCTCAAACAATCAGTTGGGGCGGTATAAAGATTGTTACTTATGGTTTGGGGGAAACTTCACTAATGAATGGGTGTGTCAGTACTAGATTTTCTACACATGCACAGAGTATATGGAAGAGATACATTATATCGAGCATTATAATGTAGTGTGGCTATCCCAGTTCCATCTTCATCACTACCTAGAGGTTCTTTTGTTGCTCCTCAGCTTATGGTCTCTATACACCGACACCTTCCACCTATGTCATGGGGAGGTGGGAATAAGAATTTGGTATTTTCACCACATTGTTGGGATCCCCTTGGAACGATTACAATATAATGAATACCTCTCAATGCCCAATGCTTGGGGGGATGCCAATTAGACACTAGTGGAAGAAAAAATCTTACTTAATAAACTAATGGAGATTACATGGAATCATCTTTCCCTCCAACCAAACAACTATTTCATGAAGTGATTGGGCCTATTATTGAATATTATAAAGGGAAAAATGATAAGGAGGTTGATGAAATGACATAGTGTAAAACACCACAGGAGTCAAAGATCATAAGGGATGAAATTGGAGGATGGCTGGTATGAGGAATGGGGAAACAAAAAGCAGAATTATCACCTGGGGTTCATGTATGTTGCATTCCCGAAGACCTTCCTGGGTGGGTTGTTTCCATTTTTTAGGTATGCATACATGCGTCTATGACTGGGAACCCTGGTGATAATGTCAATCCTAGAATTTGATTACCATATCAACCTCAGCATCTCGGTAATGTCTAGGATGTACAACCAACTAGGGAATGTCATGAGGTGAGACATGCCTAGGAATATCTGCAGTCTATTCCAATATATTCTTGGGTAGATTATAACACACTTCAGGGGGTATAAGTTCCTGAATTTTATTACACCCAAAATTCTATCCTCAGGCCCTCTCTCCTCAAAATCACTGAGGTGGGGTTGGTGATGATCAGTTAGTCTAGAGTGGTGGCCCACATTGGGAATATTTGGAACTTAAACTTCAAATATAACAAACCCAACCCCAGTAACCTAAATCTGGTGCCCCACTTTATTACATTGGCATAAATAACAGACTTAAATACCAAAGTACTCATCAGTTTAGATGTTTTGGAAACTATATTACATACTTGAAACATACATTTAAATTAAAACTATAATATACAACACAGTCAATCCTTTGGGAAAGCCATTTTTCTCCTAGAGTAACCCTACATATAAGTCATGATATACTTCTTGAAATCCTAGTGAAAATTGAAACATATGAAAGGGGTGAGATCATATGCTCAGTAATGGTATACATACAATGAAAGCTATCATAAACAATTATAAACAATTATGGAAAGGTGATTAACCAAAAAACATTCCATTTAATCTATAAACTAAGAATATATGGAAGGAATGGAAGATTATATATTAATTCCATATAAATAATAACATGAGAATGAAACTTAACACGAATATTCTACTAGTTGGAAAATTAAATGGAATATCAATAACTAATCTCATAATAAGGGAATACATAATACTGGACATCATAAAAATACTTTCAAGGCTTTGGCTAAGACACTATACATAAATAGGTAAGACATCAGCTAATACCCAAACTAGTTTCACTCATGAGACTAACCAATGCATCAAGGGTCTATTGTGGGCCCTGCCCATCACATACTAAGTCCAATGCATTCCTTACATGAATAAATAATAAAACTGAATCAACATGCCTTAATAAAATCAATAACTATCCATATTGGAAGAACTAGTCATATGAAATATCAATAAATTCCCAGTAAAACAAAGGAATATGATGAATGTTATTTTTGGAGTACATCCTCAATAAAATTTTCAATGATGGATGTTGACAAAGATGAAAAAAATTTAAATGATATCATTGAAAATTTCTTGAAGAAAATAATCTTTAAATATTCCAAAGTATCACATACCAATTTGAAACTTTTCAATTGTAATCCCCATGAGGGAAAATAATTAAATAAAACTTATAATATCATGATAATAAGGATATTCATGATATACCTTGTCAAAGGAGAAGTATATACATGTCATAAATGAATATAGGTGTATAATATCAAAACATTATTCAATGAAAGGATATTGAGACAAATTACCTTACAAAGATTATATCGTTAATAAAATGGATCGATTATGTGTATTCTCTATAAATACACATAAATCAAGTAGAATTACAACATGATATAATAAAAATTTATTTCAAACATAACCTTATACTGACATAATCAATGATATAGAAATTTAACCCAATGAATGAAAATTGAGTTAAGAAATCTCTTAACACTTGTAATTAGTCGAATCATATGCCCCATAAAAGTAATACTTATCAAATTAAAAAATTAACACCATGACGGTAATAAGGTTAATGACATGATATTTCAAAATTCAGTATACATATACCACACTCAATAAATAAGTGGTGAATAAGGCATATATCTCACAGAAGTAAAAGTGATATGAGAAAAACCCCTACCTTGTACATTCCATTGGTTGAATGTTATTTAAACTCCTATATAATGTTTTAAAACATGTTATTTTTTTTTTACCAGAACCATATCTAGATTTATTGTATCATATATGGCCATATTATATTATTTTGTCACCCATTTGTTAATAATATTTTGTTATTACCCTTGATTCAAGTGCTAACTGCTTCATTTTCCTACGCATATTTTGTCATGTAAGTCCTGTTTATTATGAATAGGATTTATATATTTCATATAAATAAATATATTAAGTTCATATATATTATATTTACTCATTATATACATTTTTATAATCATTCTTGAATTATTAACATGGAAAATGATTCTCATCACTTTGTAAAGACAGTAGGCCGTACATACGCACGAATGATGGTATCATTCCCTTAATGGTGAAAGGGTGAGGAATTGGATGGTATATTAATTATACAGAATCAATAACATTTTATATTTATTATTAATATATATTATTTCCATCATTATACCCATCCATATAAATTAGTGATGAAAAACAGATTACACCATGGCATGGAGACGATAGGTCGTACATACACATACATCGTGATTTAATTTTTTATATGATGGATAGAAGGTGTAATATGGTTATTAAATAATCATAATAACATATAAAAATATATTTTATACTTAATTTATTAATTTAGGATGTAAACAATGCTTTAAGAAGAAGTAGAAGATGAAATAATCTTGAAGGATTCGGTAAAGATAATTACCTCTTCTTTAGAAAACCTCCCTTGGATCTCCTCTTAGGGACTCTAGGGTTGGACTTTTGAGGAGAAAAAAATCCTCTAGGATGTGTTTAAATAATTATAAAAGAGAAATGGGTAGTGTTTGGTCAATCTATAAGTCTCAAAGTGATGACATGATATGAGGGATAAGGTTCCTTTTTATAATTATGGTGAGGGCCTCTTTTGGAATTTCTAAAAATATTATTTTATAATAAATTAATTCTCAATCCAAATACCCCCAAAATGTCATGTATTTTAATATAAGATGCTATAAGGTTTTAATATCATAATACAATAGATTTTAAACAAGTTTTGGTATTTTTTTAAACATTATAATTTTGATTAAACATTAGGTAACCTATTTTAATTTTAACTAAGGTAACAATTTTTCAATATTAAAAGGTAGTAATTTTTACTTATTTGATGTCAATTATAGAATAAATGAACCATTTATAACATTTTAGACCATATAATAATTATTTTATATTTTTAAAGTCGTTTTATAATTTTTAAATAATTTTAAAAAATATTATTTGGATTAAATATCATTATTGTCAATTTTGACACCATTCAATATTTTTCATTTTAAAAATATCATAAAAACATTATATCTCAGAAAAAACTCTATTAAATCATCCCTAACATGTAAAATTCATCTAGAAAATTTGTGGATGATATTAATTATGTGAAATTATAATTATTTTAAAATTTTGAATATCATTTATTTGATATTTCCATTAATTAAATAATTACTACATCATCATTGTATAAGAATTTAAGGTAATTATTTATTTCCTAAAAAATAGAGATAAATAATAATGATAAATAAAAATATTTTATATTTAAAATGATTATTTATAGTCAAATTTACATTCTATATAACCTCATATTAAAAATGGAACAGTTATTAAAATATGAGTATGACATCTATAACTCTTCTTTAAATAAAATATAATAAATGTCATACTCTGAAAAAAGTGGCATAAAAGTGGTTATAATCTCATAAAAGGATTTTTTTTCGAAACACACTCATCCAGTGAAATTTAGAGATGTGTTAGGGTAATTTTATAATATTATTTTTACCCTTAATTACACTATTTACCTTTAACCGTATTAATAAAAAAATTAAAAATGTTACAATTCATAATGCCTAAAAAGAAAATAAATATATTTACATAATTTGGACTCACTAATTCCAAATATGGAATCTATTTTTTAAAATTAAAAACAAATAAGTTTCATTAATTAATTTAAAATTAATCACGTTGATGGGGTGAGAGAGTAGGTTATTAAAGTTTAAAACATGCAAAAGATTGAAACATTTTTATATCTAAATTCAATGTAAAATTAATGAAAATGACCTAAATTGGATTAAATGATAAAAAATAATCTATTTATACTTTAAAACTATTCAATAATAGAATGTAACACTCTAATTTATTTCGATGAAAAAAGTTGTTTTCAATTAAAATTTAGTATTTTCACAATTCATAAAAACATGAAATTTATCAGAAAAATTCAAAAAATTAAACCAATGTAAATTTTGATATCCATAATTTAAAGAAAATGTTTATTTTTTTGAAATATAATATATAAAAGTGTATCACTTTGGATTTAAAATAGGTTTTCCATTAAAAGGCTATAAAACTTACTTTAGTAAAATATAGGTTTTTATTCATAAAGTTGGGTTTGTTTTTATCTTATGATTATAAAATCTATTAGATGAACTTAAAAAATAATTAATATAAAATAATTAATATCATTCACTAATTGTAATTAATTTAATTTATTAATATAAAATGACTTTGTGAGCATAAAAATAGTTCTTTATAAAAACATTTACAATATATTCAGTTGGTTCCTATATTCATCTCTAACTAATTTGTGACCAATTAATTTGACCATATATTTTCATAAGTTAGTCAATACTATTCATGACTGTCAATTTAATGAGTATGTTATATCTTATTATATTAAATAATAATATTTTAATAATATATTGATGTTTGGTAAAACTTGGCCTTGTGTGAAACACAATCCAACTCATTGTTGTATATAGTGTAAGATTAACATGGTGTTGCATATGAAGAAAGCTAAAAAAAATTAAATTTTAAATAAAAGAAAAATATGTGAATGTCTCGGGGTGTTACATTCTACCCCCCTTTAATGGAATTGTTCCCTCTCAATTCTTTCACACTCTAGGTCTTGATTTCCATAATCCAAATAGGGAAGTTCTTTGTTTCAATAAAATAATTTTATTAAGATCCCTATCCATATAAAATTTTAGTCAACATCAATGCATACCTTCATCCAGGTCTTCATTATTGGTGTCTCTCATGAAGATAAGGGGCCCAGGAATACTAGTGGTACTTCATGGAATCCTCCAAATCCTTTATCTACTCTTTCTAAATTCAACCTGTGCTATTTGGATGGAAATTATAAGGAAAATGATAAGTACTTAGGAAGGTTTTATTTTTAATATATAGTTTTTGAACATCTGCATGAACCTTTCCTTTATAAAATAATCTTATTATGTTTTACTAAAAGATCTCAAAATTATCTTTAATACTTCCATTGATATAATAATTTAAAATTTGATACATGTATGATGCACAGAGGTCCCCCACTTCTACAGATCCGTCATGTTTGATGAGAGCTTCATATAATTTAGTTAGAATGAAGAATTAAAAATTATACCAGTAATACATTCCATTCCATGAATATTAAGAAAGATGAGAATACAAGATTTTATCATATACAAACCATGGTCCTTAGAATAAATAGGGAATAATAGAGGTGTAAGATGCCTCATATAGTTTCTTATAGGTAGCTTGGATGATGATAAAGGTTTCGAAATCATCTAAGCATGATTTCAGAATTATCCTTGAATTTAAATCCTCTAGAAGAGAGAGAATAGTTATTCGTGATCTTTTTCCTTCAATTTTGAGGTTGTTCCTCAACTAAAAATAAAATTTAAGGAATAAAGGTTTTACTAAAAGAATATACTTTGAAAATTTAATCTATTATTAACTAAACATCCTTCCAGGTACCATTTATAAATAATGGGATATACTAGATTAACTCATAAAATCATGAATCATAGTGTATAATTCCAAAAATTGTATAACACTCAACACAAATTAAAAGTTTATGCATCATAATTCTTAAAATTATGATATTGGTTTCTTTTTTACTTTTAAATACATTATATTTTTTTGTAAATAAAATTTGAATTATCCTAAGCATATCCCTCAGAAGTGTAAAACTAGGTGTACAATAAGGCCCATTGTATTGTACTAGGTTACAATGAGTCAGGACCGACACACCTTCTTGAAGTTGTTACCCCTAGGTAAATTTGTGCCAGAACCACGCCCACTTATAGTATCCAGATAGGGATGTATTTCTAGGAAATCCACAGAATCTCTATCTAACTAAAACTTTAGAATGTTCTTCTATACCGATCCTCAAATTCTACCTTAGGGATATGTTCTCTAATCTATGTTTTATAAATCTATTTTCTATGGTTTCTACTAAAATTACTCAGATACCAAATATAATGACCCCGACCCCAGTAGCTTGAAGCTAGTGCCCAACTTTATTAGGTTTTCATAGATACAATACTTGAATACCAAAGGACTGTCCAGTTTATCAGTTTTGGAAACCATATTACATAATTGAAACATACATTACAATTGAAACTATAAAATACAATATAGTCAATCCTTTGATAAACACCATTATTCTCCTTGAATAACCCTGCATATCAGTCATAAAATACTTCTTTAAATCCTAGGGAAAAATGAAACATATTAAAGAGGTGATCTTAGATTCTCTCTAAGAGTTTACATATAGTGGAAGCTATCATAAACTATAATAAATTATTATGATTAGGTGACTAACTAAAACCCATGCCATTTAATCAATAACCTGAGCATATATGGTCAGAAAGGATGATGATAAATTAATGTCATATAATTAATCACATGAGAATGAAAATTAACCATGGATATTATACTAGTCAAATAATCATATGGAATATCAATAACTAATCTCATAATTAGGGAATACATAATGTTAGACATCATAAACATATCATTAAGGATTTGTCCAAGAAACCATACATTAATGGGTAATACATCAGCCAATACCCAAAATAGTTTTTCTCACAAGACCTACAGATGAATCTAGGGGCTATAGTGGCCCCAACAATTTCTTACTAAGTCCAATACATTCCTCAAAAGAATAAATAATAAAATTGAATCAACATTCCTTAACAAAATCAATAACTCTATGTATTGGAAGAACTAGTCATACAGAATATTAATACTTCTCCAGTAAAAAAAGGAATATGATGAATGGTATTATTAGTGTACATACTCAATAAAATATTCAAAAAAGTATGTTGACAATGACGAAAATACTTTAAATTACATCATTGAAAAGTTCATGAGGAAAAAAATCTTTAAACATTCCAAGGTGTCCCATACCACTTTGAAACATTTGAATTATAAGCCCCATGAATTAAAATCAATAAATAAAACTTATAATTTCATGAAAATAAGGCGATTCATGATATAACATGTCAAAGGAGAAGTATATACACCTCATAAAATAATATAGGTGTGTAACATCAAAATATGCTTCAATAAAAGGATATTGAGACAAAGTCTCTTATAAAGATCATATAATTAATCAAATGGATTGATTATGTGTATTCACTATAAATACACACAAAACATGTTTAAATAAAATAATAGATAATAAAAATTAATTTCACACATAACATTATCATGACATAATCAATGAAATAGAAATTTAACCCAATGAATGAAAATTGAGTTAATAATTCTCTTACTACTTGTAATCAGTAAAATCATATACCCCATAAAAGTAATAATTTTCAAATTAAACATTTAATACCATGAATATAAGAAGATTACTAATATTATATACCAAATTTCGGAATATATACCTGACAATTAAGAAATAAGTGGTGAATAAGGCATATATCTCACTGAAGTAAAAGTGAGACGTGAAAAACCCTTACCATGTACTTATCTTTAGTTTAATGTTCTTTAACCTCATGTATAATGGTTTAAAACATGTTATTAATTTATACCAGAACCAGAACCATATCCATATTTATGATATCATATATGATCCTTGTATATTATATTATCACCCATTTATTAATAATATTTCGTTATTACCCTTGTTTTAGGTATTAACTACTTCATTTTTGTCTGCATGTTTTATCATGTAAATATGGTTTCTTATGCATAGGGTATTTATCTTTAATATATATAATTATATTAAGTTCATATATATTACATAAACTCAATATATACATTTTTATAATCATTATTGATTGATTAACATGGAAAATGAATCTCATCACGTCGTGGAGATGGTAGGCTGTACGTACGCACGAGCGACATTATCATTCCCTTAATGGTGAAAGGGTAAATAATCGGATGGTATATTAATTATAAATAATCAATATCATTTCATATTATTAATATCCATTATATCCATCATTATACACATCCAAATAAAGTAGTGATGAAAAATATATTACACCACAGTGTAGAGATTGTAGGTCGTACGTATGTATGTGTGGTGATTTAATTTTTCATATGATGGATAAAAGGTGGAATATGGTTGTTAAATAATCATAATAACATATTAGAATATATTTTATACTATATTTATTACATTAGGATTTAAACAATGCATGAAGAAGAAGTAGAAGAAGAAATAATCTTGAAGGAGTCGGTAAAGATGATTACCTCTTCTTTGGAGAACCTCCTTTGGATCTCCTCTTAGGGACACTAGGGTTGGTCTTATGGGGAGAAAAGAACCTCTATGATGTGTTTAGGAAAGTTTATAAGATAAATAGTCAGTTTTTGGTTGATCTATAAGGCTCAAAGTGATGAAATGAGATGAGGGAGGAGATGACTTTTTATAATTTATGTGAGGGGATCTTTTGGAATTTCTAAAAATATTAATTTATAATAAATTAAATCTCAATAAAAATACCCCCAAACTATTATCTATTCGAATCTAATATGAGATTAGGTTTCAATATCACAAAAAAATAGATTTTATACAAGTTTTGGTATTTTTTTAAACCTTATCATTTTGATTAAACCTTAGGTAACCTATTTTAATTTTAACTAAGGTAATAATTTTTCAAAATTAAAAGGTTGTAACTTTTACTTATTTGATGTCAATTATAACATAAATGAACCATTTATAACCTTTTAGACCATATAATTATTATTTTATATTTTTAATGATGTTTTATTATTTTTAAATAATTTAATAAAATATTATTTCGATAAAATATCATTAGTGTAAATTTTGACAATATTCAATATTTGAAATATCATAAAAACCTGATTTCTTTGGAAAAAATCTATTTAATATTCTCTAAAAAGTAAAATTCATCTGAAAAAATCATTTATGACCTTAATTATATCAAATTATATTTATTTTATTATTTTTAATATCATTTATTTTATATTTCTATTAATTAAACAATTACTCCATCATCATTGTATAATCCTTTAAGCTAATTATTGATTTTATAAAAATTATAGATAATTTTATCTTTAAAATGGATATTTATAGTCAAATTAATCTTCTGTATAACCCTATATTAAAACTGGGATAATTATTAAAATATGAGTATGACATCTTTAACTCTTCATTAAATAAAATATAATAAATGTCATACTCTAACATAAATGGAATAAAAGTAGTTATAATCTTGGAATAATGATTATTTTTGTCAAAACACACTCATCTAATGAAATTTAGAATTGTGTTAAGGTAATTTTATAATATTTATAATATTATTTTTACCCTTAATTACATGATTTACCTTTAACCGTGTTAATAAAATATTACTAATGTTACTATTCATAATGCCAAAAAATAAAAAAAATATCTACAAAATTTTTAAAAAATAATTCCAAATATGGATTCCATTTTTCAAAATTTGAAACATAGAATTTGCAGTAATTAATTTAAAATTAATCCCATTGACGGGGTGAGAAAACATATTTTTTATGTTTAAAACATGAAAAACATTGAAACGTTTTTATATCTAAATTCAATTTTAAATTGATGATAATAACCTACATTATATTAAATGATAAAATATTAACATATTTATACTTTAAAATCATTTAGTAATATAATTTAACATTATAATTTATTTCAATGAAAAAATTGTTTTCAATTAAAATTTAGTATTTTTCATTATTCATCAAAACATGAAACTTATCAAAGCCAACGAGCCTATACCCAAGTGGTAAAGTCTCCTTCTTGAAATCCAAAAGACCCAGGATCAAATCTAGATAGGGATGAATTTCCGAGGTTGTTGTAGCAGCATTGTAGTAGTGGTGAGACTATAGCAGCAATGACACTATAGCGGCAGAGGCACTGTAGCAGATACTACAGCGGTGGTGGTAATGTCGCAGCACGAGTACTGTAGAATCACTGTTCATCGAGGGGTACCTTGGGCCAAAAAATGGGATTTTAAGCCTTGTATTCAAACCACTTGGCCTTGGGCCTTTGGTCTATGTAATGGGTCTCCCTCTACCCAGTCTTCAAGAGGTCTTTGCTTTAATAAATAATAAATTGAGGCTTCAGCCCCAACCTTTTAAAAAAATAAAACTTATCAAATAAATAAAAAAAATTCAACCAAAGTAAATCTTGATATCAAAATTTCAAAGAAAATTTTATTTTATCAAATATAATATATAATAGTGTAAAAAATTGGATTTAAAATAGGTTTATCATTAAAAGGCGGTAAAAAGGCCTTTAGAAAAATATAGGTTTTTATGCATAAAATTGGGTATTTTCTTATCATATGCTTATAAAATCTATTAGAAGAATATCAAAAATATTTGATTGAATATATAATATATATATTACATTAATATCATTTACTAATTGTAATTAGTTTAACTTAATAGGATAAAAAGACTTTGTGCGCATAAAAATAGTTCTTTATAAAAACATTTCCAATATATTCTATTGGTTCTTATATTCATATCTAATTAATTTTTAACCAATTAATTCAACCATATATTTTCATAAGTTAGTTAATACTATTCATAACAACTAGCATAATGGTTAGGTTATATCTTATTATATTAAATAATAATGTTTTAATAATATATTATTATTTGGAAAAAATTATCCTTGTGTGTAATTTAAGCTAACTCATTATTGTGTGTAGCATAAGATTATCATGGTGTTGCGTTTGAAGAAATATAAAAAGTAAAAAAATAAATTTATTGTAAAAGAAAAATATTGTAATGTCTTGGGGTGTTACATTAGTTCCTTTTTAGCCTCGTTGGGTGAATGACCAATAACCTTCATGGTACTCTAGAGTAGTGGTAGTATCTATAGGACTTAAAAGGAGTTTTATTGGTTGCAAGGATTGATATAAACTTATAATACGAACTATACACCTAGTTAGATTCATTCGATAATTCAACTGAATTTAGAAACATATGATGTAGGTATACATGGGGTCCTATGCTAAAAGGCTCCCCTGTGTCCTTCACTAGTTGTGATGGATTTTTACAAGGGAAGGAACTAGGGATGTAATTATACTACCACATTCCAACATAAATTCTAGACTCAACAAAAATTATGCAAAAAAATGAATGTAAGTGTATCCAAATGTGGTCCTCTAGAGGGTAGTAAGGCGGGTGGATGCCTCAAAGGTTCCCCGGGGGGAGCATGACAAGTGGTGATCATCCATGATGGGAAATCATAGGGAAAGAAGAAAGGATCATGCTAGGGTAGTGGATGACATGGAGGGAGATCAGGGGTATCATGTTTCTCTGTATTTTAGTGGTTCCCCTAGATTGTGGATTTATAGTGGTGAGGGGATTCCCTAGAAATGGTAATGGGAGTAAGATAAAATATTTGGGGCTATAGTTATATTATCTTGAGAGGATCTCAGGAAGCGGCTGTGCTACCTGGTGTAGGATGCGGAGAATACAATCCACTTCAAAATTTGGGAGATGAGATTCATGTTGTGACTATCCCAGATAGTGGAGAAATTGTGGTGGAGGCTCACTAGATATAGGATTGAGTTGTTGGATGTCAAGCTCAGTAGAATTTACACCAAAGAGAAGTACCAAGATAGATTCGTGTATCTGGAGGACATGGATTCTCTAGAACACCAGTGCAGGAAGTGTTATCCATGAAATACTTGAGTAAGGGCCATGCTTAGTGGGGAGCCTATCAAGGAAACCACCATCGAAGTATCAACTCAGGTGGTGATGACTCATGATGATGATTTATTGGACTCTGGTAATGAGGATTCATGGGGAAGTGATGTTGAGTAGTAAATTCATTAAGATAGTGGGGAAATAACCCTTAACTACTATAATGAACTAACCTAGAGTTCCATCTAAACTAGTATCTGAGCTGATTCTCCACTGACCCGAAGGGAGTTCCTGATCCCCACGGGCTGGATACAAGAACTCATACATTAGAAATAATTAAATGGAAATAATTTTACCCAAAAATCACTAATATAAATAGATAAAAAGAAGATGGTAAAGTCAAAAAAACTAAGATATCCAAAATTAGAGAATACAAGTCACCATAAGGTATGATAGCCAAGACTATCATCCCAGAAACATCATGCGATAAGTGGATCACTTTCTCCATCGACCACCACCAAGTCCCTAGTCATGCTAATCAAGTTTACTCACCACCTCTGAGTGGTGTATTCCTATTCCTAAACCTAGAATCAGAAAAATCTAGAAAATCTTGAAGGAAAAGGTAGGATGTGAGAAACAAATCCCATCAGTATTTCACCAATTCATTTCATAAGGAATTCGATATCAAATAAACTAATCATGATCAATTTTAGATAAATAATGGCATGGAAATATTTTCACAATTAAAACCAAAACAATATTTTTAAACACTGAAAATTCTTAGAGTAAAATATTTTTTAAAGTTCCTTTCTATTAAGTCAATTAGATATAAACATATTTATCAAAATAGATAGATATAAGCATCTATATCAAAATTGGTATGAATAAAACATGTTTTCAAGCATAGTAATGTAAATATATTTATGTCATCACACCATGGGTATAAGTCTCTGATATTAGTTAGTAAATTCATGTTCTGATGTTTATGTAGTGTCAGTGAATTATAAATATATTTGTGCACAAGTCCCTTGGCTTAGGCCTAGGGGGAATAAGAATACATCCTAAAATAATGACTCACTACCCTCTCCCAATCAATTAGTTTAATGTTGAAGTCATATTCAAATCATTTAAAACATTCATAACCTCCTACTAAATGACTGGGCTCTCATGTGTATCAGAGAAATCAAATAATCTTGGGGATATATTTTATTTCAATCCTTCAAAAAGCATCAAATCATTCATTTCAAATTGACGATAATTTTCAATTTTAAAAAATATACCTTTATTTTTAAAAACCAATATGAAATATTTCTTATCAAAAAATCATTCCTTTCATTTCAGAAACTAACATCAAATGTTTTTAATCAATAATTATTCCATTCATTTCTAAAACCATCATGAAATGGTTTTTATCAAGAAATCATTCATTTCAAATCAACTCATTTCAAATCATAAAAAATTTCATGGTTTTTCATCTCATCAAAATCAAGATTTAAATATTTCATTTCATGATAATATCATTTTTCTAAAATCACACTTTATTTTAAAATCCATTTTTAAATGAATCCCATCACACAAACACCATTAGTTTTTTAAAAAAATTGATTATCAAAAACTCAAATTCTATCTTTTGAATAAATTAGAAAATACTATTTAGTTTAATAATGTAGTAGAGGTTAAACAAGATTGGAAATGAATTATGAAATCACCTACCTCAATTATTGAAATTGTAAAATTACCAATAAGGAAATCCACACCACAAACAGGAGAAGAAGCTTGTATAGTGAACAAGAAAAACCACATCAAACACACTCCCAAAAATCACCCAGTAGTTTGATGCCTGAAACACCCTAAGAGGATCTTAAAAACCCAAGGCAAAAAAGCTCCAGGTATTTTTAAATAAATACACCAAGTATATTAACATTTAAAACTCCAAAATTAAAACAACAATTAATTTTTTTATTTCACTCGAATCTTGAGTGTGATGGTTTTAAAAAGATTTAAAATGGGAGTTAAAAAGTTTAATGGGTTTAAATGATTTAATTCCATTTTTTGTGCTTTTAAAATTATTAAAGAGGCATTTCAGGTTGAGATGGATGTAGGAGAAGTGAAAATAGGTTTTATAAAAAATTATCAAAAATGGTGATGTATAAGTGTATCTTGGTTTTACCCTTTCTCGGACCATATGTTTCACGTAAGGGTAAAAAGGTTTACCCTTACACATTCTACATACTCGAGTTTATCAATTCATAGATCTGGTGTACCCATTTATAGACTTTAAAAAAAGGGTTTACCATTACACAACATTTACACAACCCTTATGTTGCCTTTAGAAAAGAGGGTTTACCTTTACATAGGTTAATAGATGCCCCTTATGTGAGTTAATTCCTTTTTACAAGACACACATTACCCTTATGAAATATGGGAAAAATGTGATCCGACCCTTATGTAGCCAAGGAACTAGCCTTATGTGATGAATTTATTCCTTGGGTTACCCTTACATGGTGCTCTGCTTACCCTTACATAGGGTTGTTTACCCTTAATAAACAATAGAATAACCCTTTTTTAGGGAATAAAATCAAGGTCATACCCATACATAATGCTAGAAAATAATTTTTAACATAACTTAGTAGCCATTTACCCGTACATAACTCTTATATTTAAGGAGTTACCCTTACAAAGACATAGAAAAATGGATTTACCCTTACATAACTCAAGGAAAACCCATTTTACCCTTAAGTAACACCCTAAAACAAAAGTAACTATTATATTTATTAAAAATAAAAAAATAACATAAAAGGAATTATTAAATAAAACTAGAAAAAGGATTAAATTAATATAAAAATAAGGATGTTACAATTCTCCCTGCCAAAAGTCTTTCTACCCCTAGAAATCATCTAGTCCGAAATATAAAAAAATATAAGACTGAAAAAACTCCCATATTCAACCCATGAGGTGGATAGTCCCTGAAACAGAAGAACAATCACCCAAAATTAGAAACCTAGCACAATTCCAAGTCTAACACATGTCTCAAAACAAAGAAAAATCGACTGCATAGAGAGAAACCTGAAAGAAAATCAGAAAGAACTAGAGACCTAGCATAGGTCTCCCCAACATAAGGATTCTCCAAAATGGGGTGACATAAGGAAAAACATCTTCCATAACACATCTCTTTAACTCAATAAAAAGACTTTGGTTACATGCCACCATGAAACATCCAAGAGCCAAAACTGAAACCTCAAGGAATGATATATCCAAAACACCTCAATGATCCCCAAATGAGACAACACTCTATATATATATCAATGGTCCAACCATAAAAAATAAAGGCATAGAAATGACTTGGATTTGTTTTCCAGGATAGTACATGATGGTAACCTATGATTTCCAACACTGATCCTCACCCATTGATGTGCACATTGAATCATGCACCAGCACCTATGGGTTCCTAGTCCATCAATAATCCACAAAGTCCTAGTTAACCAAGTACAACCCCAAATATTATCCATCTCCAATAAAAAATAAATCTAAACAAAAGGCTAGTGCATAAATAGGGCACTACACTCTCATGAGGGAGATCATCAATCATATCAAGATTAAGTTCTAACCATAAAGGAAAAAAAAGAGGATACCAAGGAATAAAAACCAATATGAATTATATCCAATACCAACCGTAGGAAGATACCCAAGGGAGGAATCCACATGAAGAACTTCATAAGACAACAACCTCAACATATAAAGGTACTCACCTCAAGATTCCATACCATTCCCAAGAGAACAACAAATCTTAAGGGATTCAAACTCATTTATGATGAATTCTAACACCTTTCATAAGGAGAATCTATGAGACCTTAAGAAAATGAATCCATTATCATGATCACAACCACGGTCCATAAGAAATACCTCAATAAGAAACCCAAAGAAATCCATAAGAAACTCCTATAACAATAAGGTTATCAAAAACCAATGAACCACAATAGGGAAAACTTACACTAGTCTTATATAAAATGATGTATCTACAAAATTATTTGGCTATAAACCAAAGAGGAAAGTTCAAGATTGAGGGAACCACAAATCCCCAATCCATGTTCTCCAAATCATACAAAAAAATTATTATATAACTGAAAGGAAAAACTTTCAACATGAGAATTTTGATATTCATGATCTCTTCATCATATTGAATTCCATCATATTCGAACTCTTCTAACTGAACTCATCAAAATTGAGGATTAATACATGTTATAGAGAACATTAAATTCCATAAAACCATATTATTAAATCTCCAAGATAGAATCCAAAAATCAAGATTGGAAAACACACATCATGATCAGAGAGATAATGTGAAATAAGAAGGATAACTCATAGAATCACAAAGTCCATAGGACAAAAACATCAAGGAAAACTCAAACGGTCTCCACTTTGACATCAGGATCAAAAGTTGGACCTACATTAACTTATATTGGTAGCTCCTCCATTGTGTGAAAATCTTAACTCTAATTTCTATAGCTGGAACATTGTTATATTGAAACATATACTACCCCACTGCAAGGACATGATAATCCATAACCAAAAATTCCCCTTTCAATATCCCAACTTATTGAGCCTCTTAAGGTATCCCAAGTGGCCACACTATTTACAAACTTTTTGATCATCTAAATAAGACTTCTTAGAATGACCATGTTCTCTATAATAGAATCACATGAAATGCCCCTTCTTTTTCCATGAAGATGGTCCCTTCTCAACCAACTCCTACAATCAACCAGACAAGACATCTTCCCCAAATACAACTATGAACAAGGCATTCTCTATTTTTAAACACTCTTTTAGCTCTACCTTAGATGACAAGGCCCTTTCAAGAACCATTTTGATCAAGTCACTATGATGACAATTCTATGTCCTTGGAGAAGAACTTTCCTAAAATAGATATCCTTGAGTCATTACCAATAAGATCAATAAAGAAACATACAAACCTTAAGAATTTATTGGCATACTCCAAAATTTATAGTTTATATTGACTGAAACTTAAGAGCTCAGAAACATCCTCCTTCTCCACTTTCTCATGATACTTCCACTAAATGAAGAATGAAATGAATAATTCCTAAGACACTCTTTCATACAAATAGGCATGAATCATAAATTCTCTCAACTCTTGGAGAAGTCCCTCAAACAAGGAGCTAATTGACTTGACCTTTAGAGCATTAAGATCCTTGAGATAATCAAATACACCCTCAAATTTTTCAATTAACTTCACTACCTCAGAAAAAACCCTCCGCAAGAAGGTGTATAATAATCCAAGAAGTCCTGGGTGGGGTACAAAGACTATAAAGACTCTTACTCCACTACTAAATTTAGATATTGGGTATAGACATCCATTGAAGACACCATTTATAAAAAATATGATGGACTACTCTGAAAATTTAACCAATGAACAAACTTTTTTATCTTTCTTGGAAATATTTATGGGAGACATTTCTGGACATCATGAAACATGGGCTCACCAACTCAGGCATCAAGAAAAACTCAAAATAAAATATAAACAATCAAAAAGATTTCAAATAAACCAAATTTTTTTATCAAATCACCATCAGTTACAGTGAGAACAATATTTTACTATTTATAAAACTTTACACTTTACTTTAAAATATGAAATCATTACATAAATCCATCATATTTTCAAAAATTCCTTTACCAGTTCATGTAAATTCTTCTGTGGTTTCATAACATTAATATCATTTTAAAATTCCAAATCCATTTCCATTTTAAACCCATTACAAACCGAAATTCCTTCTTGAAACATTCTATTATGACCTCAAAAAGAGTCTTTGAAAATCAGTTTTCCAAACCAAGATTTCTTAAAAAAAATGAATTATGGTAATTGAAAATACATTTAAAATAACACAAATAAAACTTTATTTAATCACAATTGGGTTTTAAAAAGGATTTAAAATCACAACCAAGGGTATTAAAGTTGAAATAAAAAACAAGAACATGAAACAACCCAGCATTTGAGTGGACCCACCCTCTCAACTCTCTCAATCTAGGTTTTCCTTGATGGAAATTACAAGGGGGAGGCCTATGAATTTCATCATTTTCTCCCACTTCCCTCTATAATTCCTTTTCCCTCTCGCTATCTCCTTATTGTTTTCTTTTGTTCTTATTTTCCCTCTCTCGGAATCTGTCATTTTGATTCCACTTGTTATGGTTCCTTGTTAAATCCTTCATCAGTTCTTCCTCTTCTCTTTACTTCTAGTTAACACATTTTCTTCCACATTTTATTCGGTTCACTGGTTTTTTCCGAGGGGTTTCGGATGTGTGGGTTGAGTTTCTTGTGTTCTT
Source organism: Viscum album (assembly GCA_963277665.1). Taxonomy (NCBI): domain Eukaryota; kingdom Viridiplantae; phylum Streptophyta; class Magnoliopsida; order Santalales; family Viscaceae; genus Viscum; species Viscum album. The sequence continues at coordinate 1,791,066,283 of OY728158.1, forward strand.
TTCACATGAATTTGGTTTGGATAGCTGGGTTTAGTGGTTCATATGAAGAAGAGTATCTCTATTGTTTCCCTGGTCCACTTTGAACACTGCTCTAGCTTCAGGTTCCATCACTACTCTCCTAGTCAGTCTACTGTAGTAGTTTAAAGGAGGATTTGGGATGGGCTATCTGATCGGTCGACGGTGTTATAGGTGGCGCATCCATCATTGGTTTTGATCTGGATTATGGTGGTTCTTGTAATAATAAGCATGTTTATGGAATGGGGTTTGGGATGTGTTGGTTGAGGTGTTATTGGTGGACATGGTCGATGGCTGGTCTGGAGGCATTGTGGTATGTGTTTCTCTAGTGAAGCACTGAATATGAGGATTTATAGAGGGGTTTATGGTCCTAGAAAAGTTCATTCTTACTGTTGTGGCTACAGTCTTCTCAATCTCTACTCTATCTTCCTATTCAATCGCTCCTCCCAAGGTCATTCCGGTGTGATTATTATCAAGGGGGTTTTGGGATTTACTGGTCGAGCGGACAATGGGTTTTTAGGAGGTGAGTCCAATGTTGTATTTTATTATTATTCTTCTAGGTTTCCATTATGTTTTCTATTGGATATCAGTGATTTTTTAAGGAAGCTGATGTCTACAGATAGCATTTTCACACAATGGAAATGCCTACACTGGATTCAATTCAAGTGATAGGGAATGTTTTTGTATTGTTTCTCTATATTGAAGTTGGTTTGGTATTTTTTGGTGGGGGAAATTCCATCTGGTGTGGTTCATCACTGGAATTTTGGTAAGGTTAGAGTGATAAATTGTCAACATGTTCTTCTTTGGATATGATACACTCATTTATTGGGATTTTTTTTGATTGGTGGAAAAGGGATGTTCTGATTCAGTCTCGCTAAAGTTCAACATGCACTGGTAAATACTTTGATGATGTGATTCAGATGATCATTGATGGGTTTCAGTGATGGAGATAAGAAGATGTTGGGTTTCCATAGGATAATTGGTTGAGGCATCGACATCAGTAGTGGCATTGTGCTCAATGCATCCAGCGCGCATGATGGTGTTAGTTTTTTGGATTTGAATTTTAAATGTTTGAATTTTGAATTTGGGTTTATGCAGGTTGAACGATGTATCAGATTTTTGGGTCTTTTTTTGGGTTCCCACTTACCCACTTAAAAGTAATTTATTATGAAAATATCAAAAAAATCATTTTTGAGGAGATCATGAAACAAACCACACCCAAAATATCAATTCAAAATAATGACCCTCCAAACTAACATCACATGAGTGAAGTAATTTAGAAAACAAATGTATAGGGAACCAAGTTTATGTTAGAGTAAAACTATGTGTGGCTTGGTCGCACTAGTAGGTAGGCAACACATCAACCTCACAACTCTTCTTGAATTGGCTTCCAAATTAGGCGCATTGATTACTCTTAGTTTACCAGATCATGAAGGCATAGTGTGGATCTAGTTATATTTCTGTTCCAACACAAAATTCATAAAATATTCTCAAAATCAAATAAAATCTCATCAGGAATCAAAATATCATTTTTCATTAGAAAACAATATCTCAAAATTAAGACTGATTTCTCCACTTTCCCTAGTAACTCAACTCTTATCATGAAACATGGTAATCAATCACCCACTCATGAACTAACTCTTGAGTCCCAACACATTGTTATTCTCATTTCTACCATAAATCACCCCACATAATATAAATACTTCCAATTAAAAGTAATTTATATTTAGGAAAGATTTTATTTGATACCATTTATAACAAACCAACATAGAGTACCATCTAAACTGGTGTTCAAGATGATTCTTTACTAACCCAAAGATAATTCATGATCCCCACGGGATAGCGAAAAGAATTTGGGCATCATAAAAAATAATATTGGAATTATTTTACACAACAACCAAAAATACAAATAGGTAAATAATGGAAAGTAATTCTAAAAAAACTAAGATATCCAAATGTAGAGAATAAAAGTCCTCATAAAGTATTTCAACCAAGAAATCATACAATTCCATCATCTGAAAAACTCTATGTGACAAGTGGATCAAATGATCATTCGGCCACCACCAACACCTATGTCCCACTAATCAAGTTCACTAACCACATCCGAGTGGTGATTTCCATTTCCAAGATGTAGAATAAGAAAAAACTACAATTTCTCAATGAAAAATGTATTGTGTGATCAAAAAATCCTAATTGGGTTTCAAAAAGACATTTCCTAAGAAATTCCATATCTAATAAACTTATCATGCACAATTTTAGATAAAACATGGAGCATAAATATTTTAACATTTAAAAATGAAACATGCTTTATTAACAATTTCAATGGATAGAGTAAAATAGTTTTTAATGTATATTTTTTTAAGTCAAGCAGATATAAACACCTTTATCAAAACATGAATATAAAATAATCTATATCAAAATGAGAATGAATAAAACATTCCATTCATGCATTGGCATGATTTTTTTTTAAATAATCCAACCATGGGTATAAGACTCATGGATTATTTAATAAATTCATGTTATGAGGTTTATATTGTCTTGGTGAATTACGGATCTAGGTGTTCACACATACCTAGGATCAAGCCTCAGGGGAATATGAATACATCCCTAAAGGACTCTATTCCCATTCCTCATCAGGTAAATTAATGTTGCAGTCATTGTTGAATCACTTCAAGCATGCATAACCTCTACCTAAATAACTGGTATCTCATGTTCATCATAGTAATAAAATATGCTTGGGGATATATTTCATTTTAATCAATCAAAAATAATCAAATAATTCATTTTAAATTTACCCCCGGTTTCATGTTTCAAAAGCATTCCTTTATTTTCAAAAACTGACATCAAAAGGTTTTTATCAAAACCTCATGCCTTACATTTCAAAAATCAACATAATATGATTTTAATCAAAGCACATTCCTTTTATTCCAAAATACAACATCCAATGGATTTTAACAAGAACTCATTCCTTTTAAATCAACCCATTAAAAATCATCTTCTTTCAAATCATAAAATATTTCATGGTTTTTCAACTCCTGAAAAATAGTCGTTAAATATATCATTTCAATTCAATATCATTTTTTCAAAAATCACACTTTAATTCAAAATCAATTTTTAATGCAATATCTTCACACACACACCAAGCGATTTTTTCAAAAGTAATTATCAAAGACTCAAATAAAATTATGTGAAAAAATTGGAAAATCAAATTCATCTTAAGTAACCAGTAATGATTTAAAGGTACAATAACTACCTTATAAACTCACTTACCTTAATTATCAAAATTACCAAACACCCAATAAGGAAATCTGCAATAAAAACAAGAGAAGTTTCATGTATAGTGAATAAGGAAGAAAAACCTCTAACACACTCTCAAAGATCACCCAAAAGATGGATACTTAAAACTTCCCAACAGGATCCCAAAATACCAAGGAAGCAAAGCTATGGGTATTTTTAAATAAATGCACTAGGTGTAGCATCATTTAAATCCCAAAAATTTAAACCTCATTTAATTTTTCTATTTCACTAAAATATTCAGTGTAGAGTTTTTAAAAACATTTAAAAAATGAGCTAAAATGTTTAAATTGATTAAAATAACTAATTACATGATTTTTAGCTCTTAAAATCATTAAAGTGACATTTCGGGTGAAACTAGGTGAAAAAGAAGCGAAAAAATATGTTTTAAAAATATTTGTTCAAAAAGGATGTTGTGTAAGGGTGACATAGTTTTACCCTTATGTAGCCCATATGTGTAGAAAAAGGTTAAGAATATTTATCCTTACATAGGCCATGCACTATGGTTTACCCTTACACAAAGTTGGTGTACCCTTACAAAACCTTTATAAAAAAGGGAATAAATTTATGAAACACCTAGGCCACCTTTACATAGAATTCGAAAAAGAGGGTTTACCTTTGCATGGGTTTAAAGATAAACCTTACATGAGTCTGTACCCATATACAGGATGCACATTACTATTATTCAATCAGGGAATGGGATGACCCTTACATTTCCAAGTGTGAGCTATTTATTACACATGTTACCTTTACTTAGTGCTCTCACACAATGATTGTTTCCCTTATGGAGCATTGGAAAACCCTTTTTAATCACATAAAATTAGGACCTTACCCTTCCACAATGTTAGAAAACTCCTCTTACCCTTACATAGTGGCATTTTACCCCTACAAAACTCTTAAATTTAAGAAGTTAACTAGATGTAGGTCATGGAAAAAGGGATTTACCCATAAAAAACACAAGGAAAACTCATTTTACCCTTACCTAACACCCTAAAACCAAAGTAATGGTTAATTTTATTAAAAATAAAATAATTTCACATAAATATACTTATAAAAAAACCAAAAAAGATTAGTTTTTGTATAATGATGATAATGTTACAAAGATGGCTTGATTGAGGTCCTCTTCAGCATGGTAAGCTTCCAGATTACGAGTTTGACCTCATAATTGAATTTATTTCCTATTAACATCACAAAAACATGCTTTCAATTCATCCTAGAATTGTCAGGAAAGGGAAATGAGGCCTATATGGAAAGTGGGGAGGTGTCTATATTGGTGATGAGGGTACCACCTCAAATTCTATCCCTAAGGCTTTAGTGTGGGTGTACATGGAGAAAACTCGAGTGGAGTGTCATGGACACCTTATCCTTTCATTTATTTATGGGGATCCCCACACTGGAAACTAAACATTAAATCCTTCTAATAGCAAGGTGTGCCACCCATGATGGTTAACTATTAGGAACCCTTTATATCCTATAGGTAAAAATTCAAACCCCTTTCACATCAATTTTTTCTATTTTTTAGGATTACTCAAACTTATAGTACTAACTTATTCATTGTTCATTTTGTACAACTTCTGAGCATGAAACTCTAGAGGACCTTGGGGTAGCTTCAGGGGTCCCTATCGATATAGAGGTGTCTCTAGTGGTAAAACTTTCCATCAAAACCTTGGTCCTTTAGATGTTAGAAAATAAGGAAGACACCCATGACATATTTGTCTAAGGGTTGATAGAGGCTGATATCATCAACACCTTCTTGTCATGTAAGTCTCTTTTCACGTGGATCATATTTACCCTATTTATTATTGAAAAATGAGCTAAACAATTTTTTTCTTTGTTCAAAATAGTGTATGAAGATGAGTACCCTCATAATCAAAGAATTTCATAGGGGTATGGATCCCTATAACTCATTATAATGGTTGGGATCAGCTTGTAGAGGCTGGCCACTCAAGAATAGTCGATCCCAGTCTAGGGAGAGAAACCTATTGAATTGGAGAATACAAATGGGGAATCAATGGAACCAATATCCTGTGAGTGGTTTGGAGAAGACAATATATCTTGTACATGGATCCTATTCTATTAAAAAAGGATACACGATGAATATGGAACTACTGATGTACTCATGAAATTCACAGAATATCAGCCCACACCACCCGAATATCAAGAATAATTTTCGTTTCTTATTGCTCAAAAGAACAAGGTGGTTTAGTACAGGGAATGGAGGATCATCCATAGATTCATCACCCACACTCCGTGGGATGAACTGATAGTCTATATGGGGTCTCTCACATATTGTCTGGTGTACCTGGGGACCAACAGTGTGGTATACTATTCCTTTCACACATAGGCTCAAGACTTCTTGGAGCAACATGTGTGCATGAAATGGCAGGAGTTCTATGTCACCTAGTATGAGAAAACTCATGAAGGTGTGAATGTACTCTAGGAATCCAACCAATAGCACAATAGAGTAGTGGAGTGGGTATAGTAGCATGAGGCCATCACCACCACCAAAGAATATATCTCCGTCCAGCTAAGGGAACAATTAGAAATGGTTGAGGCTGATGTAGAGAGTGTGGCATCATAGTTGTGGAGTTTAAGAACAAGTAGGGTTAGTTAAACATTTGGGGTGACAAGGTTAATCCTCTAAATAAAGAGGTGACAATAGATTTTTCATGGTGGAAGCAAATTGTCAAGACAACTTGCCAGAGGATGGCCGACCTGGAGTAGTCTTTGTCCCAAACTGAGTCATAGAGATATTTTGTTGTATTAAGGGAGAGGCTCCAACCAATGAATTACCCTCTTCATTTTCATTTAATTCATAGATTTTTTTTTTGTTTTATATTAAATTCTCATGTCTAGAATTTCATTTTCATTATACTAACAAGAAAAAATGGGTCAATATTGGAATGTTGCACTAACCCCCATTGGGGTCCATGGAATTGGGATCCAGGATAGCATAAAATCGTGGGTTTAATATGTCCTACAAATATACAGAGTGAATGAGTGAGTGACACCAAGGTTTTTAAAATTACACATGATCAAGGGGAAAGTGGGTATAGGAAAATTGTGAGCTCTAGAGTTTATATTAATAAATGGAGGTGGTAGGTGAGTTTAGGATAACCATTTACCATCTTCAAAACACAGGGTCTATAAACATACTACAGAAGATGTATCTTCTGAGGTGTGTTCTCTTAATGGTAGGTGGGCCCATTTTATCCATCCTCTATCATCATAGGGGATTCCGTTCAAAGATGGTGGATATGGATCCTCTGGGGCATGAAACCTTTATGGGAGGGGAGCCCATTTATTCCATACACCATCACTGTAAGGGATCCCATTTGGACATGAATGATATATAAAAATCCAAGTCAAGGGGACAAAAAGGGTGTAGATAAAGGATAAGGATTCTTAAAAATATTTCAAACAGTTTTAATATTATTCCATCATGTATTAGACACATTGATGGGGTGTACCAAATAGTTGAAAAGCACATAAATCAGTAGGGAAAATGAAAATTCCAATTGAGTGAAAGTCATGAAAGGGATGATCAATTTCAATTCAATTAGGAGAGTGGTGTTCACCAAATTATCTTAATTTAAGGACATATTTCCATGAAAAAGGGTCATGCATTTTAATTTCATTCATCTAGGACCATGGATTGTGCCGATTGAGGTTGTATGATAAGGAACGATAGGGGAACCATAATTTAATGTCATCCAGCTAGGAGCATAGAGTCTGTATTTTAAGGTTGTGAGAAAAGGACCTATAGGGGAACCATAGTTTATGGTTATTAAACTAAGACCATAATTAGTGTGAGATTGTTTTTATAGCTCATAACATTGAACTAGGTGTGAATTATGGGATTCAGGGTGAATGTTAGTGAAGACAATCCCATATGCGGGGATGCATTTATGGTTAGGCTTGAAATAGTTAGTCTTGGTGTGACTATGTATCCCATGGAGTAGGAGTCAAGCCAGATATAGTTGTAGAGAATGTTACAGTAGGTTAATGACACCATAAGGGGATGTCCTCTTAGGTGAGGATAATGGTATCACATATTTCTATGTAATGTAATGGGGATATAGACCATATAGATCAACATTGTGAGGATAGGACGTTAGAGGGAAGGAGGGGTGAAGGGATAACTCTGAAATGTTCCAAAACTAGTGTGATTGGTGAGCATAACTATGTTTTTTCCAGGACCCAATGAAGTGTTCCACGGGTTTTGTAATTTTTTGTTTGCACCCTTACTTTTTCCTATGTACTGGGTATGACTTGGTGAAAAAAAGACTAAATTATTCTCGTGCTTCCCTTTGTGGCTTTTCATCCTGAAAAACATTTATAACTCTTACCATGGATAGTTTATGTTCAAGATAGTCTTACCACCGGGGGTCTAGATTTTATGGTCACACAACATTGACCAGACATCAAAGCTAATATGGCACAAAAGTTAATATAAACACAACATGAATGGTGGAATGAGAGGCTAAGTCCCACATAAATATTTCTTTAGATAGGGAACACATAGATTAAGTTCATGATGCTTGGACCACTTCCATGTGGGGGTAATTCCCCCTCATTATAAAATAGGCCCTACAATTTGATAATAGACTGAGAAGTTCAAAAATAAGGCATGAACAATAGGAGGATGTTTGGATGGGTCTGAGAGGGGAGATCCAGGTGTCACTATGTATCCCATGGTGTGGGAATCAAGATGCACATTGTTCTATAAAGTGATGTGGTGGGAGAGGTATCTTCTTGAGTGAATGCCTAAGGAATCACTCCATTTAATTTCATATGAAATGGACCATACTATGCTGTTTAACATCATATGTAAAGGATGAAAAAAGGGGGACTTTATTCCATGAAGAACCAAAGGCAATGTAAACCACATGTAAATTGATATCCAAGGGGGATGGATGTACAAATTTTAAGGTCATAATGCTTGGACCATTTGGGGTGAGATGGACTATTCATCTTGAGTGGATCATACCTGATGTGAATAGAAGGGACGAGGTCCCCCACATGCTTCTCACTAGAATATGTGATCTCATAAAAAGAGGGACACACATCATAGGGTCATATTCATAGACCATCATATGCTGTTTATGGTCATGATAAGTGTACCCAAGGTGGGGGGGGGGGGTGCTTCTAATTTAAGATCATAGATCTCAGAACAAAAAAGGGGGTGTTTCAAAAATGTTCATGTGGTACTAAGGATAGTATAAACCAAAAATGATTAGAGGGATAAGGAGGCCTTATTTTAAACAAACATCTTTTGGATGAGTTTTACACATTTTAATTTCATAATGATTGGAACCATTAAACATCCATCTTGGGAATGTTTTCTCATCTCAATAATTTTAGAGTGGTCCACCCTTGGTTTTTAAGACCACATGTGTCGTGATCAGTGTGGGAAATAAGGAGTGGTGGAGAACCTCCTTTGTCACATGAGAGCATACAACAGGGGTAAAGATAAGTAGTTATGATTGGGTCCCAGTGACATTGAATTTCATAATCAATGTATGTAGATGCCTGAAGAGGTAACACTAATGGGACTAAATCTCCACCAAAACAATGGAGGGTGAAAAAAAAGTAAATCGTGACATTTGAGATCTGGACCAAAAAATGGGGGTGACCAATAGGTGGGAAAAAACTAATAACCATATACAAAATATGGGTTACATGACCATATCGATCATGAATGAGGATATTAAATGTCAAATCGACCATTAACCATGTTTAAAACATGGGAACCATAACTTATTGGAATAATTCCTTTGATGCATGTTCCCTATATGGGAGGTGAGCAAATTTTTCCCATGAACCATCACCATAAGGGACCATTTTCGAACCTTGAGGATGATGAGGATCCTAATTAATAAAGTCTTTTAGTATAGAGGAAAAAATGAGGTGATGTTCTTAGATATTTCAATACTATAGGGGTTACAACTCCATGTGTCTGAGAACATGGAATGGGTGCATTAGTGGGAGAGAGTCGAACCCATTATCATGAGAAGGCCTAAAGATAATTTAGTGGCTAGTCCAAACCTATGATGTGATATCTAGATATATTTACATATCCCATTAAATTTAAAATCAAGCTATATGTTGATCAATAGAGTGGTATGGTAGGTGACCAACACAGAAAGGGGAGGTCCTCTCAGGTGAAGGATGAAACATTATGCGGTTTTATGTTATACAATGAGGACATGAACCAAAAATCTTAAAATATTATAGTAAGAATGTCAAGAATTCTATTTAACATTATACAATGAATATGATGTGTCATACAATTTAACATATTACAATAAGGAAGTTGTCCTATAGTTTAACTTCATGTGAATAGGATAGTATTCCATACAGTTTAACATCATATTTAAGGTTATTTTTATGAAGTCAAAATCATGAGACCAGGAAATTATGTATGTAACTGAAAGTATCATTTGAGGAACCTGGAATTGGTGGGAGGTGTGATTTATTCCCCATCCATGGTGATCAATGAGTATGCACCGTTGGAGTATAACTTATGAATAAAAAATGGTCCCTCACACTTAGGCTCCAACTTAAGAAGATTCTTTCTAGGTATCATTGTAATCCTTAATGACAGTACCATGTCACCATAAATTAAGGAACATAAGTGATGTTTCTTATTGAATTCTTGCATTACCATTTATAATGAACTTCAAGGTTGTGCAGCACTTGGAGCCTACCTTTTTGAGGGATTCTAATTCTCTTAAGAGAACCTATTCTATCCTATATGGAATTTTCTAATTTTAATTATATATCCATAGTGAAGGAAACTGAACCTCTATGGGCAGTACTACCTCTGTCCCATACACTAGAGGGTATGGGTTTTCCTGGGTGAAATTCTTAGTTGTTGTCTAATATTCCATATAGAATTAGTGAGCTTGTGAGTCCAAATCTTCTTGTTTTATATCACTATATTTTGAAGATTTTTATAGAGGGTTTTATTGAACACCCATATCTATCCATCTTCATTGACATGGTAGTGGGAGATATAATTAGACCAAATATTTTACTTGGCGTATTGCTTCATTAGTTTAGTATCCTAAAAGTGAGTTCTATTATCTATGAGAATAGTGTTAGGAATCATGAATCAATGAATGATGTGGAATTTCACAAAATCAATAATATACCAGGTCTTGGATTCATTAAGGGGGATGGATTGCTCCCACTTTGAGAAGAATCCACTAGTAGTGAGGATAAACCTGTAATGAAAAGTTGTCATTGGAGGGTAAGGGCCCACCACATCAAGTTTTCATTTGTCAAAGGGATAAGATTACATTTTTTCATGGAGAAGCTATGGTGTATGATTCAAAAAGTTGTTAGGATCTGGCATGAATGAATCTTATTAGGGAATTTTATGTAGTTATATACTGTGGTTGGCCAAAATTTCCTGAATATTCGGATCTAGTGAGAGCGTTTCAACCCTTCTTGATGGGATCCACATGACCTGACATGGAATTCTTGTGGGATTTGAGGGGCCTCCTTCCCTTAGAAAAAATAGAGGAGGATGGAATCAAATCCATTATTATAGAGAACTTGATCCTTGTTGGGGTCATTGCAAAGGGTATAATTCACTGTATATTGATTAATTTGATCACATTGAACTAGGTCATATGGGAGAGTCCAATTCTAAAGGAACTCGATGAAGGGATTCATCTATTCATATGATTCTTCTTCTATGGGGGAATTTAGAGGTACTTCTAAGGAATTGTTGGTGGTGATTTGGTTCACCAGTCTGTCTTCATCATCATAATAGGTAGGAGAAAAGACGCTATTATGCACCATGTGAATAGACAAGTCATCTTGGTCGGGATCTTCTAAGGATGCAACTAGGATTTCCAAGGTATTTGTTCGACCATTTTGAGACCAGGGAATATGAGTCACTTTTGGTCAATAAGGGAACTGGGAATTTATCTCTTGGCTGCATTCCAATAAGGGGAGAAGATCTTATTTATAGAATATATATTCACTGCATATTCTTAATAACCAACTCTAAATCAAACTTCACATGTAGCTGTGAACCTTATCCTAAGGATCCGTCTTGTAGCCCACGACCAGGGCCTAATAATCAGGTTTGTTTTTGTCACACCCTTCTAACAAAATTAATGAGTATAACATGTGGTCTTGTGTGGGAGTGATGAAGACAATCCAAATTTCATCCCTATTGAGTTTAGGTTTGTTCAGTTTTCTCTTGGTTGGGATTTGGGAGACACAATCATCATACAACATGGTTCAAAAAAATAGATAGAGAGGATGGATTCATTTGGGAAGTCGATATCCAAGGGAAGATATTCATAGGTCAGATGTATAGACATGAAATATTCCAATGCCCAACCCTTGATAAATTTTAGGGGAATGAACTTGATATAAAACTACTATTGGATTACTTACCATTCATCTCATCATCCTATCTACAAGGGGTGATTAACAATGTACTTTATTGGGTCAACATGGGATGCTAACTGTACCTCATGATATGTCAGGGTTTCTAAAATTTGAAGACAAATACAATTAAACTCTTCTCAATAGGATAATATATAGTCTTAGTGTAGAGAAGAATATGACTGAGATAGTGTAAACTATTCTCCTTGCCTTCACTATTTTTATGGTCCAAGAGGGTGCTAAGGGATCATTCTAGGGATTTACCATAAAGGGTCAAGGGTTTCCATAGGAATGGTGGCATTATGATCAAGGGATGTAATAAATAATTCTTAATGTCCTATAATGTGGTCTGGTATTCCTCATCCCATAAAAAAGTCACACCTTTCTTCATGTGTCTTGAATAGGGTTTTCATTTCTAGGTAGGTTGAAAAAAACATTTTCAGTAGTACATGTGACCCTAGAGGCCTCAAAACTACCAATGAATCTAAAGTGGAGGTATTTGGATGATTGAATTTATCTTTTATAGGTCAATATTAATGCCTCTATATCTGATAATGAAGTTGAGTAACTTCCAGAAGGTAACTCTGAACACACACTTTAGGGGGTTCATCTTTAGGTTTTGAGAGTGAAGTGGGCCAAACACTTTTTCAAGATCCTTGAGATGGTCCTTGTGTAGGAATGATTTATCCACCAATTCATCTATATAGAAATCCACTAGTATTAATAGGAGAGTCTTGAAGATGAGATGAATGGAACACTGATAAGCTGTTCCAACATTCTTCAAGTGAAACAACATCACTCTATAAAGAAATTTCTCCTAGGTTTCCCTGAATAAGGTGGATTATTCATCCTCAAGGGCCATATGGATTTGATTATACATAGAATACCATCCGTGAAAGAATTATCATGGAACCTGAAAATTGCGTTAATGAGTAACTCAGTTTCTGGGACAAGGAAATTATCCTTTGGGTGGTGGCAGCTGAGATCTCAGAAGTCAACACAGATCATGATATGTATGTTCTTCTTCATGACTAGCACAATGTTTTCCAACCACCTAAGATATTAAACATATCTAATAAAGCTATCATTGATAATATTATCAATCATGGCCTCTACCATGTTATTATGGGAGGGTTGAATCTTTCATGAAGCCTTTATGAACCCATAGTGGCCAATAGAAAGGACAATGTGGTGGAAAACAACATGGGATAAAGCCCTAATATTTCTTTATAGTTCAAGGTGATCATGTCATGGTGTTAGATTAGGAAAACTAAGTATTTAGCTGTTTCTCTAGGGAAATGAAAATTTTGATCAAAATAAACCTCATATCATCCTCTGTTTCTAGATTCTCATGTTTGAATTCATCAATAGTGGTGGAGAACTCTTCCTTGAAGGTGTTAGGAGCATCATCAAAATCCTCTACATCAATAAAGATATTAGGATCAAATGAAGAAGTTGACTCTCTAAGAGTGAGATATCATGAAGTGATGTTTTCATTTACTTTGTTAGAGATGGAACCCTCAGTGAGGGATTCCTAATTTGTAGATACCATGGCAAAAAACAATAATGACCCATTTCTACGTGGTTTCTGATAGAGAGATCCATCTTTAACATAAAAAATGAAGATGGGTCGACTTACATCAAGCCAACCCTGCACTTCAGAAGACATGATGATAGTGCAGGGTGGTGAACAAGGGGTTGTCCTATGTTATATAATGGCAGTGGGTCTTCCTAGCCTCAAAAAAACCTTCCCTTAATAAAAATATGAGTTAATATATAATCATTCCATGTTCTTGAGGATGATGAAATAGTTCCTATGGTCTGGGGATGTTACTTACAGCTGGTGGAATGACATGATAAATTTTATTTCAAATATACACAAGGATTTACTAAGGTGGACGTTAATGTATAAGGGGTATTGATGTGTTCAACCATGTTAACCTGGAGCTAACTCCTCACCCTTTTATAATATCTAACATATAGGTAGTGATATTTATAGGAGTTAATGGGGAAGGAAAATCCATGGAGTACACAACTCAACCATTAAGGTGGTATTTGAGGTACCAATGATATGAAGAAGGAACCACCTATATAAAATGAGGAAAAAGAGTAATGGTATCATGAAAAATAATTTTCTTATACTACTAGTAGACCACCAAAAGTATGATCAGCATATCCAAAAAAATTGGCACTTTATAGAGTATAGTAGAAAAAAATTATTGAAGTTTTCTTCCCCCTTATCTAAGTTTACCAGAAGTAGTTTGTAATTTCACTCTACTAACTGAGAGAATATTACCTCACAAAAACCTTAGTAAATGAATTAAAAATATCTAAACATTCAGTGGTATTAGATGAAATTAAAAAAAAAATAAGAATATAGAGAAATAATGAAATGTTTTAACTTTCTTTAGAATTTTTTCCTGCTTTCATGAGGGAAACCACATATGATTCTTGATTTTATTATAATCAGAATATTACAGATGAAAATTAGATTGCAAAGACAAGTAATCCTCATTAACTCCTCAAAAATCCAATAAACACCTTCATTTGATCCACTGATAGCACTATGTAAATTAGTATGTCCACTAATTCTACCACTTTGATCTGAAGGTCCAACATACTTATATACTAACCAAAAGTATTCAAACAATTCAAACATACTCTCTTAAAAACAAGGATCAAGAGACATGACTACCTGATAAGGTTTACCAACCCTGTGACCTATCAGCCTTGTCGAAATTCCAAACCTACCAGTGCTCCACTATAGAGGAATCAGTAGATGTAAACTTCTAATGGACCTACTACCATTGTAGAAGATCTTCTACCATTACCATCACATTGATTCCATCCAACTATCATTGGCTGAAATTTCGATTGAAAGAATTCTGGTGCTCCAGAAATTCTAATGCTTGAATTAGTATTCACATCCCAGTAATCTCCAAATTGAAGACCTTTTCCAAGGAATACCATGTAAATCCTCTAACACTGAGAATCCTACATCATCCCCCTTTACATTCCTTATTTCACCCAAATTCTACTGAGGCTTGATTCCGCCTTATACTTTCTTAAAATACAACATTGGTAAATATGTCTACTGAATTTTGGATTCTTGATATCTTTCATAGCTCCAACTCATTTTCCTCCATTTATTTTATGATGATGTGGTACTTCATATCGATATTCTTTGTTCATGCATGGAACACCATATTTTTATCCAAGTGGATTTCACTTTGGTGGTCATGGTAAAACACGACCACATCCCAATTCCTTCCAATCTCCTGTAGCCATATCTTTAACCAAACCATCTTCTTCCCATCTTCCATTATCTCTACATAATCTTCTTCAGTTATTATCAGTGTAGTGATATTTTGAATTCATAAAATCTAACTAATTACATGTTCTTAATATATAGAAATGAAACCTGGTGTACTCTTTTGAGTATATAAGTATCCATCAATGTCCAATTCCATAAATAATTATAATGGAATATATTTCCCAAATTAAAGAGACTGATTTTAGGATCTATTTAAATACTGAAGGATCCACTTCACAAACACTTAGTGAAATTTCCTTGGATTTTCCATATATTTAATCACAACTTCTAATTAATGGGAAATGTATTACTGAGTGAAAACCATTACATACATCAAAATTCAAACTACTGATGAATATGTCACTATTGTTATGTACTTGGACTCAACATTAGTTATTGGCACCTGAGACTTGGACAATTTGAAGTAATCCATAATAGGGGTAGATACTGGATTATTATCGGTCACACCAAACCTTTCCATGATATTACATAGATAATAATTTTCCTAGATAGAACCAAAGTTCCAGTTTTCATATCTCTTTAGATCTTCATTTACAAGATATTTTTTTTCCAGTCAAAGATATTTCTCCTCAAATATTTTGGTCAAATCAAAATTCAACTTTCTAATTTTACGAACTTCTAATCTATAAATCATTATGTCATCAACATAAAATAGAAATATGATGAAAGTATCATCTTCCCATTTATTATAATAACATAAGTTATCTACATTACACCTAATAAACCCTTACTTTATCATTAAAGAATAAAATTTACAATTCCACTATCATGGTGCTTGCTTCATCCCATAGAGTCATTTCTTCAGTTTACATAAGAAATCATGATGCCCATTTTAGGTACACATATTGGATGATACATGTAAATCTACTCCTATAAATTACTATGAAGGATAACTATCTCAACATACATATACTCCTGATATAGATATTCCAATGCAACCATGCTTAAAACAATTTTTGATGGTAGATTGTTTAAATACTGGTGAGAATATCTTCAAGAAATTTACTCCTTCCTTTTATTGAAAATTTTTAACTACCAACTCTGATTTATATCTCTTTTTTCCATCAGCCTCTTCCTTGATCTGGTAAACCAAATTATTTTGAGGTTCTTTTTTACACTCTGATAGTTTAGTCAACTACCAAGTTCTGCTTAAATTAAATGAATTCATTTAAGGACCTGGCCTTAAACATAAATTATTCTAGTTAATTTTGACTAGAATTTATTTTCTTTCATTCCCAAAGATCTTTTAGGTCTAGAGTTTTAGAGAATTAGTAAAAACTCTTACACAGTAAACCCATACATTACAAGTGGATACTTATACTCAGTGTCCATTTTTCTACCAAAGGAAACCCTTTTAAAATAAAACATAGTCTCTTTTCTGGACACATATTCAATATTTTCATCATGTCATCTCCATTTTCCTAACCATCCTTAAGACCTGTAAAAAAAAATTTAAAACTTGGTATGATCACAAAAAACTTAGTAAGGGATACATAAATAAGGAAAACTATTAGTCTTGTGAAGACATGAAAACACATGAATACTTTATCCCAAATTAATACTTTTCAACCTTAAGAAATATAAAATACTTTCCTTTGATATAATCTCATTGCTTAACTTTTATATAATTAGAAGATTACAATAAAACCCATAGAAAGCATATATAACCTATAAAGGTAACATGGGACATAATAATACTTAATGGAATAACCATGAGGTCGACTTCCATACATGTCACTCTTACAAATGGAATATCCATATGGACAACTTCCATACCCAATGCATTGAAGGTTATAATGTAACCACCTATCCTTATTTTATCATGTAACCACCCATATTTGGTTTATCACATAAACACCTATTAAATTTCTAAGTAACATTATATAATCATAGCACATAAAGGATTGTAATTTTCAAGATTTCACTCATACAAGTGATTTGCAGTCACATGCGGTTGACATCCATACATGTCACTCTTACAAATGGAATAACCATATGGATGACTTCCGTACCCAATGTATTGGAGGTTATAATGTAACCAACTATCCTTGGTTTATCACATAACCACCCATCTTTGGTTTATCACGTAACCACTCATTAAATGTCTAAGTACCATTTTATAATCATAACACATAAAGGATTTCAATTTTAAGAATTTCACTCATAAAATGTCATTTTCCATCACAAGAAATAATTTCAAGATATTAAAATAATCAAAACATTTTCAAAACATTTTCAATATAAAAATACCCAGAAAAGGGAATAAGATATGTCTTTTTCTTTTAAAAACATTAAGGCTTTTAGAAGAATCTAAATATCAGATAATGGTCATGGCAGTAGAGAAGTTGTTGTCGCTATATATTTTAAAAAGAACATTCCTTTTGTCATTTGTCAAAATGTTCTTTATAATGCACATTAAAATATTCCTCTTGAAAATAGTTGAAAAAAATTTAAAATATAGATAATTTTTTCTCTAAAAAACTTTTATATCCATTTAATAAATATTTAAAATAATATTAATAATATTTACATGGATAAATATTTATGAAAATTAAAATTTTAAATATTCAAAGTGTCTCATACCACTTTGAACATTTAAATCACATGCCACATAAAAGAATAAAATTTAAAAAATAATTAAATAACATGATAATAGATATAATATGGACATGGAATATAAAAGGGTCTGTATATACACTTTATAAAAAAATAAAGGTGCATATCATCAAGAAATGTCTACATGAAAGGAGATTGAGACGAAATCCTTTACCTTGAGTCTGATTCATCACGTATGTTCTTTATATTCCTAAATAATAAAATTTTGTTAATTATTTACTTTCTTGAGAACCTATTTCATTTTTATTATTCATTTTATATCACTTATTACCATGTTATAACAATAACATAATTATTTAAGTTCCTGTCGAACGTTTTGTCGATATTCGGTACTTGAGTCGAAAATGAACTTGGTATGATGTCAATATTCCATGTGTTCATAAGTACATAATATCAAGAATAATATTCATGACATAATGATTACTTATATACATTAAATATACTTTAAAATAAAATTGTGAATTATGGTTATGAAAAATGAACTATGTTACAATCATGGATACGGTATACTGTACGTACGCATGAGTAACATTTCCATTTTTCAATGATCATTATAGAAAAAGGAAAGTATTATTTTAGCTTTATAGAATTCTCATAATAAAATTAATATAAAATTAATCATTTAAATATACTTATATATATTATCCACGTGTTTTGGTGATTAAAAAAAATCACATCGCTTCGTGGAGGTGATAGTTCACACATATGCATGAATGACGTTATCATTTTTATGTGAATGGAAAGTAAGAATGTAATTGATATATTATTATCTTATAATGATAAATATGTCATTAATATTACATATTAACATTAACTCTATCATTATAACTAGTCTTGAGAGACGGTTTTGGAAAACAAAATATATCAGTTCGTGGAGGTGATAGTTCAGAAGTACGCATGAACGATTAATTATTTTCCCATTTAATGAAGGTGGAGATGGATTCAGGGGATGATATTAAAATAATAACATCTCAGTATATTGAGTATACTAGAGTTTTTATATCATCATGTTTTAAGGATATTTGAAGGAAGATAAAGAAGAAATAAAATATAAACACTTAATTAAAAACATTACCTTTCCTTTAGACGGTTACCTTTGATTATCACCATAACACCTATAAGGAAGATGTTATTCCTAAAATAATGGCTCTAGAATGTGGTATGTGATTATATTAAGGTATTTAGGTAGATATTGGCCCATACAAAATTTATTTGAAGTTTGAATAAATGATACGAAATAGTGCCTTTTATAAGAGAGGGGAGGGGCACTCTTGGAATTCTTCAAAACAATAAATTAATATGAATTAATTTTCTATTGCAAATGGGTCCAAATTGACTTAGTTAAAATATAGGATGATTATGGGTCTAAATATAATCATCCAATAATAATTATAAAAGTTTTCAAGAAAATTTAATCCTTATATTTTGGTTTTAACCCTTTTAATTATTACTATTTTGTCAATTAATTTACACTTTGAGGGCCATAATAGTTACCATAACAAGACAAAAGACCAATAAAAGAGTCATTTATGAAATTTTAGTACTTTTACTAACAAGTTGGACAAAAATTTAATTTTTATAAATTTTATAACATTTAATAAAATATTTTATATTTTAAAATACTCTTAGTGTCAATTTTAAAACTATTCATTTCTTGACTTTTTAAAAATATCATAACTTCATTATATAGTAAAAACAACTATTTGAAAACATAAATAACATGTAAAATGAATCCAAAAATTAGTTTATGGAATCAATTATGTCAAATTATATTTATTTTAATATTTATAATATCCTTTATTTGATTCATTCATTACTTAAGAAATTACTGCATCATCATTGCGTCACCATTTAATTTAATAATTTATTTCCTAAAATTTATAAATAAATTACCAATATGTAGGTAATAGTTTTATTTTTTAAAATTATATTTATAGTTTAATATATCCTCTGTATTACCCTATATTAAAAATACTTTACTTTTTACAAAAAGTGTAACAAAAATGACTTTTCATTGAATATAATATTATAAATACATTAAAGTCATCCAAGTGGCTCCAAGTGGTCATAAAATGGACCCAAGGATGATATTGGTCAGAAAAAACTCATCCAATTAGGTTAGAATAAGTTTTAGGATAATATTATATTTTTATAATATAATTTTTTTACCTTTAATTACCCGATTTACCCTTAACTATGGTAATAAAAATATTACTAAAGTTACTATTCATATTGTTTGAAAATTAAAGGGACCTATTTACATAATTTGAACCTTCTTATTAAAAATATGGAATCCATTTTAACAAATTCAAAATACATAATTGACCAAAATTAATTAAAAATGAATCTCATTGACAGAATGAGAAAACGAGTTTTTAAAGTTAAACATTCAAAAGATCACATATTTTTTATATCTAATTTCAATGTGAAATTGATTAAAATGAACTAAATTGGATTAAATTATAAAAAAATAATGTAATTATAGTTTAAAACCAATTAAAATAATAATCTACCAATATAAATAAATTAGATGAAAAAGCAGTTTTGAATTAAAATTCATTAATTTTCACTATTCATTAAAATACAAAATTTATCATAAAAATACAAAAAAAATTATCCAAAGAAAATTTTTATGTCTTTCTTCCAAATAAAAAGTTTATTTTGTCAAATATAACTTATAAAAGTGTCAAAAAATAGATTTAAAATGGGTTCTCTATCAAAAGGCGGCAAAATTGTTTTGTTTGAAAAATACTCATTTTATCCTTAAAATTGTATTTGTTCTTATATAATGTCTAGAAAACACATAATATGAATTTTAGACATTATATTGATTTTATATTTCATTAATATAATCCTATAATAGTGGTTTGATTATTTTATAAAAAAATATATTCACATTTAAATTGTTTTTCATAAAAACACATCCTTTATATTCAATTAGATTTCATTTTCATTTCTAATTAATTTGGTAACCAATGAATAAATATATAAACATGTGTAAACCATATTTTCATAATGCAGTTAACAATTTTCATTCCCGCTATTCTAACGGCTATGTGATAATTACCACATTAAATAATAATATTTAATTATTCTTTTAAGCTCGATGTGGCTTATCATGTATGCTATTTAACATTATTTTTCCTATTAAAAAACATAGGTAGTTAAATTCCCCCCCTAATAAATTGCATCCTCACAATTTGAACTTGGTATAAAAAACTAGGGGTTTGAATTTTCAAAATACATTTATTGAATTCCCACATCAAAAAAGGATTAATGAAACTTCCACTTTAAAATAATGAAAGAGAAGTACGATGGTCACCTAAGATAACACATACTAGGTTTCCATGTAGGAAAACATGGAAATGGATGATAAAACTAACCATAATGTTCTTATGGAGGGTGATAAAAAACATTTTAAGGAGAAAGTTAACAATCACAAAACCATAAATTTGTGATGGGTTTAACGGTCTTTGATTTCATAATTTGAAAAGTAAATGGAAAACATTTTTTTTTAAGATCCTTATAATAGAGTTGAGTAATTATATTACCACATGAACTAACATCATATGAAAATATACTTATTAACAAGTATAAGTTCATACCTTAATCAATTTCCACCACAAATTCATATTTTCCTCCAAACGATGAGTATTCAAGATGAATTTTTGAAGCACTAGAATCAAATTCTATAGAATCACATAATACATAAATGATTAACTATATATTTATACTTTATTTAAATATTAACCAAAACCAAAATGGTTAGTACAAGATAATATAATTACCCAAAAATAATAAACCATTGTATGATGAAAAACTACTTTTAATCTCTAAATTTCAACAGTAATACCCAAGTTCAACATATACCATTCAACAAATAACTATCCTTAAAATTACTCAAAATAATCCAAACTAAGATTGAAACAAAAAAATCAAAAAGATTTTATAACATAGTCCTCCATGATAAATTTTAAAATTTATCTCCAAATAACATCAATTACTCTTGATGTCTCACACCAAAAAGTAATTTCCCTAGTAATATTCATAATATACTAACTATTTACATAAATGACCTAAATTGATATAAGTCCAAAATTAAATAAAAAATTCTTCTAAAATATTATTTAACTCTAACTTCAAAAATAAAATCACATAATATTATGTTTACCATAATCATATAGTGTTCCCAAAATAGTGAACGTCCTCCAAAATAACTTTAATCACCCAATCACCAAATCATTTTCCAATATCATGGTAATCTATTTGATAAAATATATATTCCTAAAATAAACTTATTATTAATCCATAAAATCATTTAACTAAATGAAAAATTCATACTAACCAGGACTTCATGTAGGCTAGTGGTAGGTGATAAATTCTTTTCTCCCTTCAGTTGTGGGTTCGATTCCCACGACCTTTCTAGACGCGATAGGTTGTCACCCTTCCTGTGGGTTGTCCATTTTATAAAACTATATAATTCTTATAACATTCAAAATAAGTTAAAATCCTCAAAAATAACCATAAAATATTTTACCCTTAATGTTTATCTCATACTTTTCATTTTGCATCACAAAATGTAATAAGCCACAATTTCATTAAAAATGAATTTCTCCAAAAATACCATTAGTAATTTTAAAATTTCATAACATAAAGAGTAAAAAATGGATTCTAAGACATTAAACTTAGGATAAAACTTAAATTTATAAACCCATTATGATATCCATAACTCCTAAGAAGAAATCTAAATCTCCAAAGTTGTCTAAACCCTGCTCTGATACAAACTGTAAGGACCCAGCCTTAAACATAACCTATTCTAGTGAATTTTGATTAGAATTTATTTTCTTTCATTCCCAAAGATCTTTTAGGTATAAGGTTTTAATAAATTAGGAAAAACTCTTATATTTTAAACCCATACATTATAAGTGGATACTTATACTCAGTATCCATTTTTTCCACCAAAGGAAACCCTTTTAAAATAAAACATGGTTTCTTTTCAAGACACATATTCAATACTTTAATCCTGTCATATTTATTGTCCTCACCAACCTTAATACCTATGAAAAGAATTTTAGAACTTGGGATGAACGCAAAAATATAATTAAGGGATATATAATGAAGAAAAAATGTTAGACTTGTGAAAACATGAAAACTCATGACTAATTTATCACCAAGTAATACTTTTCACCCTACTTTCCTTTGAATATAAGCTCATTAATTACCCTTTATATAATCATAATATTACCATAAAACCAATATAAATTTTATATTACCTATAAAGGTATCATGGGACATAATCATACTTAAATGGAATAACCATGCATTCGAATTCCATAAATGTCACTCTTACAAATGGAATAGCCATACGAACGACTTCTACACCCAATGCATTGGAGGTTATAACGTAACCACCCATCCTTGGTTTATCACGTAACCAACCATATTTGGTTTATCACATAACCTCCTATCAAATTTCTAAGTACCATTATATAATCATAACACATAAATGATTTCTATTTTTAGAACATAAAATGTCATTTGCAATCACAAGAAATCATTTCAAGATATTGAAATAATCAATCAATTTTCAAAACGATTTTTAATCTCAAAATACCCATAAAAAGGAATAATAGATTTATTTTTCTTTTAAAAAATTATGTCTTTTATAGGAATCTGAATATCAAATAATGGTCATGGTAATAGAGAAGTTGTTGTCATCATATACATGAAAAAGAACATTCATTTTGTCATTTTTTAAACTTTTCAGTATAAAACATGTAAAAATATTCCTTTTGAAAACCTTTGAATGGAATTTAAAATATAGATATAATTTACTCTAAAATATTTTTATATCCATTTAATAAATATGTAAAATAATATGAAGAATATTGACATGGAGAAAAAGTTTTGAAAATTAATTCTTTAAACATTCAAAGTGTCCCATACCACTTTGAAAATTTAAATCACAAGCCACATAAAATAAGAAAATTTAATACAATATTAAATAACATGAGAATATATATAATATGGATTTGGAATGTAAAATGGGATTTATATACACTTTATATAAGAATAAATGTGCATATCATCAAGAATTGTCTCAATGAAAGGAAATTGAGACGAAATCCCTTACCTTGAGTCAGATTCATCATGTTTGTTCTTTATCTTCCTGAATAATAAACTTAGGTTAATTATTTAATTACTTGAGAACCTATTTCATTTTTATTATTCATTTTATATCACTTATTACCATGTTATAAAAATTACATATTTATTTAAGTTCATGTCAGACGTTTTGTCGATATTCAGTACTTGAGTCGAAATTGAACTTGGTATGATGTCAATAGTCTATGAGGTCATAAATACATAATCTTCAGAATAATATTCATGATAAAATTATCAATTTATACATTAATTATACTTTAAAATCAAACCATGAGTTATGGTTATGAAAAATTAACTACATTACAATCCTATAGACGTTTTGATGTACGTACGCATGAGTAACGTTTCCATTTTTCAATGATCATTATAGAAAGAAAGTAAGTATTATTTTAAATTTATAGAATTATAATAACATAATTAATATCATATTAATCATTTACATATACTTATATATATTATCCATGTGTTGTGGGGATTAAAAATGAATTGCATCGCTTCGTGGAGGTGATAGTTCACAAATACGCACGAACGATGTTATCATTTTTGTGTGCATGGAAAGTAAGAACATAATCGATATATTATTCTATTATAATGATAAATATTTCATTAATATTACATATCAACATTAATTCCATTATTATAACCAGTCTTCAGAGACGGTTATGGAAAATGAATTATATCGGTTCATGGAGGTGATAGTTCACACGTACGCATGAACAATTAATTATTTTCCCTTTTAATAGAAGTGGAGATGGATTTAGGAGATTATATTAACATAATAACATCTCAGTATAGTGATAATACTGGAGTTATTATATCATCATGGTTGAAGGATATGTGAAGGAAGATGAAGAAGAAATAAAATAGAAACACTTAATTAAAAATGTTACCTTTCCTCCAGATGATCACCTTTGATTGACACCTTAACACCTATAAAGAGGGTGTTATGTCTAAATTAATGGCTATATAATGTGTGTAGGGACTAAATTAATGGATTTAAGAATATCATGGATGAACCAAAATGGTTTTTAAGTGTGAAGAAATGATATGAATTAGTGCCCTTTTCTAAGAAATGGGAGGGGCACTCTTGGAATTGTTCAAAATATTAAATTAATATAAATTAATTTTATATTCCAGATGGATGAAAATTAATTTAGTTTTAATATAGGATAAATATGGGTTTAAATATAATCATATGGATTTTTTAATCCTTATCTTTTTGTTTAAACCCTTTTAACTATTACCATTTTATTAAGTAATTTACACTTTGAGGGTCATAATAGTTACCATAACATGCCAAACGACCAATAAAAGAGTCATTTAAGACATTTTAGGACTATTCCCAACTATATTTATAAATATTGTATTTTTTATAATTTTATATCATTTAATAAAATATTTTATATTTTAAAATACCATTAGTGTCAATTTTAACACTATTCATTTCTTGACTTTCTAAAAATATCATAAATTCATGATATAGTCAAACAAAATATTTGAAAAATTAATAAAATGTAAAATTCATTCAAAAAATTCTTTTATTTTATCAATTATGTCAAATTATATTTATTTTAGTATTTATCATAACAATTATTTGATTCTTTCATTACATAAGCAATTACTACATCATCATTGTGTCACCATTTAGTTTAATTATTTATTTCATAAAAATTATAAATAAATTAACTAGATGTAGGTAATATTTTTTTATTTATAAATTCTATTTATATTCCAAGATATCCTCTGTACAACCACATATTAAAAATACTTTACTTGTTAAAAAAAGTGTAACAAAAATGACTTTTCATTGAATATAGTATTATAAATGCATTAAACTCATCAAAGTGGCTCTAAGTGGTCCTAAAATCGATCCAAGGATTCTATTTGTTAAAAAACACTCATCCAATTAAGTTAAGAAAATTGTTAGGGTAATTTTATATTTTTATAATATAATTATTTTTTACCTTTAATTAACTGGTTTACCCTTAATCGAGGTAAAAAAATATTACTAAATTTACTATTCATAATGTCCAAAAATAAAAGGGATCTATTTAAATAATTTGGACCATCTGATTCAAAATATGGAATCCATTTAATAAATTTAAAACACATAATTGGAATAAATTAATCAAAAATTAACCCCATTGACGGAATGAGAAAACAAGTTTTTAAAGTAAAACGTTCAAATGTTTACATAGTTTCTATATCCAATTTCAATGTGAAATTGTTTCTAATGACCTAAATAGGATTAAATGATAGATACATAATCTACTTATACTTAAAAACCAATTAAAATAATAATATAACAATATAAATAAATTTGATGAAAAAGCTGTTTGGAATTAAAATGAAGTATTTTTTACTATTCTTTAAAATATGAAATTTATTAGAAAAATAGAAAAAATTCGTCCAAAGAAAATTTTGATGTCCCACATCTAAATAAGAAGTTTAATTTGTCAAATAAAACTTATAAAAGTTTCAAAAAACATATTTAAAATGTGTTTTCCATCGAAAGGTGGTAAAAATTCCATTTTTTTTAAAATACACTTATTTGTAAAATTGTATTTTGTTTTTATATAATGTCTAGAAAACACATAAGAATAATTTTAAACATCATATTGAATTTATATTTCATTAATATATTCTAAAAATTATGATTTTATTATTTTATAAATAGAAATATTCACATTTAAATTGTTTTTCATAAAAACACATCCTTTATATTCAATTGGTTTTAATTTTAATTTATAATTAATTTGGTAACCAATGAGTCATTATTTAAATATGTGTAAACCATATTTTCATAATTCAGTTAATACTATTAATTCTCACCATTCTAACGGCTAAGAAATAACTACCATATTAAATAATAATATTTAGTTGTTCATTTAAGCTCGATGTGGCGTATCATGTACGCTATCAAACATTGTGTTTCCTTTTAAAAAAATTGGGATGTTACAATTCATCTCTTAATTCATGGACAAATACCTCTTCTTAGAGTAACTATGTGAAGCCACCTCTTTTTTATTTTTAGTTTCTCCTACATCCATTAGTAATAGAGAGTTCAAATTATTCCCAAACCTCTCCATTAGAATTTTAATCCTTGTTGATCTATTCAACGAAATCAGTTGAGTTGTACTATCCAATTTAGTTCCTTTTATAAATACCTAAACTTCTGGTACATGAAAAATTGGATCACATACTTCCAGTGTAACAACCCAAACTATTATAAATGAAATTTCCCTTTTGATTTAATTAAATGTCTTATTATAAAGACATACACTTCATAAGTTATATTTTTTTGGATTTAAAATACCATTAATAATGTTTAACATTGATAATGATGTTGAAGTGTGATCACCTGATTAGTATAAATATAACACTTTAACAAATCCAATTGACTCAAAAAAAGGAAGTGATGGTCACAAACAGTATAATCATGCACTATGAAGTTAATTTATCAGAGCTTCCAAGGGAGATAACATCTCCGGGATTTTCCCTTCACCAAGCCTAAGATGAGATCCAATGACTTAAGCATGAGCAAACCCTTTTATGGGATAAGTTCAAGCTCATCAAGATCATGACCCAAACCATGTTTGTCGAATGACCCAATAATAATCTTACCATCACACACCTTATTCTTAGGACGTACACTACTGTAATTAAGGGATATGTATCAAGATATTAATAATGTGAATATGTATAATGAATATATTTTCATTTTAATTGTTAATTTTAAATGAATTTGATTTTTATTCAATTAAACAGAAATTGTGTTTTCAGGTTATAATCAAATTCAATTAAGGGATTTATTTTAATGAATTAGTGGATTGTAAAATAAATAGTATTTTAATAAACTTTTATTATTAAATAAAGTTTATTAATTATAAATGTTCATATAATTTTTTTGAAAGGATTTTTACTTTTTATAAGGGTTCAAAAACTGTTTTGTCAAAAACCCAACATTTTTCAATTAATGTCGAATCTTATTTTAAAAGTGAAAATTCACATATTTAAAAAATTATTTATATAAAATGAATATTATTTTTAGAATCATAATGTTGAAATTATCTAATGTTTAATTTTTCATTATTTTCTGAGACTGTCAAATTTTTGGGGAAAAATTAAATACCGTATAAATATAATGTGTGAATTGTGACATCATAATGACCCAAAAATGATGTAATAAATACTATAATGGGTATAATTGGATAAATATATATTTTCCCATTAAAATAATGTTAATTTAATAATATTTTATTAATTTTATAATGTCATTTTGAATCCTCCAAAATATATAGTATATTTTATGATTTTAAATTCTTTTCTTTGATAATGTGACTCAACTCCACATAAAAAAGGCTAATATTTTAATATATTCATCCCATTACTTAATAAAATAATTAAAATCTCATCTATTTTGGAAAAACCATGGGAAAAACCATGATATGGTTTGTGGTTTCGAATATTTTATTATATTGATTCCAAAACCTATGTTTGTGAAATATTAAACAATTCCCCTCTCATTTCCTATATAAAACCACCCATTCTCCCACTTATCATCATGAAAAATTATTTTAGAACATCCTTAATCTTCCCTCCCTTCATTATAATCCTCTCAAGGTACCCCAATCTCTCAAAAATCCCCTTTTCAAGAATTTGAAGGTACACACTCAAGTAAGGCTTCCTTCCTTTCTCATTTTTATCCAAGTTTCTTTATCTTGTTATTCCCTTTTATTTTCAATTACTAATGATGGGGTATGATTTAAAACCTCCCCCATAATGACTATATTATGTATAAATAATGATATACCCCATTCTCTCTCCTTAATCCCTCCCATGTACACATGTTACCATGCCGAAATTTCGTAAGAGTTATTCTCTTTCTCTTCTTTCTTCATGTTTATTTATTATGTTATTCCTTCTACATCCAATTCCTTATGTAGTTAAATGTCATACCATGTCACTATTACTATCCATTTCATGTATAAATTATGATAGACCCCTTTATCCTTCATCAACACTTTTTATGAATTTTTATGTCACGTCGTTAGGCTGTTGAAATTGCACCATGGTTTTCTATTCCTAAACAATTATTTCGTGAATACCATAACCATTTCCCATCAAGGGTGTTCACTTATATGAACATATAACTTTTTATTCAGGACTTAAATTTATTTATTCCTCACTCCTTTATCGTGGAATAAATTATTATTATAAATGAATCCATGTTTTATGATCTATGTGGCACACTTAAGTATGAGAATGAAATGAAAGTAATGGGTGTGCCTGAAATTATATAGCCCTCTAATGCGTTGGGTAATGTTTAGTATCATGATATGTAATGTTGGTATAAGGGTTTACCTGATTCCTTTATTATACTTTGTACACCATGAAGTCTTGGAAATTTAGCATTGACCTATGATGTAGTGTTTCAAGTTATTTCCACATTTCCATGTTAATATTATCATGATATATCATGCCTTATTATTTGTAACACTCCAAGCTTCTATGGTACGCTTCTCTTTGAATAATGCAATAGCGTGTGTTGTACGCAACATCGAGTTCTAACACACCACAACCAATCAAACTAGCCGTTTTGAATAGTAATAACCAAAATTTGAAATTTATAAATTTTATTTTTCAAAATGGACTTCATTTTTGGATTCGGAACATCGAAATTATCCTAGGGTGAATTTTTGGTATTTTTCTGAAAAACTTCATTTTTTGATGAATAGTGAAACCACTAAGTGGTAGTTAAAAAATTGAATTTTTCATAAAACTTGAATTTACCACTTATGTGATTGGAATTTCAAAAATCTGAGAGACACAGTTAATATCAAGGAGTAAAATTTGGTTCAATGAGATGAAAATAATTTTTGGTGCATAGTAACTTTTTACTTTTATTTACCACGGTTAAAAGTAAATAGGATAATTAAGGGTAAAAATAATATTAATATTACCCTAACACATGTACTAATTCTATTGGATAAGTTTAATTCGACCAAAAACAACCTTAGGAATAAAATATTATCATTTAGGTCCACTTGGATTAGATTAGGACATTTATTATTATTTAATTCAAAGAAGAGTTAAAAGAGTTAAAATAAAAGTTTATTTACTAAAACATTTTTAATATAGGGTTACACGTAAGATAAATTCGATTATAAATATTAATTAAAAATCTAAAAAGATTTCCTACATAATTATATTTTATTTATAATTTTTAGACATTAAATAATTTAATTTATTTATGACACAATGATGACGTAGTAATTACCATAATAGTGAAAAATTAAAATAATTGATATTATAAATACAAAAATAAATATAATTTGAGACTTTTTATGAATTAAACTAATTTTATAGGTTAATATGACATGTTATGATTTATTTAATTAACTTTTTTCGAAGTAATAATTCTGTTATGATTTTAAAAAAAATCAATTTTCCAAATAGTGTCAAAATTGACATAAAAGAGTTTTTAAAACAAATATTATATTATTAATTGATATTCAATTCATAAAAATATAAGGTTCGTCCAATAGACTTATATCATGATAGTTATATCATTAATGTACCACTTGGGGGTCTCTTGGAGGTATATAGTAAGTTTATTAACTATATAATATAAAAATACAAAGTGACATGGTAAGAGTCAAACTAATTAACTAAGAGTTAAAACTAAAAGATAAGGTTTATATAATGACCCAAAACTGTCTAAATTATATTGGTTGAGTGGTTTTAGACCAATCCCCACCTTAAACTTTAAAAAATCCACTTTTGAGCCATTAGAAACCGAATATTATTTTATTATAAAATAATATTTCTAGCTTTTCCAAAGGTTCCCCTCACCCCTCTTATAAAAGGGCACTCCCCCTTCCCACTAATTAACACATTAAAAACCTTTTGTCTCAGCACAAACCCTACCCAAATACTCTCCCAACTTCCCTCAATTCAACCTAGAGGCCTTAGTTTGATCATAAATCCAACCTAAGGAGTCATTTTGATCAAATCAAAAGGAAGAACCCGAAGAAGATGTAATGTTTTCACCACCCTCTTTCAGGTTCCTTTCTTCTTCAACTTCTTCTTTATTTATTATTACCATTATAAAATAATAACTCTAGTATCTCATATATACTGTGATGTTATTATAAATATGGTACAACCAAATTCAGTATTCTATCCATCCTTTTAATGACATGTCACCATACGTGCGTACGTACGACTTACGATCTCCACGTCGTGGAGTAATTGTTATTCAATAAATTATTATTTGGATGGGTATAATAATGATGTGTAATTCATGTAAATAATAAATATAACATGATAATGATTCTGTATATATGATATAACATCCAATTATATATTATTTTAATATCAAAAGAACGATATTGTCGCTTGTGCATACGTACGGACTACCGTCTCCACGAACGCGATGAGATTCATTCTCCATCATATCCATTCAAGTATAATTCTCATTTGATGATTAATAATAGTATATAAGGAATTGATATCATTATGGATATGAATAATATATAACCTATCCATGACAAACATGTCTTACGTAACAAAACATATAAAAGAAAACGAGTAAGTTAACACCTGAAACAACGATAATACTAAGATATTATTAACAAATCAATGTTAAAAGATCATATATGATATCATATTAATGAATATGATTCTTGTATAATTTAATAACAATTATCTCACCATTATAAAGGAGGTTAACCTACCCTCAACCAAGAAAAGTACAAGGTAATGGTTTATTTCACAATCTCTTCATTATCCGAGGTTGTTTATACGTAATAATCTACTGGGATTTCTTTATCATCCACATCCATGTTTCTTAAAAATGTATTTCAAAACATTTTTTAATATTTAAAAGAATATGGGTTAAAGTAATTTATACCCTTGTTTGAATTTTTATAAGAGGTTTATAAATGAATCTTTTTGTCGTTTTCCAAACAAGGTGCTTTTTAACCCTTTCAACAGAATTAAGGTAAGAATGTTTTTTTAACTTATACGACGGGTGAAGCTATTTTCCGCCATTATAAAATCTTCAAAGCTTCCCTTACAAGATTATATGAAAATTTTCAAAGTAAATGTTTTATTTTATAATTGTGTGACTCTTAAATTATTTCAAAATAG
The DNA here is from genome assembly GCA_963277665.1 of Viscum album. Lineage (NCBI taxonomy): Eukaryota > Viridiplantae > Streptophyta > Magnoliopsida > Santalales > Viscaceae > Viscum > Viscum album. Next base: position 1,791,098,270 of record OY728158.1, read on the forward strand.
GAAGAGATATTTCTCTAAAAAGAGTTTTGATTTCATATATGTCAACATCCTTTGATGGATTTTAAGTTTATTTGGAGTTAATTTATTATGATACAAAACTTCCATATTATATTGATGGTTTTGTGATATGTTTTACTGTGGATGTGTTATTTTTATACCATTCATGGTTTATTAAGAAAGTATTGACATTTCTTATGCTAGTTTTAATACAAATGTTTATGTTATGTTTAAACCTGTTCATATGAGAAATGCAGTGGACTTAATAAGTGAAGGGTGGAGCCCGCTATAGCTCCTCGATGCATCGGTAGGTCTCATGAGACAAACTAGTGTCTTGGCACAAGGACTTGACAAAATCTTATTTGTATTATTGGCACGAGGCCTTGGCTATGTGGTTATGATAGTCTGGCATTATGCATTCCATCATTATTAAAGTGGTTATTGATATTGCATGTGATTATTCGATTAGTAGAATATCCATGTGAATAAGTAAATAACATTATTTCATTTTATTTTTTCCATACTATGTTGAAGTTCAAGTTTAAAAGGTTTTTGTTTTAGTTATACATTTCCTTAAACGTTTATTCTTATTTATAAATGTTTTCGCTATATTGTTATCCTTACTGGGAATTTGAGCTCACCCCTTTTATATGTTTTATTTTTCCCAGGATGTGAAGAAGTAATTTATGAATGACCTGTAGGGATAGTTTGAGGGGATAATAGTGTGGAATTTGGAGACTATATTTTTGTAGTTTTCATTTTATGATGTAATGTAAACTTTATTAATGTATCTAGTTATTCCAAGGATACTAAACTAATCGGTCTTTCGAGACTTGATCTTTCTTGTGATCATGCCAATGTTTTGTAATAATGCACCGACTCTGGGTATCTAGGGTCGGGGCGTTATAGTTGGTATCAGAGGAAGTTTAGTACAAACCTTGGAAGCTAGATTTAGATAAACTCTGATTAGAGCACATAGATTTAAGATGGACTTTAAGGATTAGTATAGAAGAACTTCCTGGAATTTTGGTATTATAGATATTTTGTGAGTTTTCTGAGTAATACATCCCTGTCTGGATACGAGCAGGTAGAGGTGGCTCTGGCACAGATGTACCTAGGGCTAAAACCCAAAAACACCGCTTTGAGCTAGACTCGAACGGGAATTGGTGCATGAAAACAGGCCTTGCTGCACTCTTGGTTACGACACTCCCGGGGGATATGCTTAGGATAACTCTCATTTTCATTACAAATCATTATAAAGGGTTTATGAGTATATACTTCCTCAAAGAAAACATTTTTATGATTATTTATTATATCCATAAATAGTTCAATTTATGTTGAGTGTTTTATAAGTATTGAATTATGTATTTTGATTCATAAACTGATCTAGTTTATGCTATTGTTTAGAAATGGCGCCTAGTGGAAGAAATGAAAACCGTATAAATGTAGGAACTCTATGTAGGGATTTCCCTCCTGCTCAAGATAATTATAGTGGAGCTGGTGATACAACTGGTGCTGATCAACTTATCACCATAATGGGAAAACTCACTCAGGTTATGAATAATAACCTTACCCGTATGGAGCACCCTGATCCAAAACGTGGAGGATCAATGTTAGATCGCTTCATGAGGAAACAACCACCAACATTCAATGGGAGTACAAATCCATTGGTAGCTGAGAAATGGATAAGTTCCCTAGAGAAAATATTTCAGGCTTTGGGAAGTAGTGAAAGAGAAAAAGTTATCGTGGCAGTTTATCGCCTCACTGGAGATGCTGATCAATGGTGTTCATTGATTCAAAACATGAAGGAAGATGATGAAGTATCAAATATGGAATGGAGGGAGTTCAAAGATCTATTTTTAGAAAAATACTTTCCTCGTGACCATCGAGCAGATATAGAAAGGCAATTTCTGAGTTTGAGACAAAAGGAGGATGAGAATGTCGTAAAGTATGAGGATAAATTTACAAGGATAGAAAGGTATGCTGGAGATTATATACATAACACAAGAAGTAAGATTGATTATTTCTTTGATGGGTTAAAACCATTTCTCCATCGAGCATTAGTCTCACAATCCTTCTCCTCGTACGAAGACATTGTCTCATGTGCTATCAAGACAGAAAAGGAATTCTCTAAGTATTATGAATTTAAAGCAAATCAAGAGAAGAAAAGATCTGCTGATCAATTTGGGAATAGAAATAAGGGGAAGAAGGGAAAATTTGAATATCCAACCTGCAATAAATGTGGGAAGAAACACCCCAGTACTTGCTTAAAAGGAATGGAAGTATGTTACAAGTGTGGTGAAAAAGGCCACCAAGCTCGTGATTACAAGGGGAATAAGGAATCTACTGATGGACAATGCTACAATTGCAGGGAGATGGGACATTATGCAAATGAATGTCCTAAGCGTTAGGGTAACTTACCTCAGAAAAGGCCAAAGGATCAAGGCCAAGCTTATGATATCACTACTGCTGAGGTAGAAGCTCCAAAAGACGTAGTGGCAGGTAATTTAATGGTTTCCTCAAGTTTATAAAATGCATTATTTGATTCTGGATCATCACATTGTTTCATATCTTCTCAGTTTTCTAAGAAAATTAGATATTTCCAATTTTATTTAACAAGGGAGTTGTCCGTTAAAACTCATAAAGGAAGTATCATTGCAACAAAGTTTTGTGAATTAGTCCCCATTAGAGCACAAAAATTTTCTTTATCTACTGATCTCATCGTCATACCTATGATTGAGTTTGATATAATCCTCGATATGGATTGGATTTTAGACCATGATGCGAAGATTTATTTTAAGAAGAAGGAGGTTACGATTTTTGATGATGATGATAAAGAACACCTTATCTTTAGAGCAGAATCGTCACCACCTAATTCTTATCTAGATCCACCCCCAATAGCTCAACTAAATTCAATTATTGTTGAGGAAGAGAATGAAATTACAGTGGGTGAGGAAAGTAATGTTCAAATAGAGGATGTACCTATTGTGAATGAATATATATATGTGTTTTCGGAAGATTTACCTGGACATCCTCCAGAACGAGAAGTTGAGTTTTCCATTGATTTAATTCTTGGATCAAGGCCTATATCGATGGCCCCTTATATAATGGACACTGTGGAATTAGTTTAACTAAAGAAACAACTAGAGGAATAGAGTAATAAGGGATTTATTCTCCCTAGTGTTTCTCCATGGGGAGCCCCTGTTCTTTTTGTTAAAAAGAAAGATGGATCTATGAGGTTATGTATCGACTATAGGGAGATCGATGTTATAAAAATAAAGAACAAGTATCCCCTACCTCACGTTGATGATTTATTTGACCAACTGCATGAAGCTCAATACTTTTAAAAGATTGACCTTCGATCTGGATACCATCAGTTGTGTGTGAAGAAGGAAGACATTCTGAAGACAACATTTCAAACAATATACGGGCATTACAAGTTTACGGTAATGCCTTTTGGGCTGACTAATGCAGCCTCTGTATTCATGGATCTAATGAATAGTGTTTTTAAGGAATATCTCGATGAATTTGTGGTGGTATTTATTGATGATATCTTGGTATACTCCGAAATCTATGAAGATCATGAAAATCACTTGCGCATTATCCTGAAGACTCTGAGAAGACATGAATTATATGGGAAGTTTAGCAAGTGTGAATTCTGGTTTCAGGAGATTTCTTTTCTTGGCCATATTGTCTCTAAATATGGAATCTCTGTTGATCCTTATAAGACCAAGGCAATCCAAGAATGGCCTGCATCGATGAGTATAACTGAGGTACGCAGTTTTATTGGTTTAACAGGTTATTATCGACATTTCTTCTAGAATTTTGCCCGGTTGGCTAACCCATTAACAAAGATCACACATAAAGGGGTTAAATTTGTTTGGACAAAAGAGTGTGAAGAATTTTTCAAAGAACTGAAGAAAATATTAGTCAATGCTCCTATATTGACTCTACCATCGGGGAATGATGGGTTCATTATTTATAGTGAAGCATCGAAGAAAGGACTTGGTTGTGTCCTTATGCAGAATGATAGGTTTATTGCCTATGAATCACAACAGTTGAAAATTCATGAGAAAAACTATCCTGCTCATGATATTGAGTTAGCAGCTATGATCTTTTCTTTGAAGATATGGAGACACTACCTCTATGGTGAAAAATGTGAGATTTATACTGATCACAAGAGTTTGAAGTATATTTTCTCACAAAAAGAACTCAACATGAGGCAAAGGCGATGGATTGAAGTACTCAAGGATTATAATTGTATGATACACTACCACCCGGAGAAAGCAAACAAAGTGGAAGATGCTTTGAGAAGAAAATATCATGGAGTTTTGAACAATATGAGAATTGAAAGGGATCCAATTTTCATGGATCTAGTGAATATGGACATGGGAATAACCAGGGAAGGTGAAACATCAATGATTTTCAAATGGTTGCCAAACCATCTTTACTAGAAAGGATTAAGAGTTCTCAGACCGATGATGAAGAATTTCAAAAGAAGATTAAAGCTGTGAATGATGGGAGTTTGAGAGAATTTGTGTATGAAGAAAGAATTTTGAAATTCGGGAAGAGAATTCGTGTTCCAGATATACTTGATCTAAAAAGGGAATTGCTGGATGATGCTCATAGTTCCAATTTCTCTATACACCTTGAGAGCACCAAAATGTATAGATATTTGAAGGAACATTTTTGTGGGACAATATGAAGAGGGAGATTGCTGATTTTGTGTCAAGATGTATGGTTTGTCAAAAAGTGAAAGCTGGAAGGCAACAACCTGGTGGAGTATTACAACCTCTTCCCATACCTGAGTGGAAATGAGATAATATCACGATGGACTTTGTCATGGGACTACCAAAGACTCCTAGAAGGAACGATGCAATATGGGTTATTGTTGATCGTCTTACAAAGTCAACACATTTTCTTACTATAAGAGAAGATCTACCACTGGAATGTCTATCAAGACTATATATTGATGAAGTTTTGAGACTTCATGGAGTACCCCTATCGATTGTTTCTGATCGTGATCCCCATTTTACTTCAAGATTCTGAAAAAGTCATTAGAAATCCTTGGATACTGAACTTCATTTGAGCACTGCCTACCATCCTCAAACAGATGGACAATCAAAATGAACTATTCAAACCTTAGAAGACATGTTGAGATCCTGCTCACTTGACTTTCAGGGTATGTGGGATCAATATTTACCTATGGTAGAATTTTCCTATAATAATAGCTTCCATTCGAGTATTCAGATGGCACCATATGAAGTGTTATACAGAAAGAGATGTCGCACAACAACCTGTTGGGATGACGTTGGTGAATGAAAACTTGTAGGCCCAGAACTGGTGGAGGAAACGATGGAAAAGGTGAAGGTAATCCAAAACCATATCAAAGAAGCTCAAAGTAGGCAGAAGAGCTATAACGATAATCGAAGGAAGGATTTAAAATTTCAAGTCGGTGATCATGTTTTCCTGAAGGTATCTCCATGGAATGGAGTCATACAATTTGGTAAGAAAGATAAATTGAGTCTCAGGTACATCGGACCTTTCGAAATTCTAGAACGAATTGGGGCTGTAGCTTACTGATTGGCAATGCCGCCAAGTCTCTACAAAGTTCACGATGTGTTCCACGTATCTCTGTTGAGGAAATACATGCCTGACCCAATGCATATACTCACCTATGAGGAATTAGAAATGGAACCCGATCTGTCTTATTGCGAAGAGCCCGTCAAGATTCTTGATACAAGAGAACAAGTACTGAGAAACCGAACGACTCATCTGGTAAAAAATCTTGTGGAGAAACCATAAGATAGAAGAGGCAACGTGCGAACCCGAGGAACTTATGATGAAGAACCACCCAAGTCTTTTCATGCGGTAGTATTCTATAAATTTCGAGGACAAAATTATTTGAAGGAGGGGAGAATGTAACACCCCAAGCTTCTACGATACGTTTCTCTTTGAATAATGCAATAGCGTGTGTTGTGTGCAACATCGAGTTCTAACACACCACAACCAATCAAACTAGCCGTTATGAATAGTAATACCCACTTTTTGAAATTTGTAAATTTTATTTTTTAAAATGGAATTCATTTTTAGATTCTGAATATCGAAATTATCCTAGGGTGATTTTTTGTATTTTTCTGAAAAACTTCATTTTTTGATGAATAGTGAAACCACTAAGTGGTAGTTAAAAAACTGAATTTTTTATAAAACTTAATTTTACCACTTCTGTGATTGGAATTTCAAAAATCTGAGACCCACTGTTAATATTAAGGAGTAAAATGTGGTTCAATGAGATGAAAATAATTTTTGGCGAATAGTAACTTTTTTACTTTTATTTACCACGGTTAAAAGTAAATAGGACAATTAAGCGTAAAAATGATATTAATATTACCCTGACACATGTCCTAATTCTATTGGATAAGCTTAATTCGACCAAAAACAACCTTAGGAATAAAATATTATCATTTAGGTCCACTTGGATTAGATTAGGACATTTATTATTATTTAATTCAAAGAAGAGTTAAAAGAGTTAAAATCAATGTTTATTTACTAAAACATTTTAATATAGGGTTACACATAAGATAAATTAGATTATAAATATTAATTAGAAATATAAAAAGATTTCCTACGTAATGATATTTTATTTATAATTTTTAGACATTAAATAATTTAATTTATTTATGACACAATGATGATGTAGTAATTACCATAATAGTGAAAAATTAAAATAATTGATATTATAAATACCCAAATAAATATAATTTGAGACTTTTTATGAATTAAAATAATTTTCTAGGTTAATATGATATGTTAGTATTGATTTAATTAACTTTTTTGTAAGTAATAATTCTGTTATGATTTTCACAAAAATCAATTTTCCAAATAGTGTCAAAATTGACATAAAAGAGTTTTTAAAACAAATATTATATTATTAATTGATATTAAATTCCTAAAAATCTAAGGTTCGTCCAAGAGACTTATATCATGATATGTGTATCATTAATGGACCACTTGGGGGTCTCTTAGAGGTATATAGTAATTTTATTAACTATATAATATAAAAATACAAAGTGACATGGTAAGAGTCAAACTAATTAACTAAGAGTTAAAACTAAAAGATATGGTTAATATAATGACCCAAACCTATCTAAATTATATTGGTTGAGTGGTTTTAGACCCATACCCACCTTAACCTTTAAATAATCCACTTTGGATCCATTAGAAACCGAATATGATTTTATTATAAAATAATATTTATAGCTTTTCCAAAGGTGCCCCTCACCCCTCTTATAAAAGGGCACTCCCCTCTCAATAATTCACACATTCAAAGACTTTTGGATCAGACAACCCCTGCCCAAATACTCTCTCAAATTACCTCACTTCAACATAGAGGCCTTAGTTTGATCATAAATCCAACCTAAGGATTCCTTTTGATCAAATCAAAAGGAAGAACCCAAAGAAGAGGTAATGTTTTCACCACCCTCTTTCAAGTTCCTTTCTTCTTCAACTTATTCTTTCTTTATTATTACCATTATAAAATAATAACTCCAGTATCTTATATATACTGTGATGTTATTATAAATATGGTACAACCATATTCAGTATTCTATCCATCCTTTGAATGACATGCCACCATACGTGCGTATGTACGACTTACCGTCTCCACGTCGTGGTGTAATTGTTATTCAAAAAATTATTATTTGGATAGGTATAATAATGATGTGTAATTCATGTAAATAATAAATATAACATGATAATGATTATGTATATATGATATAACATCCAATTATATATTATTTTAATATCAAAATAATGATATTGTCGCTCGTGCGTACGTACGGACTACCGTCTCCACGAACGTGATGAGATTCATTCTCCATCGTATCCATTCAAGTATAATTCTCATCTGATGATTAATAATAGTATCTAAGGACTTGATATCATTCTGGATATGAATAAGATAAAACCTTTCCATTAAAAACACGGCTTATGTAACAAAAAATATAAAATAAAATGAGTAATTTAACACCCGAAACAACGATAATACTAAGATATTATTAACAAATCAATGTTAAAAGATCATATATGATATCATATTAATGTATATGAATCTTCTATAATTTAATAAAAATTATTTCAGCATTATACAGGAGGTTAACCTACCCTAAACCAAGGAAAAGTACAAGGTAAGGGTTTATTTCTCAATCTCTTCATTATCAGAGGTTCTTTATACGTAATAATCTTGTGGGATTTCTTTATCATCCACATCCATGTTTCTTAAAAATGTATTTAAAAACATTTTTTACTATTTACAATAATATGGGATAAAGTCATTTATACCCTTGGTTGACTTTTTATAAGAGGTTTATAAAGGAATCTTTCCGTCGTTTTCCAAACAAGGTGATTTTTAACCTTTTCGACAGAATTAAGGTAAGAATGTTTTTTTAACTTATATGGCGGGTGCGGCTATTTTCCACCATTATAAAATCTTCAAATCTTCCCTTACAAGCTTATAAGAAAATTTTAAAATTAAGTGTTTTATTTTATAATTATGGGACTCTTAAATGATTTCAAAATAGGAAGATATATTTCTCTAAAAAGAGTTTTGATTTCATCTATGTCAACATCCTTTGATGGATTTTAAGTTTATTTGGAGTTGAATTATTATGATACAAAACTTCCATATTGTTTTGATGGTTTTGTGATATTTTTGAATGTGGATGTGTTATTTTTATACCATTCATGGTTTATGAAGTAATTATTTACATTTCATATGCTAGTTTTAATACGAATGTTTATGTTATGTTTAAACCTGTTCATATGAGGAATGCATTGGACTTAATAAGTGACGGGTGGAGCCCGCTATAGCTCCTCGATGAATCGGTAGGTCTCATGAGACAAACTAGTGTCTTGAAACAAGGCCTTGACAAAATCTTATTTGTAGTCTTGGCACGAGGCCTTGTATATGTGGTTATGATAGTCTGGCATTATGCATTCCATCATTATGAAAGTGGTTATTGATATTGCATGTGATTATTCGATTAGTAGAATATCCATGTGAATAAGTAAATGGCATTATTTCATTTTATTTTTTCCAAAATAGGTTGAATTTCAAGTTTAAAAGGCTTTTGTTTTAGTTATACATTGCCTTAAATTTGTATTCTTATTTATGAAAGTTTCTTCTATATTGTTATCCTTACTGGGCATTTGAGCTCACCCCGTTTCTATGTTTTATTTTTCCCTGGATGTGAAGTAATTTATGAATGAAATACAGGGATATTTTGAGGGGATAAGAGTGTGGACTATAGAGATTATATTGTTGTAGTTTTCATTTTATGATGTAATGTAAACTTTATTAATGTATCTAGTTATTCCAAGGCTACTAAACTAATCGGTCTTTTGAGACTTGATCTTTCTTGTGATCATGCCAATGTTATTTAATAATTCACTGACTCTGGGTATCTAAGGTTGGGGCGTTACATTATTCATATTCCATTTTGCATCATTGATATTCCTTGACTAACATGTATTATTAGGTTCATGTTATGCCATGTTTACTCACTTACATGTATTTATAGCTCACCCCTTTCTTATTTATTTTCCCCAGGATATCCCATGTAGTTTTAAGCTTGATCTTGTTAAAGAAGTTTTCAATAAAGATGTTGTATTTTATGTTGAAAGTTGTAATGCAATGTAACTAATTCTTAAATACACTAATATTCTCAATATTTCAAGTTGTATTAAGTATTATTTTATGTAATTAAATCTTTTTTGAATGTAATTAATAGAATAGAGTTGTTATAGTTGCTATCAAAGGAAAGTGTAGTTATTTTTCAAATTAGGATTAGAAAACTCTATAAAAATATATAGAGATAAGACTAAGTATAATAAAACATCCCTAAATTTTGGTACGTATAGAGTAAGTGTTTTGTTGTGAAAATATATCCATTTCTGGAGATGAACAAGTGGATGTGGCTCTGGCATAGATGTATTTAGGGGTAAAACTAAAAAACACCGCTTTGAACTAGACTCGAATGGAAACTGGTGCATAAAAATGGGCCTTGCTGCACTCATGGATTGACACTCCCAAGGGATATGCTTTGGTAAATTCATAAACTTATTAAAAACCATTATTAGGGGAACAAAAAAGACCATAAGAATATATGTTAGAAAATAGATCATAGATAACATATATTAAAGCCTAGAAATTCATATGTTAAGGAAATAAAAGTAATTTATATGTTATCTGTTAATGTCATTGGATTCCCTTTTATGTGTTTAATAGTTTAAAAATAATTACCATGAATTTTTATTTTATTCTATCCAATGGTCGGTAATATGAGGAATCATGCTAAAAAATTATGTAAATAACAATGTAATGACTGCCCTAATGAGATACCCAATTCGATGGGAGTGGGAATCACAAACTTTGTCATAATAATCTCTCAGTTAACTCAAGTTCTAACAAGAATCATGGATCAAGAGGATCACCCAACACCCCCCAGAAATAAAAAGTCACAATTAAGAGCTTCATGAGATAAATGCCTCCTACTTTCAATAGATCATTTGATCGCTCAATCACCGAACAATGGATCAAATCCACTGAGAATATCTTCTCTATCCTTGAATGATACAAACAAGAGAAGGTTATTCTGCCTGCTTATCATATGGAGGGTGAAGCTGATCAATGGTGGACATTGATAAAAAATACGAAGCCTGAGGAAGAGATCAAGGAAATGATATGAAATCATTTCTGAAAAATGATTTTTGATAAAGTTTTTCCCCGCACCCTCTAACTTAAAATGTAAATGTATTTCCCTTCCCTCAAGAAAAATAATGACGATTCTATCATAGTGTATGAGGAAAACTTCACAGAGATTTCATGATACACCTTTGGCATTATCGTTACCCCTAAATAGAAGGTTGACCACTTCTTTGGTGTGTAAAACATATCCTACAGAAATCCCTGGAGATCCTTGAATTTGATAGCCATGAAGAAATTTTCTAATATGCCCTCAAAGTCGAAATGGAGATCAGCGAATGTCAGGGGTATCCTGGGGAAAAGAAGCGGAATGTGGATAATAATTTTGGTGTTCCGATAGAGAGATCTAATAATGAAAAGAAATTTCAACATCCCACTTTCCAAAGGTGTGGAAAGAATCACCCAATAAATTGCATGAAGGGGATGGGGAAATTCTTTAGGTATGGGAATGAATGGAACCTAGCTAGCGATTTCCAGCAAAAAAACACCGCTACTGCGATGGAGGAAAAGAATGATCCAGTCAACCCTCAGTGCATTGTTCATTGCTACAACTGAAAGGAACTAGGGAATTTTTCAAACCAATGCACCATACCAAGGGTTTTCGAAGGCAACCAACAACCTATCAGGAAACCAGAGTGAGATTTTGTCATCACTACCACCGAAGTGAATCCCGCTAATGAATTGGTGAGAGGTATGCTAGTGATTCATTTAAGAATAGAAAATTTACTTTTTGAGTCTGATTCTATGCATTCCTCCATATCAGAAAAGTTCATTAGAACTATTCAATCACTATTACAATGATTGGAAGTGGAGTTATCAATTAAAATAAAAAATAGAGAAATTAGTGTATCCCAAGTATATAACTCCTCCCCTGTCATAATTTTTTTGATGAAATTACCGAAAAATATTTTCATACTCTGTTTGGTGGAATTTGATGCAATTCTAGGCATGGATTGGATTTACCTATATAGATCCAACATAAATTGCTGAGAGAAGGAAATCACTCTCCATATCACAAATCACCCATTGATTGTGTACAAATTAAAGGATATAGATGAATCTTATTTAGCACAATCATCTCAAGCATTGATATTATTACCCTATGAGAAATAATATTTAGATCAAATGATTGGGTCTAAGGAAATAATCATCCTTGAAGACATGCCCATTGTGAGGGAATACACTGGTGTGTTTTATGAGGAATTTCCTAGTCTTCCTCCTAGACGAGAGGTTCAATTTTCAACTAAGCTTATACCTAGAGTCTTAACATTATCCAAGACTCTATATATAATGGAAGTTGCAGAATATGAGGAGCTAAAGAAATAATTATAGGAGAATCCAGATAAAGGTTTTATACCCCCAAGTGCTTCACCTTGAGGTGCACCTGTCCTCATTGTCAAGAAAAAGATGGTTCAATGTGCCTTCACATCGATTATCATGAGCTCAATAAGATCATGATAAAGAAAAAGTATCATTTCCCATGGATTGATGACTTGTTCGATCAGCTATGTGGAGGAAAATACTTCTTCAAGGCGGATCTGTAGTTGGGATATTACCAAGTAAGGGTGAAGAAGGAGGATATCCCCAAGACTACTTTTCGTACAAGGTATGAGCACTATGAATTAATAGTAATTCCATTAAGATGAAAAAAATGCTCCAACAATATTCATGGACATGATGAATAGAGTATTTAAATATTACCTTGAAAAATTTTGTGGTAGTCTTTATAGATGATATTCTAATATACTCCAAAATCATGAAGGAGCATGAAGAGAATTTAAGTACTGTGCTAAAGACCTTGCGAAGGGAAAATCTTTATGACAAGTACAAAAAATGTGAGTTCTGGTTGAAGGAAGTATCTTTATTGGGACATATCATTACAAGTAATGGGATATCTATAGACCCTTAAAAGATAGAAGAAATTAAAGGATGGTTGAGGAAAAAATCTGTGACAAATATCTGTAGTTTTCTTGGATTAGCTGGGTATTATTGTTGATTTGTTGCGATTGTCAAACCCTCTAACCAAGCTAACTCAGAAGGGAGTCAAGTTTTCTTATAATGATGAATGTGAAGTGAGATTTAAGGAGTTGAAAAGGAGTCTTATCACTGTACCCGTACTCACACTACCCACAAGTGGAGATATTTTTGTGGTATTCAGTGACGATTCGAAGAAGGGCCTAGGTTGTGTATTGATGAAAAACGATAAAGTAATTGCCTATTATTTGAGGCAATTGAAAGTTCATGAAAAGAACTATCCAACTCATTATCTAGAGTTGGATACAAATATATTCTCTTTGAAAATTTGGTGGCACTATATCTTTGGGGAGTAGTGTGAAATATATATGAATCAGAAAAGCCTGAAGTATATATTCACACAAAAAGAGTTGAATATGTTCCAATGAAGATGGTTAGAGATAATCAAAGACTATAACTGATCAATTATCTATCATCCAGGGAAATCAAATAAAGTGGAAGACGCTCTAAGTAGAAAGGATCCAACAACTCTATCAGTGGTGAGAATTGAGAAGGATTTTATATTCTTAACATTAAGAGGATGGACATGGAATCATAAAAGAAAAAACATCATCAATCCTTTCAAAAATGATTTATCAACCATCTCTTCTGAAGAGGATAAAATATGCTCAAAGTGAGTTGTGGGAATTAAGAAGAAAGTGTAAACTATAAGAAAAAGGAAATCCTAAGAGTTCAATGTTAATGAATAAGGTGTTGTAAGATTTGGGTCAAGACTATGTGTACCATCAGATCCCAAGTTAAAGAAGGAGCTGTTGGATGATGCACATTATAACGACCCATACTTTACATACATTGTTAATACTTCAAAATTGAAGCACACTTATTACAACATATGACAAAACCACAAAGGACCGTATAGGTATAGTGTCTTCAGAAACTGGGAAACATAAACAACTGGTTCATAAATCTTCTACAGTATCTCCCGTTTATTTCATCATATCTAGGGTCCCTTTTAGCATATTCAATTTAATATCCATCTTCCTGACCTGGGGAAAAGAAAACATAAAAGGGTGAGCTCAAATGCTCAGCAAGGGCAAATAAAGGAAATAAAAATCATATCATATCTTTATGAAGATCAAAACCTGCAAAAGAGATCATAATATCTTAACATGGAATAAATCATAGAAGTGAAAATGAGATCCCCATAATCATAACATAAAACTTGAAACTTTGTGGCATGCACACATAATCATGGAAAATCATTTCTTGTTAGTCATGACTCATTGCCAAGACTATCTTAGTGGACAAAGTCCCTTTCTGAACCGAGTTCACTCCTCGTTTCAGTCCTGTATCACTGAACCGAAATAACCTTCCGTTCCAGCCATGCCTATCTCATGAGATATAAAATCTTTACCCAATGCATTGGAGGGAGATATAGGTCCCACCCATCTTATAATGAATCCTTTCTTATGTGTGCCACATAATCATAAAACATACATCATCGCATAACACATATAACAAAAATGGGATTCTTGAAACATCATGACATCATAAATCAATTCATATATGATAAAGGAATTCATAAACATAATTCCATCACAACATAGTCAAACCAATGTAAAAATATGGATAGAAACAGAACCCTTTATTATCTTAGATGGAAAATAATTTTGATAAAACACTTGTATTGAATTCTTGAGGAAAATATCCTTTCTTCTTCAAAAACAATTTTCCTTTCATAACATGTCATACAACTTTAAAATAAAAGAAGTTGATTAAAAATAAACTTGAAAACTTGTAAAGGAAGCTTCTTGGAAATAATGTTTTAAAAATCCATTCATGCCGTATAAGTTAAAAAAAAAACATTCTTCGTACTTTTGTCGGAAAAGTCAAAAAGTACCTCGTACGGAAAAACGACAAAAGATTCCTTTCATATTCTTTACTAAAAACTCACCTAAGGGTAAAATTGGATTTAAACTATTGCAAGTGTATGGAAACAATATTTCATATTGAGGGAACATGGATGTGGATGATAAAATACACCCCAGTAAATACTTACGAATAAACAATCTCGGATAAAAATGAGATTGTGATATTTCCCTTACCTTAGGTCCAATTTGCTTTGTACGTGTCCGAAGCTCCTGTATAATGGTTTAAATAATGTTATTGACTTATTCCAGAATTATACATATTTATATGAGATCATATATGGTCATATTATTAGCTTCTTGTTAGTAATATTTCATTGTTACTTGTTACTCGGGTCTTTATAACTTTTTGTTCTTATGCGTGTTTTGTCGAATAAATTCTTATTCTTATCTTTAGGTTATAGATAATTCATTTCCAGAATGGTATTATTGTAGTATATACCATATTCATTCATTCAATTCATTTATATAATCATTATGAAATGAAGATCATGTAGAACGAGTCGCATCACATCGTGGAGACGGTATTCCGTACGTACGCACGAGTGATGATATCGTTCCTATGATCGTGGAATTGTTTTGGAGTATATATATATATTATTTCAGTATCAATATTACTTAATAATAATCATATATAGTTACTCATTACACCATTATACCCATCCTTGTAAGGTGATGGTGGAAAATAGATTACACCACGGCGTGGAGACGGTATTCCGTACGTACGCACGCGCGGTGATTTCATTTTTTCCGTAGGATGGATAGAAGGTGAATTAGGGTTGTTTCATATTTATAATAACATATCAGTATGTAAGTAATACTGATGTTATTACTTTATCATGAAACAACTAAAGAAGAAGAAGTTGAAGAAGAATGAAATTGAAAAGATCGGTAATGGATATTACCTCTTCTTTGGAACGCCTCTTTGAATCCTCCACTTAAGGAACTAAGATTGGTCTTTGGAGAAGACCAGGACCTCTAGGATTATTCTAGGGAAGTGGAGAGGAGAAAATGGCAGGGGTTGGCCGAGCTTGAGTGCTCAAATTGGTGTGAGGAGGAGGGGGAGGAGGTGCCCTTTTATAAGGGAGGAGAGGGGCACCTTAGGAATATCTCAAAATATTATTTTATATTAAAGTCAAAATCGGTTTATAATGGTTCCAAAGGGTCTTATTTAGAAACTAAAGTGGGGATGGGTCGATATCCTATCAACCAATAGGATTTAGACAAGTTTAGGGTATTATTTTAACCTTATCAATTAGATTTAACTCTAAGTTAATTAATTTAACTTTTACCGTGTCTTTTTGTTTTCTTTCACTATATGGTTAATACACTTACTATAACATGCCAAACGAACCCCAAATTGTTTATTATTAATATATATATCCTTATCTAAGTCATTTGGCCGAACCATAGATTTT
This sequence comes from Viscum album, assembly GCA_963277665.1. NCBI lineage: Eukaryota > Viridiplantae > Streptophyta > Magnoliopsida > Santalales > Viscaceae > Viscum > Viscum album. Next base: position 1,791,114,349 of record OY728158.1, read on the forward strand.
TAGGAATAAAATAACAATTAATAATATAATATTTGATTTAAAAACTATTTTGTGTCAATTTTGACACTATTTGATATATGATTTTTGTGAAAGTCATAACAGAATTATATGTTAGAACCAAGTTAATTAAATCATTACTAATATATCATAGTAACCTAGAAAATTAGTGGAATTCATAAAAAGTCTCAAATTACATTTATTTTGGTATTTATATTATCAATTTTTTCAATATTTCATTAATAAGATAATTACTGCATCATCTTTGTGTCATAATTAAATTAAATTATTTGATGTCTAAAAATTACAAATAAAATACCATCATGTAGGAAATCTTTTTAGCTTTCTAATGAATATTTACAATCGAATTTATCTTATGTATAACCCTATATTAAAAATGATTTACTTATTAAACTTTGATTTTAACTATTTTAACCCTTCTTTAAATAAATTAATAATAAATATCCTAATCTAATCCAAGTGGGCCTAAATGGTCATATTTTATTCCTAAGTTTGTTTTTGGTCGAATTACACTTGTCCAATAGAATTAGGACATGTGTTAGGGTAATATTAATATCATATTTACCCTTAGTTACCCTATTTACTATTAACCGCGGTAAAAATAGTAAAAAGTTACTATTCACCAAAAATTATTTTCATCTCATTGAACCACATTTTAGTCCTTGATATTAACCGTGTCTCTCGGATTTTTGAAATTCCATTCACAGAAGCGGTAAAATTAAGTTTTATGCAAAATTCAGTTTTTAACCTACCACTTAGTGGTTTCACTATTCATCAAAAATTGAAAGTTTTCAGAAAAATACCAAAATTTCACCCTAGGCTAATTTCGATATTCTGAGTCCAAAAATGAAGTCCATTTTGAAAAATAAAATTTATAAAATTTCAAAAAGTGGTTATTACTATTCATAACGGCTAGTTTTAATAGCATATTGTTGTTTAGTGAAACTCGGTATTGCGTACGACGCAAGCTATCGAGGAAGGTCGCGATTGCGTGTAAAGCAAGCCAAGCAAGTGTTGTGTAGAAAAAGATTCCTTTGATGATAACATAAAAGTCTCGGGTGTTACACACATAGCTCAACCTTCTCTATCCATCCTGGATTTACAAAGATGTATCGAGATCTCCGAGAACACTATCAGTGAGACAATATGAAGAAGGAGATTGTAGAACATACATCAAGATGTCTTGTATGTCAGCAAGTGAAGGTAGAAAGGAAAAAATCTAAGGGGATTATGCAACCATTACCCATACCTACATGGAAATGGGAAAACAACACCATGGACTTTGTCACCGGGATTCCTAAGACATCTAGAAAAAACAATGCTATCTAGGTTGTGGTGGATCATCTTACAAAGACTGCACACTTCATTTTAATTCAAGAGGATTTATCATTGGATAAACTTGTACATATATAAATCAAATGGATCCCCATGAATCCATTTACAGAAAGAGGTTCGTAACAGCTGTATGCTGGGATGAAGTTGGAAAATGAAAACTGCTAGGTCTTGAAATGGTCTAGGAAATGGCTGAGAAGGTCAAGACCATTCATAAACACATCAAGGCTGCTCAAAGTTGAAAAAAGAGCTATGATGAAAATCATCGATGAGACCTAGAGTTCGATATTGGAGACATGGTATTCCTCTGCCTATCTCCATGGAAGAAAGTTATGAGATTTGGAAAGAAGGTAAAGATTAATCCAAGATACATCGGACCCTTTGAGATCCTTGATCGCATCAGAGTGGTGGCCTACCGACTAGGAATCCCACCAAACCTATCTCAAGTCCATGATGTATTCCATGTATCCCTATTGAGAAGTTATATAATAGAACCCTCACATATACTCAATCCAGAGGTGGTACCATTGGAGAATTCCCTATCTTTTGAGGAGAAACTAGTGAAGGTATTAGATCATAGAGAATACCCTCTGGTATTTTCCCTTGAACAATTCCAAGATGAGATCCAATGACTTTAGCATGAGTGAAACTGTTTATGGAAGAAGTTCAAGCTCATCGAGATCACGACCCAAACCATGTTTGCCGAAAAAACCCATGATAATCTCTCCATCGCACACCTTACTCTTAGGGAATATGCTGGTGTAATTAAGGTATTTGTATCAATACTTTAATAATTTTAATATTTATATTGAATATATTTTCATTTTAATTGTTGCTTTTAAATGATTTTTATTTTTATTCAATTAAAAAGAAATTATATTTTTGGGTTATAATCAAATTCAATTAAAGGATTTATTTTGATGAATTAGTGGATTTTAAAATAAATAGTATTTTAATAAAATCTTATTATTAAATAAGGTTTATTAATTATAAAAGTTCAAATAATTTTTATGAAAGGAAATGTACTTTTTATGAGGGTTCAAAAACTATTTTGTCAAAAACAAAGCATTTTTCAATAAATGTGGAATATTATTTTAAAATTGAAAATGCACATATTTGGAAAATTATTTAGATATAATAAATATTATTTTTTGGAATCAAAATGTCAAAATTATCCAATGGTGAATTTTTCATAATTTTCTGAGATGGTCAAATTTTCGGGTAAAAATTAAATACCGTATAAATATAATGTGTGATTTATGACATCATAATGACCCCAAAATGACGTAATAAATACTATAATTGGTATACTTGTTCAAATATATGTTTTTACATTAACATAATATGATTTTATGAATATTTGATTAATTTTATAATGCCTTTATGAATCCTCCAAAATATATAGTATATTTTATGATTTTAAATTCATTTCCTTGATAATGTGACTCACCTCCACATAAGAAAGGATAATAATTTAATATCTTAATACCTTTTCATAATAAAATAATTAAAATCTCCTCAATTAGGAAAAATACATGGGAAAAACATTGGGATTCTTTGTGGTTTTGAATATTTTATTATATAGATTCCAAAACCTATGTTTGTGAAATATTAAACAATTCCCCCCTAATTTCTTATGTAAACCCACCCAAGCTCCCACTTCTATTCACTAAAAATCCTTTAAGCATATCCTTAATCTTAACTAACATCTCTATAATCCTCCAAAGGTTCCCCAAGCTCTCAAAAATTCCATTTCCAAGCATTTGAAGTCACAAACTCAAGTAAGGGTTGCTTCAATTCTCATTTTTATCCAAGTTTCATTATCTTGTTATTACCTTTTATTTCCAATTAATAATTATGGGGTATGATTTATCACGTCCCTCATACTACCTTTTTTATGTATACATGATTATATACCCATTTCTCTCTCATTAATCCCTCCCACATACACCTGTTACCATGCTGAAATTTACTAAGAGTTATTCCCTTTCTCATCATTCTTTAAGTTTCTTTATTATGTTATGCCTTCTATTTCCAATTAATTTTATAGGGAGATGTATTTACATGTCCCCCTTACTTTAAATTTAATTTCTAAATGATTATAGACCCCTTTAACCCTCATCAACCCTTTTTATGAATTTTTATGTCACACCATTAGGCTGCTAAAATTGCACAGTGATTTTCCATTCCAAAAATAATTATATCGTAAATACTGTACTCATTTAATATCAAGGGTGTTCACTTATATGCATATATACCTTTTTATTGGTTACTTAAATTTATTTATTATACACTCCTTGATCATTTATTAAATTATGATTATGAATGAATCCATGTTTTTTGATCTATGTGGCACACTTAAGCATGAGTATGAAATGGAAGTGATGGGTGCGCCCGGAATTATATATCACTTCAATGCATTGGGTAATGTTTAGTGTCATGATACGTCATGTTGGGACAAGGGTTTACCTAATTCCTTTATGGGAATTTTTCCACCATGAATTCTTGAGAGTTTAGCCTTGACCTATGATGCAGTGTTTTTAGTTGATGCCAAATTTCCATGATAAGATTATCATGCTATATCATGCCTTATTATTCATGTTCCATTATGCCTCATTGATATTCCTTTCCCAATAGGTATTATTATCTTAATGTTATTCCATATTTACTCCCTTATTAGGATTTATAGATCACCCCTTTATTTTGTATTTTCCCCATAATATCCCATGAATTTTTAAGCTTGAGCTTGTTAAAGAAGTTTTCAATAAAGATATTGTATTTTATATTGAAAGTTGTAATGAAATGTACCTAATTCCAAAATACACTAGACTTCTTGATCTTCTAGGTTGTATTAAGAGATATTTTATGTAATGAAATCATGTATGAATGTAATAAAAATAAAAGGGTTGTTATATCCAGTCCTCCCACCTGAGCTTTAGCTGCTCTTGAATTTTTTGGTACTTTTGATGGTTTTACTTCTAGAATTCTGATGGTCTTTGAACATTGTGAGCTACCATTACCATGATCAAATTGGATTTGAAAAGTTAATTTTCCTTTAACTTCCTATTCTAATATATTTTAATCCTTCCATAGGACCTTCTCATCAAAGAGAAAATTTATGCTTCTGATAATTTTTTTCATATCACTAACTCACAAATGACATCCTTCATTTTCATCTCCACAACCAGTGAAAAACACATTTTAAATTTTGATTCATGTTTTCCATGGTCTATAGAATTTATATATACACACGTGATAAACTACCAAAAACATTAATATGCTATTTTTTTTTGTTTTTGATGACATCAAGTCCTCCAAAATATTTTACACAACTATTTATGTTGGGCTCCTATTGGTGTGAAAAGTCATTATGTTTAGTGCTACTGACTAAATCACCTTGGGCATTCCCGAGTGGAGCATCATAATCCTTTATTTATTTTTCAAGGTCCTAATAATTATTTTAACTACACCATTTTATTGTGGTGTTTCAGGAACCATATTATCATGCTTTATCCCTTATTACTTGATGAAATTATGGAAGTTTCATCTGCTATACTCCCCACCATTTTTTATTCTAATGCACTTTTACTTCTAGTTGCATTCCCCTTATACCAATTATTTCTACTGAATAAACACCTAAAAAATTATATATTTCTTTTAGGAATTATATCCATAGTTTCTTTACAACATCATCATGGAAAGTTTGAATGTAAAGGAAACCACTATAGGATTCAATAGGGGAAGGTCCCCAAAAATCTAAATATAAAATCTATAACTTCTAATCCCTTGGCTTCTAACTATCTATGTTAAAAGGAACTATTTTTTTCTTTCATATTACAGACATTTCACTCCTTCTAATTTCTTTGTGATTGTGATTCAATATTTCATTATCCTTCAGAACATTCATGTTCTTCTCACTAAGGTGACCAAACTAACAATTCCATACATTTAGATCATCAAATGTTTAACTTTTGATCACTACACTTATATATATATATATTTGTTTTTAAAGGGCCCCATTCATTAAATCTTTTTCCACCAACATGGATCCCTGATTAACCATCCATAAACCATTTGAAAAACATATCTTATAACCTATATCATCCAATTTATGAGTGGAAATAATATTTATCATGAGGTAAAAGATGTCACAACCTTCTAATAGTTTAAGAATCCTTCCTTCTTTATTCAGATGTTCATATATCCTTTTCCAACAACATCTAGGGATCCACCATTAGATAGATGGATATTAACAAAATTATTAGATACATAGTTTAACTTGAATAATTGATATCTTATTGAATAAAAAGATTCTCCAGAGTTAACCACCCAAGATTCTACCAGTGTGTTCTCACTCAGCAACCAGTATTTGTGTAATTTAGTTATATTAACATAATCTAAAATTCTAACGGTTAATGTGCTTCTCATGTTCTCCTTTTGACTCTTCTAGTCCTTCTTAATATTTCCATTCTTATTGCACTTCCATAAGGTTAGACCAAGATAATCTGACTTGCCTCATATCTTCTCCCATTGTCTTTCTTGAGATTTTTCTAATGATTGATTATTTTGATAAATCTTCTTCTGATGGGTTTGCCAACCACTTTCATTGGTGTTAATCACACTACTAGAAGTTTTCTAAACATTAGTTCACTGATTTTCTTCACTGGGAATCATATTACAGATATCATAAAATACCATAATAGTTATTCTACTAGAGTTAATAAATGTAGTAACCATTACATCCTAGTTCTTTAGAAGAGATAATAAAAGTATCAAAACATATATATCATTAGTAAATGTTACCTTTATTGATTGTAACATATCAAAAATCATTTAAAAATCACTAAAATGATCTTACATGGGTTTAAATTCTAGATAATTCATACCAAAAAACTATCACAACATGAAAACCTTGTTTAAGGCTATCAGTTTTTCATACATCCCTGACAATAGCTTCAGAACATCTAATTTTGTCTTCTACTTTGGAAAGTTGAATGAAAAATTCATTTCTAGAGGCATCCATACCAGTACCAGTAGTTTATTATCCAAGTGTTCCCATTAATCATATCATAATTGGCTTTATTCCAGATAGTGAATCCTATAGAGCTTTTTGAATCAGATAGTCTTTAATATGTATTTTACTAAAGACAAAATCTATTCCATCAAATTTCTTGATTTATATCTTCATTTCAATCAATGTCATGCATAATTCTAATGGTGTGTTAAACCATGATCTTCTGAACCATACCATTGGTACCGCTTGTTAGAAATGAGGCTATGGAGTAATGGTCTCCCAAAAATCTTTATGCATTTACTACTGACAGACCACTAGATATACGACCATTAGATTTACCATAAATTTTTACACTATAAATGTGTAGCAGAAATCCAAATCTCCAAAAGTTGATTTCCCCCTCATCTATGTGTATTGGAATTAGGTAGTCACTACACTCTACTCACCAAATGAATTAAACCTTGCACAAACATAAGTACAAGCATACAAAATACTAATGCATCCAATAGTATTATATGTAATGAAAAAATAGGATATAAGATAATGAACAGAAAGTTTTAATGTGATTCCGAATTTTTTCCTATGTGTATGGGGGAAACCACACTACTGCTTTATTTTATTATAACTAAATGTTTAAAGGTGAAAATAGATTATAAATACAATTAATCCCACCCACATATCAACTCTCCAATAAAAAAATTCAGTTGATCCATTGATAACACCATATAAACCCATGATTCCACCGATTCCAACACATTGCGCTGAAGGTCCTACATACTTAAATACTAAGAAAAAATAGTCAAAATAGTTAAACCCACTATCCTAAAAGTACCGATTAAGATACATGAATTCCTGAAAAGGTTTCCAAACCTAGTGACCTATAAGACTTGTTGAACTTCCAAACCTCTCAAAGCACACCAAAGAGCCATTGGTAGATGTGAACTTCTGATGAAACCACTAACATTAGAGAATATATTCTACCTTTTCCTTCACATCGATCCCAAAAAACTGTCCCTAACCAAAATTCCAAGGGATAAAATTATGATGCTCTTGTACTTCAGATTCTCTAAACATCAGATTCATGAACAAGGCTTCACATCCCAACATCACCACATATAAACAATGTCAGGATCTCCCTATCAAGTAATTTTCGGCATTATTCAATGAGACAACCATTAACTCATCATTTAATATGAAGTTTCTAAATTGGGTCAATATATAAATATTTCCACGTGGTTTCTAATAAATTTTTTTAAATCCTTGGATAATTAGATTAGATTCGGTTAATTCAGCATCAATAATCCAAAAAAGTAGGGTTTATGGGATGGGATAAGATTGATCCCATATCCAGTGTTATCTAGGCAACGATGGGTTTCCATGATATTGAAGCAGGTCAAGACATATAGAAAGTGTATGTGCCCTTGGATAGTGGCACCCTTATACTCCTTATAGAAGGAGATGATGTCCCAAAACTCTTCACATTCAGCCTCATCTATGTGATAGGACTCAACAATAGTTACCTTGGTTTCAAAGTAGATTGGGCTCTTCAAAGCCTCAATAAAACCCTCACACAACTCTATTTATAGGTGAATCACATCAAAAATTGAGATTTATGTTGGTGAGGTGATTTATCACATCATACTTAGAAGTGAGGGGCATATTTCTACCTTCTATGGGCTTCTACTTGATAAAAATCATGTTGGGTGTGACTGGATGAGGTGCAGGGAACTGACTAGTGCCTACTAAACTCCAATATTCATTAGAAGGATTTCGATGAGAACTAGGAAGTTGTGATTGAGGCATAACTGGTTTTGTCTGAGCATTGTACTATTATGGCTGAGAGATATGATCAAAAAACCTAGAAGGTTGCGGGGGTGTTCCTGATGATGCTTCCAATGAGGAATGTTATTATTTATCCCTGAGTGATGCATGTTTCCTTGTTTATTTTGCATGAACCATACGTTCTAGGGTTTCACCTTAGATATTTTTCATGGAATCATGGTGAATTCCCTTCTCTCAAACTCATCAAATAGAGGTTCCTGAGGTGGTTAGGTGAAAGCCTTCACTATTGAGTTACATGTAATGTTCCACCACCCTAATTCTTGGACACATGCATAACCTTCCCCTTTATTCATGTAATACTCTAGGAATATACAAACTCTGAGATCCTCTCTGAATTCAGGGGGCCTAAAATCACTGAGAGTGTAAGATGGTTTTAGTACTGGTGGATTATTTTGGATTTCTTAGCATTTTCAGTGCTGGTTCAACTGAGACATGTAAGGCTATGATGCCAATAGAGTAACCAAATAAGTCATGAAGACCACAAGGGTTGTTAGTTTATTCAACTAAACATGGATAATTCAATGGGAATGAGTTACCAACTTGTAAACTATCCAGTAATCAAACATCTATGAACCCCATCCAAGAAATTTATGTCCTTTATTGGAGTCTTAATCATTTCTATTTAGGGTAGAAGATAAATATAAAATATACACTAGTTCATCACCCAATTCAACCAGAAAATGGTATGATTTTTCTTGAATCTATTATTTGAAGATGAAACACCCTTTTATGTTGTGCTCAAGGACACTGTGATAGGGGTCATAATCAACGCGGTTCATTAGAGCAACCTCATGGGGCCTCATAGTTATGGTGGGAGGATATAAAGATACTAAGATCCTTCATATTCTCATAGAGGGGACAAATCATCGGTTTCACTTGATTATTCCACTGCTAGGGATTAAATATCCATTGTACAGATGCTTTTGAAGAGAACAAATTATGTGAACCACCAATTTCAGGAATCATTCAGGGGTCCTGATGTGAGGATATATATGTTTAATAGTAGAATAAAATAAGGTTTTCCAGATCATACCAGGAGAAAATGTAATGGGAATGTAGGCCCATTATATAAATCGTGTGGATGAGGTTTTCATGAATAAACCTGGTTTGAGTGGGTGAAGGCTACATGTGCACTCAACTTGTGCATAACTATGTTTGGCGGAAGGAGGCATTGAATTGAAGACCTAGAGGTTATGTAATGTGACTTTATAATTTTAAGAATCTTTGAAGTTGCATGAACCATGGTCTATATCACAATTATGGGGAATGTATAGTGGAGGCATAGTTGGGTACAACATTTAGTGTTACAAAAGGCCTGGAGTTGTGCAAAGGAATTTCATCTTGCATAAACTAGTTTTCTATTAAGGGAAGTTGTGTGAAGTCCTATCTTGCATAAGAAGAAGTGATATAAGTCATATATGACAGTTCTCATATAAGTTATCCACTAGTGGGAATACAAGGGAGGTTCTGTTTGTGTGAGATTCATGAATGAGAGGGTTTCATGAATGAGAGAGAGAATATTTAGCTTCTAGAGGCCCATTCCCAAAATGGGGGTGGGGGGGGGGGGGGGTGCATGCTCTATTTATATATTTTTAGCTTCTTGAGGATATTTTTCATGAAATTTTTCTCATGTCATGCAGCATGTGACTAGAACATACAACTATGGTTTGTACAACACACATTTTTTCCACCGAAGGATACCTATAGAAATATTCCATTCAACACAATGTTTTTTGTATAACTGAGTTGCATATCAAACATGGGAGTTGTGTTAAAATAATAAATTTATTTTAAAATGGTCCCCAATTCCAATTTTTATCCTTTCCATAAGAAGATCATTCATTCTAAGGATCAAGATTCATTTTAAGCACCAATAGGTATGGATGTATAATTTTTAGGAAACTAAAATTGGTTATCTTATTAATGTTCTTTATAGACACATGTATTTTTGGACTATAAGTATTCCATTTATGGGAAATATAAATATAAGGATAATTTAATATAGTCAAATTAAAAGAAGATAAATAAAAACATAATGAAAACAAATAACAAGTCGGAGTCATTTCCAATGGTGTACTTTTCAAGTAGCTTGGGTGTACTGAGAGGAAGAAGAAACTCCCTCAAGGAATAAGAAAAAGAGCTAAAAAACATGTTTTGAAGTATAAACATCATCTAGGTATCAAACAAGAGATATTTATAAACTCATTAATAATAAAAAAACTAGTTGGGTTTCAAAGAATAATGAGATGAAAAAAATAATAAGAAAAGAAGTAGCATACCAAGGAGGATCTACATGTAGTGAGAAAGAGAAGACCTAAAATATTCAGTGTTTACCCACCTAGTTATTCTCCAGGTAGAGTTTTCAATTACTATATTCTTTATTTATGATTTTAGTTAGAGGCTAACAATATGTTTTTATTGAAAAATTATAATTAGACATATTTATAGAGGTTGAGTTATAAGGTTCACCATTGATGATTTTAAGGAATTCTTTGTCACTCTATTATTGACGAATGAGATTAACTTTTAGATTTTGTTATATCCCAAGATAGACCATGTGATATACTTTAATAAGGAGAAGGAATGTTATAAAGTATAGGTGGTGGGATACTAAATTAAAGAGGTTTTTTGGGGTTCACCATTTATTTACCTATGTAATATGGTAAACAAACACCTGTGTAACATGGTGTGACCAAGTTTCAGGATAATCTATATCCAAAATCCACTTGTATTATAAGGACCTGGCCTTAAAAATTACATAATCTTATGTTTTAAGTCAATAATTCATTTTAATAAATTTTAAGATCATTACACTTTAGAGTTTTAGAAAATTAGACAATCACCCGTACATTAATAAATATCACATCGTAAATTTGACACTTCCACATAGTATCAATTTTTCCAAAAAAATAAAATATTTATTATATAACAAGTTTTATTTTCATGTCACATATTTATAATTTTTATATTTACCTCATTCTTGTCCCTTTACATCCTTAAAAACCTATAAATAAATTTTATAATGTGGTATGAGCATAAAAATCTCAGTAAGGGTAATATAAAAAGAATGAATGAAACCTATTAGTTCATAAATACTTCGAAAATATTTTTTCCTTTTCAAAATTGGAATTTTGGCTCAAAATAAATATTTTTTTACCCAATAAATCAAAATTTTTTCCCAAATATTTTCATAAAACATTTTATAATAAATATTAAAGGAAAAAATAAAACTCATAAAAGATCCTTTGAAATCATGAAAATATTATGAAAAATTTCCCAAACAAAGATATACATCTCACACTTACAAAGTGGAATACACTTTCCTTTAAACATAATATCACGAGTAAACAAATTAGAGATAACATAAATAAAATGGTGTCAAAGATCATGGAAACATAAGGAATTTTGTAATAACACAAAACATGACATAAGAATAAGTCAAGTATAACTGCCAAGACAACATCACATGGTAGATAGAGTCCTATGGTTGATTAGGTTTACTCCCTAATCCCATACATAAGGTCTCATGAGACAAAAGAATTAACCAATTCATTGAAGCACTACTTGGTCTGACCCACCACAAACTTTTCAAGATTATTTGTGAAAAAAAATGAAATCAATCATAAGGAATAATCAGAAGAATTACCATCGGAAAGAAGTGAGTTGCATAATCTTTCCTCATATCATAATTAAAAGAAAATTTATAAATAAGGAATTTGATATATGATCCTAAGATATGTAATATCCCATAAAATTATTGGATAATAAGCGAGTTATATACGTGATATACATATATATAGAATTTAGAAGCATTCTATAACAATAAAGAGAGAGAGAGAAAGTGAGTTAGAGTGATAATATCCATAACCCGAAGCAAAGAGTGGTTTAGAGATATCCGTTATTTAAAATTTAAAAATTTATCAAATATTATAGAACAAATTATATTTTAAAGAAAACATGTAAAATTGTAAATGAATATTCAAATCATTGAGTGTTTATGGTAGCAGAAAATTCTGATCATGTCATGTACATAAAAAATTATTCCTTTCACATTTTTGGTAAAAACTCAAAAGTACCTCATTCTGAAGATGAAAAGATGATTTCTTTTAAAATTTTTTGTAAATATTAAAACATGGGTAAAAGTGACTTGAAAAAATAATAAAATAATAGAAAATACATTCCTAATATCTTTTTTAGAAAACAAGGATATAAAATAAATATATTTAGAAAATAAACCTTCAAAACATTTAAAATGGGGGTTTTAAAGTAATGTTTCCCTTATGTAAAACCATAAAGGATTCCTTTTTAAAAGTATTGTAAAGAAAGTAAAATATGGTCCGAAATTAAATTTATTATAAATTTAAGAATAAATAAAAATTTTCTTGAAACATTTAAAAGAACATGTACGTGGAAGAAAAAGAGTACGAAGATAAAATTTGAAAGATGTTTTTTAAAGAAAGTCCCATACCTTATGACCGACATGTCACATGTGTTCCTTATATTCTTGAATAAAAAAATTATGTTAATTATTTTATTTTTTAAGAACCTTTTTCAATTTTATTATTCCTTTATTCACTTATTACCATGTTATGTACAATTACATAATTAATTTAGTTCATGTCTTATGTTTTGATAATATTCATCACATTTGACAAAAATGACTTCGGTCGGTTGACTTTGTACAAAGAGGTCACTATTCCATCATCTCCAGAATAATAACCATGAAATAATTATAATTTTTATCCATAAATTATACTTTTAAAACCAATCATGAAATATGATTCATAAAAACGAAATGTGTTATAGTCATTGAGATGGTGGGACATACATACACATGAGTAACATTTCCATTTTTTAACATTAATTATAGAATGAATGGTAGTATTATTTTACCTTTCCAAAAAGTTGATAATAAAATAAATACCATATTTTTTCTTTAATTATATTTATATATATCATTCATTTGATGCGGTGATAAAAAATGAATCACATTGATACATAGAGGCGGTAAACCACACTTATGCACGAACAACATTATCATTTCCTAGTGAATGTAAAGGTAAAAAATTAAATGATCTATTATATTTTTGGAGTGATAAATATGTAATGAATATCATATATATACATATTAAACCCATAATTAAAACCATTAATTAGAGAAGGTGATGGAAAATGAATTAAATTGGTTTGTAAAGCGGTATTCCACCGTACACATGAATGATATTTTTGTTTCCCATTAAATGGAAAATTTAACAACCTAAAAATTCTAAAATAATATCATTTTATTCAATAGCATGAATGACACACAAAACCATGTGATAAAGGGAATATAATATCCCATGACTTTAAAATATAATTATTGTTTTAAACAAATTCAATCTATGATCTAGATTTTAATTTACATGACACTGAGTTGTCTTACGTTATATGCAACAATAACTTTCTTCGATAGCATTCGTTACACACACGAACATGTCTTACCAAACACTATTAATTTTATTATTTAAAATTAAATTTATATCATAGAAGTTAAATTGGTGATCATAAATAGTATTAACTAACTTATGAAAATATATGGTTTAATTCATTGTTTACCAATTAATTAAAAATGAAAACAAAAACAAACTTAATATAAAAGGAATGTTTTTATACAAAACTATTTTATGCACCCAAAGGTGTTTTATCCAAATAAATTAAATTAGTTAATATTAGTGAATAATATTAGTGAAATTTATATATATTATATATTTAGTGAAATGTATTTACATTCATCCAAAATATTTTTTATTCATAAGTTAATAATAAATCCAATTTTTCATATAAAAAGTTGTATTTTTCTAATGACGATTTTCTATCTTTTAACACAACCCTTGTTCTTAAAATAAATTTTGACACTTTTAAAAATTTTATTTGAAAAAATAAAATTAATTTCTTAAATTATAATTTCAAAATTATCTTAGGGTTAATTTTTGGTTTTTTCTAAGAAGTTTCATTTTTTGATGAATAGTAAAAAATACTAAATTTTAATTGAAAAATGACTTTTCATCTAAATAATTTGTAATGTTAAATTATGTTTTAAAATGATTTTAAATTAATATTAGGTCAATTAAAAATCTATTAATCCAATTTAGGTCATTTTAATAATTTTTATATTGAATTTAGATATAAAAACTTAGTAAACTTTTGAACATTTTCACTTTAAATACTCGCTTTTTGACACGTCTGCAGATAAATTTTAAATAAATTTGTTACACATCAATGGATTTAATTTGAAAAAATGGATTTCATATTTTTAATAATAATTAATCCTAATTTCTAATAATTTTAACTTAATTTATGACCATAATGATTAGTAAATTCAGTTAAATTTAATTATACTGATAAAGGTAAAGACGAGTATACATAGTGGTTAAACTTGGATTATAAGGTGTAAAATGACCCTAAACCTTTCAAATACCAATTTTATGGCCCTTTTTAACTATTAAACATATATGAAAGATTGTTTTGTATTATCCAAGACTCTAGTAAGGTAAAACCATTGGTAGACAAAACGTTTTTTTCAAATAATGTAAAGTGTGTCCTCTCCCCCAATTATAAAAGGCCTCCCTACTCCTCTCAAAATAACACCATGAAACCTATTAGGTTAAGAGAAGAAAAAAAAATCACTCCACAAATTCCCTCCCCTCATTCTAGAAGCCTTATAGTGGGAATAAATCTTACGTGGGAAGGAATTAGTACAAACCTAAGGAGGATACCTGAAGAATAGGTAACGTTTTTCTAAAAGTGTTTTCATTTTATTTCCTTTGCCACCTCCTTTAATTCTTATTATATCATTATTATATAATAAAATGAGTATATAAAATATACTATAATTTTTTTATGTTAAGGTTATAAACTAAAAATTCACACACTTCCATCAAATGGGTTTTGAAATCATTGTTCGTGGGTACAACGGACTGCCGCCACACGAACTGATGTTATTTTTTTTCCATTGCTACCTTTCATAGTTGGGAGTTAAGATAGAAATAATGTTAATATATTATATTTATGATATATATATATATATATTATTTTTTAATTATTATATAACACAAACCTTCATACATTCCAATTTTTCGCAAAACAACAACGTCATTCGTGTGTATTGCGGACTACAACCTCGCGAAGCAATGTGATTCGTTACCACTTTACATGGAATGTATTAAGGATGGTTTAAAAAAATAATATGTTATATATATATATATGACAAAAATATGATACTATAATGATATTATACTTATATATAATTTTATTTTATTTCTTTAATATGAAAATAAAATGGAAGCAGCGTTTATGTGTACGTACGACCTACCATCTCTATCAATGGTGCATTCGATTTCCTATCAATAAATTTTATGGACTAATATAAATATATATATAATTAATATATATTATATTTAAATCAGGAATTAAATTAAATATATGATTAAATCATGATATAAATAATAGGAACAAAAAATAACAAGTCAAAAGTTACTAAAAAACAAGGCAATTAACACATGAAACAATGAAAATAATGAAAGATTATTAATGAATGAGAAATAATATGTTCTAAAAAAATCAAATATGATATCATAAAAATTAATATGTTTCTTTTATAAGTTAAAAAAATGTTTAAAACCACCATACAAGAGGTTAAATCATGTATGACCAAAAGGAAAGCGCGATGTAAGGGATTTCATCTCAATTTCTTTTCATTAGAGAATATTGTAATGTTATTCCCATAATTACATTTATATGGTGTATATAATTCCATGAGATGTGTAATATAATGAATAATTTATTCTTCATGGTATTTTATGTTTCAATTTGAATTATTCCATCTAAGGGGTTTTTAATTAAAAGTTACAAAGTGGTAAAGCATTTAATAAATCATTTCCCTTTAATTAGATTATATTACTTCTTCATTGCCATTAATATTCTACGATTATGTGTATAATGAATTTTGAATATCTATTATTTTAGATCAACATTTTTTATTTGTATTTACATAAGATACACATAATCAATTAATTTATTCATATACACTTCAAAGTTATGATCATTTTAAGAGTTTATTTCACAATCTCATTCTACTCGATTTTGTTTATTCTAAAAATTACATTAAATGAGATTATATGATCATTATTTAATAAATATTTAATTTTATTCAATTATGGTTATTCATTTTCTTTTTCATGTAATAGTACTATTTTACCATTCTTTAGTACATAAAATATTTTATAAAATGTTTTCAAGAAAATATGACTTCATTTCTCTCTTCGGCCGGAAATATGTTTTCTTTCAAAACCATGTTTTATAAAAAAATTCAATTTTTTTTATTTAAAATTTTCAAAATGATTTATTAAAATACAGTTTTTACCATTCTATCTTTTTACAAAAAAATTCAAAGGAATCTTCTTACCGCTTTCCTAACAAGTCCATTTTTAATCATTTTACAATGAAAAAGGAATGTTCTTTTTACCTTGTATGGAACCACCTACCATCATTTATATAAATATTCATTTAAAATTTTACAAATATATTTTTATATAAAATATTTCTTTAAAAAAGTGATCTTTAAAGAAAAGGATTTTAAAAATTATTTTCAAAATGAAAAGGATATTGTCTTCAAGAACTTTTTTAAATATAATTCTATATTATTTCTATTCATTAATGACAATAACCCTTTATTCACAATCCAATGGGTATATGTGGTATTGATATCATCCTTATTCTTTCTATGGATGGTTTATGATAATTATGAATAAGGAATATATTGACATTCACTTCCTTAATTTATTTTTGTATTTAATAACTTTCCCTTGAAATGTTCACTTTTCTTTCATCATTAGACCTTGAATTTCCCCTAAATATCCACATTATTTAACATGGATATGATTATTGCCTAAATTGTATACCATTTTTAAATATTATGTTCACTCTAAATAATATGTGATTATCTGGGGTAATACTGATAAATCTATATTCTTTACTCAATAAAAATATTTGATAAGGCACATTGTTTATGTATTAAACTAACTATTTGATATATAAGGAATTTTTTGGACTAGTGGTAATGAGTGGAGATCAGAATTTATATATCCTCTTGTTTCATCAACAGGTCTCATGATACAAATATGTTGACCAAATATTTCTACCTATATTTTTAAATCGTCTTGTGAAAAGTCTTGACGATATAGGTTTTTATGTGCCTGAGACATAACATCTAATAATTAATCATTGCCTTCATTTATAATTTAGTTATTATTATCCATGATATCTTCACTATGAAAAAATATATGGATGCATTTCAGTCTTGTTTTATCGATTGAATGGCATATGTTTTCAGTTATTTTCCTTTCAATATTATTTATGCACTTCACTTTTAATTTATTGATTTCATGGCATGTGTTTTCAGTTATTTACATTTATATATTGATTACGATCATTGATTAATTATTTCTTCCACTATACTTAACCCTTTTTGATAATTTGAGCTCACCCTTATTTTGTTTTGTTTCCATAGGATTCCATGAAGTGTTCTAAGAAAGATGTGCAAGGATATGCAAGATGGAATAACGTTATTCTCAAAAAACAATTATGTTTCAATGTTTGTATTCAATTTTAATTCAAAACTCATGTATGAATCTAGTTTACCAAGACTACTATACTATTTGGTCCTTTGGGACGTGATTTCTTTGTATCTTATTCTATTGTAATGGTTATAGGAACTGGTTTTGGGATTTTGGGGTTGGGGTATATACATAATTCGAGATAGAAATAGGTCATTCCTATAAGAACCCCGTTTCTGATGATAAAGACTTTGGAATATTATTGATAATATTCCAGAGCACCGCCTTCATACGACATGCGATTCCGAGCCCCGGAGTGGCCAGAATTAAATTTTTAGTGCGTTCACACTAGAAACACCAAATAAATGGGATAACTCCTAAACGGTGCACCAGATCAGGGATCCGAGTGTACGGATGGGTCCAGAATGGGTTTTTTACACTAGGAACTACATAAAACATGTTGGCGCGGGATGTTTGGACCCCTCGCTTTCTTTCGGAAGGTTAAACAGATTAATTAATTAATTAATTTATTCGTTTAATGTTGAAACTCTAGTAACTTTTAAACGGTGGCTCGGATTAGAAAACCGAGGGTACCGTTGAGTTCGAAATGTACCGTTTACTCTAGGAGGGGTGTAAGTTTTGCGGGCACAGGCTGTCTGTGAAAAATGGCCCCAGGGGCGTTTTCGTAATTTAGAATCCTCAGACGTTCAGTTTTATAACTTTTGAACGGAGTCTCGGATTGAAATTCCAAGACCATCCTTGTGCTCGGGAGGTGGTGTTTACCCTAGGGGAGGATTAACCTCGACCTCGTCGGATGTTTCAGATGCGGGTCTTTTCGGGGGTTTTAAATTAATTAAAACATTAATTAATTAATTTAAACCCTCCCCCTCCCCCTTCTCCCTTGAACCCCCTGGCGAAACCCCTCCCCTCTCCTCCTCCATCTCCGGAGAGACGGTCCGGCGAGGCGACTCCGGTGAGGTGCGGTGATGCTGGCGGATCGACGCGAAGCTCCGGGCGAAGCCCAGCAAGGTAGGAGGTTTCCGTTGCGTTTTCATTCCCGAGCCTACCATTGGGTCAAATTTTATGTGTCTATTTGATGTTAAAACTTCAAAAAAATCACATAGATGAGTAGTACACATTTTTAATATTTCCATCGCTTCTTTTGGAATCGAAATCTGAGTTACGAGGAGTCTGCAGCGGCCCGACGAAGTTTGCGGGTATTTCCCGGTGGTTTGGAGTTCCCGACCGGTTCTTGGGGGTTCCGGCGGTTTGGCAGTAGGGGGAGGCGGAGACCTTGGCTCAGGCGGTGGAAGGAGCAGTAGGGAGAGCAGACGGCGGCTGGCTTCCGGGCATCGGCGCAGCTAGCTTCGCGGCGGGCGAGCGCGGCGGCTGGGTCGGCGGCGCTCGGGTGGACGAAGTCGCGCCCGCGACTTCACGCGGGAGACCGAGACCCACGCTCGGCGGGTCTCCGCGCGTGACCAAGACCAGCCCCTCACGGCTGGTCGGTGAATGGAGGAACACAGGTCCTCAGCCGACCCGCACGGCTGAGCCGCGGGCCGGCCCAGAACGGGCGGACCGACTAGTCCATGCCGGTCCAGCCCAAGGGGATTGTCCCCTTTGTGTTCGGACACCCGTATCTTCCACTACGGGTGTCCGATTTGCATGCCGTCTGCGGTAGATCCTTCCTGGAGTCAAGGAGAAGTTTTTGAGATGTTTTAGGGAATTTTTAGTTCCCAAAACGAGGGGCCTCGGAGGTGCGATGCGTCTTTAAGTGGGCGAGCGTTTTTCTGGAGATTCTTGTTTTGGACGGCGCAGACGCGTCCGACATCCATTTTGAGCGCCGTCAGCAGCGTTGAGACCCTGACACTGAGGCGGAGGTTTCCAGGGTGGTTTCGGGCGTTGAAGCTGGTTTAAAGGTGTGGGCCCCACGACCCATCTTTTGAGCTGCGTGCAGCTTTCAGCGACTTTCTCACCGGGCGTCCGTTCGGGGCATGCGAGCAGTCGATTCTGGATGTTTTTCCAAGGGGATTGAAATAGTGCAATCCACCCGCCCTAATTCAGCACGATGGTGTGGGGCCCACGAGGGCCGTTTGGGCGTCGACGGTGATTTTCCATCTTTATCACTGGGCGACCGTTTTGGACAAGTGGATAGTCTATCTTGTGTGCTTTTTCAAGAGGATCGCAACGGTGCGATCTGTTCGTTGAGTTTTGGGACCGGGTTGCAGGACCCATGATGCACCGCTCGTGTGCGGTGCGCCAGAACATATCTTTTTCTCCGGATATCCGTTGCACTCAAGTGAGTAGTGATTTTGACGTGTTTTCCCGAGGGGATGACATTGGTACGATGCGCCCGACTGTTTTCAGGGCCGAGGCTCAGGATCACGGGGCGCCGTTCGGGCGTGAGGCGGTGTTGGTGACTTTTCTGTCGGATATCCGTTGGAGGCGAGTAAATAGTCGATCTCATATGTTTTTCTGCAAGGATTACAACGGTGTGATCCGTTTGGTTGTGTGGAGCCTCTTGCGCGATCTTATTAAATGTGGAAGTGTGGAAGGTGCTCTAGTGGTGGTTCACCCAACCTTGTTTGTAGCGGACCCTTTACGTGTGATCGCGCACTCTTGGGAGAGTGATATAAATGATTCACAAGATGTGGTTGGCCGTGCCAAGGCCTTTGAGGTGGAGTTGTTACGTCACACCTTCGCATTGACGTTGGGTGCCGTGTGCACGATAGCCCTTGCACTGAAAGTGAGGTATACTCTGGGAGTATACGGGAGTGCTTAGAGGTATGTGTGGTTTGTACCTGAGACGTTTGTGCACTTGGTTGGGGTTAACTTGGCGCCACATGTCATGTGGGCCCCCAGGTGCGTGTTGAGCTCTGCTTTGTGTACTTTTGACCTCTCACGACGTAGAGGGTCCCTCTGTGATCGTTTGTTTGACCAGCAGGGTTGAGTGGTCTCCCCCTAGTTTCGTTCTCGATGGATCGGCTGGTAGCGGTGGTAGTGTCACCCAGTGATGGAATAGGCGCTGAACCCCTTTGGGTGAGATGTTCTGGAGTTGGGTGGTTGCGCGATACCCACTCCGTGTTTGGTTGGCCAGTGGTGTACCCTTCAGTAGAGATGGCCAGAGCAGTTCTGAGTTTTACTCTCCAGCGGGGCTGGGTAGTGGGTTACTCATCGGCTTCTAGGGTCTACCCTCCAGCAGAGATTGGGCAGTGGGTCACCCGACGCACTTAGGGTCTACCCTCTAGCAGAGACTGAGAAGTGGGTCACTGGATGCTCTTAGGGTCTACCCTCTAGCAGAGACTGGGAAGTGGGTCACCCGACGCTCTTAGGGTCTACCCTCCAGTAGAGACCGGGCAGTGGGTCACCCGATGCTATTAGGGTCTACCCTCCAGTAGAGACTGGGCAGTGGGTCACCCGACGCACTTAGGGTCTACCCTCTACCAGAGACCGGGCAGTGGGTCACCCAATGACCTCTTAGGGTCTTCCCTCTAGCAGGGCTAGGCAGTGGGTCTCCCATCGTCTAGTTCCAAGTCTACCCTCCAGCAAGGCTGGGCAGTGGGTCGCCTGTCGACTTATTCCAGGTCTACCCTCCATCGGGGCTGGGCAGTGGGTCACCTGATGATGTATTAAGGTCTAACCTCTAGCGGGGCTGGGTAGTGGGTCTCCAGATGGTGTATTATGGTTTACCCTCCAGCAGGGCTGGGCAGTGGGTCACCCGATATCTGGTTAGGAATTACCCTCCAGCAGGGCTGGGCAGTGGGACACCTGTTGGCATTCCATGCTCAGTCCTTTCGACTAGGCTTGTCTGTGGCTTCCCTCCATGATTAATTGAGAGGGACCCTTGGTTATACGGGTCAGTGTTATGAAGGCTTGACTTTGAGGAGACCTCTCAACTGCAGGGCATTGACGAGGTGTGGTTTGACTTTCCCTAGAATTCTCAAGTACGAGGGGCACTTTCCCCATCAAGACGCGTTCTTGTGACGCGATCTAAAACCGTGCGGGCGAGTCAGTGCCACCCAAAGAGGATAGTGTCGAAGTGCGGTGATTGATCCCCTTGTCTTGCAGTTCGGGGCAGACATGCGGGATGCTAGGCATCAATGGTGTTACTTATGGGACTGTTGGAGACTCACCTTTTCTTGGGCTGAGCTACGGGACGGATATCCCCTTATGACATTGTTAGGGTTTCTTGTTGAGCATATAGATATGTATATACCTTGTTTTCGGTACCCACTTATTGGGTTTGGTTACTCTCCTTCCAGGAGAGGCGAAGATGCGCGGGGTATGCCACGTTTTTTCCGTGTCTAGCTTCTCGTGGTTGGACGAATCTACTCTCCTACTATAGGTAGAGAAGAATCGACGGGAAGTTTATCTTCTCACCGTTTCCACCTCCTTGTGTCTGGAAGAGTCTAACTTCTTTCCTCCTATTGGGTTGATCTAGACTCTTTACTGTACTCTTTGTTGTACCCCTTTAATTTTCCTGTTCGCTCTACTTCTCACCCTTCGGTACCTCCTTTTGTTGCTCCCTCGACCCTTCGGGGTATCCTAATGAGTATTTTTATACTCACCCATGCTTGGGCTTTGCCCGCACTTGGTGTGCCCTTGTAGACGACAGACAAGTGTAGCATGACTTCAGTGGGGCATAGGAGCTTGGGAGCTTGGACCGCGTGTGGTGGTCGTGGTCGGGTTCCAGGTGGGAGACCCGTCAGTTGTTTCTTTTTGTTTACCTGTTGCCGGGTTGTGGCACTTTTCGGTTGAGTGCGTGTTTTGCCCCTTTTATTTTCAGCTTGTACCCTATACTGATTAGAGGTCGATGCACTCTTGTGGTTTATTTATAGCAGTTTTCCTTTTACTTTTCTTTTTACTCTGTACTTTTGCATTGAGTTTGCTGCGTGTGCGTGTGTACAGGTGCTTAGGCAAAGGCCTCCCTGAGTTATTATGCCTTCGACGCTGGTCACCAACCCCTGGCCTATGGAGGCGGGCTTGGGGTAGTTGCGGCTCGATCCTGGGTAGGGTTGGGTCGTGACAAAGTGGTATCAAAGGTGGTTCGTTCCTTGGGACGTTGTGCGGATGTCCCTAAAAGAGGAATTGGTTGGGATTTAGGGCAACAATGTCAACGTGTCTCGAGAGCGGCTCTCAGGCCAGGGAGTCCAATGATGGTGCGGCGGCTGACGTATCCATTCACCAGGACCTTGATAACCAACTTGTCGACTCGGCATGCTGAGATAATTGTTGCAGGGAAAATTTGTTTGTGCATCACATAGTATCGAGTCTTTGACTGTCCTTATTGAGTCAGATCCCCATCATTGTTATTGGTATATACATTATGATCATCTGACCGCGACACTCCTTGAAAATATTCAGGATGTCTCCGTGAAGACAGCCAGCCAGGATACCAGCTTTGGGTGCGTGATGACGACCCTGTGAGCTACGAGGCCACAGTCAATGACCCATCGTGTGAGCCCTTTTCTCTGGGTGGGCCGGTAGCAGCACCCCCACTTGTTGAGCAGCAAGCAGTTTCAGCAGAGCAGGCTGATCTTGAGTGCAGGTTGAGCACGCTCCGTGAGTTCCAGCGGCAGAGACCACTGAGGATCAGTGGTGAGCCAGACCCTCAGGCAGTAGAGGTTTGGTTCGAGGTAGTGGTTCGCCTTTTCAGGTTTTTGCAGACACCGACAGATCGGAGAGTGGATTTGGCAGCCACCCTTTTTCGCGGAGCAGCTTGGAGTTGGTGGAGTCTGGTGACTCAGATTCTTGACAAGTCATCGCTTTTGTGGGATGACTTTTAGTTGTTGTTTCATGAGGAGTTTTTCCCCTCCTGCTTGCACTCCTTTCGGATTCAGGATCTCATGCAATTTCAGCAGGGAGGGATGATGGTAGACGAGTACACGGGTAGTTTTGCAGACCGTGCATGCTTTTACCCGGACTTGGTCCATGACGACAACATCCGAGCACGGAAGTTTTAGTAGGGTCTCCACCGAGAGATTCATGCTGTCATAGTACCCTTGGGCATTTCCACATATGCCGGGGTTCTAGAGTAGGCACTGGTGACAGAGGGATTCCTGTCGCGTTCTAGTGTTGGTGGTGGCAGCAGGTATGTTGGAGCCGAGACGTCTGCCGCAGTTAGTGGGCTTTGGCAAGCAGAACCTAGAAGCAGGTGGCTTACTGACAACCAGACTCAGGGGTATGGTCGTACACCACAGTGGCACCGGAGGGCACCAGTGCATCCCAGAGAGAGTCGGTGCTATGCTTGTGACGGGCGAGGTCACTTGGCACGAGACTGCCCAACTCGAGTTGCTGAGAGATTTGGGCAGGCAGCAGGTGCACCACCATGGCAGAGGCAGCCCTGTGATAGGAGTAGTGCCCAGAGAGGTGGTGCTAGCAGAGGAGCGGGAGGAGATGGTGGTGGGGGACGGCTTTACGAGGTCTTCCCACCACCACTAGTCGGCCCATGTCAGGCTCCGGGAGCTGACAGTTGGGACCGCGGATAACTGTGAGCTTAGATGTCTACGATCCTACAGATCATGAGGTGATAAGAAGTACGCTTTATAGCTCTTCTACCTTTTTTCTAGTATAATTGTTAGACTCTACGTGTGAAATGTTTTTCTCCCGGCTCCTTGTTTGAGTTGTTACCAGGGTGGCGCGGGGCATTAGTGTAACCCTGTGTTGGTAAGGAAAAAGGAGTGGGACCTTTTTCTTTAGTCGATGGTGTCGACTCCATCGCTTTTCGTACGTGTAAGAAAGTCTTTGTTATGAGACATTGACTGTGAAATCTTGCGTGACCAGATATCCTTGGATGTTCCACCATATGGATATTCTGAAGGAGGGAATCACCGGGCCTTGTTCCAGGTGCAGGCGGTGATTCCAGTCGCGGCGTGCGACGTAGAGGTTTAGTCAGGGACATGAGCTACCCCCGATAGCCTTTGGGCCATTTGAGACCGTGAAAAGGGATGGTGAGGTACCCTACCGCCTTGCCCTAACCCCAAAGTCTGGAGTGGGTGCACGACATCGTCAAGGGCTGACCTTGCATGAACAGATCAATCCCTTGGTCTGTGTGCGGTGACGTAGAGCTGTGTGTGGGTTCTTCTGGGAAGTGGGTCGCCTGATGATGTATAAAGGTCTACCCTCCAGCAGGGCTAGGCAGTGGGTCGCCGGATGATGTATTATGGTTTACCCTCCAGCAGGGCTGGGCAGTGGGTCACCCGATATCTAGTTAGGAATTACCCTTCAGCAGGGCTGGGTAGTGGGACACCTGTTGGCATTCCAGGCTCAGTCCTTTTGACTGGGCTTGTCTGTGGCTTCCCTGTGTGATTACCAGAGCGGGACCCTTGTTTATACGGGTCAGTGTTGTGACGGCTTGACTTTGAGGAGACCTCTTGACTGCAGGGCAGTGACGAGGTGTGGTTTGAATTTCCCTAGAATTCTCAAGTACGAGGGGCACTTTCCCCACTGAGATGCATTCTTGTGACGCGATCTAAAACCGTGCGGGCGAGTTAGTGCCACCCAAAGCGGATAGTGTCGAAGTGTGGTGATTGAGACCCTTGGCTTGCAGTTCGGGGCAGACGTGCGGGATGCTAGGCATCGATGGTGTTACTTCTGGAATTGTTGGTGACTCAACTTTTCTTGGGCTAAGCTACGGGATGGAGATCCCCTTATGACATTGTTCTGGTTTCTTGTTGAGCATACAGATATGTATATACCTTGTTTCCAGTACCCACTTCTTGGGTTTGGTTACTCTTTTTCCAGGAGATGCGAAGACGTGCGGGGTATTCCACATGCTTTCCGTGTCTAGCTTCTCGTGGTTGGACGAGTCTACTCTCCTGCTATAGGTAGCGAAGACTCGACGGGAAGTTCGTCTTCTCACCATTTCCAGCTCCTTGTGTCTGGACGAGTCTACCTTCTTTCCTCCTGTTGAGTTGAGCTGGAATCTTTACTGTACTCTCTGTTGTACCCCTTTACTTTTCCTGTTCGCTCTACTGCTCACCCTTCGGTACCTCCTTTTGTTGCTCCCTTGAGCATTTGGGGTATCCTACTGAGTATTTTTGTACTCACCCCTGCTTGGGCTTTTCCCACACTTGGTGTGCCCTTGAAGACGACGGAAAGGTGGAGCGTGACTTCAGTGGAGCGTAGGCGCTTGGGAGCTTGGACCACGTACGGTGGTCGTGGCCGGGTTCCAGGTGGGAGACCCATTAGTTGTTTCTTTTTGTTTACCTGTTGCCGGGTTTTGGCACTTTTCGGTTGGGCATGTGTTTTTCCATTTTTCTTTTTAGCTTGTACCCTGTACTGATTAGAGGTTGATGCACTCTTGTGGTTTATTTATAACAGTTTCCTTTTTTACTTTTCTTTTTACTCTTCACTTTTGCATTGAGTTTGCTGCGTGTGCATGTGTACAGGTGCTTAGTCAAAGGCCTCCCCGAGTTATTGTGCCTTCGGCGCTGGTTGCCAGCCCCTGGCCTATGGAGGCGGGCTTGGGGTAATTGCGGATCAAGCCCGGGTAGGTTCAGGTCGTGAAAATTCCACCAACATAACAATATATAAGTATATTTAATATAATTTTGTTACTATTTCAGCATGTTTGAAGAATAATTTAAGGATGTAGAAGAAGAAATAAAATAAAAACACTTGATTAAGAATTATACCTCTTATTCGAAAAAACTCCTAAGATTTACACCAAAAACCTTCCTATGATGATTTTATGATCAATCATATACCTCTATGAACCGTGTAAGGATTTAAGTAAGGAATCTGGATAGGTATTGGTTAAAACAAAATGACTTCAAAGTGTGAATAAAAGAGTAGAAGACGTACCCTTTTAAGAGTGTGGGGAGGGGAACTCTTGGAATATCTTAAAGTATTAAATTAATAGAAGTTAATTTTAAAATTAAAATTTCTCAAAATTAATAATATTTTAATATAAAATGTGGTTGAGTTGAAACAATACCATTCAATAATAATTTGATAAGTTTAGGTGTTGTTTTTACCTATGTTAACCCTTTTTGACAATTATCGTGGTAACAATATTTTTACTCTTTAGGGGTCAATATAGTTAGTATAAAAAGAAAATTGGTCCATTAATGGACCATATTTTATATTTTTAAACATATACCAATTAATTGGAAGAATATATAATTTTTAGAAACTTTAAATCATTTAATAAAATATTATTTATTTTAAAATAACATTAATGTCAATTTTGACATTATTCATTGAATTTGACCTTAAAAACATCAAGAAACAGATGGAATTAGAATATATTATTTTTAAACCTCTATAAAATTATATATTTATCTATAAAAATCTTGGAAATAAAATATTAATTAAATTTTTATTACTTTTAGTAGTTTTAAAATCATTATTTTTTTATTAATTGAATAAATATTGTGTCTGCGTTGCATAAGAATTTATGCTAATTATATAATTAATAAAAATTATAAATAAATTACCATCATGGAAAAAATTCCATTATTATAAAAATAACCATTAATATTCATTCACAACTTTCTTTTTTCCCTATATGAAAACATAAAAGATATTTAAAAGCAAGAGGGTGACATTAGGTCCTTTTCTTCACTTAAATTATTGTATAGGTCACTTTCATGGTCAAGTGTCCTATAAGCAAATAACTATTGAGCCTAATGTTATAAGGGTATAAATACCTTCATCCAATAATATTTAAGAATAAAAATGGTGGACCTATCACTTAGTTTTAACCCATGTTAACCCAATTTACCCTTTTACTAAGGGGATTGATTTTTACTACTTTTACTATTCATTATGACCAAAAATTAAGTTGATATTATTAAACAATATTAATTGTGTTGATTCCATATATGAAATCCATTTTTCCAAATCTAATCTCTACAAGTGGATGAAATTAGTTTTATAATAATCCCACAATACGTGATGAAAAACGGGTTTTTAGGCAAATATATTTTCAATAAATAAATGATCTTATGTTTAACCTATGACTAGATATCATCATTATATGAATTACAATTAATATGAAGAAATATATAACATATAAATTTAATTTAAATATTTCATTATTATTTGTTATTTTAATTAATTAAAATAGATAAAATGTTTGCAATTTAAAAATAGTTTTTAGAAAACTGTGTTTTTAAGAATAAAATAAACGTATTCCAAAATCATGAAAATTAATGGTTCAAATGAAATTAATTAGATTATTATAAATAAAATGATTCTTATATCACTTTAATGCCTAATAAAAAATATAACGGTACATTTAAATTACATGATTTAATGAATAGAAATGACAATATTTGAAAAAATCGGTAATTTTCACTATTCCCTAAAAAATCAATAATTTCATAAAAATCCTAAAATTTCACCCTAGGTTAATTTATGGTTTTTTAATTTCAAATAAAAATTTCAATATATCAAATAAATTTTCTAAAATTATAAGAAATAATTGTAATATTTTCCCAAAAAAATCAATAAAAATTATCTTTGAAGAAAATGTATTTTAGAAGTATAAAACAACTTTAATAAAATTTTAGTGATTATTTATTAAGAATTTTTATATAAATTTATATTGAGTAGAAAGTATATATTTATGTTTGTTTTTGTGTGTGTGTGTGTGTGTGTATATATATATATTTCATAAATTAGTTAATATTATTCACACCCACCAATATAACAGTTTGGCGATAACGGTCATATTTAAATAATAATATTTTATGGATCGTTTAAGCTTGATGTTGCATATCTTATATGCTATAAAACGTAGTTTTATTTTTTTTAAATATTTAGGTGTTACATTCATCCCCCACCTAATAAATTTCCTCCTCAAAATTTGATCTTGAGCTCCATAGTCAAAGTTTTGACTTTCAAAAATACCTTTCTTGAAATCCCATCTCGTAAAAAGAGTTAATAAAACTTTCTCTTGATAAGAGGGAAAGGGAGGTATTAAGTTCATCTAGAATAACACATAATAATGATTCCATGTAGGAAAAAATTAATGGGAAGTGAAAATATTAACATGGAATAAAATCATAATGCCTAAAAAATAATGGAGAGTGATAGTGATCATTGATCATAATAAACTGAACGATCAAGATAAAGTTAATGAACACAAAACCATAAACCACAGTAGCGTGAAAATTACCATAGATTCATCAGAAATGATTGTAATATGATAAAAGTTTCATTTAAAGATCATTTTCTTGGATTTGAATAATTCATTATCATATAGACTATGAAAATAAAGAAAATATACTTACTTGACAAGTAGAATTTCATCCTTTAATCAATTTCTACCACAATATGATCTCCTGATCCAAATGATGATTATTCAAGATGATATTTTTATATAAAAATCACTAAAATAAACTTATAATAGATTATATAATTCCAAAACAGGATAAAAAGTATTTCCTCCTGTCTTTGGACATTAACCAAAATCAAAATGGTTAGCATAAGATAATTCTCAAAATGAATAAACCATTATATGAGTAAATACAACATTAACCACCAAAGATTTAATAGCATCACCCAAATATCTACTTATACCAATTGATAAATAAATAATCTTAAAGTTATTCAAAATATTTTAGAATGATATTGAAACTCATATATTAGAATGATTTGATCACATATTATTCAAAGATAAATTTAACATTTATCTCTTTATAACATCAACCACTCGTAACATCTCATACCAAAAATTAATATTCCCTAATAGTATAATCATCAAGATATGAAAATTATTTTCATAAATAACTATAATCACTATAAATCAACATTAAAACCATATCTTCTTCCAAAATATAATTCAATCTTTATTACTTAAATAAAATCCCATCGCTTAAAACCTCAAAATGGTTGTTTAAGAATTTGAACTTATGATCAAAATTAAACCCATAAACTAATGAGGGTATATATAACTCTTAATTTAACCTCACATGAAAAAATTATAATCTCCAATGTTATCAAAATCTTTCCTCTAATATTAACTATAAGGACCCAATCTTAAACATTACATAATTTTGACTTTTATGTCAAGAATTCATTTTATTACATATGATGAAAATTTTTGTTTATATTTTCAGAGAATTAGATCATCACCATTATATAAATAAATATTAAATCCAAAAGTGGGCACTTTAAATTAGTATACATTTTTACACAAAATAAAACTTCTATGATATAACAAGTTTTCTTTTCATGAAACATCTTCACAATTTTCATCTTGACCTCATCCTTGTACCTACTCATCCTTAAAACCCTATGATTTTTTTTTAAATTTGGGATGAGAAAAAAAATATAAGTAAGGTGAATATAAAAAGGATTAAATAATCCAGTTAGTTAATGAATACTTATACAAGATTTTTCCTTTTTTCAAAATTAAACATTAGGCACAAAATAAACATTTTTTTACCCAAGAAATCAATTTTTCTTTCCAAAGATTTCCATGTAACATTTGATATGAAACCTTAAAGGAAAATTTAAACTTTTAAAGTTTCATTTTCATTCATGAAAAACATATGAAATTTTTATCAAAAAATGTTATACATTTCACCCTTACGACGTGGAAAATATTTTCTTTTAAACATAAGCCCGCGAGTAATCACATGGGAGAATAACATAAAAGAACTTGGTATCATAATATCATGAAAAAATATGAAATTTTGAAGAAACAATAAACATTACATAAGAAAAATTCATGGATAACTACCAGGATAATATCATATGGTAGATAGAGTCCCATAGTGGATTAGGTTTACTCCCTAATACCAAACATAACATCACATGAGGAAAAAGATTTTCCCAATGCATTGGAGTGCTATCTAGGAACACCCATCATATAATGTTGATAATTATGTGTTAAATAATATTATATCATTCATAAGTAATAATAATAATAATTTCCCATAGAATGAAATGGGTTTCATAATGTTTCCTCATATCATAATCAAAGGAAATTTCATTACGAATGCATTTACAAAATGATTATAAGACATGTATTACCCCATCAAATGAATTTAGAATAATATAGGTATATATGTGAGATAAATATACACACACACACACACACACAAACACACACATATATATATATATATATTATAAGAACTATATATCATTAAAGAGGTACATAAAGTGAGATAGTGAGATAATGATGATAACCTGAAGAAAATGGTGGTTCAAAGATATCACTTATTTAATATATAAAAAATTTTCAAATATTAAATAAAAAATTTTGTTTGAAAAGAAACTTAGAAATATCAAAAGAAAGATTAAAATCATTTATTTTTCATGATTATGGTAAATTATATTCCTGACATGAAAATTAAAACAAAGATTCCATTCACATTTTCTATAAAAATTTAAAAGTACCTTGTTCAGAAGACGATAAGAATATTTCTTTTAATTTTTTTTTTAAAATTTAAAATATGGGAAAAAATTAATTTTAAAAAACTTATAAGAATAAAAAAAATAATTCCTATACTTTTTTTTTGAATACATGGATATAGAAGAAAATGATTTAGAAAATAATCCTTTAAAACATTTAAAATGAGTTTTTTAAAAGAAAAGTGTCCCTTACTTAAAACCATAAAATGATTCATTTTTAAAATAATTGTAAATAATTTAAAATATGGTAAAATAACCTTATGAATCCATTAAATCATAAAAACTAATTTTCATGAAACATTTATAAGAACATGGGTATGGAATAAAAGGAGTTGTAAGGAAAACCTTAAAAGAAGATTCTGTTTAAAGAATGTCTCTTACTTTTTGCCCGACTTGTCATGTGTGTTACTTATATTACTTAATAATAAATTTATGTTAATTATATTCTTTATTAAGAACATATTTCATGTTTATTATTCCTTTCATTTAACTTATTACCATGTTATATACAATTACTTAATTAATTAAGTTCATGTCAGATGTTTTGATGATATTTGGCTCATATGTCGAAAATGTATTTGGTAGGTTGGATATATTCAAATAGGTCATTATTACATCATATCTAGAATAATAATAAGGTGATAATTATAATTTCCACACATCAATTATACTTTTAAGAGAAACCATGAAATACGGTTATGAAAAATGAACTCTGTTACAGTCATGAAGATGGTGGGTCATATGTATGCATAAGTAACATTTACATCTTTCAATGTTCATTATGGAAAGAAGTTATGTGTTTTTTTATCTTTAAATAATTATAAAAATATCATAAGTACCATATTATTTGTTTAAATATACTTATATATATATATATCATTCATGTGATGTGGTGATGAAAAATGAATAACATCGCTTCATGGAGGCGATAGTCCACATGTACACACAAACAACATTATCATATTTTAATGAATAGAAAGGTAAGAAATTAAATGATATATTATCTTTTTAGAATTATAAATATTTTATGAATAATATATATATATATATACATTAAATTCATTATTACAACCTTCTGTAATAGGAGGCGATGAAAAACAAATTACACTAGTTCACGAAGCAGTAGTCTTCCATACACACAAACAATGGTTTCATTTCTGAGTTAATGGAAGGGGAGATGAATATATTCCATGAAATAAATATAAAAAATCATATTATATGGGATATAATGGTTTTATTATTTCATCATGTTTCAAGAAGCGTCAAATGAGTTAGAAAAAGATATAAAATGAAATTTCTTTACTAGAAACTATACCACTTCTTCGAAAAACCTCATAGGGTTTACAACAAAAGCATTCCTAGGATGGTTTTATAATAAAAAAAGACTCTAAAATTTGGTAAATGATGTAAGGAAGGGATTTGGGTAGGGATATTCTGATCCAAAAGGCTTTTTAAGTGTGAAGAAAATAGGATAGGATGTGTCTCTTATAAGTGCGTGGAGGGTAACTCTTAGAATTTATTAAAGTAATAAATTAATATGAATTAATTTTTATATTCAAATTTCAATAAAATTATAAAATTATATGATAATATGTTTTTTATTATAAATAACATTATATATTAAAAATTGGACAGGTTATGGTGATGTTTTCACCCTTATATTTTTTATTTAACCCGTGTTTACCCAATTTGACAATTATTGTGGGAAATAATTTTTTACTATTTAGGGGTCAATATAGTTACTATTAAAGGAAAATTTTATAGTAATAGACCAAATTTGATATTATTATATACATAACAATTACTTTTATAAAGACATTATTTGTAGGGATTTTAAATCATTTGATAAAATATTATTTATTATAAAATAACAATAATGTCAATTTTGATGATATTCATTTAATTTGACTTTAAAAACACAAAAACAAAGATGGAATTTGATTAAATTATTTAAAAACTATCTAAAATGTTATATTTATCTACAAAATTCATGTAAAAAATAATTTATTTAATTTATATTACTTTTAATAATTTCGAAATCATTTATTTGATTTTCTGTTATTTAATAAATATTGTTTCTGTGTTGTATAAGAATTTATGGTAGTTATATAATTTATAAAAATTAGAAATTAGTTACCATCATGAAATAATTCCATTTTTCTCAAAATAAAAATTAATATTAATTTAAAACATTCTTTTTTAGCTATGTGAAAACATATGAGATATTTAAAAGCATGAGGGTGACATTTTTTTTCTTCCCTTAAATTATTATATTGGTCACTCTTTTAATGAATCTGACCCTAATAGCCCTGATCTGGTGTCTACATTATTACGTTGGAATAAGATACAAGGAATCACTTCCTAAAGGACTGAATAGGTTTATAGTCTTAGTAAACTAGATACATACTTGAGTCTTACAATACATTTAAATACAGAAATTACAACACATTTTTTTTGAGAATTACATTATTCCCTATAGCATATCCTTGCATACAAAACATAGTAGGCTTCATGAATTCTTGAGAAAGGAAACAAATTAAGGGTGAGCTAAAATGATCAGTAAGGGTTCAGTATAGTGGAATCAATCATGAATTAATAAGAATAATCAATATGGAAAGGTATACAACTAAAGAAACATGTCAAGTAATAAATAAATCGAGAAATAAGTGAATTCAGAGATAATATCAATGAAGAAGTATATTGAATAATAATTAGTATATAAAAATAATTTACTAAAAATAGAATCCATTTAATTAATATCACGACTATCATAATTGGATAAGGCATAATAAATATGGAACGATAAATAACTTAAAACACATGCCATTTAATCAATGACTAATAATAAAATGCATCTAGAGGGAATATCATTATGAAAATATCATTAATAATAATAAGTAAATTCTGAATGAATATAATAATTAATTATTGGATAACATGTATCAGGAACAGGATTCATTTATTATCAAGACCTTTAATAATACTGTTTAAAACTGATGGGTATAAACAAGTTTTACTAAGGATATCCAACCAATTCTTCTCATGAGAATACCAATGCATCGAGGGGATATCTATAACTGGGCCCTACTCATGTCTACATTTCCAAAGCATTCCACATATATTCAATAGTGGATTTATTTTCTGAATATCATTTCATACCATTAAATATCTGTATTGAAGAAGGAATAAGGATTATCAATATTTCCCTAGTCAATTAGATAACATTAAATGTAAAACACCATATGTAAAAATTAGATATGGTTTAAGGAATGAGCATATCCATGATAAATAATATGGATATTCAAGGGAAACTTAATTTTCAATGATCATGGGAAAGTTAATATTTAAAGGGAAAGTTAATGTCTACAAAAATGAATCAAAAAAGTGAATGTCAATTCATTCCATAGTCAAAATTATCATAAACAATCCAAAGGAAGAATAGTGATGCTATCAATACTATTAGAGTAAGTTCCCTAGAACCAAATTATGTGTACTTTATGATAATATGTATTTATAGTTTTGAATATTAGTAAAATTATTATCATATCATGATTTTTATTCTGTGTAACATAGTATGTGATAATGTCTGAAGAGTAGTTGTCGTAGTAATATGTTATAACAATTCCCTACTATGATGAGAACCCAGAAGTGTCATGATATTATTCTTAAATATAAGTTCAAAAGAGGGTTTATATCAGTTTAAGGACACAAATGATATAATCTATAACGGTTTTATACTCATAGGACACTGATTCACCTTCCCATGATATACGCCCTTGGTAATATTCAATGTAAGATATTATAAGAATGAGACCCGCTAGTAGGAAATCCTCATTTATATGTGTCATTGGATGCTACTATCTATATACATGTCTATTGATCCTTAGACTTTAATATTTTTATTAATTAGTGTTATAAGTCACATAATTTGATTTAATAAAGAAAACTGTTACCACATATGTTCGCGGTGAGGTAGGATATGTTGGGCATGTCACAAGTAATATTTTATTAACGAATAATGAGAGAAAATATTTTCCCCTTGTTTTATATAAGAAAAGTTAATATCTCTATCCCTTTTTATGGAAATTATATAGCCTAAATAAATACATGGCCATGGTTTTCTATAGGCATGATTTATTTCAGTAAAGTAAAAGAAAGAGACATCAATCACATAGGTTGATGACCCCAACATGCAACCTGATTGATTAGAGATATCATTATAAAAGGATTATATAATACAGTAAGCTTCCGTATGAGGTATTATTTCATTTAAACATTCACTTATTTCTCTATGGGTTTCTTGGTGTGTTTTTAGATGCTAACCTTGGACTATAGGATGCTTCACCTAATTCCATTGAGAAAGAGGCCTAGATGGTCATAGACTAAGTGTATCTAGAATATTAGTTAAATAATATATTATTATTTATTATTTAAAAAATTTAATAAACATTATTCCCACACATTGTTTTAAAATTATTTATGTTTTCTTGATCTCATATTTCTCATCACCAGTTATTTGAGAGAATATTATGTGAGCAGAATGTTTCATGAATATTTAATTTCTATTTAATGAATATAATATTTATTTATTTTTGGAAAATAATGTATTGATATTTATTTATAAAATAAATGGTAAATATTCATGGAGAAATAAATATTATGAAGGAATGGAAGATCCATTTTAAATATCTTATTATATATAATATATATTGAATATTATTTGATCAAATAATATTTAATTTAATTCACAAGATAAGAACATGTTGATAAATAATAATATTATTATTATAGACATGGGGTTCCACATGGATTAAATAAATATTAAAGGGAACTTTTGTAATTGTTTATTTCTAACCCTAGAAGTATATAAACCCAATTATATTTTTTTAAGAGATCCTATTCATTTATTTTATTGTGCACAATGAAATCTAGAGAATCCTTTCGAAGACCTAGAGAGCTACCTTCTCTATAAAGGATCCCAAGAAAAGAGAGTGATCTTCCTCCACCTTACACTCTCAAGTTTATAGAGATCAAGGAGAATCATTAGAAAGTGATTATCAGGCTAATAAAATGTGAATAATGCAACTCATAGGATCTACCGTGCTATCACCCATTTATTCCTATGATAATATTCATAGATTTGTAGAATGCATGAGGATCACTACTAGAGAGAATTTAATCTTGTTTCCTACAATGAAACGATAGTATGATGTAGATCCATTGTCATGTCCATCAATAATGAAATAACTTCATGCAAGGTAATTCTTTATTTTCTTATATTTATCATAAATAATATGTGATGATCTTGTGCTTTAGTTCTAGTGTTTATCCTTTTTCTATATTCTTTGATTCAATTACATTGATCATGGTGTTCATATTCATGTAAATATTTGATTAATCATCGATCATGAAAAAAGAAAAGTTGGGAATGACCCATCACATTCTTCAATTGCACCTAGAACCTTCAAGTGGTATCAGAGTGGGTCATACAATTATTTATAATTATATAAATATTATTGACTGATTTACGCATTTGTAATTTAGTTTCTCATTCCATTTTAATAATTATTAAATATGAATTGTGAGATCTACTTCTTCCACTTCATTTCTCATAAATATAATCAAATAGATTATTTTTGTAAACAAAATAAATTTGAATATCTCATCTGCAAGCACCGATGAATCTAGCCAGATAACACAAGAGAACATTCCATGTAACCCAACGGTACATGTAATGTACTATTGTTTAATTCACCAATAATTAATTTGGAATTAATTCAATGCATGTGATTTTATTACACATGGTGAATTTAATTATACACTGCATGTTGACTAGTCCAGATTGGTGCACAGTCTGTTGAAGTACATGTCGTGTAACATCTGTACACAGTGTGTAGTCCTTAATTCATAGATGGGAAGTGTATCTTAATACACGACATATCTAACTAGTGGTCATCTAAAATGTATAAAACACACTGTGTACCCCATGTAGAAACCGTTTACTCAATTATTTTCCATGGAAAAGTTATACACTGATTCCATAGGCGTGTGCCACTGATAGACGGTGAAAAGAGTACATGTCATGTAGTTATCTTTTATATGCCATGTACTTATACCAAATTATGTACAATTAAAAATTAATTTATTATACTATGTAAAACCTTTCAACATGTGCTTCTATGCGGTAATTAAGTTTATAAGACATTCCATGTGATGGGTTCATATATATATAAATTCTAAAATTAATTTTGATGTGATGATCAGATCTATATATCATGTATAAGTCGTATTACAGTTATTACTCTACACATTGAATAATTACTTACTATTTTATAAAATGAATCATGTAAACCTTGTGATCATTAAGTTGATAGTAAAAATCATGATATTATGTGATAATTCATGTATGCCACCTGTCACAAGAGTAAACAGTATACGAGTATCATGCACGTTGGGTAGTTCGGACGAGTACTCACCATGTTTCTTCCATGATAACTTATATTGTAAATAATTAATTTTAAATATATTTATTAATTTTTTATAAATTATGATGGATGATAATCTCAAGGAAATTTGGATGAGAATTGAGATAGAAATAATTGATTAATTAAAGAAGATAATTAATTGATTTGAGTGTGATTTATCTTAAATAATAATGATTAATATTTAAATGATATTTTTTTAAATCCATATTTCATTGCATGTATATGGATGATCATGAGCTTAGACAAAAAATTTGTATGTGATTGGTTTCATTTATTTTATTATTAAATTAAATTTTTGGCTTGCATTCCATATCTCCTCGTATTATGTAAGGTCATGCATGCCCATGGTTTCTTTTATTTAAAACCCTTCCCATCACATGAATGTGAGTAAAATCATATTTAATGGATGGTGATAACAAGATAGTGGAGGTGGTTCATGTATGGATCAGAGGTGAAACCAATCCCAGAGAGATACATAGGTGGAAAGGTGTATAACTGTAACATGAACCATAAATGGTTCAAGGTGTTTCCCCCCCTAGGTCAATGCTTAGTTTATCATCCGCTAGATAAATTAACCATTAGTAAAGGATCATGATCATACCACTATATTATTTTATTTCTATCAAGTTTCATTGTTATTTCACTATGTATGTTATTTTATGATCACATGAATTAGTGAACTTATAAGTATATAGGATAGAATTAAAATAAATTGGCTTATGTATAAATTTTATCTAAGACATGGTTAATCACTTATGTAAACCAACTTAATATTAAAAATAATTTAATAAATATAATAATTTGAAATTTACACATAAAGATAAAATTACTCAATTATATATATTATGTCGGTATATCCTTCCACTACTTCAGTTAAAATTGATCCATAGTTCGAAGTGCTTGACTAGCAAAAGTTTGGGAGATTTTAATTATCAGGGAATTCTAACATGAAGTTTTTGGTTGAATTAACTTAGTTTACATCTGTGGTTGACTATTAATGAAATACATGATATAAATAAGATGTAAAGTTTGAAAACAAAAATCCAATTTTAGGATTTTAGGATTGGGGTGTCCACTCAACATATCATGGTACTGTGAGTTAATGCATTTGGCATTTGAAATGCATACCAAAACCCTTAAATTTTTTTAACCAACTGATGTTGTGGTCATGATAATGGAAATATGGATCCTTTCCACTAGAATGTCCATGAAATATGATATTCCAAATCCAATGGTGAGGGCTATTGAGTTTTGATAAAATAGTAGGTGATTAATAAATATAATATTCATTTATTTTTCTAAAGTTTATCAGATAAAGTACCGAATCTATTCTCTTATTATTTGTAGAAATAGTAATAAAAATGAATTCAAATATATCATTATGATCCATAATTGAGAATGATAGCATTCTCACCAACAAAAATTTCCAAGAGTGAAAAGGAACTTACCCATTATCCTATACCATGAAAGGAAATTGTATGTCTTGGAAGTACCGATTCCTGATGTGCCTGGTAATGAGGCTAGTGAGGAAGAGTTGTCTCTCTGTGAGAAACATATGAACACTTCTATATATGTTCAATTTTTATACTATCATCCATGACCAATTATATTTTAAAGCAACATGAGGTCATGGATGTGTTTAGCATGATGTATAGCCTTTGGGATCTCTATCAAGAAAAGGTGAGAAAAGATAGATATGAGATCTCTGATTCTCTATTTACAATAATTATTAGAGATTTGGTGCTAGAGGGGAATCATGTAGTCATGATCATTGGCTATATTGAATTCTTAGACATATTTGGGATTAAATTTATAGATGATTTGCATAGAGATCTCATAATTTCCACACTACTCAAGACCTTCTCCAATCTTATTATTAATTATAACATGATAAATAATTATAAGAGTCTTTCAGAACTTCTTACTTTGATTCTCCAAGTAGATAAGGACATGGGGAGTGAAAAATATAGAATCCTTATAGTGAATAAGAAAAGTAAGAATAAGGTGAAGTGTCCTAAGACTCATAACAAGTCTAATGTCCCCAATCACCATCCTTACAAGAAGAGGAAGATCTAGATATAAGGAAAGGCAATGGAGGCAGTATGTTTTTCATGTCGCAAGTAAGGCCACTGGAAGAAGAACTTTACCTAGAAGGAAGGGGAAGCTAAAGGATCATTTGCTATAGAGAATAATCTTTCAATATCTACACATTAGGTATTAGATAAAACTATTGGTTCTAACATCTATATTAAAATTATGGAACCAAGTAGATTCTGAAATATTGAAAGGGTAAAGGTTGATTTTTGAGAAACCAATGGTGTGAGATTGGATACTCTAGCCATAGGTGACTTCCACCATTCATTACCAATGAGAATGATATTGGTCTTAAGGGAATGTTATTATGTACCAACTGTTACCAAGAACATAATTTCAGTGTGATTCCTAGATGGAGATAGGTTTATTTTCATGTTGGGAAATAAAATTTGTTTATTTTATAAAGACAACAGATGTTATGGTATGGTGAATTTAAATAATGGTCTTTATGTATTAAATTACAAAAAACTAAGTATTAGAAATAGATAATGAATCCTGTTCACTTGAATCATATACTACCCAACTATGGCATCACCGTCTTGGTCATGTAAACATGATGCATTTGAAAAATATCTCTCAAGATGGTTACTTGGAATCTAAAACCACTTGAATGATGACATTCTTTTTTATAAGGAAAAATGACCAAACCACTATTTGGTGGATAGGGTGAAAGGTCCATAGATATTTTAGGATTGGTACACACTGATGTTTGTGGACCATTCCTAGTATAATATAGAGGTGGGTATTATTACTTTGTAACAGTTAATAATGCCTTAAATAGATATGGCTATGTCTACTCGATGAAGTATATATTTGAGTCCTTTAATAAATTCAAAGAATTAAATAATGATGTAGAGAATCAACATGGAAATAAGATAAAGAAGCTTTGACCAGATCGAGGTGGTGAATATCTGAACCAAGATTTTATCAAATTTTTATGCGATTTTGGGATTATATCTCAACTCACTCAACCTTTTACACCATAGTTGAATGGTGTTAATGAAGGGAGGAATTGTACCTTGTTATAAATGGAATGGTAAATGATGAGTCATGTAGATCTTCCATTATCCTTTTGGGGATATACATTACAAAATGCAGCATATACATTAAATGGATTACCAACTAAGAAGAAAATAGAAATCCCTTCAAGTAATGGAGTGGAAAGAAACCCTTTTTTTTCATATACACATGTATAGGGT
This sequence comes from Viscum album, assembly GCA_963277665.1. Taxonomy (NCBI): domain Eukaryota; kingdom Viridiplantae; phylum Streptophyta; class Magnoliopsida; order Santalales; family Viscaceae; genus Viscum; species Viscum album. The sequence continues at coordinate 1,791,155,294 of OY728158.1, forward strand.
TATGAGAAATTTGTTAAGGGATTCACAACAATAAACTAGTACCTTGGGGGAACAATGTTTATATTTATAGGTAATCCCAATGAAATAAAGGGATACTACATATATAACCCATCATACAAGAATGTTATTATCACTAGAAAAGACATCTTTCTTGAGAGGTAGCACATCATCAAGAAAGTATATTGAAAGAATGATTGAATTTTTGGAAGTTGATACTCAAGATACACATGAGACGGTATAGGAATAGATTACACAGGTCCCTATAGAAGAAGTTTTTCTTAAAACTCAAATACTATGTAGAAGCACTAGAGAGGTAAGGAAACCAGAAAGATATGATTTTATATTTAACAATGGTGGAGGATCATTATTGGTTAACAATGATGAACCCTTATTTTATAAAGAGGTAGTAGAGAGATCAGAAGATGTATGATATAAAGAAGCTATGACTTCTAAAGTTGATTCCATGTATCAGAACCATGTTTGGGTTCTGATTGATGCTCCAGTTGTTGTAAAGATCATTGGGTATAAATGGGTATTCAAGAGAAAATTGGACATGGAAGGGAAGGTAAATACCTATATAGAAAGGATAGTGGATAAATCTTTTAAACAAATTCAATGAATTGACTATGATGAAACCTTTTCTCCAGTTTCCATGTTGAAATCCATAATAATTCTACTATATATAGAATCTTATTGTGACTATGAAATTTGGTAGATGGATGTATAAACTAATTTCCTTAACGAGAACCTTTAAGAATATGTCTATATGACACAACTAGATGGTTTGTTACTCCAGGTGATGCCAAAAAGATTTGAAAAATACAGAGATCCATTTATGGATTGAAGTAAGAGTCAAGGTCAGGAAACATTCAATTTTATGAAGCTATAAGATTATTTTCATTCATTTAGATTGAATGAGATCCATAAGTTTAAAAGACGTGTAATGGGAATGCAATCGTTATCCTAGTATTATTTGATGATGGAATATTACTTATTGAAAATGAAATAAAATTCTTACAATCTATTAAGGACTGGTTAAAAGAGTGTTTCTCCATGAAGGACATAGTTGAAGTAGCCTATATTCTAGATATTATGATCATTTGTGATAAATACAAGAAGCTATATAGACTATGTTACTTAAATAAATTGACCAGATTCTAAATGGATTTTGTATGGGACAATCTAACAGGGGATTGGTTCCAGTGTCACATGGTATACATATTTCTAAGAAAATGTGTCCCCACACACAAAAGTAGAAAGTGAGAATGAGTAAGATCTCATATGCATCATTAATGGGACCAGTCATGTATATGATATTATGTACTAAACATGATGTTTCATATTCATTGAGCATGGATGACAAATATAAAGTAGATCCAAGAGAATATAATTGGTCTATTGTTGAGGCTATCCTTACGTATCTGAGAAGAAATAAGGATATATTCATGATGTATGGGGGATAAAATAAGATGGTTATAAGGGGTCAAACGGATTATTATTTCCAAACAGATCAGAATGATCTAAAGTCATATTTTTGATATGTTTTATGTCTCAATGGAGGAGATGTGATATGTAAGAGTTCAAAGAATATATTTTTCTCTAATTATACAGTGAAGTTTTTTTATATAGTGGATTCTGATTCCACAAAGGAATACATTTGGAAATGTAACATTTTCCAGGATCTTGATTTGGTACCAATAATAAAATACCCTATAATATTATATTGTGATAATACTACAATGGTGGCTCTTGCAGAAGAGCCGAGGTCATACCAACAGATAAATCACGTAGTTTGAAACTATCACCCCTTAAGTGATTATTCATAGAGGGGAGAAGTTTCATTATGTAGATTTCTAATAGAAGAAAATGTGTTGGACCCCATGACTAAAGGATTATCTCAGCAGAAGAATGAGTATCATGTGAGAGCTAGCAGGATGAATGTTGTTAGTAGTTGGATCTAGTGAAAGTTGGAGTCTTTTAAAGTTATTACCCTACAACCATCTTCTATGTACTTTATGATAACCTTAACTGATAGTTTTGAATATTAATAAACTTCTTATCATATCATGATTGTTCTTCTAGGTAATATAGTATTTGATAATATCTAAAGACTAGCTTTCACACTAAAAGGTCATTACAATTACCCACTATGATGAGAACCCAGAAGTGCCATGAAAATATTCTTAAATATATATTCTATAGCCAGTTGATATCATCTAAGTGCAAAAATGATACAGGGTATCATGGGTAGACACTAATAGGGCTTTGAGGCACCTTCTCATGGTGTATGCCCTTGGTAATATCTAGTGTAGGATATTATGAGAACAAGACTCTCCAATTGGAAATAAATATTTATAAGTGTAATTGGATTTTCCTATATATGCATATGTGTATTTATCTTTAGAGTTTGAGATTATTATTAATTAGTGTTATAATTTGGGTACTTTTATGTTTTGAAAAAAATAGTGACGATATATGTTTGTGTTGAGGTAAGATAAATTGGGTGCGTCACGAGTAATATTTCATTAATGAATAATACGAGAAAGGATGTGTCCCTTCTATTGCTGAAAATAAGTTGATATATTAGGAACTTTTGACAAAAAATGATATATCCTAGATAAATCCATGGCCATGGTGTTCTATAGGAATACTCAATTTAAAGAAATTAAAAAAATAGATATCGAGAACATAGGTTGATGGCACCAACATGAGTCCTGCTTGATTATAGATATCATGATAAAGGAATTATATTACACATAAAGCATCTGTTTGTGGTATTCTGTCATTGTGGAATTAACTTGTTTCTCTATGGTTTCCTTGGATTGTTTCTAGATGATAATACTGTAATTAGGCTATTTCACCTAATTCCACTGAGAAAGAGGCCTAAAGGGTCACACACTAAGTGGATATTGTATCTCAATTAAATAATGTAATATTATTTATTAATTAACAAGTTGAATAAATATTATTCATCCATTTAGTTAAATAATTATTCATTGTTTCTTTATCACATATATTCTATCATCCGTTATTCAAGATAATATTATTTGAGCAAAATGTTTAATAAATATTAATTTACTATTTAGTGAATGTAATATTAATTTATTTATTTTTTAATAATTAAATAATATATATTTATTAATTAAATATTAATTATTCAAGGCTGGATAAATATTGTGGTGGAATGGTTGACTGATTTTAAAGGTTTAGTGCGAAATAATATGTATTGAATATTATTTTATTAGAAAATTTTAATTTAATTATAAATTTAAGCACATGTCGATAAATAATAATAATAATATTATTATATAAATGGGGTTTCATAGAGATTAAAAAAATATTAAAGGAACTTTTGAAATTTTTTATTTATAACCCTAGAGGTACTTAAACCCAATTGCATTATTTTTCAAGAGAGGTACTTCATTTATTTTGTTATGAAAAAAAATCCATAGAATTCTCTTGAATCCCAAGAGAACTCCCTTCTCTAATAATTCTCCCAAGAATAGAGAGTGATCTTACTATACCTTCCACTATCATGTTTAGATATTTCAATGAGAATCCTTTGGATACAATTCTTTGGATGATCAAAGGTGAATAATTCACATGACAGGATCTACCATGCTAATAACAAAAGATTCTTATGGAGACGTTCATAGATTTATGGAACACGTTTGGATCACCTCTAAAGAGAATTAAATCTTGGTATTTAAAATTCAATGATTATACAACATATATCCATTTTTAAATCCATAAATGAAGAATTAATTTCATGAAAGGTAATTCTTTAATTTCTTTAATTAATTATAAATAATATGTGATGATCCTATAATTTGGTTCTGGTTTTTATCTTTTATTTATATTCTTTTATTTAATTCTATTCATCAGGGAATTCATAATTGTCTAAATTTTGGATTAATAATCAATCACGAAAAAAAGAAAAGTTGGGCATGAACCATCATACACTTCTTCTGCGACTAGAACCTTTAAATAAAATATACACTCATTAGAGTAAGAATAAATGGTTTTTGTTGTTGATTAATAGAAATAATTTAAAAATATATTTTAAATTTTTTTGAGGAAAAATATTCTTTTCATTTCAAAAATCACTTTTTAAAACCTAAAACATTCTGAAAATCATTTCTTTAAAAATCATTTTTAATATATATGAATTTATAGAATATTAGAAAAAATATTTTATTTAAAATAAAATTGTAAAAATAAAAAGGAAACCTCAAATAAATTATCATCATGTCAGAAATAATTCCATAAATTCTATATAATTTAAAAAGAACATTCCTTTTTAACTATAAAAGGCTATAAAAGTTGTTTGTTTTGAAAATGATAAGAAGATTCCCTTGAAAATATTTTATTAAAAGAAAAAAGGAAAAATAATTCATTCTAAAAATGATAAAAATATTCTATTGAAAAACATTAAAAATGAAAATGGATAAAAATTAATTTAATAAGTCATTTTGAAAAGTTTAAAAACAATTTTGAAAACATTTTAGAAAACATGGTTTTGGAAGAAAACTGATTTCTGGCCGAAGAGAGAAATAATGTCAAATTTTCTTAAAAACATTTTCTACAGCATTTTAAGTACCCGAGAGTGTAAAAATGGTACAATTACCATAAAATATCATGAATAACCAGAGGAAAAAAATTAAATGGTTTTATTAGACAATTATAAAAATAATTTTCTTCAATATAAATTCAAGAATAAACAATCTCAATAAGAATGAGATTATGAAATAAACACTTATAATGATAATAAAGTTAATGTGAGAATTGATCAATAAATAGATTATGTATATAAAATATAAATACACTCAAAACATGTGAAATTATAACATAAGATAATTGAAATTCATTATTCATATATTCTTATAATATCAATGACAACAAAGAAGTAATATAACCTAATGAGAAGAAATTGAGTTATGCAATTCTTTACCACTTGATAATGCTTAAGTCAAACCCCCATGGATGAAATAATTTAAACTTAGACTCAATATATAATTAATTATTAAGTAATATTGATATTACATTTCAAAGGGGTAGTATATACACCATATAAAATAAATTAGGTGCATAACATTATAATATGCCTCAATGAAGGGAAATTGAGATGAAGTCCCTTACCTCACACTTAAATTTGGTTGAATGTGATTTAACCTCTTGTATAGTTGTTTTAAAAATGTTATTAACACATACTAGAACCATATTAATATTTATAATGTCATATATGATCCTTTTATAACATCATATCACCCATTCATTAATAATCTATCATTATTTCCATTATTTCGGGTGTTAATTGCTGTGTTTTTTAATTCATGCTTTGTCATAAATGTTCTGATTATTTATCATATTATATAGTCCTATCATCTCTATAATTATAATAATGAAATAATTATAATATTTTTACATTATTTATACTTTTAAAACCAGTCATGAAATATGGTTTTGAGAAATAAAGTATGTTACGATCATGAAGATGATAAGTCGTACATACACATGAGTAATGTTTCTATTTTTCAATGAACATTATAGAAAAGTGGTAAGTAATATTATAAATTTATATAATTATAAAAATATCATATTATTTATTTAAATATTAATATATATATATATAATCTATTTTTTTTGATTCTTAAAAGAGATTCACATCGCTTCATGAAGGCGGTTGTCTATATGTTCAGGAATGATGTTATCATATTCCAGCGAGTGAAAAGGTAAAATAAAATAAAATGATGTATAAATATTTTATTAATATCATAATAATGTCATTTTTATCATATATATATTCATTAACTTTTTTACTTATCACCTTCCATGTAAACTGTTGATGAAAGAAGAATCACATCACTTCGTGAGGTGGTAGTCTGCCATACACACGAGTGACATTATCATGTCCCCTTGGGAATGGAATGTGAAAATGTATATATGATATAATTAATAAAAATATATAATTATTTTTTAAATATCATATATATAATTTATATCCATCATCATATCCAATGGTTATAGGCGGTAATGGAAAAATGAATGACATTGGTTCATGAGGCAGTAGTCCGCCGTACACATGAATGTTGATTTTGTAACCCATTTGATGGAAGTGGAGATGGTTTTAGTTAATTCAATTATTATAAAAAAATTATAATTATAAGTAAGATACTGAGGTTATTATATAATAATGTTTTAATAATAATTAATGGATGTGGAGGATGAAATAATATAAAAATCCTCATTTAAGAATGTTACCTCTTCTTCTGGTATCCTCCTTTGGTGAGCACTAAATAATTAATTGTTTGGATTTCATACCAATGTAAGGCTTATAGAATTATATGATAGAATTTTGGAAGGGATTTGGTTAGGTATTTTCTGAACCAAAAGTGTATAAAGGTGTGAAGAATAGAGGATAGGGGGTGACCTTTTATAAGTGAGGAGAGTTACATGCTTGTAATTTTTAGAAATAAAAAGGTACACCCACGTTTTTCACAAGGTAAAAGGGCCCAAAATGGTGTATTATTAATCCTTATAAATTATATTTTATAACTATTTCCATAAAATATATTTAATATAAGTTTTTATGTCATTTCAGACTTTATCCTTTTAGTTCAACCCCTAGTAAATCTCTTTTTACCTTAACCGTGGTAATTAATTTTTACTTTTTTAACTATTCATTTTGATAAACAATTAAGTTTAAAATATTAAAAAATATAAATAACTCTTTTTAAAAATATGGATTGAATTTATCTAAATTATTTTTACATAAGTGGAAATATTTAATTTAAAATCAGTCCTGCAAACGCGACGAGAAAGCATGGTATTTTTAATGAGAAAATATTCAAAAGTGTAAAAAGTTTTTATATCAAAATTGAATATTAAAATGATTCCAATGACCTAAATTGGTTTAATTGATATATAATTTAACTAATGTTACTTTAAAAAATTTCAAAATATTCTTTATCTTTATAAATAAATTAAACAAAAAGGCAGTTTTAAATTAAAAATCTATATTTTTCACTATTATTTGAAAAATTAAATTTTTCAAAAAATAGAAAAATAAACTCTAATATAATTTGATATTATTATTTCAAAAATAAAGTTCATTATATCAAATAAATTTTCTAAAATGGGTAAAAATTAATTTTAAATTTTTTGCACAAAGCGCAATTAATCCGTCTTTTAGAAAAATAACTTTTTTTAGAATAACATTATTTTTATGTTGAATGATTATTATTTAATTTTTAATCAATATATAACCATATTTTTAATATTTTAGTTATTAATATTCACACCATCCAATTTAATGGCTATGTTATATTGGTATACTATATTACAATTCGTTTAGACTTAGGGTTGCGTGTTCTGCAATATCTCGAAGAAATTAAATTTAAAGAAATATATTTTTTAGGTTATTTAAGCTTGGTGTTTCATGTAACATACAATATAAAATAAAATTTTATTATTTTATAATTTTTGGGTGATACATTCTCCCCACCTAAAATAAATTGCTTTCTCACAACTTAATCTTGATCTCAGTAATCAAGGGTTTGGCATTTGGAAATACCATTGTTGAAAAAAAACACATAGTAAAAGGGTAAATAAAATATCCTTGTAATATGAGGGAAAGAGAGGTACAAAGGTCATATGGAATAACAAATAACTATTTCCAAGTTGGATAAGATTAGTGGTATGTAAAGATATGGACATGGAGGAAAAGCGTAAATAATTATAGAGAGTGATTAAGGTCATTGATCACAAACAAGTGATTGATCAATGGAAATTCAAGGGCCTAAAAACCATAAATCTATGATGATTTAAAATACCAAATGATTCATTGGATATGAATTTAATAGGATTATACTTGTGTTTCATGATTTTTTCCCCAAATTTTTAACTATTTATGATTATAAGGAAATATAATTACTTTTTACATTTATATTTCATAAGAAAAACTTCATCCTTTTTTTGTGATATGATCAATTTCCAATTCATCCCTTACACCATGAAATGAATATCCAAAAATGAATTTTTTATTCCTGAAGCACTAAAATTCACTTTTAATGGATCGTAAGATCCATAAAAGAGTGACAAGTATTTCCTTCTACCTGTAACTTTTTTCTAAAAGTAATGTGGTTAGAAAAAGTAATCCAATATAATAAATTAATCTCTGAACCTTAAAATTAATAGAAATAGTTCATCATTAATACTTATTTTTCAAATCATTTAACCAAAAGCAATGATATGTTAACCTGGAAATCACATTGTCTAGTGGTAGGCACTAAACCCTTATCATCCTTCAATTGTGGGTTCAATCCCCATGGCCTTACCATATGTGATGGGTTGTCACTCGATATGTGGGTTGTCTTTTTTTGGGAACAATATTAATATAATTCCTATAACATTCCCAAAATAAAATGATGCAAATCATTGAAATTAAATTATTCATTAAATATCATTTTTACTATGGTTTTTAATACAACTTATTTATCCCCACAATATCTCATTATCATATGTGACTATTATTACAGTGTCACTAATGATCATATTAACCAAAAAGGTTATCAATACCTATAAAATTAATCTTATAAAAGGTAACAAAATTATTTCTCAAATTGCTTCTTCAATAAAACATATACTAAACCAATGGGCTATATTTCCATATATTTTTACCAAAATATCCTTAATCTTGGTATAATCCCATCCCATAAAACCTAAAAAATGGGTCTTTAAGACTTTGAAATTATGATCAATATTAAACTCATAAACCCATGATGGTATCCATAACTCTTATGTTAATTAATACACAAATTCTTATAAAATAAAAAACAATCCTTAGATGTTTCATGGTTATTATAAACAAAATAACATTGGTAAAAATAAATCTATAATTTAATTTTATGAATCCCAATACATAAATAATTCATCAATTTTATTTCAATATAAGTACTTACTGTTCTAGGGTTTAACCTTTATAAGAGGGAAATGATTCAAATAATGCTCATTCTCTACATATTTAAGATAATTAACCATAAATGGTTCATTAGGATGGGATTTATTACCTCCCATTGTAATATTCATTTTTCCTCGGCAATTCATTTCTTTATGCCCATATTTTTCACACATAAATAATTTTCATGTTACTTTGAGACACATTATTTTCCATCTAAGGAACTTTAGGTTTAACCTAGTTCATTCATTTTCATCATCTATTCAAATCCTTCATAATGGTTTGTAAGGAAACTTTGAATTATCCTAAGAATATCCCCCTGGAGTGTCAATCCAAATGCACAATAAGACCCGTTTTCATGCACCAGGTGATGATTGGGTCAGCCCAATGTTCTCTTTTCAGAGTTATTACCCATAGGTGCATCTATTCTAGAACCAAGTCCGCTTTTAGTATATAGATAGGGATTTATTTCTAGGAAAAACCACATAATCTCCCCCTTACCAAAACATTCTAATGTTATTCTATACTTATCCTCAAATTCTATCATAGGGTTATGATCTCAAATCTATGTTTTCCTAAATCTAATTCCCAAGGTTTTTATTAAAATTTCTATGATACCAATGATACCGACCATAACCCAAGTAGCCCATATCCAGTATATTATATATTAAATTAGTATAGGATACAATGAATAACATCCTAAAGGATATAATTGTTTACTAGTCTTGGTAAAAAAGGTAAATACTTGAGTCTTACATTACATTTGAATACAAAAATTACAACACATTTTTTAAAGAATAATAATATTCCCTCTAGCATATCATTGAATATCATTTCACACTTCATGGAATCCTAAGGAAGGAAAAAAATAAGGGTAATCTCAAATTCTTAGTTAGGGTTAAGTATAGTGGAAGTAGTCATGAATCAATAAGAATAATCACTATTGAAAGGTAAGTAACTAAACAAAAAAGCTATGTAATCAATAAACCGAGAATAAAGTGAATATTAAGATAATATCAATGAATAAATCTCATGAATAATAATTAGTATGGAAATATAACTAACTAAAAACACATTCCATTTAATCAAAAACATGACTATCCAAACCAGATAAGGCATAATCAATATGGAAAGGTAAATAATTGAAAACACATGCCATTTAATCAATAACCAAGAGTGAAATTCATCCATATATAATATCATTCCAAAAATATCATGGATAATAATAAATAAATTCACAATTAAGGAAATGAATCATTATTGGATGCCATGTATCAGGAAAATGATACATCTACCATCAAAAGCATTCACAAGTAATTTTAAATCTGATGGGTAGAAACTCATTTAACTAAGGCCAACCAACAAATTCATCTCATGAGACTTTAAATTCATTGATGGGATATCTATAACCATTCCCCACTCATGTATGGATTTCCAAAGTATTCCTCATATATCAAATAATAGATTTAATTAATGAACAAAATTCCTCACCATTAAATATGCATATTAAATAAAGAATAAAAATTATAAATATTTTCCAAGTCAATCAAACAACTTTCAAAGTAAAATGGTGTATGTAGAAATGAGGTAAATTTTAAGAAATATACATATCCAAGATAAATAATATGGATATTTTTGGGAAATTTAATGTCCACTGATCACAAGAAAGTGGATATTTTAAGGTAATGTTTATGACTACAAAAATGAATCATGAATGTGAATGTAAATACTTTACTTAGTATAAATGCTCATAAAACACCTTAAAGAAGAATAAGGATTGTATAAAAACAACATATACCCATTGGAGTATGAATAAAGGGGTTTTTTGTTGACTAATATAAATACCATTAAATGTTTTTCAAAAAACATTCTGGATGAAAATATCCTTTTCATTTTTGAAAATCAATTTTTAAAACATAAAACCGTTGATAATATTTTTATTTGAAAATCTCTTTTAAAAAATAAGAATTTATAGAATATTAGAAAAAAATATTATCTTTAAAAATAAAATTATAAACTTGAAATTTAAGATTCAATGAAATGGCGTTCATGTCGGTGGTTAATTCCATACATTCCATACAATTTAAAAAGAACAATACTTTTTCACTGCAAAAATGATATAAAAGTGCCTTGTTTGGAAAATGATAAGAATAGTCCTTTTAAAACATTTTTTAAAAAGAAAAAATGGGTAAAAATATATTTAATAAATTATTTTTAATGTTTAAAAACCTTTCTGAAAAAAACTAAGATAAAATTGTTTGGAAAGAAAAAACATTCCTGCAAAAGATAGAAATGAAGTCGTATTTTATTAAAAACATTATATAGAACATTTTAAAAACTAAATAGTGGGAAAACAGTAATATTATTTTATAATATCATGATTAAACAGAATATAATAAATATAAATGAGTTTATTAGAAAATTATCAAATAATTTCCATCAAATGAAATTTAAGAATAAACAATCTCGATTAGAATGATATTGTGAAATAAACCATTACAATGATCATTACATTGAACAAAAAAATTATCAATGAATCGATTATCTATATCAACTATAAATATACATAAAAAAAGTTTAAATACAACATAAGATAATCAAAAGTAATTATACACATATTCTTATAATATCAACAATGAAGAATAAGTAAGATAACCCAATGATAAGAAATTGAGTTATAAAAATTCTATAACACTAGTTAACACTTAAGTCAAATTCCCTTGTATTAAATAATTCAAATTATAACTAAAAATACCATGAATTATTATTTAATAATGATATTACATTTCAAAAGAGAATTATATAAACCATATAAAATAAATTAGGTGCATAACATTACAATATGCCTCAATGAGGAGAAATTGAGATGAAGTCCCTTACATCACACTTACTTTTAGTTGAATGTGCTTTAACCTCCTGTATAGTGGTTTTAAATATTTTATTAACTTATAAAAAAACAATATTGATATTTATAACATCATATATGATCCTTTTATAATATATTACCACCCATTCATTAATAATACTTCATTATTCCTATTTTTTCAAGTGTTAATTTCCTTATTTTCCCATTCGTGCTTTGTCATGAATGTTCTATTTATTTTTCATATTATATAGTGATATAATCTCCAGAATTATAATAATGACATATTTATCATATTTTCCCATCAATTATTATTTTAAAACCAATCAAGATAGATGATTTTGAGAAATTAATTACATTACGATCATGGAGACGGTATGGCGTACATACACATGAGTAATGTTTCTATTTTCAACGATCATTATTGAAAGAAGGTAAGTAATATTATACCTTTATAGAATTATAAAAATTTCATATTATTTATTTAAATATAAACATATATATATATCATAAATATTTTTTGGAGATGAAAATAGAGTCACATTTCTTCACGAAGGCGGTAGTCCACACCTTCACGAACGATGTTATCATCTTTTAGTGAGTGAAAAGCTAAAAAAAGAAAATGATGTATTATATATTTAGAAAGATAAATATTTCATGAATATAATAACTATACAATTTATATTACATATATTAATTATATATATCCTTATCATGTTCCATGAAAAGTTTCAGTGAAAGGTGAATCACATCGCTCCATGAGGCATTAGTCCACAGTACACACGAGTGACATTATCATATCCCATAGAGAATGGAAAGTAAAAACGTTATATATGATATAATGAATAAATAGGTATAATTATGTTATAAATATCATATATATATATATATATAATCCATCATCCTACACAATATTTAGAGGTGGTAATTGAAAAATGAATGACATCGGTCTGCGAGGCGCTAGTCCTCCGTACACACGAATGATGATTTTGTAACCCATTTGATGGAAGTGGAGATGGTTTTAGGTAAAAAAATTTGATAAAAATATATCAATATAATTAAGATAATTATTTTATTATATCCTCATGGTTTAATAATAATTGAAAGATATGGAGGATGAAATAAAATAAAAATGATCATTGAAGAACATTGCCTCTTCTCAGGGTATCCTCAATAGGTTTACACTAAAGCATTCCTAGGTTGGGTTTATTAAAAAAAGAAGTTCTATAGGATAATAGGATGTAGTTTGGGAAGTTATTTTGACATATCTTGGTGTAAATAAAATGGTGTGAAGGTATGAAGTTTTAAAGAAGAGAGCGGAATGGGTGGCCTTTTATAAGTGAGGTGAGTGACACACTAGTAATTTTTCAAATGAAAAAGGTGTAACCACGTTTTTCACATGAAACAAGGGTACAAAATGGAGTATTTTTCATCCTAAGACATTATAGGGTCTATATATGTCTATAAAAAATATTTTATACATATTTATAGGTTATTTTAACCTTTATAATTGTATTTTAACCCCCCCCCATAAATCCATTTTTACCTTAACCGTGGTAATGAATTTTTACTGTTTTTACAATTAATTTTGGTGAAAACATTAAGACGGCCTCATTAGAGTATATAAATTATAACTATTAAAAATGTGGAATATATTTTTACAAATTATATTCATTTCAGTGGAAAAATTTAATTTAAATTAACCTCATAGACTTGATGAGAAAGCAGGTTTTTTAAAAGAGAAAATACTCAAAAGTTTACAAATGTTTTATCTCAAAATTCAATTTAAAAATGATTAAAATGACCTAAATTGGATTAAATGATATATAATTGACCTAATATTACTTAAAAACAAATTAAAAAAATTATAAATAATTTAAATGAAGTTATATTTTATTTAAAATTTGGTATTTTTCACTATTCATCAAAAAATGAAATCTTGTAGAAAATCCCAAAAATTTACCCAAAGATAAATTTTGATATTACGATTTGAAAAATTATTTTAATTTTATTAAAAAATTATAAAATTTGTGAAAATTAATTTTAAATTACGTGCGCAAAAGGGGGACTAATCCGTCTTTTAGAAAAATAATTTTTTTTCAAAAACTTTTATTTTCTTTGAAATGATTATTATTTTATTTGTAATCAATAGATAACTATAATTTTCATATTTTATTTAGTAATATTTATACCCACCAATTTAACAGCAAAGTTATAATGGTATACTATATTATAGTTCATATGGACTCTATTTTTTATGTTCTTTAAGCTATCGAATAGATTAAATTTAAGGAAATATATTTTTTGGTTTGTTTAAGCTCAGTGTTGTGGGTCACTTATGCAATCGAATAAAATTTTATTTTTTTTATTGTTTCGCGGTGTTATAAAATTCATGTAAAAGTGTCCCATAAACAAATGAATATTGAGATTAAGGTGATTGTAGTAAAATTAACTCCATACTTTAACATTAAAGATGAAAATTAGTGGCCTTATCGCTTAGTTTTAACCTAAGTTAACCCAATTTACCATTTTACTAAGGTGACAAAATATTATTGTTTTTACACTTCCTTATGACAAAAAATTTAGTTCACCTTATTAAATAATATTAATTATTTTATTCAATAATATTAAATCCATTTTACAAAATTCAATCTCTATAAGTTTTATAAATTCATTTTGTAATAATCCCGCAAAGCGAGATGAAATTCCATTTTTCAGGAAAACACATTTTTAATCAATAGATGATCCTATGATAACTCAATGACTTGAAATAATCATTATATGAATTTAAATTAATATGAATAAATATATTATATATACATTTAACTTAAATAATTTCTTATTAGGGTTTATTTTAATTAATTAAAATGGATAATATTTATACACATTAAAAAACCATTTTTAGATAATATAGTTTTTAAGCTTAAAATAAACTTATACTGAAATCATGAAAATTGATTATTAAAATAAAATTAATTAGATATTATAAATAAAATGTTCATTATTTAATTTTAATACCAAATTAAAAATATAGTGGGACTTTTAAATTAGTTTTTTAATGAAAAGAAATAAAAATGTTTGAAAATCTTTAATTTTCACTATTCACATAAAAATCAATAATTTTGTTAAACCCCCAAAATTTGACTCTAAGAAAATTTTAATACAATGATCTAAAAAATGAACTTAATTTTATCAAATAAATTTTCTAAAAGTTCATGAAATTAATTATAATATTTTCTCATAAAAAACAATAAAATCATTTTTTATGAAAATGCATTTTTGAAAAATAAAACAACTTTACTAAAATTTGAGTGATTTTTTACTAATAATTTATCAATACATTTATATGGATTTATACCTTTATATATATTTTATAAGGAAGTTAATATTAGTGATACCCTCCAATTTAACGGCTATTTTATAATGGTCATATTTAAATAATCATATTTAATGGTTCGTTTAAGATCGGTGTTGTGTATCGTATATATTATTTATCACACCCTGAGATTTTGTGAAATATTTTTTTTCAATTAAATTTAACACTTTCAATATTTTGTGTTACATGAAACATTTTTTTATCTTAAATTTCATGAAACACAAAGTTTAGCATGTGTTACACATGATACTTTTAAATTGCATTACATGCAACATTGGTTTTATCTTATGTTACATGCAACATTGAGTGTAACTTGTGATGCAAACTACAATGTGTTTAAAGCAAATGTACAATTTTTTTAAAATATTATTATTTAATATTATAGTTATAACCTAACTATTGAAATGGTGTGTATGAATTGGATCAACTAAATTATGAAAATATATGGTCCTCACATGTATATAAAATGAATTATTTGGTGATAATTAAATAAAAATAAAAATAAAAAAACTATTTGAAAATAAAGGAAATCATTCTATGAAAAACTGTTTTTATGAAAACAAAAATGTTTAACTAAATAAATAAAATTAAACACTTCCAGTGAATGATTTTAATGAAATTTATATATTATATATTCAATCAACTATTTATCATTGATATTGTTGGTTTTCTAGATAATAGATATGAATAAACAAATTTTACGCTAAAAAATATATTTTTCTAAAAAGCAGTTGTGTCACCTTTTTATTTACTTAATTTGAAAATAATTTTTTATGATTTTAGAAAAGTTATTTGGAAAAATAAACTTTATTTTTTAAAAAATTATTTGAAAATTAAATTATTGTAATTTTTTTAGAATTTTCTAAAAATAATAATTGTTTGATGAATAATGAAAAATATTGAATTTTTGTTGAAAACAACCATTTTTTTAAATTTTTTAAAAATTTAAATTATATTTTAAATTATATTTAAAATTAAATTAGTAAAATTATATATCTATTAATCTAATTTAGTTCATTGGAACCATTTTCATTTTAAATTTTGGTATAAAAAAATTGTAAGCATTTGAACATTTTCTCTTTGAAAACATTCTTTCTCATCATGACTGTAAGATTAATTTTAAATTAAAAACTTCCACTTAGTTAAATGAAATTTGGAAAATTGGAATCTATATTTAGAATCATAATAATTTATATTATCTGATAAGTTCAACATAATTTTTCGACCACAATGAATAGTAAAAATAGTAAAAATTATTTATTATGGTAGAGGTGAATATGGGTTTACCGGGGGTTAACCTAAAAGGATAAGGGTTAAAATGGCCTCAAAACTTGTCTAAAATCTATTTTCCAGCCATATTTAGACCATATCACATCTAATTCTTGAGAATACACCATTTTCAACCCTTTTATCTTGTGAAAAACATGGGTACACCTTTTTCTTTAAAAAAAATTGAAAGTGTTCTACTCACCTCACTTATAAAAGGCTACCTCCTCTCCTACTTTATTTACACATTAAAAAACCTTTTGTTTCAGCCAATACCTACCAAATTTTCCTAAACATTTCCTTCACTCATCCTATAATCCTTATTTTGGGCATAAATCCAAACTAGGAAGGCTTTTGGTGCAAACCTAAAGAGGTTACCTGAAGAAGAGGTAACGTTATTTAACGAGAATTTTTATTATTTTTCTTTCTCCACGCCATTAAATTATTATTAAACCATGATGATATAATAAACTTAGTATATTACACATAATGAGATATTTTTATATTAATTTAATAACCAACAACAATCCCCACTTCCATCAAATGGGTTACGAAATCATTATTCATGTATATGGTGGACTACCGACTCACGAACTGATGTCATTTGGTTTTCCATTACCACCTCCCACGGTTAGGTATGATGACAGATATAAAGTATATACATGATATTAATAACATAATTATCACTATTTATTCATTATATCAAATATAACATTTTTAATTTTTTTTTTCTGTAGGTGATATGATAACGTGACTCGTGTATATGGTGGACTACTTCCTTATGAAGGGATTTGATTCATTTTTTTTCTAACACTTTACATGGAATATAATAATGATAAATTTAATGAATATATGTGATATACATGAAATAATTATGATATTAATGACATATTTATCATTTTTAAAAGATAATATACCATTCTCTTTCTTACATTTTCACTCACTAAAAGATGATAAAGTTATTCATGTACGTGTTGACTACCACCTTCATGAAGTGACATGAATATCTATTTTCATAACCACACATCATGGATGATATTTATAAGCATATTTTAAGAATTAATATATTATTTTTGATATTAATATCATTATTGAAAGATAAAATATTACTTACCTTCTTTCCATAATGATCATTGAAAATGGAATGATTACTCATTCATACGTACAACCTACTGTCTCCATGATAGTAACATACTTAATTTCACAAAACCATCATTCATGTTTGATATTAAAAGTATAATTGATGTAAAAATATGATAATTACATCATTATTTTTATTCTGAAAATTATGGAACCATGAATAATGTTAGAGGACTAAAAATGACAAATCAAAGTGATTATTACCTAAAACATGATTTTAACAAGAAATTTTTAATAAATGGGTAATAAATGGTCAAATTTAAATCATATATGAAATGATATAAATAATTATGGTTCTATAATATATTTATAATAAAATTATATTTTTTATACATGATCTTCAAATGTGTATGAAGGAAGTTGATACTTAAGGTAAGGGGTTTCTATTCTCTCTTTTATTTCAAGGAGACATATGAAAATTCACCACTTGTTTCTCTTGTGTGTTGTGTATACATCCCCTTTGAATTGTTATATCATGAATATACTTATTTTTATGATATTTATACTTTTATATTATGTTATTATTTATTAAGGATTAAGATTCAAAATATTTCTTAATATATAAGGGATTTTTGTATCACTTTTTACCTATGTGAGACACATGCCATATTCACCACCTATTTCCTTTATATAGTGTATATAATACACATGAATGTATTTGTTTATGCTTCTCTATAATATTATTTAGATTTACATACATGTTTGAATATCTCTCTTTAATGGAGCTTACAATTCAATGTTACTAAAGTGGTAAGGGTTTTATGACACAACCTCACCATTTATGAGGATTGTTTATGATTCTATTCCTGATGATAAAATATTACGATCCATCTATCATGAAACTCATGAATGTTTTTATCCTATTTTTATTTCATGAGAATAAATTTTTTCCCTTTATTTTCACCTCTTTATGTTCTCAAGAGTTCAAAATATTTTATTAATAATAGTCATCTTTATTTCTCTCTTTAGTTAAAACCCTTTATCTTTCAAAACCATATTTTCTAAAAATGTTTTAGAATTTTTTTAACATTCTAAAATTGATTTATTAAATAAATTTATAACCATTTTTGACTTTATAAACATGTTTTTAAAGGAAGATTCATGTCATCTTCCAAACAATTATTATTTGGATTTTACTGAAAATGTGAATAGAATCTCTATTTTACCATGTATATTATGAATGGAATTTCCCACCATCATGAACATTATTTTATTTTAATATTCCTTTATATGTTCTCAAGGTTATTTTCAAAGAAATGGATTTTCAAAATGTTTAAAACAAATTCAAATTGGAGAGTATATTTTCCTCATGAAATAATTTAAATTAATTTTTAAGCTCTCTTTATATGTTTTCAAGGCTATTTTAAAAGGAAAGGATTTTAAAAATGTTTTATGTTTTAAAAAACATTTTCTAAGTGGAAAGTATATTTTCCTCAAGAAAGGTTCAAAATGTAAGTATCATTAAAAAATAGACATGGCTCTGATACCAATTATTGGATTGTTATGTATATAACATATGGATAAAATACAAGAGGGTGGGGGTGAGTTTTATGTTTAAAAAACATTTGTTATCAAAATTAAAAGAAACATTGTTTAAATGAATTAAACAAATCGTATTCACAAACTGTCTTGGGTATTTAATATATTTAATCAGTGAGGGACCTTGGTAGTGATAAAATGGATATCATTACCATGGAAATCATATTCATGATGGATACGATGAATCAGAGTATAACGGTATCATTATGACAAAAATATATATTCATTGGATGATACAAAGACTATCATAATTGAATGTGGATATGATATACAAAGAAAAAGGTTATAAAAAATCATTATAGAAGAGGATATGAATATCAGAGTAATAGAAAATATATGATTTTACCTTAAAGCATATAAAATCATATTCACTATTTTATACAATGTGAATCAAGTATATTTTAATTGAAAAAATTACAGTTAAAACAAAGCAAGAATAGAAATAATAAAATAAAAGGTTTATCTTTCTATTAAAAATAAAGTGGTAATAAAAGAATATAATTATTTTAAACCAAAGAGAAGGGTATCCAATAACCATGGATAACGGTCCCTTGATTTATAATTTTATGCATGTCTATCTTACCCACACCAGGGTATGACCTCGATACGATAATGATCGGTACAACTCTGTCTGCCTATCCTCGGCAGCCCTCGGTCAAGAAGGTGATCAACACATCTGTCTTACTAGCCCTGAAATCCCCCAATAAGAAAAATATTGGTACAGGTTTGTCTTTATATCCCCACAATACCTCGATCGTATTTACAACATCCAGATACGCATGAATCAAAGTAGGATCTTATATGTCACAAGTATTTGGATCAAGCTATTCACTTCTTGAATACTTTAGAGCTTTCACATATATAAAATTTGAAGAGCTCTCACACAGTGTCACAAACTCTTGTTTAATGTATATATTGAAATGATTAGATATAATAGTATTTATAGGACTAGATCCCAATAGTCATCTTGATCTCCAACGGTCAGATTTTCCCAAGTTTCTAAGAGGGACTTGGACACCTAGAACCTACAACGATCATAATGAAATAGAGAGAACAACATCATTTTTATTAAAACAAATTTAAATAGAAAGAACGAAATCATTTTTATTCGAGCAAGATGAAAATGATTTTCTTGCATTATGATTATGTCTTATGGATATGAGAAATTAATTAAAGGGAGTCTGAATTTATTAGTTATGAGTATCAGTTACAATTTGTATTGTTATCATTTTTTATCCAAATAACATACATTTTGTTTGTTACAAGAATCTGGATAGAATTTTTTATAATAAGTTTTCAAATTATGAAGATGATATAAATTGTATCTAACCTCTATATGATAGTTATAGACATTGTCATCACACTAATTATGGTGAGTATAATTTTAATCATATTCATACATATTATAGTGACACAATTATAAATTCATTTTTGTAATACAAAGAGACTTAAAACAATTTAAATTATTTTGGATAGGAAAGAATTAGAAGTTAATTATCTTGAGAATGTGTTTGTGATTTCTAAAACAAAAAGGAATGGAAAATTCAAAACAATAAATTTGACTTAACAATATCCACATTTTTGGAAAGCACAAATCAAAAAACTTATATTATAATGTCATTGAAAAACATAAGTTCATTTTTATTTTAGAAAATTTTTTGTTTTCAAAAATAATCATTAAAACATATTTCCCCCTGAGTTTTATAAATCTTTTGAATATAATGGTTAATATTAATAACTCCACCTTAGGATATGAATATACCTAAAGATCATATTCTCTTCTTTGTAATATTTTTCTCCCCTTTAATATGAATTCTCTCCCTTAATATAATATTCTCCCCCATTTTATAATATTGACCCCATTTGTGATTTTCAAAAATAATAAAGGGAAAAGTATAGATAAACTAGTAAAGGGTTTGAAATACAAGACATAAAAAATAATAAAGATGAAAAAAGCGTTCATTTTTATTATAAGAGAAACCAATACAACAAGAGTTCAGAAGAAGTCATTTCTTTTCCATAAGGTTGTAAATGGATAAATTCATATTCTTGAATTCCCTTCTATCTTCCATCAAATTTCCAAGAATCTTTGCTGAGCCTAGATCTTATTATCCTGGTCTGAAAACAACTGATCTTGGTTATGAATAATTTCTTCATGAAGTTGGTACTTTTCTTCTTGAGCCTTAATCTTTTCTTCTTAAGACTTATACTTTTCCTCTTGAGCCTGATACTTTTTATCTTGAACTTTGGTTACCTATTCTATGATTTAAACTCTTTTAGTCAAAAAAGAATTTTTAATATTCAAATAAAATAAATCATCCTTGAGTTCCATGAGAATTTTAATTTCCAAAGAATGATATTTGATCTTTCCATTAAAATCCTTTATCTTTCTAGAGTTAGTACCTTTTGGAGAACTGGGATTTTGAAAAGACTTCACTTTTGCAGTGGTTTCACATGCCATCTTATTGTAAGCAAATGAGAGTTCATTCACTAGCTTTCTTACATCTTCAATCGTATACTCATGAAACTTGACACTTACATCAATATTATGTGACCAATTGACAACTTTATTGCAAGCCTTTGTATGTTTTAGAGAACATTATTCAAACACTTTGAATTTGGATTTGAGTTTTATGAATCTGTCTATCAAAACATTGGCTGATTTTGTTCTTTCATTTTGACTATTAGAAAGAATATTAATCTTTGATTCTATTTTTGGAAAATAAGGAATGATCTTTTCCATTCTTTTCAATTCATGATCAATGTATTGTACTCCTTTGTTTGAAATTGTTCTTTCAAAATTAGTATCTTCTTTAATGTTAGAAAGCTCACCATAATGAGTTTCTACTGCCACATCTTCCATGTTTTGATTCTTATTTTCATCAAAATATTCCTCCTATTCTTCATCTAAAAATTGAATCACTTTTTTAGGTATTATTTTTTAAGAAACATTCTTTGATGTTTGAATACTTGGAGAAATTCTTTTTAAAGATATTGCTTATGAGGATTCCATGGGTATTTTCTTTGAAAAAATAGTTTCACTCTAAATGGGTTGTTTTTATTTTCATTCTCATCCTCATCCTCTTCTTCTTATTCTTATTCTTATTCATTTTTCTTCTTTTTCTTCTTTTTCTTGTTAATATTATTTTCTCTCTTCCTTTATTCCTTTTTCTTCCTACTAACCAATGTATTCATTAATCTTCCTTAGCTCACTATCCTTAACCTCTTCTGTAGGAATGTTTTGAGCTTTATTTGGTGGAGCCAATTCTTCACCATGATTTTCTTTTCCTTTCTCTTTTCCTTATGTAAAAGGAATAAATTGTCTTTGTTCAACAGATTTTTTAAAACAATTATTGTGCTTTATTTTTCAATATCCTTTAACAATCTATCTATATCAATGGAATAAACCTTTCTCTTCATTCTCCTTTTTATCTCTTCCTCCTTGAGGAATTATTTGGTATGAACTTTTTGGGCAAGAGCCTCAATAGATTAAAGACCAAATTGGGGGTCACACACTTTTCTTTTGGATTTTTTCTTCCTCCACATAGCTGCTACTTCATCAAGTACTACTTTTTTTCTTCTTTGAAATTCAAGGGGATTGAGATTGGGATTTTATATTCTTCTTAG
The DNA here is from genome assembly GCA_963277665.1 of Viscum album. Classification (NCBI taxonomy): domain Eukaryota; kingdom Viridiplantae; phylum Streptophyta; class Magnoliopsida; order Santalales; family Viscaceae; genus Viscum; species Viscum album. The sequence continues at coordinate 1,791,178,061 of OY728158.1, forward strand.
AAACAATTATTATTGACTATTTTGGGTCTTTATAGCTTCCTTTATTTACCTCTTTCGATTGATTGACCTCAGTAACTTTTTCAAACCTTTTTGTTTATAAATTAAAATGTAATCTCAGCCTTCTAATCATTTCATCACTAATAAGAGAAACTTTCAATTTTTTTTTGTTTTTACATGATTGTCACATTACAAAACTTCAATAAATTTTCTTAAAATACTAGGAAACATAATCAACTGAGATTTAATAGCACCAGATTTCAATTTCTTTATTTTTAAAAATTCTAATCCCATAAGATTGAACTTTATCATATTTACCAAATAGTCAAGTATGAAAATGTTTGAAAACTTGAGGGTTTTTTATCACCATTACTCAGAAATAAAAATCCATGCATCCAAAGAGCTATAATACGTTTATTAGAAGAGAGATGATAAAGCTTCCTTTTGTCCTCATGAATCTCAAAAAGAGATTCCTTGGATTTTTTCTTATTGAATGTCCCTTCTACGTTTGGTAGCTTATGAGAATGACAAAAGGTGTCCCGTTCACATGGTACTCCAACAAAATTGGATTCTTGTTTAATAGAGGTGGTGTAATCTTTTTCATACATGGAAAATGAAATATTCAAATCATCATCAATTTTCATGTTCTTATAAAAATCGAAAACTTCATTAGTATGAATAATATCCTGATCGGTCTTTGGTAATTTAAGACAAACTAACTCCTAGCCCTGAAACATTATAATTATTTTCAACGAATAATCATAGTTCTTATAAAATTAATTGATAACTAACCTTTCTACATGAAAATTCATTGAGGAAAAGTCCTTTGGAGTCATCTCTTTTGGAGGTGTATCTTTGGGAGAGGATGCAGTGGACCCTGACATGAATACAAAAACAGTCTTTGACCAGGGAAACTATTAGTCTTGGATATTTGAAGGGTGGCTAATATTCAGCGTAAAGGATGGATAAAACAATGTGGGAAAAGGTATGGGGTCCCTTTATATAGGAGAAATACAGTGATGATTCGAATTTTGTGGCTCAGATTAGATAAAAGAGATCCAATAGTTGAGAAAATTTTGTACTGTTGGGGTTTTTAAAATGAAAAAACTAATCATATTTAAGATGAATGCGATAATAATTTTTTCAAGGAAATACCAAAATTTTGAATAGAAGTAAAAGAGTGAGAGATTGAATATTATACCTTATGGATTTTTCTTGTTGATCTATTGGTTTCAATAGATTTTTCTTCTTTTATTTTAAAATAATGAAATAGAGAATCATGAGTACGAATATTTTGAGTACGAGAAATATGGGTACGAGGATTTCAAGTATGAGAATCATGAGTACGATGATTCTGGGTATGAGAACATCATTTACGAAGATTCTAGGCACAAAAAATATGAGTACGGTAAATTTTTGAATAGGAAAAATTTTAAATATGAAAATTCTGAATACAAAATTTTTGAATATGATAATTTTGAATACAAAATTTTTTGAATACGAAAATTTTTGAATCTAGAAAATCATATGTAATATCCCTATGAAAAGGAGTAACATAATTTAAGGATATTGTTTAAGAAATAATTAGATATTAATGATTACCTGATGATGATCATTCCTAGATTCTGTTTAATATATTCAAATCTATTGGAAGGTAATGGATTTGTAAATATATCAGCAAGTGATTCTTTTATTTTGATGAATTGTAAAATGATATATCCTTTTTGTGTGTGATCCCTAAGAAAGTGATGCCTAATATCTATGTGTTTTGAACAAGAGTGATGTTCATGGTTTTTACATAGGGAAATGGAACTTGGGTTATCAAAAATTATTTGAGTTTTAGTAAAAATCAGGCCATAATTAGTGAGTGTGTGTTGTATCCAAAATACTTCAACACAACAACTTCCAGCTACCACATATTCAGCTTTAGAAGTGGAAAATGCTACTATGTTTTGTTTCTTACATGACCATGAAAATAATGAATCTCCTAAGAAATAAAAAGTCCTATATGTAGTATTTCTATCCATTCTATAACTACCAAAGTCATTATCTGAAAAGATTTTTAATTCAAAATCATTTCCAAAAGAAGAAAAAAGTCTTAAATCCATGGTTCCCTTTAAATAGTGAGAAATTATTTTCAAAACTTTTAAATGGGATTATATTGTATTTATTTGGTATCTTGTACATAAGAATAATGAAAACATTAATTCTGGGCGATTAGCTATTAAGTATAGTAGACTTCCTATCATACCTCTCAATTTTTTTTGATCAAAAGGTTGCCCAGCTTCATCAGGATCAAGTGTATTTGAGGTATCAATTGGAGTACAAATAATTTTAGTATTTTTTTATCTATACTTTTTAAGAATATATTTAATATACTTATATTGGGATATATAAGTCCCTTCTAGTTTTTGAGATATTTTAAATCCAAGAAAAAATGTTAACTCACCCATCATACTCATTTCAAACTTAGATATCATGAGATTCACAAAAGAACCTGTCAGAGATTTTTTATTTATTCTGAATATAATGTCATCAACATAGATTTGAGCAATTATAAAACTTTTTTTTGTTTTTTATAAAAAGGCTTCGATCATTAGTTCCCTTAACAAAATTATTTTGTAACAAAAATCCTTTTAATCTATCATACCAGGCTCTAGGGTGTTGTTTAAGTCCATATAAAGATTTGGTATGTTTATAAATGTATTTAGGATGTTTTGTATCTTCGAATCCAGGGGTTGTTTGACAAATAATTCCTCCTATACATATCCATTAATAAAATTAAACTTCACATCAATTTATAAAGTTTGAAATTAAAGAATGCTGAAAAGGCTAATAGAATACAAATAGATTCAAGACTATCTACTAGTACATCGGTTTCTTCATAGTATATTCCCTCTTATTGATTATAAACTTTAGAAATAAGTCTTTATTTATTTATAATAATTATTCCATTTTCATCAGATTTGTTTTTGAAAACCCATTTGACTCCAATTATAGATATTTCATTAGTTTTTTCAACCAAGGTCCAGACTTTATTCCTTTCAAATTAATTTAGCTCACCTTTCATTGCTTTTATCCATTCGTCATCTCCTAAATCCTCATTAGGATTCTTAGGTTTGAATTGGGAATGAAATGTTAAATGTTATACTTCATTTCTCAAGGAACTTCTAGTCCTTACAGGTTTATTTATATCACCAATTATACTATAACTAGGATTATTTTTAAGAAACTACTAACTTGGGTTTCGTAAAACCTGTTTATCAACATAAGGTAGAAAATCTTCTTGAGTAAATACATCCGAAACAATTTCTTGAGTATTTTCCTTATTAGAAGAGTCTTAAATCAAATGTTGATAAACTGTTTTTGAAAACACATCTGAAGATATTGGTTGGGATTATTTCAACATAAAAGGATCAGTTTCATCAAATTTTACATGTACTGTTACCTCAATAGTACAAGAATTTTTATTGAAAACTCTATAAGCCTTAAAAGTAGTGGAGTAACCTAGAAATATACCTTCATCAGATTTGGATGTGAAATTATGTAAGTTATATTTTTTATTCAAGATGAATACTTCCATAAAAATACTTTGAAGTAAGAAACTTATTGTTTTCGACCTATACACAATTCATAAGATGTTTTATTATGAAATGGTCTAATTAAAACTCGATTTATAGTATAACAATCAATACTAACTGCTTCATCCCAAAAGTGTTTAGAAATTGAGTATTCACTCAACATGGTTCTTGTTATTTCTTGAAAAATACGATTTCTTATTTTAACGGCACCATTTTTTTGAGGAGTTATAAGAGCTGAAAAGTTATGAGTAATGCCTTTCTTACTAAAAAAAGTTTCATAGTCTGAATTTTCAAATTCTCCACCATGATCACTATGAATAGTTATCAATGGAAGTTTTTTCTCATTTTTAACTTTGGCTACAAATTTTTTGAAGAAATAAAAGGATTTAGATTTATCTTCTATAAAATAGACCCATGTGTATCTAGTGTAATCATCACCTAAAACAAATACACAATATTTTCCTCCAATACTCCTCATTTTTGTAGGACCGAATAAATCCATGTGCACTACCTGTAAATAATTAGTAGTTTATACTTCACTAATAGATTTAAAGATTGAATTATGTTGCTTTCCATATTGACAAGGGTCACATACTTTTGTAGAATCAAATCTATGTTCTAGTATATCCATAACAAGTCTTTTATTAGTCAATTTACATAGTTTTCATAGTTTATAGTGTCCGAGTCTTCTATTACATAACCAAGATTGGTTTTCCAATGCACTAAGACAAGGTATGTCTTGGATAATAATGTATTCTAAGCTAATAGTGTAAAAATTCTCATGCCGATTGGTAAAAAGAACATATTCATGTTTGGAATTATGAACTACAAAATTTTTATTTCTAAAATTCACAAGGTAACCTTCATAACATAATTGGATTATGTTTATAAGGTTTTTCTTAAGACATGTAACAAATAAAACATTTTAAATAAATGTTTTTCTGAGAAGAAAATTGTAACCTATACCAACGATATTTCTTTGAGAATTATCTCCAAAATTAACTCTTCCACCATTCATTTTGATAATATTTCTTGATTCATCCATAACTGTTCTTTTTTATTCCCATTCATTAGGAATAATATCAATGATTTTCTCCACAAGGATTTCATCTTCTAAACCTTTCTCTCCCATAGCATGTAGAATATTAAAAATAGTCATGAATCTTTGTTGTAATTTAGCCACTGGTTCTCTATATGAAAACTAAATGTCTTAGTATTCATCTCTTAACATTTATCTTTTGGTTTCAACAACTTTAGATGTTCCAAAATGAGTAATCTCATGATTTTTACAGATACTGTGTTCAACTTCAAAAGAAGAGACATGAAAATATATATTCGCAATCATCGAACATAACAAAGTGTTTCTTACCCTGTAGTTTAACTGATATTTTTGTTTTTCTTGATTTGTGAAAGAAGTAACATCCTTATCAGGGATCTTATAATCACTGATCAACATGACAAATTTATCAACTCCGGTGTTGATCAAAAAAGTTTTCATTCTATCTCTCTAATATTAAAAATCATTGCCATAAAAAATTGGAGACCTATTAGGATTTAGATTGTCAATTAAATCTTCATTGAGTCCTACCATATTTAGAAATACTATTCCAAAAAAACACATTATTTTAGTATGTGATTATAAACAAAAATTTTATAACGAACTTACAAAAAAAAATGGTAACAAGTAATAAAAGTGTTGTCCTCCTTTGATACAAAATGTAAGTATCAGTAAAACAAAGACTTGAATTTAATACCCATAACTGGATTGTTATGTATATAACAGATGACTGAAATACAAGGGGGTGAATTGTATGTTTAAAAACATTAATTACCAAACTTAAAAGAAAATTTGTTTAAATGAATTAAACAAATCATATTCACACACTCTCTTGGGTGTTTAATCTATTTAATTGGTGTGGGCCCTTGGTACCGATAAAATGGATATCGTTATCATGGAAATCTTATTCATGATGGATAAAATTAATTAGAGTATAAATTTATCATTATCATAGAACAATCATATTCATAGGATGATATTAAGACTATCATAATTGAAAGATGATACGATGTATAAACAAAAAAGGTTACGAATAACATAGTAATACCAATCATATGATACTACCATACAACATATAGAATCATATTAAATATTTTATACAAAGTGAATAAAGTATATAGTAATTTAAATTATTACAATTAAAACAAAATATGAATATAAAGAATAAAATAAAAGGTTTACCTTTCTGTTACAAATACAGTGGTAATAAAAGAATACAATTATTTTAACCCAAAGAGAAGGGTATATAATAACCTTGGATAAAGGTCCCTTGATTTATACTTCCACACAAGTATGTCTTACCCATACTAAGATAATCCCTTGATACGATAATGATCGTCATAGCTCTGTCTGCTTATCCTTGGAAGCCCTCGATCAAGAAGGTGATCAAATAATCTATCTTGTTAGCCCTGGAAGCCCTTGATCTGCAAAAGAATGGTACAGGTTTGTCTTACAATCCCTATAAGACCTTGATCATATTGACAAAAATTGAATCTGAATGAAGCAAAGAAGTCTCTTTTAATTCACAAGTATATGGAAGAATTTGTTCAATTCTTGAAGACTTCAGAGCTTTCACATATAGAAAATTTGGAATTGATCTCACATGGTGTCACAAATTCATGTTTCATGTATATGTTGAATGATCAAATGTCTGGGTATTTATAGGAATGTATCCTAATGGTCATCTTGATCTCCAATGGTTGGATTTTTCCTGTGTTTCTCAGAGGGACTTGGACACCTGTCACTTGAAATAGAGAACATAACATCATTTTGATTGAAATAAATTGTAATAGAAAGCAGGACATAGTTTTGATTTAAACAAGATGAAAACTATTTTCTTGTATTATGATTAAGTATACTTGATATGAGAAATGAATTAAATAGTGTTTATTTTATTATTTATGGTTATCAGTTATAATTTGTATTTTTTTCATTTTTTATATTAATAACACACATTTTTCCAGTTATGAGAATTTGTACATAATGTTTTATAATCAGTTTTCAAATGATAAAGATTATATAATTCGTATCTGATCTCTATACGATAGTTATGGACATTTTCATCACTCCAATTATGGTGTGTATGATTTTTATCATATTCATACATATTATAGTGATATAATTATAAATTCATTTTCATAATAAAAAGAGACTTAAAAAAATTGAAATTCATTTGGATATGAAAGAATTAGAGGTTAAGTATTTTGAGAATGAGTTTTTTATTTTCAAAATAAAAAGGAATAGAAAAGTCAAAAAAATATATTTGACTCGACATTAAAGTTATTTATCTTTTAAAGAAACACATTTTCCATCTAACATGAAATCCTTTGATAAAACTTTTTCTTTAATGGGGATACGATCCAAAGATATTATTCTTATTATTTATCTAAATGGTTTGGGTTTATGAAGAAAATATGTTTATAAAAACCATTTATCTTACATGGTTTATACCATGAGAAAATAATTATAAAACCCACTTCTTTTTACATGGGTTATGCTATGATGAAGTGATGAAATGATTGAAAAACTTTTCTCTTTTCCCTATGTTATGATATGATGAAATATTTATAAAACCCATTTCATTTCATGGGTTATGATAATATGAATGTTTTATGATCTTGTGGAACACATATGTTTCATTTTAATTATGTGATGGTGGTTACATTATAGTTAATTATGCTGGTTACATTATAATGAAAGATGGGTGGGACCTATATCTTCCTCCAATGCATTAGATAAAGATTTATATCTTATGAGATATATAGGACTAGACCAGGGAGTGAAACTAGTGAAGTAAGGGACTTTCTCTACAATAAGGGTCTTATAATTAAACCATGACTACTATAATGGTTTGGGGAGTGAACCCATTCCATTATGATATCCATGGCGGTGAGTCTTGACTACTATGGAAATGATTTTCTCAGCTTATGTTTATGCCACAATCCCATGTCTTATGCTAATTTTATGTTCTCTTGGCTCATGTTCTTTGATTTATTTATGATTAATGTATTATGAACTGCTAATATTTATTTCAAAACTCTATATTATGATTTTTGATGTGTAGGGTATGGTTTTAATATGTTATGATCATATTCTCATACCCATATGTTCATGTTATGCTTATGTATTTTCCTTGTTTATGCTTAATAAGCATCTGAGCTCACCCTTTATTATTTTTCCTTTCCCCAAGTTATAAAGAAAGTTTTTATGTAGGGTATGTTTGTAGAGAGTAATAAAGGATAAGATCATTATGGGATATGTTGAAGATCTTTCATAAAATTAGAAGATTGTGTATCCAGTATCTAAATACACTAAATTTTTATAATCCTCAAGCATGTGTCTATAAAGTGTATTGAATTTTCATTTAAAATGATGTAATATCCATGTTTGAAGATCTTGGGTCACTATAGTTGGTATCATAGTAGATTCTTGGTTATCCTTTGGAAACTAGGATGAGAAAAATTTAGTGATATCCATACATATATGTCTAAGGATAAGTATAATGATGTGTCAAAGTATAAGAAAATTTCCTTGAATTTTAGTAAAGGATAGAGTGAGTGGTTTCCAAGAAATTACATTCTTCTCTAAATACTATAAGTGAATGTGGCATGGAATAGAGGTACCTAGGGATAATAACTCAAAAAATGGAATATTGAGATGGACTCGATCATCACCTGGTGCATGAAAATGGGCCTTTATTCAGACCTGGTTTGAAAATCCCATGGGATATTATTTTGAAATTCACAAACTCTTTATGAACCATCATGATAGATTTAAATAGATTATAACCATGGATGACCTAGGATAACCCTTTTTTAGATTTAAAATATGGTGTCTTGATTTAGAAAACTTATAAATAATTTTTCAAACAACATGATTTTCCATTATATTTAGTGTTTCTCAAACTATGATTTTTTATTTTAGTCAATGGAAGGAACCCGAAGGAACTCTGTTAGCATTGAATGTGAATAACAATTTGTTGATGAGTATCCAAATGGGAAGATGACAAGAGTGAATGATATTTTGATTATTCCTAATCAGTTATCATGGAACATGATTAATAACATTCATCTTAACCAACTCTCGAACTCACCATAAAAGTGAAGTATAGATTTTATTGATAGTTTAGGTAGTGGATTACATAAAGAAAAGAATATTTAGTTTCTTATATATCGATAATGTGGGAAGAAGCACTCAAGGAAGTGTCTTAGAGGGACGAGAATATGTTTTGTGGGTGGAAATAATGACACAAATCAATTAACTACAATGTAAAAATTAAAATTATGGTTAACATAAGAGATTGGAATATTGGCCTCCTTAAAGTATTATCAAAAGATGAATGTTTTAAATGTGGAATGTGTGGTAATTATGAAAATTGATGACCTAGGGGGATTGATCATGAAGATAATTAGAAGTATAGTATGAGTAATGGTTATATTACTCATTAAGAAGATACTAAGAATGAAATATAAAAGGAAGGATGTATTATAGAACAAGATGATGAAGCATAGTAAATGTCTTAAGGATGAGGTAGATTAATTGAAGTGGTTATGTATTAGAATTAAAAAATTATTTTATATGACTATATATAATAATTGTTTGTAGATTTGTTTCATTAAGGATTTTAAATAATGTGTTTAATGGTACTGATGACCTAAAAAATTTATTTAATGGCGAGGTGATACTTTACGAAAACACATGATTAAAGAAAGATAACACTTAACATGTTTCGATGCTAAAAAAATGGTGTTTAGTTTGGATGAATATATGATTAATATAGATAAAGTAAATTGAATAGTACAGATTAACTTGGAACTGATTAACGATTTGTTGAAAAATTTGATTATGCTATCATTGATGGAGTTTACAAAAAATTTTGGATTTAAGGAATATATCGAATAGTCTGTGTTTTATGTAAGGAATGTGAAAGCATGTCTGTTTTTAATAAGGTTTTATAATAATTCAGGTTATTTCCACATTTCAAGAGACTAAATGATGAAGGTATTCACATATTTAGTATGTGACATCCAAGAGAAACATTATGATATATGGGGGATTAATGTTAAGTTGATTTTGAGAAATTTAGTTACCATATTTATAAAATTTAAATTTTGAAAGGGTTATAAGGTTAAATCTATATGGAATAGTTTATGTTAAATTTTTATGAGGTTTTATAGATTAACATATTACTTCAACATATGAATATTTATCAATATTGTATAACCAGTGATAACTTTTTTTTAAATAGAAATAGAAGGAATGACTTTTCATTTTTTATGGATCTTATTTAGTGCCTCAGACATGAAACATTAATCTCCTAAAGTAAGAGATGAAGTGTAAATTAACCAAGTCACATCCAAAGGATGAAAATTTTCCTATGAAATATAAATATTCCAAGTATGTACATTTTAATATTTTCTCGATTTGGATGGAAAAGGAATTTCTCAATATTAGGACAACGATCTTGAAATAAAATATTGTCCTATTATCATAATTTTTTATGATATCAATGAATTTTTTCACACCAGTTTGTTTTATTCATTTTTGTTCATTAACTTTCTCATTACCATGTTCTATATCACTCTAAATCAAAATTTAGGTGTTATTTTTCTCTTGTATGTTCATGTTTTCACTTCATACATATATTCTCGTATGTGGAAACCTGGTTATGAGTTACTTTAGGTAATCTTTATGGTTTTAAATTTACATTTTTAAGGGAAGTTTTATTATTCATTTGTATGATGTGGGTTTCTATAAAGAAATATTCAGATGTTAAAAATTTTATGATCAAGATAAATTTTTGGGGTGAAATTCAATTTAAGGGGGTATAATGTAACAACCTGATATTTTGTGAAATATTTTATTTCAAATAAATTCTATCTTTTAGATATTTTATGTCACACATAACACTGATCTTATATTAATTTACATAAAACACTATTACTAGAATGTGTTACACACAACACTGATTTTATCTTGCATTACATGCAACATCATTTGTAACTTGTGATACATGATACACCGAGTTTAAATGAAATGTTACATACTATTAAAATATTATTATTCAATATGATAGTTATCACCTAGACATTGTAATTGAGGGTATGAGTAGAATTAACTATATTGTGAAATTATATGGTCTAAGAATGTATATAAAATGAATTCTTTGGTGAAAATTAATTAAAAATTAAAATTAAAAACTATTTTAAAATAAAGGAAATCTTTCTCTAAAAACCTATTTTTTTGAAAACATACACAGTTTACCTCACTAAATTTTTAAAAAAACTTTTGGTTAATTATTTTAATGAAATTTATATATTATATATTCAATAAACTATTTCAAATACATCTTATTTGTTTTATATATAAGATATAATAATAAATCAAATTTTATGCTTAAAAACCATGCTTTTGTAAAAAGTAGTTTTGTCACCTATTTTGGCGCTTACATTAAAAATAAGTTTTGAAATTTTTTTAAAGTTTATTTGGAAGAATAAAATTAATTTTTGAAATCATAATGTAAAAATTATCTTAGGGTGTATTTTTTATATTTTTTTGAAAAGATTAATTTTTTGATGAATTGTGAAAATTCTAATTTTTTATTGAAAACTGCATTTTAATTTAAATTATTTATAAATTTAAATTATTTTTTAAAATTGGTTTAAATTAAAATTATTTCAATTATATACCTATTAATCAAATTTAGGTCATTGGAATCATTTTCATTTTGAAATTTGGTGTAAAAACCCTGTAAACGTTTGAAAAGTTTCTCTTTGAAAACTGATTGTCTCATCATGTCTGCAGGAATAATTTTAAATTTAAATTTTCTAATTATGTGAATGTAATTTGTACAAAATGTTTTGAAATTTTTTGAATAATAATAATTTATATTATATAATAAGCTAAAATTAATTTTCACCATAATGAACTGTAAAAATAGTAAATATTATTTACCATGGTTAAGGTAAAAATGGCTTTACTACGGGGTTAAACTAAATAGATAAGGGTTAAAATGACATAAAAACTATTCTAAAATCAATATTTTGAATATATTTAGACCTTATAATGTACAATTTTCTATAATAAAACATTTTTTACCCTCATTTTAGGTGTAAAATGTGGGTACACCCTTTACCTTTAAACAAATACAGGTGTACCACTCACCTTGCTTATAGAAGGCCACATACTCTCCTATCCTCTTCGTGACTTCAAACCCTTTTTTTTAAAAATATTTACCACAATAACTTCTTAAATACCCTAATATCATCCCATAATCATTATGGTTGGCATAAAGTCAACCTATTAAGGCTTTTGGTGCAAACCTAAAGAGGTTACCAAAAGAAGAGGTATCATTCTTCAATGAGCATTTTTATCTTATTTCTTCCTCCACCTACTTAATTTATTATTAAACCCTGATGATATAATAACCAATATTTATTACATAAATTAATGTTTTATTATTTTATGTTCATGACCAAAAACCATCCATTCTTTCATCAAACGGGTTATGAAATCCTCATTAGTGTGTGTGCGGACTACCGTCTAGCGAACTGATGTCATACTTTTTTACATTACCACCTCTCACAGTTAGGTATGATGATAGATATTAATTATATATATGATATTTATAATATAATTTTACCTATGGAGTTATTATATCTTATATAAATTTTTTATCTTACCATTTTTTTGGAGATACGATAACATCACTCATGTGTTCGGCGGACTACCACCTCATTAAGCGATGTGATTTGTTTTTTACTAAAGCATTACATAGAAGGTAATAAGGATAATGTTAATGAATATATGTGATATAAATAAAGTAATTATGATATTAATTGCTTATTTATCATCATTAAAACATAATATATCATTTTATTTCATACATTTTCCCTCTCGGGAAGATGATAGCGTCGTTCGGGTACATGTGGACTGCTGCCTTCATGAAGCAATGAGACTCTCTCTTTTCATCACCACACCACATGGATGATATTTATAAGTATATTTAAAGAAAAAATATGTTATTTATTATATTATTATCAATATTTAAATATAAAATATTACTTACCTCCTTTCCATAGTGATCTTTGAAAAATGAAAATGTTCCTCATGCATACGTACAACATACGGTCTCGATGATCGTAGTGTAATTCATTTCTAAAAGAACTTATATGATTGGTATTAAAGGTATAATTGATGTATAAATATGATAATTTTTTAAATATTATTATTCTAGATATTATGGAACCCGAATCAATGTAATAGGACCAAAAATAACAAATAAAAAAATATATAAAAAACAAAGTGGATATTACCTAAAACATGATTTTAATTAGGAATTGTTAAAAAATGTGTCATAAATTATCATCTGTAAATCATATATGATATGATATATATAATTATTGTTTTATAATAGATTTATAATAAAATCATATTTATTATATAGGTTATTATAATGTGTATGAAGGAATTCTACACTTAAGTTTGGTGATTTCTATTCTCTCTTTTATTTATGGGAGGCATAAGAAAATTCCCCACTCGTTTCTTTTTTTGTGGTGTGTATATTTACCATTTGACATGTTATATAATAAATATAATTCATTTAATTATATTTAAAGTTTAATTTGATGTTATTTTATATTGGGGCTTATAATTAAAAATATAAATTATGTTGTAAGGGATTTTTATCCCATTTTTTACTTCTATGAGACACATGCCATATTCCTCAGCTATTGATTTTATGTGGTGTATATACTAAATATTAACGTATTTTATCATTAATCTCCTTAAAATTAGTGGGATTTACATATCCCTTTTGGGAACTCTTTTTCATGGGGATAATGATTCAATGTTACCAAAGTGGTAAGGATTTTACGATACAACCACATCATCTATCAAGGTTATTTATGATTATGTTTCAGATGATCAAATCTTATGATCCTTATCTTAATAAAATCATGAATTTTATTCTCCTAAGGTTATGTAATGAGAATACATGTTTTCTATTTATTTTAATCTCTTTATGTACTCAAGAGTTTAAAATAACATTTTTAGGGAAAATCATCTTAATTTCTCTCTTCAATCAATAAACCTTTTTTCTTAAAAAACAATGTTTTATAAAAATGTTTTCAAATATTTGTTTATCATTATTCAAATTATTTATTAAATACATTTTTACTCATGTTGGATTTTAAAAAAATCTTCTGTAAGACACACTCATGTTGTTTCCCAAATAACGCCTCTTTGGATTTTACAGAAAATGTGAAAGGAATATTTGTTTTAACATATATGTCATGAAGGGAATATCCCACCATCATGACCATTATGTTATTTGAAGATTCCTTTATATGTTTCCAAGATTATTTTCAAGGATAAGTATTTTAAAAATGTTTTAAAAAGTGTTTTAAAAACTAAAAGGATATTTTCCTCAAGAAATGTTTTAAACAATTTTTAAATCATACATTATATGTATTCAAGGTTATTTTCAGAGGAAAGGATTTTAAAAATATTTTATGGTATAATTTTTTTTTTCAAATCTGAAATGATATTTTTCTCAAGAAATGTTCCAAGTGATTTATCTTTCATAAATTAATTTCCCATATAAGATGAAATAATTTTATGTAACTTTTTCTTTACTATGGATATGATCCAAGGATACCATTTTTATTCTTTTCTTGAAAGGTTTATATTTTTGATGAAAATATGTTTATGAAAAATGTTTCTTTAACATGGGTTATACAAGGATAAAAATCCTATTAACATGCCTCTTTTTCCATGGGTTATACTATGATGAAATGATGAAATGATTATGAAGAATTTCTCTTTTCCACAGGTTATTATATGATGAAATGTTTATAAAACCCATTTCATTTATGGGATTATAATATGATGAATGTTTTATGATCTTAGGGAGCATAAATATATTATTTTTATTATGTGATAGTGGTTACATTAAAACCAAGGATGGTGGTTAATCTATAACTAAAGATGTTTGGAACCCATATCTCCCTCTACTTCATTAGGAAAAGATTTATATCTCATGATATAGATAGGAATAGAACAGGGAGTGAACATAGTTAAGTATGGGACTTTTCCCACTGTGATGGTCTTAGGAGTGAACCTTGAATACAATGATTATTTTGGTAGTGAAAATATTTCAATATGATATTTATGAACCCGTGTTTTTAGAACGGGTTAAATTTATGACACTATTTGAATTTTCTGCTTTTCTGCCTATTTTTGAGTTGTCTTAGGGAAAGCTGGAAAATCTGGGCAAGTTTTGGAAATTTCCATACTAGACGCTGTGTACTCCCAAGTACACGCTGTGTATGGGTTAGGCATGTGACTTCCTGTGTGAGACCAAGTACATGTTGTGCGGTGACCTTGTAGAATTTTCTACTACACGGTATGTGTTGTTCCTTGACACGCCATGTATCTTCCTTTCCACGTACCAGCTGAGTCAAGCTATGTGCTGACCCGTGTACCATGTCCAAGACATGTGCTGGACTCCTCTTAAGTCAGAGTATGGACAAAGCCTCTACACGATGTGTAGTACTAAAGACACCTTGTGTACTTTTGTTTTTATTTGGGGATACGAGACACCTCCCCATCTTATTTGGGAAAACACATTCTTCTTGTCCATTTTAAGAACGGAGTCTCAAAATCCCTAAGAAATCTTTCCCTACTAGAATTGTCATATGATATCCGTTCTCCAATCTGTCAGTGGCTGCAGGATCGTATCAGAAAGGATAACCCCGCGCATCCTCTTCTGTTTGGGATTCTTCCTCTATTTCACTACAGATTCCATCCGAGCGGAATTTCCAAAATTTGACAGAAATGAAGATCTACAGAGATCGGCTTCGAATTGGAACTCGATATCAGAAGTTCTTACGTCTATAAGTCTTATTTAGGTAGTGCATACCTTATTTCATGTTTTCATAGACTTTTGGGGGTTGAAGCCTCCAGGTGCGGCATTAGGTATTGAGCGAGACCCATATTTTATTATATTGAATTGATTATATACATTGTTGGATACATTTGGGTATTCCCGGACCTTGTTATGCGTGAGAACGGCCGGGTTAGAGGCCATTGATTTTTTGGAGCATTTCGGCCGTGGGTTTCGAAATGTGCATGAATTTAATAGCTTTGAATTAAACTACCGAGTTTACATTGTTTAAGCATGATTAAATTGCTAGAGGCTTTTAAGACCTCAGGTGCTGGTATGGGACAACAAGTGTTTAGTGTAATTAAACTGTTTAATTGATTTCCTGTTTAAAGTGATGCTTTCGAGTATATATATGTGATGTTTGATATTTCGTTCTGGAACCTTCGGGTTTTGTTGGGTGTGGCCTGGATATATTGTTGAGTGATGATGATCATAGGTTGGGGATTTACCCAGATTTACGTGGGGGGGTTTTGACCATGGGATTGGGCATCATGGATGCTTGCTTAAGGCAGTGTGACTATCAGGTTGGGCATGACCCAGGTTACATGGATGGCAAGGCCATCAGATTTGAGAGACAGGTTCTCATGGGAATGAGGTGTGAGAGCTGTTGTGGCTTGGGAACTTAATTGAGGTGATTACCGCTCACCGGGTACTTTTGAGTAGTTTGCACACAGATAGACTCTAGGATGAGGTGGTACGACCACTCCCTGGGTAGAGGCCCTCGATATATGTGGTTAGGTACTATTTATTTGGGGGTGCTTGTCATAGGAAACCACATGGGAGGTGAGGAACCTCCAGGAGATAGCATTAAGGCTGTGAGGTTGGGGGAAGAGGCTCACCGTGATTTGAGGGAAGATATCACTATGCCTCCGGTTACTTTATTTGAGGACAGACATCGATGCACCTCCAGTTCTGATTTGAGGGAAGACATCACTGTTTCTCTGAGTATTTATTGAGGGTATATATCACTGTCCCTTTGGTTTCTGATTTGAGGACAGGTTTCGCTATTCCTCTGGATATTGTGCTATGGGCAGGTGTGAGATTTCGAGCTGGGCTATGATTGATTGGGTGTGCCATCAGAATGTCGATACTTGAGACATGTGGTGTCAGGTAGCACATGGTGCCGGGTGACAGACTAGATATTCCAGCGTTGGCCAAAGCAGGTGACACTTCCTAGTGACTGTTGAGCACCAGTGAAGTTTGTGTTTACTTATAGGAATTGTACTATTTACTACCTTCCTTATATAATCATGACTTTCTAAACACTTATATTAGGTACGCACCATTGGGTGGTATCCTACTGAGATTCATCTCACACCCTACACAGGCCCTTCAGGATGCGTGTAGACTTTATGAAATTTTGTGTAGGTAGAAGGTCATCCTCAGAAGATGGACCTTAGTGCTATTGGCATGGAGACTGGTATGGATCTTGAGGTCATACCTTGTATGAGGTTACTTTGTTTCTTCAGTTGTCTGTATCAGCATACTTATTTATGTAGAAACCGTTGGTTAGAAATTGGTGCCCTATTTATATATTGACATATATTACCTGATATGGATGCATACCATGATTGTTTAGTAGTTGTTTCAAGTGATTTATGGAATTATATTCTGTTTACTTTCTGCTGCTATTGTTTTCTATATTGATTTTGCTAGTTTATTGTTATTGAATATGCTTCCGCTATGTGGGTCTGGATCAAGTCTGTTGAGTCTTTCTTTTCCGATGCATATTTTATTATTATACTCGAACCAGTAGTATTTTATTCCTCTGAGAGTGTATAGCCTCCCCACTATACCTATTCAGACCCTCGCTGCTAGTCGGCAGCCTTTGGCATTCAGGGGAGGTGCGCCTAAGGTAGTGACACCCGACCCGTTAGGCACTGTTCGGGTGGCTAGCCAGGTCTGGGTCGTTAATAAGTGGTATGAGAGGAGTTTTATTATTGATATGGATTTAATAGTAGTTCTTGATACTGGCTACTAATGAGGTCAATATGCTCTTCTTTTTATTTTTGATGGTCGTACAATTTGGGTTGTGTTAGACTGGATATAGGTTGTTGTTGGAGCTGGATTTTGAACTTGTGCTTGGGTGCCTGCAGCCCCATGTACGAGGGACAAATTGAGTTGTTGTAGGTAGGAATTATTGTTTTATTTTTCTCTAAGATTACAGTTTATATGGTTTCCACCTTGGTGGATCACTTGATTTCTGATGTTATTGATTGTGATATGAGACCCTTGACCCCGGTGAGGGAAGGGAAGAGATAGACCTTGGCCCGGTATGGCAAGGCATGTTTTCTTGGCTTGTGGTAGATACATTTTTTTGGGTATTTCAATTTTATATCTGCAAGTATGCTTTTTGAAGTTATAATACCATGTGAATAAAAATCATTTTCCATGCTTTGTGTGCTTTTGAAATGTGAATAGGTGAAAAACCTAATAGAATTTCTTATTTATGCAATATGATATGACATTCTCTATATTTTGTAGAATTGCATGTGGAAGGATATTTGGTCCTGGCTCTTATACGAGCAGGAATGTACTGTGACTGAGGTGATTTTGATCACCAGGATTGGCCGTCTTGGACATCGGTATGAGGCAATGTAACTGTCAGGATTGGGTAACTCGGACGTCGGTTTGAGACAACGTTGGTTGTCAGGATGAACATGGCCCGAGGTACTTTTGATACATGGATCTGTTGAGGGTAGGTAAGGAGGTCGTGAGGTCAGGATTCTGTGGGAATGTATCAGGTTTTGAACCCTAAGGGACATGTAGAGCATGAGCCACAGGTACAAGCTCAGGGACAAGATCTGGTTCAGGATCCAGTGTAGACAGGGCAACAACCGGGTTTGGCAACATTCAGACCGTGGCTCGACGAGAAAGACATGTATTGTGTGATCCATACGGTGACTTTAGGTGATGGTTCTGATAGAAGGAAACGAGTACATGATGAGTTCTAGTTGGGCGGGCAGGCCAAGGACTCAGCTAGACCACCTCGTGGTGGTTCAGTAGTGGTTTTATTTCAGTGTGGGAAGCCATAACATGTCAAGACTTAGTGAAATATGACTCCAAATGAGTGCCAAGCATGTGGACATGTTGGTCATATTGAGAGGTTCTGCAGGAAGCCTTCTCAGATAGCCAGTAGGTAGGGACCAGGACAGACTCTAGAATCTGGGTTGGTTCAGGTTCGGTACCAGGTGAGGGTAGCCGAGGTTCAGATGCACATGGAGAATGTGACAAGGATAGTGGGAACCTGCTGAGAGGATAGTGGCCAGTGAATGGAGTAGCACCACAGGGAGGACAAGCTTCAGGAAACTGTGTGTCAGGTTAGGTGCATGTTGTGGAGCTTCCAGGGACTGAGCAAGCTGGTGAACCGACAATGGTTGAAGGTACACCGCGGGTGTGGCTGTGATTTTTTTTATTTCTTTTGGCATGGCCTATTGAGGTGTGCCTGTTTGAGTGCACGAGGTGAATAGGATACTTGAGGACTGACCATATGCTGGTCAGTGGGATTGACATCATATTAGATGTGTTATATATATATATATATGTTTGTGTGTGTGTGTATGTGTTAGATGCGTAGCATCGGGAGCATTGAGGATGCAGGTTACTTGAGGTGTCGTGGGAATCAGACCATTGAGGATATGGGTTACTTGAGGTGCATGGAACCAGGTTTTTTTTGAGCATCTATGTGATGCAGGACCTCTTGGTGGCAGAAATCGACGCAGTGAGGGATACGTTTGGGTGTTAGGAGATACATGAGAGCACCTATGAGGTGTATGGGTGACGATGCGTCATGGGAGGACCATGGGTCCGGGAAATAGGTCATTGGGACTTTTTTTTACTTGTTTGATTTGAGATCCTTTGGTTTAGACCGAGTTTGGAAATTCTTAAGGCGGGGAGCCCCTTGAAGAATTTATCTAGAACCTTAAGACCGTGGTAGTACAGGTTGTTTAACCAAGATGGGTACATTCACTTCCATCTCCAAGTTTTGTTTGATAGCTCGGGGATGAGATATGTTATGGTGGAGAGTTTGTAAGAACCCGGGGTTTTAGAACAGGTTAAATTTCTGACCCTATTTGAATTTTTTGCTTTTTTACCTATGTTTTAGCTATTTTGGGGAAAGATGGAAAATATGGGCATGTTCTGGAAATTTTCAGACTACACACCGTGTACTCCCAAGTACACACAGTGTATGGGTTAGGCATGTGACTTCCTGTGTGAGACCAAGTACATGCCATGTGGTGACCGTGTAGCGTTTTCTACTACACGGCGTGTATTGTTCCTTAACACGCCATGTATCATCCTTTCCACATACTGGCTGATTCAAGTCGTGTGTTGACCCATTTATGGCATTCAATCCATGTGTTGGACTCCTCTTAAGTCGGAGTACGGACAAAGCCTCTACATGACGTGTAATCCTAAAGACATGCCATGTACTTTTATTTTTATTTGGGGATACGAGATGCTGTCGTGTCTTATTTCAGAAAACACGTTCTTCTTCCCTGTTTGAAGAACAGAGTCTCTCTGAATCCCTAAGAACTCTTTCACTCCTAGAATTTTCATTCGATATCCATTCTCCAATCTGTCAGTGGCTGCACGATTGTATCATAAAGGCTAACCCCACACATCCTCTTCCGTTTGGGATTCCTCCTTTATTTCACTGCAGATTCCATCCGAGTGGAAATGCCAAAATTTGATGGAAATGCAGATCTATGGAGATTGGATTCGAATTGGAACTCGATATCAGACGTGCCTATGTACAATTCTGAGGTAGGTGGTTCATACCTTATTTCGTGTTTTCATAGAAATTTGGGGGTTGCGGCCTCTGGGAGAGATGTTGGGTATTAAGCGAGACCTATATTTTATTATATTGAATTGATTATATGCATTGTGGGATAACATTGGGTATTCCATGACCTTGTTGTGCTGGAGAAAGGCTGGGTTAGAGGCCATTTATTTTTTGGGGAATTTTGGACGGGGGTGCCAAAATGGGTATAAATTGAATTTCTTTGAATTAAACTGTTGAGTTTAAATTGTTTAATCATGATTAAATTTCTAGAGGTTTTCAAGACCTCAGGTGATGGTATGGGACAAAACATGTTTAGTGTAATTCAACAGTTTAATTGATTGCCTGTTTAATGTGATGCTTTAGAGTATATATAAGAGATGTTTGATATTGCGTGATGGAACCTTCAGGTTTTGTTGGGCATGAACCAGATATATTGATGAGTGATTCTGATCACAGGTTGGGGCTTTGCCCAGATTTACTTGGGTGGTTTTGACCATGGGATTGGGCATCATGGACGTCGGTTTGAGGCAGTGTGACTATCAGGTTGGGCATGGACCGAGTTACTTGGATGGTAAGGCCATTGGATTTGAGCGACAGGTTCACATGGGGAATGAGGTGTCAGAGGTGTTGTGGCTTGGGAACTTATTGAGGTGATTACCACTCACCGGGTACTTTTGAGTAGTGTGCACACAGATAGACTCCATAATGAGGTGGTACAACCACTCGCTGGGTAGAGGCCCCTGATAGATGGAGTTAGGTACTATTGGTTTGGGGTTGCTTTCCATAGGAATCCATGTGGGAGGTGAGGATCCTTTAGGAGATAGCATTGAGGCTGTGAGGTTGGGGGCAGAGGCTCGCCATGATTTGTGGGTAGATATCACTATACCTCTGATCACTTGATTTGAGGATAGACATCATTGTGACTCCGGTTCTGATTTGAGGGCAGACATCACTGTTTTTCTGGGTATTTATTGAGGGAAGATATCTCTATCCCTCCAGTTTATGATTTGAGGATAGGTATCACTATTCCTCTGGATATTGTGCCATGGGTAGGTGTGAGCTTTCAAACTGGGCTAAGATTATTTGGGCGTGCCTTCGGAACATCGGTACTTGAGATACGCAGTGTCAGGTAGCACATGGTTCTGGGTAACAGACCGGATATTCTGGCGTTGGCCGAAGCAGGTGACACTTCCCGATGGCTGCTGAGCACCAGTGAAGTTTGTGTTTACTTTTGGGAATTGCACTATTTACTGCTTTCCTTATATAAGCATGTCTACCTAAACAATTATATTAGGTATGCACCATTGGGTGGTATCCTACTGAGATTTGTCTCACACCCTACATGGGCCCTTCGGGACGTGTGTACACTTTATGAAATTGCATGTAGGTAGAAGGTCAGCCTCTGGAGCTGGACCTTAGTGCTGTTGACATGGAGACTATTATGGACCTTGAGATCGTGCCTTGTTGGAGGTTAATTTCTTTAGTCAGTTTTCTGTATCAACTTTCTTACTTATTTATGTACCAACTGTTGGTTATCCATTGACGCCCCATTTATATATTGATATGTATGACCTGATATGGATGCATACCATGATTGTTTAGTAGTTATTTCAAGTGATTGCTATCCTATTGTTCTGTCTACTTTCTGCTTCTGTTGTTTTCTATATTGGTTCCACTGGTTTATTGTTATTGGATATGCTTCTGCTATGCGGGTCAGGTTCAAGTCTGCTGATTCTTTCATTTCTGCTGCATATTTTATTATTATACTCAGTCTAGTAGTATTTTATTCCTCTGAGAGGGTATATCCTCCCCACTATACCTATTCAGACCCTCGATGCTAGTTGACATCCTTTGGTGTTCAGGGGAGGTGCACCTATGGTAGTGACACCCAACCCGTTTGGCACTATTCGGGTGGCTGGCCGGGCCTGGGTCGTCACATGATATCCCTGGAAGTGATCCTTGACTACTATGTAAATGATTTTATATGCTTCTTTGTATTCCACAATTCCATGTATTATGCCAATGTTATGATCTCTTGGATAATTTTCCTTGATTTTCTTATGAATCATGTCTTATGAACTGCCAATATTTATTTCATGACTCCATATTATGATTTTCTATATGCAAGGTATGGTTTTCATTTTTTATGCTCATGTTATCATATTTTTTTGTTCATGTTATGATTATGTATCACCCTTGTTTACCCTTACTGAGAATCAGATATCACTGTTTCTTGTATTTCATTTCCCAATGTTATAAATAATGGTTTTTAGAAGGGTATGTTTTTGAAAAGTACTAAATAAGAATATCTTTATGAGATATATTGAATATCTTTCATCAAATTAGAATATTGTGTACTGTCTCCAAGGAAACTAAACTATTACAATCCTTAGGCATGTGTTTATGTAATATATTGAATAATAATCTAAAATTATGTACCATCCATATTAAAAAAGTCCAGGTCACTCTACTATCAAAAAAAGTTTTGTATTTTTTAATATTTTGGTGTTACGTGTATTGATAAAAATGTTTTATTTGATAATTTATGACTTGGAAATCATTATATGGAAAATATTAGGATTCCCAATAGGGGTCGAAACTTATGAAAAAGTTTTCACCAACTTTACTGATTTATCTATATTACATATAAGTGTATAATAGGTTAAAATATCTAAGGGGTATAAGGTTTCAAATAATATTGGGTATTTCATAAAAAATAACCACACCTGATTCACCCACATCTTAGTTGTGTCGGCGCCATGCTCGAAGCACCAAAAAATAGCATTAGAGTAAAGGTTCCCTCTAATTGGGTCTACTATTTTAAAAAATTGAAATATGAGCATAATTATTATCACTAGTTTATTATAAAATTATTTTCCCATTGTGTTTTTACTTTACATACATGTTGTTCATATTTCAAAAGCTTTTAAAAGTGACATAGATGGAAGGCACGGTTTTTATCCCTATAAAAATAGATTTGGAGGACTCATCTAAGGCCTTAAAAAATAGTAAGATAATAGAGTAGTTTAAGTAGAGAAAAATTTCAATGAAGAAAAAGGAAACACCATTATCTGATGGTAATTATAATGATGATGTTTTTTAAGTTAACTATATTAAAGATTGTTCCAACATTGAATCTAGAATAAACTATGATGAAGTTGATTTTAATGAGTCACATAGGGATATTTATTCTAAAATAAAAAACTAATTTAATAAAGTATCCAATGGGGAAGTAACATATATATTTTCTTATATTAAGGGACTATTGGATGAAGAACATAGAAATAGTTAGAGGCTATTTCAATGGAAGATGTATTAGAAAAGAAGGTGAGTTTCTACCAGACTCTCACAAATCTAGTTAATGTTAAAGAATAATTTGTCTTACTATATAAATAAATAATTTAATTGGTTGATAAATATTTTCAATGAGATTTTTATGAGCAATATGTAATTGAAATATTTTTCAAGGATCTTCTCCATGAATTGTAGAAATTTCACAGAGTCTCTATGGATGTTGAGACTTCCCAAATAGTAGCTAAGAAAAATGGGTAAAAGAGCTTGATAGTTCTTTATTGGAATTATATAAAATATATGAGGTTAAATTTCATAATCTAATGAAAGACATGGAAGATAGGTTGAGATTCATTAAGGATGAAAATAATGCTCTAAATTTGAAGTGCCATGAACTTGAATTGAAGTTGAAAAATCTATAATCCACACAACTTAGAATTTACCAACAAGTTGAGATGAGAAGTTTTACCACACATACATTTGAATGAATTCTCACATAATTGAAGTCTCAAAGTGGTGGAAATATGGGATAGAGATCATCTGAAGAAGCATCCACCTTAAACTCATTGAAAAGGATATACCATTATTTAATTAAATATGATTTCAAGGAATCTAATTAGGTGAAAAGTGTTAAAAAAGTTAACAAATATAAAAATGTAGAGGAATAAATATATTGATACATCTAAAAATATTTCAAATATGGATGTTAGAAACCCCAAAAAGGGAATATCCACAAATAGAGACCAAAAAGTTGGGGTTTCCACTCAAAAACAACATGCCTAAAAATCAATCCAAACTACTTCAAGAGTGAAAATATCAAGAATTATTGATAGTTTTTAGTGTTTTTGGATGTTTTTTACATAGTTTATGGGTTGATTATTTTTTATTTCAGTATTCACAAGTAGGAAAAGGCCTAGAGAAAGGGGGCTAGCTAAATCCAAAACCAAACACACTATAGATAAACAGTCTTCATAGATAAATAAAAATCCATCTCTTAAAAATGGATTTAAAAGATTGGATAATCTCTATGATTTTTCAATATTCATGTTCATTATGATAATTATTGTTCATATATATTAATCCAACACAATGTTTATAATTATTGTAAAGAAAACCACAATATAGGTGATGCAACCAAAGAAGGAAAGGAGTAAGTCTTCCTTGAGGAGAAAAAAAAAGAAGTCAGTTGGGTCTCTAAAGATGTAAATAAAATATTCTTAAATGGATGTTCAATATATAGATAAGGGATACTTAAATTTTGTAAAAATATTCCACACCATGGACCATTCAAAAATGAGTATGAACATCAAAGTGAAAGGTGAAAGTTAAAATTTGATGAAGGTGTGTGTGAATGGTGTATGATAGAATTCCATATTGTTTCCAAATTCATGACATGGTTGACACAATAAGAATATCTATTAAAAAATGGGGGGACACCTATAACGTCTCTAATCAAGAATGTTTCTTTGAAGAAGTGGTAAACACACCAAATAAAGACTGAGATTTTACATAAAGAGTAATTAAATATACTTCTATCACATTTGGAAGAGAAAAAATGGTTAAATAAAGATGAAAATAAGGAAATAGGTCTAAGTTCTAAAGTAAAGAGGGTCATTCAAGTGACGCAGAAAGATAAAAATAAAATAAAGTACAATTCATGAAAGTGACCATAACTAGAAAATTAAGAACGATACAAGCATTACCAGAAATTTTAGAGAATGAAGGAATGGAGTTTCTAGGTTAATAAATTTTTCTCATCTATTCTTCTCTAACTAAAGAGTCTATGAAGATCCTTTTTATTCCCATATCTATTTGGTTGTGCTTAAATGATGAAAATTAATATTGAAGTTTTTTGAATACCATCCCTTTAGGGGGATCTTTTAAAAGTGGGGAAGATTCCATAGGTTGTTTTTTATAATTATATAAACCCCTTCAAATGATAAAATTAAGGTGTAATTTTCACTTTCCAATCACAATTTTTATTTATGTTCAATATGTTTATCAAGGGGGTGATTATGTAACCAAATGTAGGAATAAATATCTTTCACATGAAATTTTTTATTTGCATTTTTAACTGAGCGTAGATTCATAAATCTTCTACAATTTTTTTATATATCCCATAATATTTATAATTTAGAATTAGTATCACATTGATGTTGGTTATCAGATAGATTTTTGTTTTCTCAATTAGTCACTCTAGTTTTTAAAAAAGGTTTATTGTAAATAGATGAAGAGTTTATTAATTCATAACTAATTACTAAGTGAACATGTGGTGCCACCCTATTGTAATTAAATTAATTGAGAGTCTTAATAAAGGTAGAGAATATTTATTTCTTAAATTTATAAGAGTTCATTGGATATAAGATAAAATTCCCTTACACCCATGGTATGATTAAGGGGGGTAGAAGAACCTTTACCCTGCATTTATTTTCAACTATATCGAGAAGAATTATATTGATATTTGTAGTAAGTTTGGAATTTATAGTAAATATAAAGGGGAAGATTTAAGTTCCTCATTGATTATAGTTGAAATTGTTATAAATTAGCTTTTTTTCAAAGAGTTTTTAAATGTAATTGTGAAAAGGTAAATTCATGGGTGATGGATTAAGTATACAAAAAAAGTAAGTGAAGGATCATTCCATATTTTTGAGGATTAATGATGATTTATATGATTGAATACTGGGTTGGAAAGATTCAAGTGGAAAAATATATGAGAAAATTTGAGATTTGGTCTTAATGGCTTTGACAAGTGAAATTCAATTAGAAGAATAATTTTCTACAATAATTTGAATGAAATTGAGAAGAAAATAAAGAATTTAGCTATTGAAATTATTCTATAAATCTTGTATAGTTCTTATTAACCACCTTAAAATAGGTTAAAAGCTATTGGAAGAAGCTAGCTATGTAATAGAAACCAAACCTATATAAGTGAGCTCAAAGGATATTGAAAATAGTGTTTAATATGATGACACACCTTGGAAATATTCTCGATGAGTTTTGAATTATTCTAATAATTTTTTGAATTATTTGAATCTAGTATATAATTATTTTAAAGTAATTCAGAAGGCCGAAGATCTTTTGAGATTAGCTATTGATTAATTGGAAGGTATTCATGATTTTGGAGTTTGAAGTAAAAAAATTAATTCCAGAATAATACATATGAAACATTCTGACTCTACGTATGAGTCATTTAAACTCTACATCTGAGTCATCTTAATGAAAATTAATTGGTGTAAAACTCATTCAGATCCATATACGAGTGGTTTGGAGTTTCCATATAAGGCATTCACTCCAGAAAGGATCTACATTAGAGTCATTATGAATTGTGCCTGATTCATTATACAACTATGTTTGAGTCATCCAGGCACATATATGAGGGATCAGGATCTACATATGAGTCAAACCTTAAGAAAATTTGATAATTCTATAGATTGAAAAGTGAGTTTATGTAATTTAATATTCAAAAGAGGAAATAGATTTGTGATGATACCAAATATCTTCTTCAATTCTATAAAAACTAAAAACACCTATAAGGGTTTCTGATTCAATCCATATAATTTTTAGAATATGATCTTCAATATTAGATAAAAAGATCAAATCAAGAAGAATGTTTGAGAGAATTTTGAAAATATGAAATTATGAGTTCCTAAAATATAATTATTCTGATGATAATTTATATATGAAGGAACTGAAGTTGTGTTTCATTTATAAATATCATGATTCTTGGTTATCCATGATTCTTGAATGAGTTTTCAAGAATAATATTGATTCAAATGACTTTATGATTGGGATTTCCATCAAAGGTTTAATCATTTTAATTTGAGCTATGAATGAGTTAGAAGTTGATCTTCATGACCGATTCAATGGAGATCAAAGCTATATGAGTTGTAAGGCTTGTAATTTGTCCATCCTGAAATCAATAATTTACAAAAATCAATAAATCAACAAATTAAGGAACAATTTAGTATATTAAAGTTCTGTTCATTAAGTTTTTAAACATAAAAAAGCTCATGTGATTCAATCATGTGGAAGATGAACAAGGGTTGAGACGATAGTGAGAAAGTCTATATTTAAATTAGATGTTCCTTAGAAAATGGAAGTGATTCCATGCTGAAATGATATTCTTCATTGATGATGTTGATATTCTTCATTTGGTATAACCTTATAAGAATAGTTAAAAGTGTATTTTATATTGAAGTATTCTAAGAAGAAGGAAATTGAACCTTGTGGAGTAAAATGAAAAAAATATTTTAATGAGACAAAGGTAGGAGAATAAAATAAAATATATGAAGGTAATTTTTGTAACTCGATGTAGGGAGAGACTCTACAAGAGATCTTCATGAGATCTTCATGTATAATTTTTTGGGAAAAAATGTGGTTATCTTATTATTGTGATTTATAGATGGTGGTTGTTTTTTTAACATGTCTTCAATCTAAGAAAATTGAAAATGAAAAGTTGATTTAATATAACCACCTGAGAAAAGAGAAACCCAATAAAGAGAGAAAACTGAGAAAAGTATGAGATATTGTTCCTAGTGTGATTTTCACTAAACTTTCCTTATCTATGGTTTGACCATAATTACCACAGTTCTAGTTCTAAGTAGGTTTTATAAATATTAATTTTTATATTTATCAAAGACAAACCTATCATTATTTTTGTGCAATTATTAGGGAAGTCTCTTTTTTCGAAAAAACAAATATAATAAAAACACATAATAAACATTCAATCTATTAAAAAATAAAATATGTATAATGAAAAATTCCGATTTGGAAAATTTTTTATTTTTAGTACTATATGCTTATATTGAATTTCTTATATTTTTATTCATATATGGAAATATTTTTTATCTAAATTAAATTATTTAATATCTAAAATTCAAAATCATTGTTCTACCCTTAGAAAGAAAAAGAAAACTGAAATGGAAAACCTGGAAATTCTATGAACTAAAACATAAATTAATATTAAAATTTTGTTCCACATAAACCCATAAATTAGAGTACATAGTGGACTAGACTATGGGATTTTTGACTCCATAATGTGTCAAATAACCAATCTTATATATAGTTATCCCCTATTTTTAGGAAGTATGAAATGAAATGGCCATAACTCTCTATGTTACCTTATTTTAAAGGCTTTCTCGATGAGGACTCTGTTGAGTTTATTAGAGACATTAATAGTATGACACAACATCTACCACTATAAAGGTTGAGTTAGGAGGAGATTAGGTTGAGAGTTTTTCAATTTTCCATGAAGATTAATGCTAGAAGCTTGTTCTAGTGTTTAGATTAGAAAATTATCGACACTTAGGTCCAAGTTTTCAATTCATTTTTTTAATTTTTATCCTTGGAACACCACTAATGAAGGGAGGTACAAACTCATGGTGGTTTTCTCGGATAAGGGATAACTCACTTATGAAACCTGGGATATATTGAAAGCACTATATAGGTATTTTCACAACCACAAAAAAGAACCCCACCTCTTAATGTATAAGTTTTGTAGTGGTCTCACCCCTAGTACTAACTTATAATAGATCGGTTCTATAGTTGTTATTTTATAGATTTGACAGCTGAGGAATTAAAATAAATATTTAATAAGTTAGATCAAAACCCACAAAATAAAATTTCTTATAAAAGAACTATCTATCAGTGTGATTCCCATACTCAAGCTGCCAAAATTTATTTTGGAAATTAGGATAGACCATTAAGGGAGTTACACCAACAATGTGGCATGTTTGGGAACTCTTGTACTTTAATCCTAATTTTTGATTTTCCTTCCCATACCTCTGAGTATGAGAACATTCTTAGGTATGGTCCTTTTATAAAATCTATTAGTACCCCATTTTCAAACAATGAAAATTACAATCACGTTTTTACGAACAACACTAACTTGTCCTGGAGATATAAAGGGTTATTAAGCAATCTAATAATTCCCCTGAGTACTCAATCCCACCAATAAATTTGTTTCATATCATGGTTTCACCTTATAATTCTGACACGGATTTTATACGGTTTATTTTTGAATATTATCATAAAAGTATATTCCCAATAATCTAGAATTGACAATTTGAAAACCCAAATGATCCAAGTAGTCAAGGAAATTAGTTCTTGGGATAAGGGAAAGATAACCAACACAACTAAGGTAAATCAAGAGAAAATTAAATGGTTGATACCACTAGACTAGGTCTACATACACAAGAAAATTTTAGGAAAAATCCCATGGAATATGAGATAAAAGATTTAACTATTTCTGGAGATAAAAATATACCAAAATAAATAAATAAAACTAGATAGTAAGGTAAAAATATATAAAAAATAATCAATATTCACATGAAAAAGATAAGGAGAAACTGAAAATGAAATGAGAGATAATAAAGGAAGGCAAGGAGAATGTTAGAATCAAGGGCGAGGAGAACAATATACATGTTTTGATTCATTATTCCCCTCTCATTCCCTTTCTTATAAGGGATAAAAAGAATGATGAACATGAAAAAATGAAATTAATTTAGTTGATTAAAACATTTCGCATTAACATGCAATTTTTCTAAACTTTAAACAAAATACCTTTCTATGGTATATTTCAAAAGAGGTTTTTAGCAAACAAAAGGGGGTCAGAAGAATATTACACTATAAATATAACTGAGCACTGCAGTGTTTTCCTATTAAATAAGTTGCCTCATAAATTGGAAGACCTTATAATATTTTTCATATCTTATAGAATATGAAAATTGAAGAGATAAATTGATTGTTTTACTTAGGATCTAGTATCAATATTATAATCCTATCCTTATTTAAGAATCTAGGACTCAGGGGGATTAAATCAACCTCTTTATCTATTTAGTTGTTTATTAGGTCAATTACCCACCCCTATGGAATGGTAGATGTCCTTTTAGAAAATGTATTGAATCTTACATATCCTCTATATTTTCTTGTTCTATAGATGGAGTGTGACAATATGGTACCTATTAATTTTATAATAACTCTCATATCTATAGGTGGTTATGTTATATATGTTTCAAAGAGTAAACTAACCCTAAAATATGGTGTTAATAACAAATATTTTCACATTTTTAAGGAATATACACTAGAGGTGAGATGTAAGTTGATTGATGTGCCTGAATAAGTGTTTTTGGAATAAATTAAGAAGGATTCCCATAACCCTTTTGGAGAAATAATTTAGGAATCGGTTAATGAGAAATTTAGGGATAGTTTTATTGAGTCTGAGTCTACACAAGAACATATTAGATTAGTGAAACTTTATAGAAAATTTAGGAAACTCTTTTTTAAGACCCTGAAGTTTTCTATACCAATCCAATATATTTAATTGAGATTTATTCCTAGGATATTAATCACCACTCACAATCCTCTCTTTTTTAGATAATCCACTCCCTTGTATCCTATTTGGGTTTTAACTAGTCCATCTATCTTCATGATCTTTGTGTGTCTATTTCATTAGGGATTTCAATTTAGAATGAGTGTTTTAAAGTTGACGTAATTTTTGAGATTTTACCCTTTTATAAGTTAAACATAAGTTTCCTTGAACTATTGAGAATTTTAAGGTTAAGAAACTAGAAGAATTTCCCACATTGTACTCTAGGATTATTCCTTCTAAATTCAGCTTCTTAGATAATGAATTTCTTATATATGAGTATAAGGAGGTCTTAAGAGAACTTTAGGTTGTTTTTCTTTACTTCTAATAAGAAATCACATTGTGATAGTGACTCTTTTAGTTATTATAAAAAGGATAACACATTCCATGCTTTTTCTTCTAAGTCTTTAGTGGCCTCAATTGCGTGGGTTCCATTTAAGGATCCTTCCGGCCAACTTGGTTAATTTTCTAGGCCTTTTTCAATCATTTTTAGGGTTTTTTAGTTTCATGGAATAAAAATAGATATAGATATTAACTTAAGACCAAAAAAGTTAGATGAATTGAGGAAAAAATTGATAGATTTTGGTGTTATATAAATTTTGAGAGAACATGATAAAACATCCCCACAAAATAGAAAAGTCACAATCACCAAAAAATTATACCCTCCTAATGCTCATGGATAAATATTTGGGGAAAACATTGATGGAATACTAAAAAATTATCCCTTCATATGAGTAAACCCATTTTTTTAAAAATTATTACTTATTGTTTTATTTTAAAGTAAAAATTATATCCCCATACTCTTTTGAAACCCCTTTTCTCTGCTCTAATTATTCCATCTTTGGATTGGAAACTTAATTTTCACACTCTCTCCATTTTACATGGTTTCATTTTATTTTTTTAATTTTTTTAATCTAATGTAGGATTTATGTACTTCTATAGTTTCTTTAATGGACCATCCAAGATTTTATTCATGTTTTAAAGGGGGGAAATTTTCAGCTTATGCATAAATAATAACACCACTATCCGGGGAGTTTTTTTCTTTCATTCTCCCTTAAAATTGTTTATAAAAATAAAATTTCAATCCTTCATGTTTGTGGTATATACATGAAGATTTTGTTTAAATTTTTATTAAAATATATCCATATTAAAAATTAAGTGTGTGGGGGGCAGAATATTTTGTTATAAAATTTTACTGATTTTTAGCTGAAAATAAAATTCAATTTTTTATTAATTTGTGTTTAAACTATTTGGTGTTTATCTTGCATATTCTATGTTATTAAAAATTATTTTGAAATATAATTCAAAACTTTTCTTAGCACCCTAAAAATTTATTTAGATTTCTTTGAGGATTTTTTACTTATTATTTTAAATGTTACTACTTATTGGAATCACTACGGAGCATACTATTTTTCCAAGCCTCATTGACAATATTATATTATGGAAATTTAAAAAAATAATGTACATTATTAAATAGGAATGGAAAAAAATATTTTTAAACTGTTGAAATATTCTAGTTGAGTTTTCTTGTTACTCTTAAACATGAATCTTAAACTACTCGTTGTAAACAAAAATTGTACTCAAATTTAATTAATTGTTTTTTCTACGTTAGGATTCAACATTGTGGAAAATTACGGGTTTTACTTGTGGGGGTCTTAAAATGTGTTTAACTTTTCTTCAATGTTGTACACATCAAAATTTCATAAATTATTTCAAAATTGATTGTATTCAAGATTAAATTTATTTAGTGGATTGATATTTGTTTTGAAATTTGAGGACTGGTTTTAAAATTTACTAGGGTTAATACTTTTTATTACCCTATGGTTCAATCTTATAATTTGATTTAAATTTCCCTCAAAATTATTTATTTTGGTAAAACTTTGGAATTATGATTTAAAAACTTAATTGGATTTGGAATTTTTTATTAGATTTTAAACTCATAATACTTTTATTTAAATTAAATATACAATTAACACTTAATAATTGTGAAATCGTTAACCGTTATACTAAAATTGGTGTTTGAAATAATTATTCTTCATTTTAGTTATTAAATTAACTATTCCATTAGTTGTGTTTTGTTATTTTGTTCTAATTATATGAGTCTGTTCGCATGGTAAAAAATAGAAATTTGGATGCTTAATTGAATTCAAATTAGTGTTTATTTAAAATTTTCCAAGATTTTTAATATCAATTATTTTTTGTAAAAATAAACCAATTTTTTTTCAAACACTTATTTTGAGAAGAGCAGTCATTATTTTCTATAAGAAAGAGTCCATGTGGAGAATACATTAAAAAAATCAACTCATTGATGGATCTTCAGTTTTCCATTCATGAGATATATTTCATTTCAATATATTTTTATAATTTATTACTTGTGTAAAAACTATATTTTATGTGTGGGGGAATTTGATGGGGCCTCATTTTCATACATGTTTGTCACATCCATTTGATGAATTAATCGAGTTATTAATTCTAAAATGTCCTTTAAATGGTGAATTAATAAATATAGGTCAATTTGTTGTTGAAATGATTATTATTTTAATATCATGATAAAAATGTGTGTTTTTTTGTGATTAATTGATTAATGAAGGGTGATTTCATTTCCATAAATTTTCAAACAATCAGTTTGATTTTTTTGTGGAATAATCATATAAATAAAATTCCCTAGTAGTTTTTATGTTTTGAAATTTATGGATTTAATAATCTCAATTTCCTTATTATATTTTTAAATATCATTTATGGAAACAATTCTATTTTAATTCAACAATGGTTGTAATTGTTTTTGAGAATTTATTTAAAAAATTTTCAAAATCCCATCCTTTTTGTCGGTATTTTTAATTTACATAATTATTTTTATCGTAAGCCTTTTAATTTTTTTATAATACTTTTTCTGTTTTTTTTACTCACATAATTTCTAAAATAATTTTCTAGGAAAATTTTTAATACTTTCTTGGTCTCCCTCATAAGACTTTAGGTAGCGATACATATATCTTGGCTCTACTATAAAACTCCAAAAACCCATCCTAAGTATTTAGGATGTAGTGTTGTATGAATTTCCCAATACCCTTAAGACTTCCCCCTGGCACTTTGAAATCACAATGAACTCATCAAGGATAGTTGAGATTGAATGACCTATTATTTTCTTCTTTTTAATAAAAGAGAACCAATTGAGACCCGAAAACTCAAATATGAGCTTGAAGAAGAATGAATATAATTTGAGACCAAATAAAGACCATTATTTCACTTCATGATGGATTAACTGCCTCATACAAACTTGTATAGTTGGTTAAATAATAAACTAAAAGCTAACCAAGGCCAAAGTGACTTTAAATTCACTCGTGAAAGTTTTTCTAAAATTAAATCTATAAAAACCACTATAAAAAATCAGTGCTCAATGATCTATAGAGTGATTTTATTGAGTACTACCGATAAATGATGAAGAGTATTCAATAATGGATGAGTAATTAAACATGTATAATAAGGTATTTGAGCTTGGTCAGTGAATAAGATATTGTCAATAACTTCTACCCTGGGATCAGTCAATGAATGTTATTGTGTTATGATGAGGTTTGAACTTACCTGTGAATGCTCATTTAATGTTTAAGATTGAGTGTCAAGATGTTGATGGCCTACCTGAAATAAAAACTAATAAGTCACATGTTATATGGTTTAGTATTTTTTACACAATCAAATTAAAGGATATAAAAGATAACTCATTTCTCTCAAGTACTATGGTTGTGCTACTAAATATGCATGCATGCCATTCATTTGATAAAAAGATTCAATGATGTTCTGATCCAAAACCAAGACATGTATTATTGAGATGAATCCATAAAAGTGAAACTCTCCCCATGTTGATTGTCTGATGTTGTTTCCTAAATATATTTTTTGAGAAAGATAACTGATTTTTATCCTTAAAAACAAACACTTGACCCAAGTCATTAATGTAGATATTTGAAACCATGATCAAGGTGGTTGATCTTGTCTTAGTTTTATGGAGAAACCACACTCACTATTGATAAAATTGGGCACAAAAACTAGTTTGATGATGGAGGAAGACCATCTAAGAATATATAGTTTTTTGACCATAATCAATTAATATGACAAGCTTAGTTTAGAGAATATATAGAAGTTGGAAGAAGACAATGGTTTACCCAAGCTTAGGTTGAGAGTACTAGTTTGTAGAATTTGAGTTTGTGAGAATTAGTGTGCTTGTTGATGATGAACTAGTTATTATTAAGGTATATTAGAAATCTAGAGAATATTATAATGCCAATACAAATTAATGAAGATGATGTCATATTGTTATTGATCCAGACTGTTATTGTAAAGTTCAGATGCAATTTTCATAAATTTTTGGGGAAGTTGTGTTATAGTTATTGGGGATATTTCTAAAGATCAATGGAGATGATGCCACCTAGATCCATCCAAAATTTAAAATATTTTTTTAGGTCTTTTAAGAAATAAGAGAATAATAAAATCTCTCTATCACATGAAAATATCTGGATATATTGATAGCTGACTTGTGAAATTAGAGAATCTAATTCGTTGATGTGGAGGAAAATAAAAAAGAAGATTATTATAAAAGAAAGAGGGTGGAAAATTCATCAATACAAAGTAGAGGAGTTGTGATAGTGATGAGATGCACAAATATCCAAACCAAACTCAATGTAGTGACTTAATGGAGTTTGAGCTAGAGGAAGGAGGTTATCTCTTCTGATAAGCTTCTTTATCATTTTCTCATTACATCCTGATTTTTCATGTCATGATATTTATATTGAATATTTTTTATTGCTACTATTTTTATCATGTGTACTTAATCATTTGTAGGGAACATGTTTAATTGAATTGAATACTTTTGTTTCTCTAATTCTGATTCACAATGGGTTTTTACCAGTGTACACATTTACTCCTCTTCATAAGAATTTATTCTACACTACGTCACAAATTAATAGGTGAAGGGTAGTGGATTATTTGACCTTCTAGTATCAACTAAAGTACATCAAAGGAAAAGGTTGAGGCTAGAAATTCTCTATGAATAATCATCAATATCTTGAGTCTTGATAAACTTATCAACCTTAGGAGAGTACACTAGGTTCAGTTTGATCATCAATGCAAATTTGGTGCTTCAATTCCCTTCTTCACATACATTCACCACTTGTAAATATTGATTCAGTATTAGGTATTTCATAATTTAGTTTAGCTAGTTTCCCTCAACTATCTCCATTAGTATTTATTTCTATCCCCTTTTTCATGCTTCATAGTTCTTACAGTTCACGTCCACTATTGCATATTACATGAACTTCTGTAGTCTTTTTTGGATTGTATTGTTTTGTTTTACCTCAAAATTCATTCTCTATGGTTCGACCCTATTTACCACAGTACTAGTTATAATTAGGTTTTATATATAGAAAACCTACCTATAATGACCCACCTATTATAGAAACCTGCCTTTTTATTATATGAACTTTTCATTACATTAAACAGAATAGAGCATCTTTAAGGTTTAGTGGCGTGGAAACATAGAACATAAAACATGAAAAACAAAAGAGGTTCCTCTAAAACACTTGAAAGGCTTCTCCTAATGTTAATACTAAGTTAATTACTGCATCTCATAACCTGGGGACATACATCAAAGAAAAGGGTGAGCAGAAGGCCCAATAAGGGAAACATGGGAAACATTTTACATGTGAACTTGAGATACATCAATAAAGTCATAAAAAATAACTTTAAGGAATTAGAAAGAGATCATGAGGAATTTCATAAAAAAAATGAATCATAACTTGAATACGTGGCTACAAAATTTAACATAGACAATCATGAACACATCACGAAGTTCCATCCCCAAGGTGTCATTTAAAAAAATTACTGAGGTTATTCAGCAAGGTATCGTTAAAATTATCATCTCTAGAGATTAAATCTTTACCCAATGCATTAGACCGATATCAGGGTGAAGCCTTAATTTTTATTTATTATCATGTGAGCCACATAAATCATCATCAAAAATTTAATAAATAACCCATATAGGATAAAATAAATGGGTTTCATTTCCTAATCGTAACGTTTTAAAAACTACTTTAAAGACATGATCTTTATGTCACTTTAAACCCACAGAAAAGGAAAACAGGTTTCATGTATGTAAATACCAGAATTTAAAATAGAAAATTTTGATATATATGTGAATACATATATAGAATAAATAGATTTGAGTATTCACTTAACAAAATAAAAGAATTTGAGAAAAATAGAGAGACATTTTGAGACGAAAATTCTGCAGCATAACGACTAAGTTACAGGGTTTTAGAAAACATTTAAAAGAGAGGAGACATGGGTCACCCACTCATAAATAATCCATGAAACAGTAGGGGTAAATAATATAAAATATTTAAGAACATGGTAATGAAATTTGAAAGAAATACCATATGAAATGAAGAACTTGAAAGGAAGACAAAAATAAGATTTCTCTTATGAAAATTTGGCAGCCTAACGACATTACTTAAAAAAAATGAATCGATGAGATAAAATAGGTTCTCTCATCATATGAACATAAAAAGGACAGTATGATGAATGTATAAGATCATACCCAAACATAAGAAAAGGAACTTGAAAGGCATGAAAAGAAAATAGAACATGAAAATGAGAAGGGTGAAAGAATCCCTTACAAAAATTCGACAGTTTAACGGCGCCACTTAAACATTATTAAAATGAAATTATGAGAGTAAGATGAGGTCTATCATCATATGAACATGAAAAGGTAAGTAATAGGAATATAAAAGAATATCCCCCAACCTAATAACATGGAGCTTAAAATAAATGACATAAAAGAGAATACTTGAAAAGAAAGAGAGTTGTATGACCCCTTACCTTAAAATGTAACTCCTAAAACTCAAAGGTCGGGACCTTTTAGGATTGAGGGCACCTTGGGAGGACTCATTGGGTGGTAATGAGACCCGATATACATTGAGGGAGAGTTGGGAGTGAAAAATAATGAAAAAAGGGTGGGTATTTATAGGGAAAGAGAGGTGATATTTCAATAATTTCAAAGGGCACCTCACAAGTTGTTTTCACAAAACCATGGGCATGCCTATGGTATTTGGAAACATGGGACCCCTCATACAATAATTAAATCCCTTTAGTCTACCATACCTCAAAATATCTCATGAAATCCTCATGATGCAGTCATGATGTCATTAAACATACCAAAACCCTAAAACCGTATTTTTATTATTCACTAAAAATTCAACTGTTTCAGAAAAATCCCAAAAAATTCACCCTAACCCTTTTTAGACGTGTAGCATCCAAAAATGAACTCCATTTTTTGAAAACAATTTTCTAGATATTTTCAGTTTAATTATTAATTAAAATCATAATTTATTCAGAATTTATAATTTAAAATCTATAACTCATTTTTAACACCTTGAAAATTAGTCAACATTCCATAACCTTATAAACTTATGAAAATAAAATAATAATATCCTTTACTAGTTATAATGGTCACATTAATATCCATATTACTATTTATATTACTATTCATAAGGGTAGAATTACTATTCACCAAAAAATATTTTGATCTCAATGAACCACATTTTCACCTTAATTACAACCATGTCTGTCAGATGTTTGAAAATCAATTCACAAAAATGTTATTTAATAATAAAATATATTTTTACTAATCATCATAAAGACACTATTCACCATGTACTATTCATCAAAAATTGAAACTTTTTAGAAAACTTCCAAAAATTCAGCATAGATTAATTTTGACATTTCCAATTCAAAAATGATGTTTATTTTTCCATAAAAAATATCTATGTAAGAGAAATCTTTGAAATAACATTTTAACTTCTAAAATAAATTTATCAAAATTTTCTTAATAAACTTATATTTTATTAATAAAAGATAGTTATAACACAGAAATTAAGAAACTATAATTTTATTAAAACCATGGGATTACATATTAGGGATTTGAAACATATCCCCTTAAAACACACACATACGACCTAAGGATAAGGTGTGAAATGGTTAGAGAATCTTGGGGAGTCTCAGATAACATTTCCCTAGTAGTAATCTACATTAACTTGAACTTCTCCCATAGGCGATTCTGTTCAAGATTAACACGTTGGAGTTCGGATTGGTCTTGGTCTAGAGTGAAGCCCAGTGATGCCACCTCCTTCCCAAGCTCTAATAAGTGGGATTCATATGGTTCGAGTCTATTGGATGAAGCCATCAACTCTTATTTATACATTAACTATTGAAACCACTTATTTAATAGTTCATAATAAATTAATATACTATTTAAAAAAGTTTGGGTTGTTACATTCTTCCCCACTTAAGAAATTTCATCCCCGAAATTTTAAACCAAAGGCCTAGTCGAAAAGGTGAGGGTAATTCTGCTTCATTGTTTCCTCAGGCTCCCACATCGCTTCTTCATACTTATGGTTCCTCCACAACACTTTCACAAGGTGGGTAGTCTTGTTTCGTAGAACCTTGTTTCTAGGATCTAAGATCTCCACTGGCTGCTCCTCATAAGAGAGTTCAGGTTCTAATTGTACCACCTCTGGGTTCAGTACATGCGAAGGGTCGGGTATGTACTTCCTCAAGAGAGATACATGGAAGACATAATGAGCTTGAGCTAGGTTCGGTGGAAGTTCTAGACATTAGGCCACTTCTCCTATGCGATCAAGGATTTCATAGGAGCCAATGTACCTAGGGCTGAGATTCCCTTTCTTTTCAAACCGCATGACTCTCTTCTATGGAGAAATTCGAAGGAAGACTTTATCGCCAACACCAAACTCCAAGTCCCTTCAACGGTTGTCAACATAGCTTTTCTACCGACTCTGAGTATCCTTTATGTGTTGTTGTATGGAATGAAACTTTTCTGTCATCTCTTGTACAAGATCAGGCCCAAGAAGCTTTCTCTCACCAGCTTCATCCCAACAAGTAGAAGTTCTACATCGATTTCCATATAAAGATTCATAGGGTGCCATATGAATACTCAAATGTAAGATGTTTTATATGAGAACTCAACTAATGGGAGGTGTTGATACCATCCAACTTTAAATTCCATTGAGAAAGATCTCTGCATGTCCTTGAGTGTCTGAATAGTCCTTTCAGGTTGACCATCATTTTGAGGATGATAGGCCATATTGAAATTCAATTCAGTATTCAGAGTATGTTGAAGACTTCTCTAGATTATTGATGTGAATCTTGGATCATGATCAAATACAATGGAGAGTGGTACCCCATGAATCCTTACCACTTCCTTTACGTATATCTTGGTAAGTTGTTCCAGAGAGAAATCTTCCTGAATAGAGATAAAATGGGCAGTCTTCATGAGACATTCCACTATAACCCATATCACATTGTTCCCTTTGGATGTTTTTGGGAGACCAGTGAAAAAGTACATAGGGATATTATACAACTTCCATGATGGTATGGGTAGTGGTTGTAATACCCCCTTAGGAAGTTTTCATTCTGCCTTCACTTGTTAACACACCAGGAACCTTGTAGTGTAATAAGAAATCTCCCTCTTCATGTTATCCCACAAATAATGATCACGAAGGTCTCTATACATTTTAGTACTCCCTGGATGTATAGAGAAATTAGATCTACGAGCTTCATCCATCAATTCTCTCTTTATCTCCGGAATATATGGAACACATAGTCTTGTGAGAATTTCTAGTACACCTTCTTGATCAATATTGAAATCAGGAAACTTCCCATTCTTCATAGCCTCAAACTTCTCCTGAAACAAAGGATCTTATTTTTGATCTTTATTGATCTTATATAGTAATGAAGGTTGAGAAATCATTTGGGATAGGGTTGATGATATCCCTTCCCTTAAAATTCTCATTTCCAGTTTTACTAGATCCTTAATCAAGGGATCTCCTTGAATCCTCATCGTTTCCAGAACAACAGTGTATTTCCTTATTAATGCATCCGCGACTTTGTTTTCCCTTCTAGGGTGATCATGAATTGATTAATCAAAGTCTTTAATGATCTCCAACCATATCCTTTGTCTCGTGTTCAATTAATTCTGCGTGAAAATATACTTCAAACTTTGGTGGTCTGTGTATATATCACATTTCTCCCCATAAACATAGTGCCTCCAGATCTTTACAGAAAACACAACTGCCGCCAGCTCTAGATCATGCATAGGATAATTCTTCTCATGTTGCTTCAGCTGATGAGATGCATAAGCAATTACCTTGTCATTTTTCATGAGGATGCACCCAATCCCTTTCAGAGATGCATCGCTAAAAATAACGAATCCTTCTCCAATAGAGGGTAGTGTTAACACAGGTGTAGTAACCAATCTCTTATTCAGCTCTTGGAAACATTCCTCGCATTCCTTTATCCAGATGAACTTAACCCCTTTTCGAGTCAACTTGGTTAGTGGATTATAAATCCATGAAAAGTTTTTTCACAAACCTCCTAGAATATCCTGCTAAACCAAGGAAACTACGAATCTCAGTTATTGTTGTGGGTTGAGGCCACTCCTCCACAACCATTGTCTTTGCAGGGTCATCCGAGATTCCTTCATTGGTTACGATGTGCCACAAAAAATTCACTTGTTGTAACCAAAACTCACACTTGATGAACTTTCCAAAGAGCCTCTCCTTCTGTAGAGTTTGAAAAATAACCCTTAGATGATTTTCAAACTCCTCACGACTTTTTGAATATATCAAAATATAATCAATAAAAACTACCACAAAGTTATCAACGTAGTCCTTAAAAATTCCTATTCATAAAATCCATGAAAATAGCAGGAGCATTAGTTAAGATGAAGGGCATAACAGTAAAATCATAATGCCCATATCTTGGTCGGAAGGCAGTCTTTGGAATATCATCCTTCTTCACCCTCAGTTTATGATAACCAGATCGAAGATCAATCTTGGAGAAGAATTGAGCCCCACGAAGCTGGTCAAATAGATCATCAATTCTTAGAAGAGGGTATTTGTTCTTCATTGTGATCCCGTTTAGTTCTCTATAATAAATGCATAGCCACATTGATTCATCCTTCTTGTTCACAAAGATAACTAGTGCTCCCCAAGGAGACACACTCGGTCGGATAAACCCCTTATCCAACAAGTCTTGGAGTTGTTTATTTAACTCCTCTAGCTCCACATTTTCCATTCTATACAGGGTATTTGATATCGGTTGGGATCTAGGTACGAGTTCAATGGAGAAATCCACCTCTCTTTTTTGGGGAGGTCTAGGTAACTCCTCAGGAAATACATCCATGTATTTCTGAACAATTGGAACACCTTCTATTTGTATAATCCCCTTTCCTTCTTCATCCTCACCAATTAACTTTATAAAGAAGGCTATAGGAGGTGCCTCTAGATAAAGATCAGGTCAGGATATCTCACCTCGGAAGATAATTGCAGGTCATTCATTCAAGACTACTGATATTTCCTTACTTCTGCATTTGATCTTAGCATTATACTTTGAGATCCATTCCATCCCTAGTATAAAGTTGAATTCCATCATGGGAATGAATACTAGATTTTCAATAATATTGTGCTCACTAAAGTAAACACTAGAGTATCTAAATACTGTTGATTCATGAATAATCCCACTTAGAGTCCTGACTGAAAACTCTCCCTTTAGAAGTTTGGGGATTGATTCTATATTCTTTGAAAACTTTGAGGAAATAAAGGAATGCGTAGAAACAAAATCAAACAAAGTACTTTCTAGTTTTGAGAGGACAATAAGAGTACATGCCACCACATAATTCAGAGCTCCAACTTCAGCTGTTGTGATAGAAAAAGCATGAAATTGCTCCCTTTTCCTTTGCTGAGGTTGATGGTGATTCCCCTCCACTGCCCTCAGATTTGGATATTGATTAGAAAAGTGCCCAAGCAATACACAATTGAAGCATTGGACTTCGGGTAGGGCTAGAACCATCTTTCCTTTT
This sequence comes from Viscum album, assembly GCA_963277665.1. Classification (NCBI taxonomy): domain Eukaryota; kingdom Viridiplantae; phylum Streptophyta; class Magnoliopsida; order Santalales; family Viscaceae; genus Viscum; species Viscum album. The sequence goes on from OY728158.1 coordinate 1,791,221,004, forward strand.
TCGTTAGTGTTGGGAATTTGAGGCTTCACCTCACTACGATAATTTCGAGCAATATGGCCTTCTCTTCTACACTTGTATCATTTAACACTCCCAAGAAAGCAGTTCCCTGAATGCTTCTTCCCACATTTATTGCATGTGGAAAGTTGAATTTTCTTTCCACCTCTTCCCTAATCAAAGCTTCTTCCTAGGTTTGGCTCCAGAGTTCTCTTGTTCTCATTAGATTTGTGAGACCACTGTGTCTCACCAAACTCCAGTTCAACTTTGATAGAACTTCTAACTATTTCTGCATAGCTATCATAGTCCATGTTGGCTATATTCTTCTGTAGATTATTTCGTAGTCCACCAAAGAACCTATCAAACTTCCCATTAATATCCATGACAAAGATTGAGGTATAAAAGGAGAGACTTGTGTAGTTCATCTCGTAGCTTCCAACATATTCATTCTCCTTTTTCTTCAGCTTGAGAAATTCCTTCTCCATTCTTGTTCTCATCAACCGAGGGAAATACTTATTGAATAAGATTCCCTTAAACTATTCCCACTCTAGAGCTTCAACATCTCCTCTTGGAATGGTGTTTTTAATCAGTGACCACCACTGATCAGATTATCCCTTTAATATGTATATAATAAGGGTGACTTTTTCTTGTTCCGAATAGTGAAGTACATAAAAGATCTTTTCAATGGAGCTTATCCATTATTCCGCAACCAATGGGTCAATAGATCCATTGAATGTTGGTGGTTGTTGACACATGAATGAATCAACAGAAATTTGTTCCCTTTATGGTGAATCTGCCTGCTCAGCTTGATTCAAGTTACTTCCCATAACTTGAGTCAGTTGATTCATCATTCTCATAAACTTTTCCATTCCAGCTTCCATCATAGGACTGTCAGCATAAGGTCCGTTGCGGTCACCATTCGCACAGTTCCTCCTATTTCCCTCTATTTTCTAAAAGAAGAAAACCCTAATAAGAAACATGTTCCATTTAATAATCTTATAATTCTAAAAGAATCTCATTTCTATCTTTCTTAAATATCTTATTCTTTACTTAACAATTAACTTTTCTATAAATCCTTCATAATAGTTCATAAAAATCTTGTGATTAACCAAATATATCCCCCGGGAGTGTTAAACCAGGAGTGCAGCAATGCCCATTGTTGTATACCAGGTTACCCTAAGTCAAGCCCGAAACACCTTGTCAGATTTTTTACTCCTAGGTATATCTGTGCTAGAGACACATCGACTTGTTCATATCCAGATAGAGAATTATTTGTTTGGAAACCACTTACTCAATACTTCACCAAAATACTAGGATGTTTTCCTATATTTAATCTTTTCCTTAAGGATTTTCATAAACTTTTCAAATCCTAATTTTCATAAATAACTAAACAGTGCTTTGATACCAACTATAGCAACCCACCTTTTTATTACATAAACTTTTCATTACATTAAACAAAACAGAGGATCTTTAAGGTTTAGTGTCTTGGAAACAAGGAACATAATACATGAAAAACAAAAGAGGTTCCTCTAAAACACTTGAAAGGATACTCCTTTTTTTCATCCTAAGTTCATTACTGCATCTCATAACCTGGGGACATACATCAAAGAAAAGGTTGAGCAGAAGGCCCATTAAGGGAAACAAGGGAAACATTTTACATGTGAACTTGAGATACATCAATAAAGTCATGAAAAATAAATTTAAGGCATGAGAAAGAGATCATGAGGAATTTCATAAAAAAACATGAATAATAACTTAAATATGTGTCTAAAACATTTAAATTAGACAATCATGAACATATCACCAAGGTTCATCCCCAAGGTGTCATTTAAAAAAATTACCTAGGTTATTCACCAAGGTATCGTTAAAATTGTCTTCTCTAGAGATTAAATATTTACCCAATGCATTGAAGTACTATCAGGGCACACAATTAATTTTTCTTTATTATCATGTGATCCACATACATCATCATCAAAAATTTCATAAATAACCCATATAGCATAAAAGAAATGGGTTTCATTTCACAATCATAACTTTTTAAAAACTGCTTTAACGACATGATCTTTATGTCACTTTAAACCCACAAAAAAGGAAAGCGGGTTTCATGTATGTAAATAAAAGAATTTAAAATATAAAATTTTGATATATATGTGAATACCCCTGAAGAATAAAGAGCTTTGAGTATTCACTTAATAAAATAAAAAATTTTTAGAAAAAGAGAGAAACATTTTGAGACGAAAATTCTGCAGCATAATGGCTATGTTACAGGGTTTTAGAAAACATTGAATAGAGAGGGGAAATGGGTCAACTACTCATAAATGATCCATGTAAAAGTATGGTACATAATATAAATGATTTAAGAACATGTTAATCAAATTTTAAAGACATACCATATGAAATGAAGAACTTGAAAGGAAGAAAAAAAATATTTCTATTATAAAAATTCGGCAGCCTAACAACATTATTTAAAACTTCAAAAAAAGAATTGATGAGATAAAATAGGGTCTATCATCATATGAAAATAAAAAGGATAGTATTATGAATTTATAATATTATACCCCAACATAATAAAAGGAACTTTAAAGTCATGACAATAAAATAGAACTTGAAAATGAGAAGGGTGAAAGAATCCCTTACAAAAATTTAGCAGCCTAACAACGCCACTTAAACATTCTTAAAATGAAATGATGAGAGTAAGAGGGGATATATCATCATATGAACATGAAAAGGAAAGTAATAGGAATATAAAGGAACACCCCCCAACATAAGAAAATGGATCTTAAAAGAAATAACATAAAAGAGAATACTTGAAAAGAAAGAGAGAGGTAGGATCCATTACCTTAAAATGTAACTCCTCAAACTCAAAGGTCGAGACCTTGGGGGATTGAGGGAACCTTGGGAGGATGAATTGGGAGGTAATGAGACTATAGATTCATTGAGGGAGAGTTGGGAGTAAAAACTAATGAAGTAAAGGGTGGGTATTTAAAGGGAAAGGGAGGTTATATTTCAATAATTTCAAAGGACACCTCACAAGTTGTTTTCACAAAACCATGGGCTTTCCCATGATATTTTCCCATGGTATTTAGACACATGGGACCCATAATAAAATAATTCAACCCCTTTAGTCTACCAGCCCTCAAACTATCTCATGAAATCATCATGATGCAATCATGATGTCATTAAACATACTGAAACCCTGAAACTGTATTATTACTATTCACTAAAAATTCAACTGTTTTAGAAAAATCCCAAAAATTCACCCTAACCCTTTTAGACTCGTAGAGTCCAGAAACGAAATCCATTTTTTGAAAACAATTTTCTAAATATTTTTAATTAAATTATTAATTAAAATCATAATTTATTCTAAATTTATAATTTAAAATCTATAACTCATTTTTAACACCTTGAAAATTAGTCAACATTCCATAACCTTATAACCATATGAAAATAAAATAATAATATTGTTTACTAGTTATAATGGTCACATTAATATTCATATTACTGTTCATATTACTATTCATAAGGGTAAAATTACTGTTCACAAAAAATTATTTTGATCTCAATGAACCACATTTTTCACCTTAATTACGACCATGTTTGTCAGATTTTTGAAAATAAATTCACAAAAAAGTTATTTAATAATAAAATATATTTTTACTAATCATCATAAAAACACTATTCACCAAGTACTATTCATCAAAAATGAAAATTTTTAGAAAACTTCCAAAAATTCAGCCTAGATTAATTTTTACATTTCCAATTAAAAAATGATGTTTATTTTTCTGTAAAAACTAACTATGTAAGGGAAATATTTGAAATACCATTTTAACTTCTAAAATCAATTTATCAAAATTGTCGTAATAAACTTATATTTTATTAAGAAAAGATAGTTATAACACAGAAATGAAGAACCAATAATTTTATTAAAACTATGGGATTACATATTAGGGCATTGAAACATATCCCCTTAAAACACCCGTATACGAACTAAAGATAAGGTGTACGATGGTTAGAAAATCTTGGGGAGTCTCAGATGACATTTCCCTAGTAGAAATCTCCACTAACTTGAACTTATACCGTAGGTGATTCCATTCAAGGTTAAGACGTTGGAGTTCGGCTTGGGCTTGGTCCAAAGAGAATCCCAGTGATGCCACCTCCTTCCCAAGCTCTGATAAGTGGGATTCATATAGTTTGAGTCTACTAGATGAAGCTATCAACTCTTCTTTCTACATTAACTATTAATATCTATTATTTAATCATTAATAATAAATTAATATACTATTCAAAATATTTCGGGTCATTACACCTATTCCCATTGGATTGAGAATACAAAAAGTCATTACTTGGACTTAAGCAACATCCCCAAGGTGCCAAAGGCGGTCAATAAATGCCGAAGGGTGAATAAATGCCAAAAGGTTTCAACAATATTTTCACAGCCAATAAACAATTTATTTCAATCAAGGAAGTAAATTTGAAACTAATCCTTCAAGTTCTAGGAAAGAGGAACCAAGAGTGAAGCCACCTACCTCAACAAAATAGGCGAAACCAAACCACGGACGAAGAACGCCAACAAAACCCCGGTCGAAACACCATGAAACCATCTTAGATTCCTTTTCCTATCAACAACAAGACCAAAACCCGACTTAAAAGTCATCCACTACCTTAGATCTACCCACCTCAGGTGTAGATATAAGGATCCAACAAGGGGGAAGAAGGAGATCTAAGAAAACTAATGGAAACAAGACTTACCGCAATCAACCAGCTTCTAAACGCCAATGGAAGCCCCTAGATCGCTTCCAAAACACCTGGTAAGTGTTCTCCCACCTTTACTAGAGAGAAATCCTGATTTAGGGACGTTTAAGAGAAAAAATAATCGGTTTAAGGATAAAACAAGTTAGATCCTTAAAAATAGGATCTAATTTGACCCTGCGCACGGTTAGTCCGCACGGCCAGGAAAACCGTGTGCTAACCGTGAGGTGCTCACTATAAGAAAGGGGCACCCCACATGGCCTCCTCACATGGTTAGTCAAACCATGTGGCCTCCTCTGTCCCAATGTGACCACTTATAGAATTAAGGCACATGGCTTCCGCACGGTTTAGGCAAACCTTGCGCAGCCCATGCGTCACCCTCTTTTGCCCTTTTACACTTTGAAAGTTCTCCAAAATCTCCCACCCAAAACCCATCGCTTAATATACTTAAAAATAATCAAATAAGGGATACTTACTGGAAACCGGGGGTACTACATTCTCACCAACATTTTCCTTTCCGCCCCCAAAAAGTAGAAAACCATCGCTTTCCTGAAATTGTTCTGGACACTACTCTTTCATTTATTTCTCGTGTTCCGAAGTCTCTTCTTGGATCTGACCATGTCGCCAAAAAACCCACACTAGACCAATTATTTTTCTGCACAAGAATTTATCCAGACTATCCACAATCTACACCAGGATATGTACCAATGAAGTATCCAGCTCTAGGTCAACGTGATCCCATCTGATCACATGGTCAGGATTGGGGTGATACTTTTTCAACAGAGATACATGGAACACATTATGCATCACACTGAACCATGGTGGTAATGCCAACTGATATTCCACCTCTCCAACCTATTCCAGTATCTCAAAAGGGACTATATATCGAGGAGATAATTTTCCCTTCTTAAAATGACGATGTCCAAGCCTTTGAGAGATTCTCAAGAACACATGATCACTCACCGCAAATGACAACAATCTTTAACGATGATCCACAGAAGATTTATGATGACTCTGAGTCGTATCCATCCTCTTTTTTATCAACCGAATCTTCTCCATTGTTTCTTGGACAAGGCTCGGCCCAACTATTGAAGTCTCACCTATTTCCACCCAACAAAGTGGAGAATGACAAGGATGCCCATACAATGCTTCAAACAGAGCCATGTGTATCGAGGCCTGATAACTGTTGTTATATGAGAAATCCACTAAAGGCACGTTCTCTTCTCATGAGACTCCAAAATCCATTACACAAGCCCTCAAAATGTCTTCCAATTTCTGTATAATCCTTTTGGATTTTCCATCCATCTGAGGATGATACACCGTACTCATATTCAATTGATTTCCAAGGGCCTTCTACAAGGATCGCCAGAAATGAGATGTGAACCTCAGGTCTCTATTTGACATGATCAAAACTGGTATGCCATATCTCTTTACCACTTTGTGGATATAGATTTTGGACATATCCTCCACCGTATTAGATTAATGAATAGGGATGAAATGGGCCGACTTGGTAAGTCGATCCACTATCACCCATATGACATCGTGCTTCCGAACAGTTATTGGGATACCTGTAATGAAATCCATGGCTATCTATTCCCATTTCCATACTGGAATAGGTAGAGACTGCAACATACCTTCAGGTCATTGATGCTCATCCTTAACTTGCTGACAAGTTAAGCACCGTGAAATAAAGTCCGCTACCTTTCGTTTCATACCGCTCCACCAAAACTGTGCTTTCATCAACTTATACATCTTCTGTATTCCTGGATGAACAACCCATCTGGAATAGTGATAATCATGAAAATTTTGTTTCTGAGAAACTAAGGGTACAAACATCTGATATCGAAACCAAAAAACTAAAATGCCATCCATCTTTCATCCCTCAATGGTCTCCCCATTATTGATTTTTGAACTCATGCAACACAGTCTACATCGGATGTCTGTGCCTCCTTTACCATCTCCACCAAATCAGGAACAAGCGTAACTGGAAAGAAAATCGTAATATCATCTCAGTCTTTACATTCCATATGCATGTTAGCTAGGATCGGCATCAACTTCCTCTCATCTGAAGCTTCTTTCTCCAACTGAGCATACGACTTTCTGCTTAATGCATCAGCCACAAAATTTCCCTTACCTGGTGTATACATCAATTCAAAGTTGAAAATTTGAAGATACTCCATCCATATCCTCTACCTCAGATTCAAATATCTTTGTGAGAAAATATGTTTCAAACTTTTATGGTCCGTGAACACAGTGAATTTATCACCAAAGAGATAATGATGCCAAGTCTTCAAGGCATGGACAACTACAACTAACTCCAAATTGTGTGTTGGGTAGTTCTTTTCAAGAACTCTCAACTTCCTTGAGCCATAAGAAACAACATGGTATCCTTGCATGAGAACACATCCCAAACCAGATTCTGTAGCGTCACAATACACCATGTACCCCTATCCTGATTCTGGCAAGATCAATATGGGTTCTGATGTAAGGTGTACTTTTATCTATTGAAAAGACTTCTGGCATTCCTCAGTCCATTGAAATGCACTATTCTTCTTTGTCATTGCTTTCATAAGAGAATCTAGTCATGATAATTTGTGCACAAAGCATTGGTAATAACTAGATAGACCAAGAAAACTTCATATTTCAAAGACATTATTTGTCAGTTTCCAAGAAAGAACAACTTCTATATTCTCTGGATCCACTGAAACACCTTTTTCAGAAATTACATGACCAGAAATCATACCTATTGTATCCAAAAATCACACTTTGATAATTTTTCATACAACTGATGGTCTCTCAAGATTTCCAACACTGTCTCCTTGTGTTTCTCATGCTCAGCCCTTGTCATTGAATACACTAATAATTCGTCCACAAACACCACAATGAAAGACTCCAGATATCACCGAAATATCCAATTGATCAATGCCATAAAGACTGATGGCGCATTCGTAAGACAAAAAGGAATAACTACATATTTGTAGTGGCCATATCTTCTTCTTAAGGCTATCTTCGGAATATCCTCCTTCTGAGCTCGCAACTGGTGATATCCTAACCGCAAGTCAGTCTTAGAGAACCACTGATCTCCCCTCAATTGATCAAACAAGTCATAAATGCATGAAAGTGGATATATATTCTTTATCTTAACTTGATTAAGTTTATGATAATCCATGAATAGCATTAAAGTTCCATCCGATTTCTTCACAAACAAGACCGATGCTGCCCACGAAGACACGCTTGGCTAAATGAAACCCTTGCTTTCAAGTTCTTCCAACTACATTTTTAATTTCTTTAACTCTGTTGGTGCCATCCTATAAGATGGAAGAGACATAGGGATGGTCCCCGAAAGGATATCAATCATAAACTCCACTTCTCTTATAGGTGGTAACCTTGAGAAGTTTTTAGAAAAAACATCTAGAAAGTGTTCCACCACTACTGGAAAACTACTCTATACGATATCTTCCATCGATGCCAAGTTTCATGCTGCCAATTGGTAAGATATCATTGCCACTACTGGTGCAAAAAAGCCTATTGCACCTACTTTCACCACTCTTTCTTCTCGAAAGGGATGCTCGACGCCATCCTCAATCATGAAACTGACTGTTCTACTATAACAGTTGATGTGATCCCTGAACATTGTCAACCAATCCATACCCAGGATTATATCATAGAAATCCATCTCCAGCATAGAGAAATCCCATTTTAGCTCAACTCCTTCAATAGTTATAGAACAATCTCTACACACGAAGGATATACATTCTCTTTCATCGAGGGGAGTTTGATGTTTTATCACAGAAGGCATAATCTCAAGTTTTAAGTTCATCAAATCAGCAATACAAGATGAAATAAAAGAATGTGATGCACCGGTATCAAGTAACACTTGGTTGAGGGTAGAATTCAAAAGAATCGTACCTCTCACCATAGACGATCCATACTGATCATATACCATCACCTGCTCGGCTCCAAATAAGTGTTTCGTTGCTGCACTTTTCTCCATATTGCCTTGTTGAGATTGTCCTACATGAGGAGTCATGGTATTCCTGGAATCACCATGGATAGCTTTGGTCTATTGACGAGACTGATTTTGCTGTCCTCACCCTATCGAAGCATAAGATGCTTGCGACACCTGAGAAGTGTCACAGACACCCAACCATGGAGCACTGTGAAAATATCGCTGAAGATGCCCCATATTGTTGAAATTGTGGCATGCTCTTAGTGGTGCTCTACAATCTTTTTTCATGTGATCAATTTAGCCACATATAAAACACCCATATTTCGTCATGGGTCGTGGAGGAAGATTTATTGATCTAGATGTCTGATTCTGATTCTCACTCCCACATTGGAAGTTGGTGTCCCTCTTCCGCTTCTTCCCATCATTAGAGTTCCCACCTGTTCCAGTGAGTATCATCATACTTCTTCCTTCCATAACTCCTAAGATGTCTCTTTCAGATACTATTGCTCTGTTGACCATATTTTTATAATCCGTAATACAGAGCATAGCTATATTCAAGAGAATCTCATGTCGCAGCCTGGATTCAAAGATGCATGCCTTCAGTGACCCATTAGAAGCAACTTCGGGTGAAAGGTGCACTAAATTCATGAGATTAGCCGCATACTCTGTGATAGTGAGATTCTCCTTCTTCAGGATAAAAAGTATTTCATCCTATGGATCTTGAACGTGTGAGGATAGAATTGTTTATTGATCAATTCCTCAAAATCCTCCCAACTAAGGTATTGATCTACCTTATCTTTCACCACTAGCTCCCACCACTGTCATGCAAGATCCTCCAGCATATACGTCGCCAACTTTACTTTCAGATCTGTTGGTGTGTTGATGAAATCGATGATTCAATTAATCCTACTTAGCCACACCTCCACCTTTTCTAGTTCAGATTCACCCCAGAATATGGGTGGATTCTGCTTTTGGAACTGGACAGAATGGTCCACATGCCTTGACTCATCCCTCTAATTCCCCATGTCCATAGCCTGGAATGCTTGAACTCTACTCTGGACTAGCTTCTGGTTCACCTGTGGATTAGGTTCGACCACATTCTCCGCAGCCTATTCCGTTTGGTTTCTATGACGTCTAACTGGTGCCATTTCTATACAAACAACACACACAGTTAGTCTCACTTCCTATCAACTGAAGGCTTAACATTTCAATATCTCTCACATCACTATCACAACATTGATTTCTGAAAATCTAGATTTTCCCTTTTTACCCATTTATTAAAAATCTTTTCTTTCTTTTGAAAATCAATATATTTTCAAAATACATCAATCATTATCTTTTTAAAGTCTTTCATTTGAAAACAAGTTCAAAATTTTTTAGAAATCACACTTTTGCATCAAATCATAATCCATTTCTCAAAATGATGTATGCACTTTTAGTGGGAAGTAATTCCTCTAATGCATGTCATTCTCATCTCATTGGATAAACCCATGACAATGAGATTTTTCATTCTATAAGTTTCTCCAAAACACTTATATACCCAACTCTCTGGTAACTTCAATTTCAACATTAAATGTTTAGCTACATCTTTTTATACTATAAATTGAAAGTTTCAATAGTCCTACTCCTTTATAAGATGACCACCCAAGTAATAGATATGAAATAATTCAACTCCAAGACCAGGAAAACTGATGACCCTTTGTCTCAACTGATAGGCTGATCGACCCATAATGATAACACTTGTAACTCAAGGACCGAACAAAACCATTTGTACCTCAAGTTATTTGGATCGACCATGACTGATATGATTTGTACCATAATGGAAGCTGGACCATCCAACTCTAATACCATTTGTAATGACCCACCTATTCTCATTGTCTTGAGAATAAAAAAAGTCATTACTTGGCCTTAAGCGACATCCCTAAGGCACCAAAGTCTGGAAATAAATGCCGAAGGGTTTCAAATATGATGGGTATGATTTACCCTTTAAAGACTATACCACAAGACAACAACCATAACTAGAAAAAACAACCAAATGATGCATGATAAAAGATAAGAAAACTCAACCATTTATTTTATAATAAACTAACCAAAGTGAAACAACTGAAACCAAAACCAAATCAGAGTAAATAGCGGAACGACAACTAACAAAACTCAAAGACAACTAAGGATCCAAGGATCCATAAGTTCCATGATCCAACTCTACCAAACAGATCAAGAATGAAGTGGTAGTACTAAACATGTGTGATACCTTTCCCTTTCCAACATCCCAGTAAAATACATCTGCAAAATCACCAACGTTCCAAAGTAGGGGGTGAGTAATGAAACTCAGCTGGTTTTCCCCGATGACTTCCTAACTCATGCCTCTAGGATAAAACATGTTAGCACATTTATATAAAAACAATTTATATAAAACAAATTTCTAAAACATTTTATATCACAAAATAAACATGTTTCAAGTCAAAACCATTTTCCTACCAAATCTATCTTTCTCAAGAAAAGCAACCAAAAAAAGTTTCCAATCAAATTCACATTTCCATTTTGGCACATTCATTCCATTTCACAAAACCACACAACCAACCATGCATGAAACCTGGACCTCCCTATACTCACGAGTGGTGAGTCATCCTTCCACTAAGCCGTCACTTAGTGGACTACCTTGATGGGGGTACTTCACACCCTTATCCGTCCCACCCTTTTGACGGGGGTACTTCTCGCCCTTCTCCATCCCAATGCATATGAACACACACCATAACCAATGCCAATCCATACCAAAACCAACTATGTTCAAAACCTATCAATAAAGAATTAATCCTTTTATTGAAAACCATATCTTTCATGTATAAAAACCATAACAAATTTAAAATCATCATTTTAAATTCACTTCAACAAGCATTTTTCCAAAAAAACTCTACAATTTCCATCACCCATTACTCAAAAGAGTTTCAACCATATTTTCACAGCCAATAAACAATTTTTTTTCAATCAAGGAAAGAAATTTGAAACTAGGCCTTCAAGTTCCAAGAAAGAGGAATTGAGAGTGAATCCACCTACCTCAACAAAATAGGCAAAACCAAACCACGAACGAAGAACGCTAACAAAACCCGGGTCAAAACACCATGAAACCATCTTAGATTCCATCCTTTATAAATAAACAGACCAAAACCCAACTTAAAAGACATCCACTACCTTAGATCTACCAACCTAGGGCATAGATATAAGGATCCAACAAGAGGGAAGGAGGAGATCTAAGAAAACTAAAGGAAACGATACTTACCGTGATCAACCAGCTTCTAAACACCAAGGCAAGACTCCAGATCACTTCCAAAATGCCTGGTAAGTGTTCTCCTACCTTTACCAAAGAGAATTATCAAGTTAGGGCCATTTAGGGGAAAAACAGAATGAGTTTATGGATAAAATGAGTTAGATCCTTAAAAATTGGATCTAATTTGACCCTACGCATGGTTAGTCCACACGACCAGAAAAATGTGCACTAACCGTACAGTGCTCACTGTAAATAAGGGTAACCCCCATGACCTCCTTGCATGGTTAGTCAAACCATGCTCAAACCGTGCAGCCTCCTCTGTCCCAAAGTGACCACTTTCAGAATTAAGGCACACAACTTCCGCACGGTGTAAGAAAACCATGCGCAGCCCGTGCGACACCCTCTTTTACCCTTTTACACTTTGAAAGTTCTCTAAACTCTCCCACCCAAAATACATCACTTAATATACTTAAAAATCCTCAAATAAGGGTTACTTACTAGAAACCGGGAATAATACACTACCTATCACCCATTTTACACCATTTTCAAAAATAAAAAAGGATTGTGAGGAAAAATAAATAATTTAATAAAGTATTGATAGAGAACTTATGTATTTAGATGAATTAATGATTATTTTGAATGTTTCATAACTTAAGAAACCCCTTATATAAGCTTTGGTCATGTTTTTTATCTAACAGAATTCCAAAATTAATTAAGAATTTCTTTGATAGAAACTATGAAATATATATATGATTTTTATATCATTTTTGAAAAACATTCATATAATTGCACACCCCATAATCCTTAGGTTTGATTTCATAGAAAATTAGTCTCACAGTATAACATCATCACATAATAGACAAGAACATGTATTAAAATTCTTCATCATAGTTCTATTATAATTTTATAATATATTATTAGTATATAAATCCACCTAGGGACATACATTAAAAAATAGAGAGATAATAATCTTATTAAGGGGAATGAAATGAGAATAATGAATAAATAGATCAATATGAATTATAGAAAAATCATAGGTCTTCATTATAATAATGATCATAAAATATAGAAGATAATGTCAATGTAATATGAAACATCTATAATAATGAAATAATGTAAAACAATCATGGTTCACTATCATGAAAACATTACATAGTTGGTTTAGGATCTCTTACCATGACCTATATATAAAATCTCATGAGATTCAAGCTTTAACTAATGAACTAGAGGGATATATAATTTTGGGTCTACCTGTGAACTCATATTATGTTCAAAATTGTGTGTACCATAGAGAAATAAATATATAAAATAATCTTATATAAATCGCATGTATAATATATATAACCTATGATGAAAAAACGGGTTTATAATAATCTAATACAGTATGTCATGTAATCAATCAATGATTAAAAGGTAGAAATAAAGGTAAATAATAATGAAAACAAAGGTTATACTCTTAAGAGTCTTCCAATTTCAAAAAAAAAATACTAGATTAACTATAGATAAAAAAACATGACACAAAATAAAGTTTTACATTTTAAAATATAATTAATAACACTTTTTAATTCAATTATATTATTTTTATCATTAATTTCTATTCAATTATTCATTACCATTTTATTATCAATTAATGTTGTGAGGATGGATATATTTAGAAAATTTCATGTTCATTTCAATATTATTTTGTTAACCTTTTCTCATTTTCTATAAGATTCATATATCTGTGAATTTCTTGGTAATAGTTAAATGATATCACAATGATATATCTATGGGTTTTGATGTTCCAAGATTAATCAATTTTGTGGATTTGATCAGGATTTAAAAATCCATATTTTATAGCTTAATTGTTTTTATGTGGTTTCATCAGCTATAAAAGAAATAAATATATAAATTATATGAATTTTAATTAAATAATTATATAAGATTAAACATTAATAAAATTTTTTATTTATACTATATATATAATTCTAAACAATCATTATAAGGCCTTAGTTTTATATGGGTTCTAGGAATATCTAATAAAATACGAATCATTAAATGAGTGGATGGGCTGGTTTTTGATCCGGGAATCAGAACAAATATTGAGAGTTGGAAGCCCTCAAAAAGTATAATATGGGTTTGGAATGAATTTACCTAGAGAGTTAAGTGGTATCAAGAGTTCCCTAGGGGTTTCAAGTCATCGATTAAAATATTTTAGGGGAAAAGTAATGGGAGTATGGGTTGCTCATGTTTTGTCCATAGTTTGCACTAATCGCTCACCCCCAACAGTGAGACATGAAATGTACTAGTGAATAGTTGGTAAAACAGTGTGGCATGTCCTAGAAAATTGTGTGAACCTATAAAAATTTACATAGGCATGTCACATGGTTGGTGTATGGTTTTTGAAAATGTGTGTTGTAACCATGTAAGGTGGATAGTCTTGGATAGTGATGTAATCATGGTTGGGGAATGGTTTTTCAAATCGTGTGGACAAACCATTTTACCTTAAAAATGCGGGGAAATAAATATTTTCCCCCACCATTAATAAAAAGGTTTCATCCATTTTTCTTCCAACATTCCCACTACTACTCCCACACACAACATCTTTTTCCCTTATCCTCTCTTATATAGCTTAACTCCACCATCTCTTTTCTAAATCAACTTCTTTCTGAAACACTGGAATGATCTAGGTGAGACTAAGGATGGTCCCTTTATTTAACTTTTTTAAAGAGTTTAATCATTCCATTTATGAATTTATTACCCTATTTTAAGGGTATTTTTCTGGTTCTTCATTTTCTTTTTTTTCTACTCGAATCGAAGGATTATATTGAATGAGTGGGATAATATGAGGATAAGGTATGTGGTTATTTAAATTTAAATCATAGGATTTATCATTTTGTTAGTGTGTGTGTATTATAGTCAAGATAGATTTTATGTTCTTGATATAATTTTAAATTAAAAGTTTTTAGTTGAGTTTACTTGGTTTAAATTCCCTATTTCATCTATCGTAGACCATAAGAAATGGTAATTTCAAGTGTAAAGCACAACAGGGAAGATTAACATTTTGATTTTTTGATGAAATTAAATGGATAATGATGTTTTAAATGATTTAAGAGAAAATTATATGTGAATTTATGGTTTTTTAATGGAATTTGACAACCATCAATATTTAAGAGTGGTTTTGAACCTTACAAATAATCAGACCTAACATAATAGGTAAAGTTATAGAGCCCGTGTGAAAAGGGAATTTGAATTTATTTGATGTAATGGGTTTTAGTAAATGTTTTTAGAGTGGTTTTTGGTGGAGAAAATGGTAAATCAATTATTTAAAGTGAATTGGTACCTTTTATTTATTAAAAATAATGGTATTCATTGTTGGGATATATGTTTTATAAAAATTACTTGTTTTGGAAAAATAATAAATTGGGATTTTGGAATTTTGACTATAGCATAAAATTTTACATGATGATTATGGAAAGTGATGGCCATGGGACTAATGAGAATTTAATTTAATGATTGGAAAATTAATAAAATGAGTAAATTGATGCCAAATATTTCTTAAGAAAGATGGGATGAGGGCCCAAATTGCATCTGATACTTGATGGGTGGGAATTTCTGGATGAGTACCTGGAATTAATGTCATTATTGATGAGTGTGAATACTAGGATAAGCACCGTGGTTATGTGTGTTACATGATTAGGAATTATTGGATGATATCCATGGATTTAACATGTTACCATATGTTTGAGACTATCAGGAAGAGTTATAGAACTATATATGATACATGAAATCTAGGGAATGTCAGCATGGTCATTGGATTCTAGGGGAATGCTATGACGAGTTCTCATATTCCATGTGATACATGATGAGGTTCGAGAATTCCAGGATTAGTGCCTTAATTCCATTTGGTTACTGATGTAGGTGCAGTCAACGTGATGTTCTTAGAGATACCATGACACTGGATGAAGTAGGTAAAACTAACCCCAAGCATTATCTTGGAGCCCAAGACATCAGGAGATTGTTTGTTTATTTATTTTGTATCACCTGCTCCTTTCCTTTATATAACTTATGCATGAAATGCTTATCAAACTATATATTTAATGGATATCTTTAGTGGTGGCCTATTGATTTATATTCACACCTTTATTGGGATTCCGTGGAACTTGGGTACCCATGCAAACACTATTATTTATCATAGATATAGGATTTAGGGAAGGGCCCAATTCTTGATCCATGGGTTGTCTAGGTCATGGTTTCACCATAGGATCAGATAGGACTCGAGACCATCCAGGGAGACACTATTGACCTCAGTTTACTTTTTATTTATTTTAGTACTACTTGTATATGATACACCCATGTGGGATCCTATTATGGTATGTATAACTTATTAATTTATTACTACATCCATTAGTTATATTTATTTATTATCACTTACCCGGGTTGTGATGTGTATATGGATTTTTTAGTTATTTATTTTAGGTTCCCTATTATTGCTACTCTGATATGAGGGAATATTCTCCCTATGGTGTTTCATACGACCTCACCACTTGTTAGTAGCAACTGGGGTATGGGGAGATGTGCTTGATGTTTGTGGAGAACCGGCTCAGGGATTTGGTTGAGTGGATTATGGTTTGGGAATCAACATGTGGTATCATTGTTGTTTCCATTTTCTTTTGTCATGATATTTTAGTAATTGTAGATGGGATAGTAAGATATTTTTAGATATTGGTAATGATCCTATGTCGGGGTGCCTACATCCCCATGTGGAAGGGTAAAAATAAGTTTCCATTTGTGGTAATTAATGTTCTTAGTTTGTTCTCTTACCATTAACTGATTTCTACCATGAGTGGATTACTTGAATGTGATATTATTTATTTATTTTATTTATATCTCTTTGACCATTATAGTAAGGGTTGGTGTGTTTGTTCATGCATCATGATTGGAATATAGTATTTGTATTCCATCTGTATGCTACTTGTGATTGATGGTATCTCAACATTCTAATGAATGTGTATTTTATTTACTATCTATAAATTATTTTAGCTGGTCATTTTTATCTACCTATGGTTTTAAATTTTTTAGGGGGGTTGATATTTAAAGTGTTTGTAACCATTTATATGGTTTTCAAATAAATGTATGGTGGAATTCTACTTGACCACATCCTCAGGTGATCATTGGTTAATATGAAGGTATAAATAAGCTATAAAGATATATTTTTTATTAAATAAAGTTTCATTAAGAAACATATAAGTTTTTTTCCATTATAACATGTGAATAAAATTATATTTAGCCAAACCATAGAATATTTATCTTAATAAAGAATGATAATTTTAAAAAAAAATTCCAATGAAAATACTTCAAATGTGAATTCATGGGTTTTAAGAATTGTAGTGTTTAAATAAAATAAAAAATTATAACAATCCATGCTTAACATGCATGGATATTACATTATTTTAGATGAATATTCACCATATTACAAAAGTACATGACCAAGGAACGTAATATTTTAGTGTCTTTGGAATCATAGAATAAAATCTTCTAACTTGATGAATGATATTCAATGTTTCTCATAAGGATATTTACCTATAGTACATATACTTAAAATAATTCTTCATAACCCGGGGAAAGGAAACATAAGAAATGGTGAGCTCAGATGATAATTAAGGGTAAATACAGGAGATAAGTAAAAATAACATGAGTGTAAGGGTATGAGAACTTGAGAATAACACTTAAAGACCATTCTCTACATATCAAAGATCATATACATGAGTCATGGCATAAATATTTTCATTTCATAATACATGAATAATAAGTAAATAAAAAGAAAAATCCATGAAAGCAAACCATAGGAATAAGACATAGAATTTTTGGTATAAACGTAAGCATATAAAATCATTCCCTATAAGTCACAGCTTATTTCGAAAACCTATTAGGGAACTTAATTGGGCCTACACCTACTAGGAGGGACACACCACCATCCCCAGTCACATCCCTTTCCTTATATTAGAATGTGATCACTCCCAAAACCATATTAGTATTCACGGTTCACTCCCAAGACCATCTTAGTTGTCAAAGTTCACTCCCAAGACCATATTATTAGTCAAGGTTCACTCCCAATACTATCTTAGTCAGTAAAAGTACTTTATTGAACCAAGTTCATTCCCTACTCTAGCTATTTATATCTCATTAGATATAAATCATTACCCAATTCATTCGAGGGAGATATAGGTCTCACTCATCACATTATGAAATCATGCATACATGTTCCACAATATAATAAAACATTCATCATATCATGACCCATAAAAATATATGGGCTTAATAAACATCATATCATAACCCATAAAATTAAATCGGTATCATAAACATGTCATCATATCATAACCTGTGGAAAAGAGATAGGTTTCATAATCATTTCATTATAGCATAACTCGTGAAAAGAAGTGGGATTCAAAAGAATATAACCCATGAAAGAGAAATGGATTTCATAAAAAACCTTTCATCATAAACCTAAACCATTAGAAGAAAGAATAGGAATCATTTCCCTGGATCATATCCCAAGGAAATCATAAACCATTTTAAAGGATGTCATTATAGATGGAGAGGGATTTTGAAAGATCACATGGAACATTTCTTAAAGAAAATAGACATTCTTTGAAAATCCATTTCATAAAAAATATTTAAAAATCATTTTATTATATTGAATCCATTGAAATTTCATTGAAATAATTCTTTGAGGAAAATATATTTTCTTCTTTAAAAACACTTTTTAAAACATAAAGTATTTTAAAAACTTTTTTCTTTGAGAATTTCTTTAAAAACATATAAAGGAATCTTGAAAACATTTTGAGAACTTTTTTCTTTGAAAATAAATTGAAAACATATAAAGAAAGCATAAAAACCTTTTGAAAAAATTTTCTTTTTAAAACACTTTGGAAACATATAAATAAATCATGAAAAAATCTTGAAAAATATTTTCATTGAAAATAATTTGAAAACTTATAAATAAAGCCTGAAAACATTTTGAGAACCTTTTACTTGAAATTAACATTGAAAAAATATAAAGTAAGAATAAAAATATTTTTAAAGCATTTTATTTTAAAATAGATTTAAAAATAATTTAAAATAGTTTTTAAACATAAAAAATTTGAAAATATTTTTAGAAAACATATTTTTGAAAGAACAAAGATTTCTGACTGAAAAGAGAAATAAATTCATAATTTCATAAAAATATTTTCTTAATCATATTAAGTACCAAATAGTATAAAATGGTACAAATACATGATGAAACAATGGATAACTAGAATAGAATCAAATTTATGAGTTTTATTGACAGATGTATCATAATATTTCATCAATTGAAACATAATCATAAACAATCCCAATAAACTATGCCATTATAACAATAAACGATTACTACTTTGGTAACATTGAATCATAATAACCATGAAATAATAACATTAAATGAAGCATAAAATTGGATTAAAAATATTATATTCATGATATAACATGTCAAAGGTTAGAATATACAAACCATATAAAAATATAGGTACATAATAGGGCATGTATCTCAAAGAAGGCATATTGAGAGAAAATTAATTTACGAATTTGGTAGCATTTGAACCATAAACTCCTTGAAATAATGATCATAAAATGGATATGTAAATACCCATAAATTTATGTATAATAATCATCAAATACATTCATGTAAATTATATACACCATACAAAAAAATGAGTGGTGAATAAGGTAAAGGTCTCACAGAAATAAATTTGAGATGATAAAACCCTTACCTTAAGTCTTGAATTTCTTTGTACATGTTCAAACCTACTGTTTAATAAATATAAGTGTATTTGAAATATATATCATAACCATATTTTTACATATAATAAAATATATGATTTTATTATGACTTTATATTACTATTTTATTAACAATTCTATGTTAATGTTTTGTTTCGGGTAATATCTGCATTGTTTTTCATATATGTTTGGACTTTTTATTCTTGATCATATAAATTATATCATTATTTAATGATTTAAAGAATGTAAAAAATTATATAATTATTATATATATTTAGTATATAAATATTTATAATAATCTATAAAAGATAGATATATGAAGAGGAATACACCGTTCATGGAGACAATAGGTTGTACATACGCATGAACGATGTTTTTGTTTTCTTGTTGTATTGAAAGTTAGAAAGTTAATGAAATATGTGTATATATATACTATAATTCCATTGTAATTATTATGTCATACATATAATATAAATCTACTAAACTCATCCTTAATACATTCAATGAAAAGTTTGAATGAATAACATCGTTTTAAGGAGCTGATAGTCCACACGTCCACAAATGAAGTTATCATATTTACAAAAATGGAAATCTTGAAGGTATGTTTTATATAATAATTTAAGAAGTATAAAAAAATAAAAAATATCACATATATCTTGTCAAAATAATATTTCCATCATAATTACCAACCATGAGAGGTGGTAATGGAAAAAACGAAATACATTGTTTCACGAGACGGTAGTCCTCCATACACACAAATGGAAAGTTTGTTATCCATTTGATGGAAGTGTGTGAAGTTGTAGGTATAAAACTTATAATAGTAAAATATTAGTATATTTAGGATTGTTATTTTATTATATAATCATGTAATAAGAAGAACTTAATGGGTGGAGAATGAAATATAACATAAATGAACGTTGAAGAATGTTACCAATTTTTTTCAGGTAAATCCTTTTGGATTTCCCCAAAGGGATTCCTTGGTCAGATTTATTCCCAAATTTATACCTCTAGGATGAAGAAAAATAAGTTGGGAGCTTATTTGGTTAGGGTTTTTATAATCTAAAGTGGCTTGAGAGGTGTGAGTAAGGAGAAGAGTGAATGCCTTTTTATAGAGGATGTGTGGCATTATTTTAAATACAAAAGGTAAACACTATTGGGATATATCTCTTACCTCATGTTATTAAAAAAGAAAAAATAATAGATTAATGGTTATTATTTTGATAAAAACCTCTACCATAGAAAAATAAGTTCATTTTTATAATTTTGTTCCTTAACCTCTAAGTTTCCCAACTTTTATCATTTTGGTTTTTGTTAAGGTAACTAGATTTCTAACCTAAGTAATTTAACTATTAACAATTAACTAAAGTATAATTTATTAAAAAATATATTCCCAATTAATTCTAAATATGATATATAATTTTTTATAAAATCTCTTGTGTGTTGGAAATTAATTTTAAAACAATCGCATGTAACATACAATAACACAACTTTAACAAGAATCTTGCTAACAATGTATTTACTTTTTAAAGGTCAATATTTTCATTATAAAAGATCAATTAGTCCCTGAATAGACAATATTTTAAATTTATTAGCATTTAAAAATCATTTGGAAGAATATGGGATTTGTATTAAGTTTTAAATATTTTAATAATTATCATTTATTATAAAATATCATTAATGTCAATTTTGACATTATTTACATAATTTAAGTTTAAAAAATTTCAAGACAAAGATGGAATTTGGATATATTAATTTATCAGCTATGTAACATGATATATTTTTATAAAAAATTAAAGACAATAATTCAATCAATTTTCTTTACTTTTAATATTTTTAGTATCAATTATTTTAGTTAATTATCAACTAAATAATTAATGCACTAGCATTCCTTATGCAGTTAATATAAATAATTCATCTCTATAAAAAGTGTATTAATCAATTTATTTAGGTAAAATGTGTTTTATTATATAAATCTAATTTTCTAGAAAAAAGATTTCATATATTATCCAATGTTGTTTATTTTCATTTTCAGTTAATTAGTCACAAAATAATTCTTATTATATACATTTGTATACCATATTTTTATAATCTGATTAATCTTATCCATAACCACCATTCCAACAGCTAGGTGAAAATAATAATATTTTAGTAACAATATTAACAATATATTTTATTTTCGTAAAACCCAGCCTTGCGTGTAACATAAGCTATTGAATGAACTCTGAACTGTGTGTAACACATGCCAAACATAGTGTTGCATATACCAAAAGCTAATCTAATTGTTGCATGTAGTCCAATATTAACTTAGTGATTTTATATAACACATGATATATTCAGTGTTGTGTGGAATGTTGAATATATAAAAGATTAAATTAATTAAAAAATCCCAAAATCTAGGGGTGCTATATTCTACCCCCCTTAAATTGATTTTTAACTCTAAATTCATCAAGAATATCAAAGGTTTAATAATTTAATGTTTATTTCATAGAAACCAACATTATAAAATTGAATAGTAAAATATCCTTTAAAAAGGGAATGTTGGAACTATAACAGTTATCCAATCTAACTCATAACTAGGTTTCTACATAGGAGAACATATGTTGCAATTGAAAACATGGACATGGAAGAGAAATCTAATTATCAAGTTATGATGGAGAGTGATAGAGAACATGGTTAGTATAAAGTTAATGATCACAAACCATAACTCAAAGAGGATTCAAGAAGGTCATTGATATCATCAAAAATGACGATAATGGGAAAAAATTCTTTTAAGTCCCTTATCCTAAATTTTAAGAATTTTTATAAGAAAATTCACTTACTTGATTTCATTCCATTTCTTAAGCTCAATCTCACCCTTAGGTTGCACCTTGATCAATTTACTCTTCATACCTTATTCCATGAAATAAGGGTAAATATTTCATTCCTGAAGCATTAGAAGATCATTGGATCCATAAATAGAATGATAGGTTATTCCATCTATCTTTATCACAAAAAAATGTAATCAGATGTTATGCAATATGCATAAATCCTCATATGGTGGGATAATAAATTAATCTCTAAAACATCATCTGATGTTTAACATAAACCATTCCATAAATTTTTAACCTTATAAACTTTCTAAAAGATTAAATTCCATAACTTTATAAAGTTCGTCACTATATTTAAAATCATGTTAACATGGATCTCCCATATATCACAAAGTAGCTATTGGTTTCCACATACCAAAAATGTGAATACCATTATCTTGTATTCACATGAAACATGGTAATAACTTGAATTAACATTAATACTTATAGAAAAAATGCATGTTTCTTTATTCCAAAGTTTATTTGACATATTCCTTAAATATAAAAATGGTGTGAAATTCATTAATGATAGAATAAACCACTTTCTCAATGAATCCTTAATCAGTTTCAAGGTAATTAGTACATTCCAATTTACTTATTCATATCTAACTTATCATTACCCAAACATCATTATCACAACATTAAAAACATATTAAGGTTTATCTTTCCCTTAATCTTTTGTTTTCCATAAATAAAACATTTCCATTAAATCACCTTCTAGTCCATCAGAACCATTCAATATATCTTCATAAATACTTAATGAAAAATATAAACTGAATAATCCTGATATATTTCACAATTCATATAACATAATTATTTAATCCAAATACATAAAAACTTCAATTATTCCACTCCATCCTTAATAAATTAATAATACTACCTCATCAAATTACACAATTACTCTTTCCATTCACATTTCACTTATAGTCTTATCATCATCAGTAATAAAACCATTACTCATACCACATTGCTAATTCTCTTCATGAGTTTTCCGCTTGGGACATCAATTTTCATAATGACCGTTCATTCCATACTTAAAACATTTAACCATCAATGATTCCTTAGGGATGCCAATATTCCCATTCATTGTGTTAACCAAACCCTTAATTTTTCCTTTGTAGATAATTGATTTGTTTCCTTCTTTTCTATAGTAATAACATCTTCTTGTTCCTATTTGACATGCACTTGGGTAATTCCTTCCACATTCTTGACACAAAGGAAATTGAATCTTATTTCCTCCATGGTATCCATAACCTGAACTTTTAGAAAACCCCTTCTTTCTCTTCTTTGGGGAGTCTGAGAGTTTGTTAAGGTACAAATTTTTTATCATGTTCCATGAAAAATGTTTAGGAATGATCACAACATCCTTCACTCCAGTGATAATCCAATTTGGCTACTCATCATAAAATTTCCCATCACATTAAACATTTTCCCTATTACTTATAGTTATATTCATTGAGTTAAAGAAGAAAACATAGTGTGAGTAGCACTTATTATAGTTTAAAACCACATAATGATGACAATTCTCTTATAGAATGTCTAAATTATGACACATTCTTTTAAATATATGACATCGTAGGCTTATCCTTAAATACATCCCTAAAAACATCCTCAAAAATATCCATAGGGATCTAACTAAAGTTTTTTCATCCTAGATTCCAATGGCTGATTAAACCTTTCCATTGATACAAACTATAGAAACCCAGACTTAACATACATGGATATTACACTATTTTAGATGAATACTCATCATATTAAAAACGTACATGCCTGAGGACTGTAATAGTTTAGTGTATTTGGATACATAGAACACAATATTCTAACATAGTGAGAGATCTTCAATGTTTACCACAAATATCTCTCCCTTTAGTACATTTACTTAGAAACTTTCTTCATAACATGGGGAAAGGAAACATAAGAAAGGGTGATCTCATGTGCTCAGAAAGGGTAAATATATGATATTTATTGGCATAAGATGAGCATAAGGGTATGATAACATGAGAATAACATTTGAATATCATACCTTGAATATCAAAGATCATATACATGATTCATGAGATAAATATTAGCAATTAATAAGACATGAATCATAAGAGAACCAAGATAATAATCCATGAAAGCATAAAATTGGAATAATAAATAAAATTTGTGGCATACATGTAAGTATATAAAATAAATCCCATATAATTCAAGGCCTATTACCAAAAACTATCAGGGAACATCATGGGGGGATACACCTACTGGAAGGAAACACCACCATACCTCATCTTAGCCCTATCCTTGTAGTGGAATTTGTTCACTCCCCAAAAAATATTAGTAATTATGATTGACTCCAAAGACCATCTTAGTAGTCAAGGTTAACTCCCAAGACCATCTGATAAGTAAAGGTTTTATCCCATGAAAATCTTAGCAGGAAAATCCCTTTACTAAACCATGTTCACTCCCCATTCCATCCATGTCTATTCATGAGATACAAATCATTACCCAATGCATTGGAGAGAGATATAGGTCCCACCCATCACATAATGAAATCATATATATGTGTTTCATAAGAAAAATAAAACATTCATAATATCATAACCCATAAAAGAATATGGGTTTCATAAACAATATATAACAACCCATGAAAAGAAATGGGTGTCATAAAGATGTCATCATGTCATAACATTTTGAAAAGATACATGTTTCATAATCATTTCATCAAAGAATAACCCATGAAAAGAAACAGGTTGCAAAAGCATATAACCCATGGATTTGAAACAGGTGTTATAAAAAAATTATCATATTAAATATAAACCATTCAAAGAAAGAATAAATGTAACACCCCAAGCTTCCATGATACACTTCTCATTCAATAATGAAATAGCTTGCATTGTATGCTAGTTTGAGATTCTAACACACCGCAACCAATCAAAGTAGTGGTTATGAATAGTAATACCCACCTTTTGAAATTATATAAATTTAATATTTCATAATGGACTTAATTTTTGGATTCGGAATATCAAAATTAGCCTCTTTTGAATTTTTGGTATTTTTCCGAGAACTTCAAATTTTCGATGAATAGTGACAAATACTTAAAAACAAATTTTTTAATCAAAATAATTTATAGTGATAAATTATAATATTTGGTGGTTTTAAATTATAATTAGAATATATTTTTACCATTTTATCCAATTGTGGTTATTAGAATTAATTTCACTTTGAAATTGGACAAAAACAATTGTCAATCTTTTGATTGATATTGTTTCTTAAAAATATGCTATTTGTTGTGACAGTGGGAATTAATCAATTAATGAAACTTATATCTTTTGAATTTTTTAAAATAGATGTCTTTTCTGAATTTGGAATATCAAATATAGATTAGGGTGAATTTTTGGTATTGTTATGAGAAACTTCAATTTTTGATGAATAGTGAAACCACTAAGTGGTAGTTTAAAAACTAATTTTTCGTGTAAATGAAACATTACCACTTCTATGTATATAATTTCAAAAATCCAACATACACGGTTGTCATTAGGTAGAAAAATGTGGTTCAATGAGATGAAAATAATTTTTGGTGAATAGTAACTTTTAAGTTTTATTATTCGCGATTAAAGGTAATTAGTGAAATTTAAGGTAAAAATGATATTATAAAAATATGAAAATATATTTACACTTGTACTACCCTTATTGGATGAGTCATGGCCGACCCAGAAAATCCATGGGTCAACTTGGGGACCCCATGGATCCACTTGGGTAAGAAAATGACATTAATAACTTTTTATTTAAAGTAAAAATAAAATTGTCACAAACATGTGTTGTTTTACTAAAACAATTATTACATGGGGTTATATAAGTTAACTTTTTAACTATAAATATTAATTGGAAATATAAAGATATTTCATACATCATGATATTTTTTTTATAATTTTTAGACATTAAATAAATTAAATTTTTGATGACACCATGATGATGCAACGATTACCTCATTAATTAACGATTTAAATAAAATGAAAAGATAATGTAAAATATAAGACTTAAACTTGTCAAAAACCTATTGGATGGGTGGGTTTAGAACCCTTATCACCTTATCCTCGAAATATATCATTGTGGGACCTTTAAAAATCCTAAAATCATTTCATAATAATGTAATATTTCATGACTTTCCAAGAGTTCCCCTCCTCTCCTCTTATAAAAGACCCCCACCTCTACCTCCTTATTCACACCTTCAAGACATTTGGCTCGGACAAACTCTACCCAAATACTCTCCCAAATTCCCTCTCTTACTCATAGAAGCCTCAATTTGGGCATAAGTCTTCCCAAGGAAGCCTTTGGCTCAAAGCCAAAAGAGTTACCCGATTTTAAGGTAATATCTTCTCTTATGTTCTTTTGTTTTATTTTGGTGCTCCAACCCCTTAAAATATTTTTATTAATATATTTTTTAAAAAAACAATTATCTTAAATATACTAGGATTTTTTTATGAGAAGGATTTTATTTACACTTACACACACATTCTTCTAATGGTTAAAGAACACACTGTTTGTGTGGATGGCGAATTACTGCCTCATGAACTGATGATTGTTCAATCTTCTTTTAACACCTTTCATGGTGGCCATTAATATGTAACTATCTTTATATATGATATATATTATGTTTATGTTTTCCTTATTCTTCTTTATTTTTCATTTATGACATACCTTTATGATTTCCATTATGGGTAAACACGATAATTTCATTTTAGGAAGTGCGGACTACCGCCCCCTCAAAGTGATTTTAATCGTTAATGCCATATGTGGGATGTGTAAAGGATAGAGTAAATGATATTATATATGATATTATACAGGAATTATAATAAACCTATATATAATTATTATTTCATTCCATTAAATACGTAATAGAAATGAAAGTAGCGTTCGTGCGTACGTACGACTTACCGTCTCCATGAACGGTGCATTTCATTTCTTACCTCTAAATGTTGTGTAATATTATAAATGCATATATATATATATAATGGATATATATGATATATATGATATCTACATCATGAATATAATTATGGATATAATGGATATTTTACCACATGAACAACTTGTAATTATAAGTTGTTTATTTTTGACTCAAGTACCAAAGATCGACAAAACGACCGTTATTAACTTCAATAATTACATAATGTTCATAAAATGGTAATAAGTGATATAAAAGGAATAATGAACTTGAAAAAGGTTCTTAATAAAGTATAAATTAACTCTAGTTTATTATTCAGGAGGTTAAATAACGATCGAGTCAAGTCGGACATGAGGTAAGGAACTTCGTCTCAATCTCCTTTCATTGAGGCATATTTTGTTTTATACACAACTTTCTTTTATACGGTGTATAAAAACCCTTTGACTTTTATGTTTATTCCAAAGGAATCTTTTTTATATGAAGATTTTTACTAAAGGACAAAAGGGAATGTTTTTTTTCGTACGTATGTGGCGACAATGACTTCTCCTCCGCCGTGACCATTATTTGAGTTTCGGCTTCCTCTACAAGCCATAATTTTTTTTAATGTGAAAAATAAATACCATGTTTTAATTTTCTTTTATTGTGGTATTGAAAATGGTTTTTAAAATGGTTTTATTATATCAATGTGTTTTATTGATATCTTGTGATTGAAATGTGGAAATGCTATGTTTCCTTTATGCATGTTTTTTGTGATACGATTATGTTATGGTTTATGATATGTTTAAACCTGTTCATATGAGGAATGAATTGGAATTAATAAGAGACAGGTGGAGCCCGCTATAGCTCCTTGATGCATCATTAGGTCTCATAAGACAAACTAGTGTCTTGGCACGAGACCTTAACAAAATCTTATTTGTAGTCTTGGCACGGGGTCTTGGATACGTGGTTATGATAGTTTGGAATTATGCATTCCATCATTATGAAAGTGGTTATTGATATTGCATGTGATTATTCGACCAGTATAATATCCATGTGAGTATGTAAATGGCATTATTTCATTTTACTTTTTTCAATATTATTCTACAGTTCTAGTTTAAAAGGCTTTTGTTTTAGTTATACATTGCCTTAAATGTTTATGTTTATTTATGAAAGTTTCCTCTATATTGTTATCCTTACTGAGCATCTGAGCTCACCCCTATCTATGTTTTATTTTTCCCAGGATGTGAAGAAATATTTTATGACTGGCCTGCAGGGATAGTGTGAAGGGGATATGAGTGTGGACTATAGAGACTATGTTATTGTAGTTTTTCACTTTATGATGTAATGTAAAATTTATGAATGTATCTAGTGTTTCCAAGGCTACTAAACTAATCGGTCTTTCGAGACTTGATCTTTTGTGATCATGCCAATGTTACGTAATAATGCACCGAATATGGGTAACTGGGGTTGGGGTGTTACAGTTGGTATCATAGGTAGTTTAGTACTAACCTTGGAAGATAGATTTAGATAACCTCTGATTAGATCACATAGCCCTAAGATAGACTTTGATGATTAGTATATATGAACTTCCTAGAATTTTGGTATTATAGAGATTTTTGTGAGTTTTCCGAAAAATACATCACTGTCTAGATACAAGCAGGTAGAGGCGGCTCTAGCACAGATGTACCTAGGGGTAAAACCCGAAAAAACCTCTTTGAGCTAGACTCGAATGAGAACTGGTGCACGACAACGAGCCTTGCTGCACTCTTGGTTACGACACTCCTGAGAGATATGCTTAGGATAATTCTCATTTTATTTACAAACCATTATGAAGGGTTTATGAGTATATACTTCCTCAAAGAATTTTTTTTTATGATTATGGATTATATCCATAAATAGTTTAATTTATGTTAAGTGTTTTGCAAGTTTTTTATTATGTATTTCGATCCATAAACTAATCTAGTTTATGACATTGTTTAGAAATGTCGCCTAGTGGAAGGAATGGAAACCGTATCAATGCATCCAAACCATGTAGGGATTTCCATCCTACTCAAGATAATTATAGTAGAGCTGGTGATACGACTGGTATTGATCAGCTTATCACCATACTGGGACAACTCACTCAGGTTATGAATAATAACCTTACTCGTATGGAGCACCCTGATCCGCAACGTGGAGGATCAATGTTAGACCACTTCATGAGGAAAAAACCACAAAAATTCAATGGGAGTACAAATCCCTTAGTAGCTGAGAAATGGATAAATTCCTTAGAGAAAATATTCCATGCCTTGGGGAGTAGTGAAAGGGAAAAGGTTATCATGGCAGTTTGCCGCCTCACTGGAGATGCTGATCAATGGTGGTCATTGATACAAAACACAAAGGAAGACGATGAAGTATCAAATATTTAATAGAGGGAGTTCAAAGATATTTTCATAGAAAAATACTTCCCTCGTGACCATCGAGTAGATATGGAAAGGAAATTTCTGAGTCTGAGACAAAAAAGAGGATGAGAATGTCACAAAGTATGAGGCTAACTTTACAAGGTTAGCGAGGCATGCAGCAGATTATATACATAACCCAAGAAGTAAGATTGATCATTTCTTTTATGGGTTAAAACAATTTCTCCATCGAGCCTTAGTCTCACAATCTTTCTCATCGTACGAAGATATTGTCTCATGTGCTATCAAGACAGAAAAGGAATTCTCTAAATCTTATGACAATAATGTAAAGTAAGAGAAGAGGAGAACTGTGAAACAAGATACAAATAAATTGAAAAAGGGAAAGAAGGATTTTCTATTATGCAATAATTGTGGGTTGAATCACCCCAGTAGTTGCCCAAAAGGAATGGGAGTTTGTTATAAATGTGGAGAAAAAGGTCATCAGGCTTGTGATTGCAAGGGAAAGAAAGAGGCTATTAATGTTGAATGCTACAATTTTATGGAAATGGGGAATTATGCAAGTGAATGTACAAAGAATCAGGGAAACTTACCTCAGAAAAGGAAAAGGGATCAAGGCCAATCTTATGCTGTTACTATAATTGAAGTGGAATAATTAATGTATTGGTGCTTTTGGACTCAAGGATTATATTCTGGTTATATGAATAATGTGATATATATAAGGATTGTACTACAGTACTTGTTGTTTTCATTAAGGTTTTAATATGATGAAGGTAATCATATTTTTAGTATGTGACAATAAGAGAACCTTTACTTTGTTTGGGGAATCTGATGTTACAGTTGATTTCGGAATTTAGAGACCTTTTAGATAAAGTCTGGACATAGTTTTTTTTGGATAACTATAAAGGTTGGAATGGATTATGTTGAACTTTGGATAGTATTGTTTAAGTTTAAAACATTTATAAAGATTATTTTAGAAATATTATAATACTGTAGTTTTAAGAAAAGGAAAACCTGAAGGTTGGGGGATAACCCGTCGTGTCGGACAAAGCTGCAAGAATCGAACCCACAACCATAGTGAGAAAGGCCTTTATTACCTACCACTGGCCTACAGGAAGTCCCTGGTTATTACAAAATAGTTTTCCTAATCTAAATGGTATGTGTTAATATTTAGAACCTTGTATGATTAGGATAAATATAATATTTTTGAGTTCTATTACCTTTTGGAGTGAAAGATGGGTTTGTGGTAAAAATTTATTAAAGAATGAAAGTCTACATGACAAGTAAGTATATTTACTTACGTTCTTAGTAAATCTCCTAAATAAATTCTTCAACATTATGAAAAGTAACTTAAAACAAAAATGTTGTCGGTTAACATTTCCAACTGGGGAATTAATAACCGTTAACCAATCACAAGTTTGTGATTTTCTTGTAGTTAACTTTCTCCTAATCCTGTATTCTACAACTCTCCATTAGACCTTGATGGTTTGTTTCTCCTCCATATCCATGTTTTCATAGAATCCTAGTATGGGATATCTTGGGTGACCTTTGTACTTCTCTTTCTTTCTATTAAAGTTATATTTTTATTAACCCTATTTCCGATATGGGTTTTCCACAAAGGTATTTTCTATTTTCAACATTTAATTTTCGAAGAACAATTTAAAATTGTGAGGACGCAATTTATTGAAGGAGCGGAGAATGTAACACCCCAAGCTTCCATGATACGCTTCTCTTTCAATAATGCAATAGCTTGCATTGTACGCTAGTTTGAGATTCTAACACACCGTGACCAATCAAAGTAGCGGTTATGAATAGTAA
The DNA here is from genome assembly GCA_963277665.1 of Viscum album. Lineage (NCBI taxonomy): Eukaryota > Viridiplantae > Streptophyta > Magnoliopsida > Santalales > Viscaceae > Viscum > Viscum album. The sequence goes on from OY728158.1 coordinate 1,791,252,705, forward strand.
TACCCACCTTTTGAAATATAAGAAATTTTATATTTCAGAATGGACTTCATTTTTGGATTCGGAATATCGAAATTAGCCATTGTTGAATTTTTGGTATTTTTCGGAGAACTTCCAATTTTCGATGAATAGTGAAAAATACTTAAAAACAAATTTTTTAATAAAAATAATTTATAGTGATAAATTATACTATTGAGTGGTTTTAAAGTAAAATTGGAATATATTTTTACCATTTTATCCAATGGTGGTCATTAGAATTAATTTCACTTTGAAATTGGACATAAACAATTGTCAATCTTTTGATTGATATTGTTTCTTAAAAACACGCTATTTGTTGTGACAGTGGAAATTAATCAATTAATGAAACTTATATGTTTTAAATTTTGTAAAATAGACATCATTTTTGAATTCGGAATATCAAATATAGCTTAGGGTGAATTTTTGGTATTGTTCTGAGAAACTTCAATTTTTGATGAATAGTGAAACCACTAAGTGGTAGTTTAAAAACTAATTTTTCGTGTAAATGAAACATTACCACTTATGTGTATAGAATTACAAAAATCCGACATACATGGTTGTCATTAGGAAGAAAAATGTGGTTCAATGAGATGAAAATAATTTTTGGTGAATAGTAACTTTTAAGTTTTATTAATCGCGGTTAAAGGTAATTAGTGAAATTTAAGGTAAAAATGATATTATAAAAATATGAAAATATCTAGACACTTGTCCTACACTTATTGGATGAGTCATGGCCGACCAAGAAAATACATGGGTCAACTTGGGGACCCCATGGAGCCACATGGGTAAGAAAATAACATTAATAACTTTTTATTTAAAGTAAAAATAAAATTGTCACAAACATTTGTTATTTTACTAAAACAATTATTAAATGGGGTTATATAAGTTAACTTTTAGACTATAAATATTAATTGGAAAGATAAAACGATTTCCTACTTCATGATATTTTTTATATAATTTTTATACATTAAATAAAATAAATTTTATATGACACTTCGATGATGCAACGATTACCTCATTAATTAATGATTTAAATAAAATGAAAAGATAATGTATAATCTAAGACTTAAACTTTTCAAAAATATATTGGATGGGTGGATTTAGAACCCTTATCACCTTATCCTCGATATATATCATTTGGGGACCTTTAAAATCTGAAAATCATTTTATAATAATGCAATATTTCATGACTTTCCAAGAGTTCCCCTGCTATCCTCTTATAAAATGCCCCCACCTCTACCAAATTATTCACTCCTTCAATCGATTTGGCTCGCCCAAACTCTGCCAAAATACTCTTCCAAATTCCCTCTCTTACTCCTAGAAGCCTCACTTTGGGCAGAAGTTTTCCCAAGGAAGCCTTTGGCTGAAATCAAAAAGAGTTACCCGATTTTAAGGTAATGTCTTCTCTTATGTTCTTTTGTTTTATTTTGCTGCTCCAACCCCTTAAAATATTTTTATTACTTTATTTTGTAACAAAACCAGTATCTCAAATATACTAAGATTTTATTATGATAAGGATTATATTTACACTTACACACACCTTCGTCTAATGGTTAAAGAACATACTGTTTCTATGGATGGCGAATGACTGCCTCACGAAACGATGATTGTTCAATCGTCTTTTAACACCTTTGATAGTGGCCATTAAGATGTAACTATATTTATATATGATATATATTATGTTTAGGTTTTCCTTATCCTTCTGTATTTTTCATTTATGACATACCTTTTTGATTTCCATTATGGGTAAACACGATAATTTCATTTTAGGAAGTGCAGACTACCGCCCCCTCAAAGTGATTTGAATCGTTAATGCCATATGTGGGACATGTAAAGGATGGAGTAAAATATATTATATATGATATTATACTGGAATTATAATACACATTTATATCATTATAATTTCATTCCATTAAATACGTAATAGAAATGAAAGTAGCATTCATGTGTACGTACGGCTTACCGTCTCCATGAACGGTGCATTTCATTTCTTACCTCTAAATGTTGTGTAATATTATAAATTAATATATATACTGGATATAAATGATATATATGATATCTGCATCATGAATATAATTCTGAATATAATGGATATTTTACCACATGAACAACTTGTAATTATAAGAAGTTTATTTTTGACTCAAGTAGCAAAGATCGACAAAATGACCGTTATTAACTTAAATAATTACATAATGTTCATAACATGGTAATAAATAATATAAAAGGAATAATGAACTTGAAAAAGGTTCTTAAAAAATTATAAATTAACTCTAGTTTATTATTCAGGAGGTTAAATAACGATCAAGTCTAGTCGGACACGAGGTAAGGGACTTCGTCTCAATCTCCTTTCATTGAGGCATATTTTGTTTTATACACAACTTTCTTTTATACGGTGTATCAAACCCCTTTGACTTTTATGTTTATTTAAAAGGAATCTTTTTTATATTAATATTTTCACTAAACAACAAAAGGGAATGTTTTTTTGTCATACGTATGCGGCGATAACAACTTCTCCGCCACCGTGACCATTATTTGAGTTTCGGCTTCCTCTATAAGCCAAAACATTTTTTTAAATGAAAAATAAATAACATGTTTTACTTTTCTTTTATTTTGGTATAGAAAATGGTTTTTAAAATGGTTTTGCTATATCAATGTGTCATATTGATATCTTTTGATTGAAATGTGGAAATGTTATGTTTCCTTTATTGATGTTTTATGTGATACGATTATGTTATGGTTTATGATATGTTTAAACCTATTCATATGAAAAATGCATTGGACTTAATAAGTTACGGGTGGAACCCGCTATAGCTCCTCGATGCATTGGTAGGTCTCGTGAGACAAACTAGTGTCTTGGAACAAGGCTTTGACAAAATCTTATTTTTAGTCTTGGCATGAGGTCTTGGCTATGTGGTTATGATAGTATGGCATTATGCATTCAATCATTATGAAAGTGGTTATTGCTATTTCATGTGATTATTAGACTAGTAGAATATCCATGTGAGTAAGTAAATGGCATTATTTCATTTTACTTTTGCCATATTATGCTAAAGTTCAAGTTTAAAAGGCTTTTGTTTTAGTTATACATTGCCTTAAATGTTTATGTTTATTTATAAAATTTTCCTCTATATTGTTATCCTTACTGAGAATATGAGCTCACCCATTTCTATGTTTTATTTTTCCCAGGATGTGAAGAATTATTTTATGACTGACCTGCAGGGATAGTCTGAAAGTGATATGAGTGTGGACTATGGAGACTATGATATTGTAGTTTTTAACTTTACGATGTAATGTAACATTAATGAATGTATCTAGTGTTTCCAAGGCTACTAAACTAATCGGTCTTTTGAGACTTGAGCTTTTGTGATCATGCCAATGTTACGTAATAATGCACCGACTCTGGGTAACTAGGGTCGGGGCATTACAATAATAATGGTTTTCTTCTATCATAACCCCATTAAATCATAAACCATTTCAAAGGATGTCATCATAGATGGAGAGGGATTTTGAAACATCACTTGGAACATTTCTTATAGAAAATAACCTTTCTTTGAAAATCCCATTCATAAATTTTTTTTAATAATACTTTTATTATAAATAAATCATGAAATTTCATTTAAAAAAATTCTTGAAAAAAATATATTTTTTGATTTTAAAAAAACTTTTTAAAACATAATGAATTTTGAAAACCTTTTTCTTTGAAAATAGCTTTGAAAACATATAAAGAAAACTTGGAACAAATTTCATTTGAAAATACTTTGAAAAATCATAATAAAATCATGAAAACCTTTTGAAAAAAATTTTCTTTCAAAAAAATTTAAAAACATATAAAGAAATTATAAAATCATTTTTAAAATTATTTTCTTTCAAAATACTTTTAAAACCTATAAATGAAGCTTGAAAACATTTTGAAAACCTTTTAATTGAAAAAAGAATTTAAAATTTATAAAGGTTGTTTAAAAAAAAATTTAAAACATTTTATTTGAAAATATATTTGAAAATAATTTTAATTTTTTTTAAATATAAAAAATTTCTTAAAATAGTTTTAGAAAACTTTTTTTTGAAAGGACATAAATTTCCGATCAGAAAGAGAAATAAAGTTTGATTTTTTTCAAAACATTCTTGTCATCATCTTAAGTACCAAACAATGGTAAAATGGTTATAATTCATTAAGATATCATGGATAAGAAAATGAGAATAAAATGAATTATTATTATTGAGTGATGGATCATAATATTTCACCAATGGAAGTATAATCATAAACAATCCCAATAAATGATGAGATTGTAGTAATAAATTGTTACCTCTTTGGTTACTTTGAATCATAATTTCCATTAAATAAAAAAATTACATGAATCTTAAAATATCATTAAAATAATTATATTCATGATATAACATGTGAAAGGGTTTTATATACCCCACATAGAAAAATATAGGTTCATAACAGGGCATGTATCTCAAAGAAGGCATATTGAGACAAAATTACTTTACCGATTTGGTAACTTTTGAACCATAAACCCCATGAAAGAAATATCATCAAATGGATATGTCAATACCCATAGATTTAATTATAATAATAATATAAGAAATTATTGGTTAGTGTAAACACCACACAAAATAAATGAGTGGTGAATAATGCATAAGTCTCACAGAAATAAATGTGAGACGAGAAAACCCTTACCTTAATTGTTTAATTTATTCGTACACATTAAAACCTCTTATATAATAAATATGATTTTATTATACATCCAAAAAAGAACCATATTCTCATATCTAATACAATATATGATTTTATTATGACTTTATATTACCCATTTATTAACAATTCCATGTTAATGTTATGTTTTGAGTAATACCCACTTTGTTTTTTGTACATGTTTTGACTTGTTATTCTTGATCCCCTTAATTAGATCATAATTTACTTATTTCAAGAATGTAAACCATGATAAAAATATCATATATTTTTAGTATATAAATACTTATAATAATATATAATATTTAAAAATATAAAATGGAATACACCATTCAAGAAGACGGTAGGTCTTACGTACGCATGAATCTTGTTTCCATTTTCTAGTCATATTAAATGTAAGAAAGTAAATGAAATATATGTATATATATATATATAATAATTAAATTAGAATATATTTTTTCATAAACATAATATAAATTTACTAAATTAATTCTTAATACATTCCATGAAAAGTTTTAACGAATCACATCACTTTGAGGAGGCGATAGCCCACACGTCGAGAAATGATGTTATCATACTTACAAAAAATGGAAAGCATGAAGGCTTGTTTTATGTAATAAATCCAGATGCATAAAGGAATCATAAATATAATTTATATCATATAATTATTGAATTTTCATCATAATTCCCAGCCATTAGTTTTGGTAAAATAAAAATGAATGACATCGTTTCACGAGGTGGTAGTCCACCATACACATGAACAGTAAGTTCATTACACATTTGAAGCAAGTGTGTGCAGGTCAAGGAAGAACCCTTACGCTGTGTTTGGTGAGATTTTAGTGAAATAAAAGAAATGATTTGATAGTTTATAAAATAATAGATAATAAAAGAAATGATTTGGTTTTCTCTCCATCATGTTTGGTGACAATTTTTAAAAGAAATGGAAAGAAACTTTTTTTGGTGAAAATGACACAAATAAACATTGTTCAAAAATAACACATACACAATGGATTAAAGGTCATACTTGCCCAAGATAAAAAATAACCATATATTAGATCCCCATGGAAACCACACCTACCACCATGTCGGTCCAACATCAACAATTTATTTTAAATGACACAAACAACCTTTTAAAAAAAGTATTTTTATTACCTTTTTTATAAAAAATCAAAACACATTAATTTTGATTTTAATCAGTCATCATCTTTAATATCACTAAAATTTGGAAAATATTAAACTATGAAAATATATTAACACAAATTTAAAAATATTTAAAAAAAATAATTAAAGATAATCACAATTATTTGTATAATTTATTAATTCAATAATATTAATTCAAGGTAATCAAAATTATTAATTCAAAATTATTAATTCAAAATAATTATTAATTCAAAATAATTATTAATTCAAAATAATTACTAATTTAAAAAATTTATTAATTTGAAAATATTATTTTAAAATATTTATTAATTAAAAATTATTTATAAAGTTTTCTATATTAAAAATTTATTCAAGATAATCATAATTATATATAATCAAATTTATCTATAATCGAAATTAATTATAAATTAATTATGATTATTTATATGCACATAATTAGTTATAATCAAAATTATTTATATACACATTATCAAAATTAATTATATTTGATTGTTGTTATTAAAAAAGTTAGGTACAACCTTCAAATGGAGACTCATGCACACTACAATGAAACTCCACAAACAAATGGTCTTGGGACTCAACCCCACAACCAGTTCCACCAAATAATATTTTCATGGGTATCTAAATATTTTGGTTCCCCCCCCACATGAAAATATATTATATTTTTTTCCCCATGAAAATATTTTTTCCCACCTGAAAATATTGTTTGTTGTTGTTATTAATTTTTAATATTATGTTCATTTATATATATTTTAATTCAAGAAAATAGTATATTCATGAATAAGGAAAACTTTATTTATTTTTATGAAACTCAAGGCACCAAAACTTTGAATTTATCAAATGAATACTTTTATTTTTCCATTATAATGGGAATATATAAATTATCAAGGAAAATATTATAACCATTCAGGTTATCTACAAGGTATTTCATAAGTACCTTAAACATTTTTGAGATTCACACATTAATAAAGAAACCACTCAATAGGGAAATATATCATTCAAACCAAAAACCTAAAATACTCATAATGCAACAAATTAAATGATAAAAAACATAAAGGGGGAAGACATCCCATATTGAAGGAACACCAACAGAGGACTGGTTCAGTGGTGGAGAAACTATACGACATAAGGTTAATGGGGAACAGTGAGATAGTTTTTTTGGAATAAAAGGTGTGAAGCAATTGTTTATATATAAATATAGGGATAATATTGGAAATTTTAAAAACACCTCAAGGGAACACACCATTTCCATCAGAATAATCCCAATTTTGGGATGATTATAAATATAGGGTTGGAGAGAAATGTTTCTCCCCATTTATCCCCCTCATATTTCCTTTCATCACATTTGTCTCACAAATTGAGTGAAATCAGTTTCAATCACTCTAAATCATTTCTTTTCCTCACAAATATCTTCATCCAAATGATACCTTAGAATAAAAAAACTTATTATATTTAAGATACATAGTTTTTTATATTATCATAGAATAAGAATAAATTAATATGTAGAGAATTAAATATAACAGAAATTCACGTTGATGAATGTTACCTCTTTTCCCGGGTAACTCCTTTTGGATTACAACAATGGGCTTACTTGGTGGGATTTCTACCAAAAGTGATGCCTCTATGATTAATTTATAGAAGTTGGTAGTATATTTGGGTAGGTTTTTTATGATACAAAGTGTCTTGAGAGGTGCGAAGATGGGTAAGAGTGAATTCTTTTTTATAAAGGAGGAGGGGTAGCATTATTGTAAATACCAAAAGTGAAACACTATTATGAGGTCTACCTTACCTCATGTGCTTAAAAAAAGGAAACATAATAGAGTAAAGGGGATTTATGGTCGATACATACCTCCAAAAAGCAAAATAATGTGCAATTTTATAATTTTGTTCCTCAACATCTATGTTTCCCCACTTTTATCATTTTTGTTTTTATTAAGGTAACTAGTTTTCTAACCTATGTAATTTGACCATTAACATTAAATTAATGCGATATTTATTATAAAATATAGTCCTAATCAATTATAAATATGATATCTAATTAAAAAATTAAAATAAAATTTTTGTTAGAAATTCATTTTAAAACAATCGTATGTAATGAGAAAAAACATTACTTTAAGCTGAAATGTGCTAACAATAACTTTACTATTTAAAGGTCAATATGTTCAATATAAAATATTAATTGGTAAATTAATAAAAATTATTTGATATTTAGTAACATTTAAAATTTATTTTTCAAAATATTTTATTTTTAGTAAATTTTAAATCTTTTAATAAAATTTTATTTATTATAAAATAACATTAATGAGAATTTTGACATTATTTACTTAATTCAAATTTAAAAAAAAATAAAGAAACGGATGGAATTTTAATTTATTAATTTTTTACCTATGTAACATGATATATTCATTTAAAAAAATTAAATACAATAATTCTATTAGTTTAGTTTACTTTTAATATTTTCAGTATCATTTATTTTAGTTAATTATAAATTAAAAAATTGCCACATTTTATATTCCTTAAGTAGTTAATATAAATAATTCATCTTTAAAAATTAAATATAACATCATATGATGAAAAAAATAATTTAAATTTAAAAATAATGGGTATAATAGAACTAATCTGGTTTTTTGTCCATATCTCAAGGCTTTATAAATGTTAATGGTCAGGAAGGTTCCTTTTTTTCTTTTTTCCTTACTTAACTTATTATATAGGTCACTTTCATGGAATAGTGTCCCCAAAACTCATAAAATTATAAAAAATAGGTTATATTGTCAAAATGGGGTCCACCAATGGATTTTGAACAAGTGTATAGGTCATTCATTCCCTTAAGATTAAATTTAACCACTAAGTAAACTAATTTTTTCCTTATTCGCTGTAATTAATTTTAATTAATTTCCTAATATTAATGTTCAAAAACTAAGATAACTATAATAGAAATTATAAATAATGATGATTCTAAATATGGAATCCATTTTCCCAAATTATAAACAAATAAGTGTCAGAAATTAATTTAAATTTTATATTGCAGACGTGTCACCAAAGCTAGTTTTTAAAGTGAAAAAGTTCAAAAGATTGAAATATTTTTATATCCAATTTCAATTTGAAATTATTTAAAATAACCAAAATTATATTAATAGATTTATAATTGATCTAATTATACTTTAAAACCAAATTAATATATAATTTAAATATATAAATAAGTTAGACGAAATGTAGTTTTCAATTAAAATGTAGTGTTTTTCACTATTCATCAAAAAATGAAACTTCTCAGAAAAATACAAAAAATATATCCAAAGTAAATTTTTATATTATGCTTTCAAAAATGAAGTTTGTGTTTTATTAAAAATTATAAAAGTGTTAATAATTATATTTAAAATTTATTTTCCATTAAAAGGTAGTAAAGTGACCTTTTAGAAAGAATATATATATTTATGTGTAAAATTGGATTTATTCTTATCTCTTGTTTAGAAAACACATAAGATGAATGTTATATATTTTAATAAATATAACACACATATAAATATAAATATTTATATATATTACATTATAATAATCTATAAAAAGTGGTTTAATTAATTTATTTAGGTAAAATGTGTTTGATTTCATAAATATAGTTTTCCAGCAAAAGATTTCCTATATTATCAAAAAGGTTTTATTTTAATTTTTATTTAATTGTAAAAAAAATAATTCTTATTATATAAATGTTTAAAACATGTTTTTATAGTTTAATTAATCTTATTCATAACCACAATTCCAATGTCTTGTTGAAAATAATAATATTTTAGTGACAATATTAATAGTATGTTGTATTTCGGTAAAACTCATCCTTACGTGTAATGCAAGCTATGAAAGGAACTCATCGTGGTGTGTAACATAAGTCAAACATAGTGTTTAATGTACCACAATATAATATAAGTGTTGTGTGTAGGTAAATATTAACTTGGTGTTTCATGAAATAAATCCAAACTCAGTGCTTTCATATAACTCATGGTATATTCAGTGTTGCACGAAATGTAAAATATTGAAAAGATTAAATTAATTCAAAAAAGAAATTTCAAAAAATCTTGGGGTGTTGAAAACATGTTGATACCTTGAAGGATATTTGTGATAAGTATCCCATGTTCGTTTTGTAACACCCCAAGCTTCCAAGTTACATTTCCCTTTGAATAATACCGTGGCGTGTGTTGTACGCAACTTTGAGTTCTAACACACACCACAACCAATCAAACTAGCCGTTATGAATAGTAATACACACTTTTTAAAATTTTATAATTTTTATCCTGAAAAATGGACATAATTTTTGGATTCTTAAAATATAAATTAGCCTAGGGTGAATTTTAGGTATTTTTTAGAAAACATTCAAATTTTGATGAATAGTGAAAAATACTAAACATTAATTAAAAACAACTTTTTTAATCCAAATAATTTATAGTGATAAATTATAATATTGAGAAGTTTTAAAGTATAGTTAGAATATATTTTTACCATTTAATCCAATATTGGTAATTGGATGTAATTTCATATTTAAACTAGACATAAACAATTGTCAATCCTTTGACAGTTATTATTTCTTAAAAAACACGCTCTTTGTTTTGACAAAGGGAATTAATTTTAAAATAATTATATGCCACTAATGTGTTTTGAATTTAGAAAAATGGGATCCATATTTAGAATCAATAGGTCCAAATTTTGTAAATAGGTAAATTCTACTTCTAGACATTTTGAATAATTACTTCGGTAAATATTTTATTTACCATGGTTAAAGGGTAAATCCAGTAAATAAGGGTAAACAAATAATATTATAAAAATAGAAAATTACCCTAAAATGTGTCCTAAACCAATTGGTTGATACATGTCCGAACATTTTCATTTTTGGGTCAATTTTGGGTTCTCATGGAGCCACTTGTAAGTGATAATCACACTTTATATTAATCAAGTTAAAGTAAATACAAAAATGATATAAGCATACATCTTTTAGAAAAATATTTTTTACATAGTGTTATATATGTTATATTTTAGACTATAAATATTAATTATAAATAAAAAAAATATTTCCTACATAATGGTATTTTATTTATAATTTTTAGACATTGAATAATTAAATTTATTTATGACACAATAATGATGCATTATTTTTCTTATTAATGAAATAATCAAATAATTTGTATTATAAATGTTAAAATAAATATAATTTGAAAGTTTTGATGACATCCATGAATTATATTGGTTAATATGACATGTTATAATTTCTTAAATGATTTTTTTTCGAATTAACAAAGTTTTTAAGACTTTAACAAAAATCAATTATTAAATAGTGTCAAAATTGACATAAATGAGTTTTTAAAAAATATATTATATTACTAATTGATATTCTATTCCTAAAAATATACGTTTCAGCCAAAGGACATATATAATGATATTTGTATCATTAATTGACCACTTGTGGGTCTTTTGGAAGTATTTAGTAAGTTTATTAACTATATAATATAAAAATACAAAGAGACATGGTAAATATCAAACTATTTAACTAAGAGTTAAATCATAAAGATAAAGTTAATATAGTGAACCAAACATGTCTGAAACCTATTGGTTGAGTGGTTTTCAACCTATCCCCAATGTAAAATTTAAATAATACAATTTGGAGCCATTAGAAACCGAATATGAATTTATTATAAAATAATATTTCTAGATTTTCCAAAGGTTCCCCTCACTCCTCCTATAAAAGGCACCCCCCTTCTCTCAAATTCTTACCTTAAAAGCCTTTTAGTATAGCCAAACTCGGCCCAAATACCCTCTAAACTTCCCTTAATTCATCCTAGAGGTCTTCCTTTAGTCAGAAAGACAACTTAAGGATCCCTTTTGATCAAATCAAAAGGAAGAAGCCGAAGAAGAGGTAATAATTTCACCACCCTCTTTCAAGTTCTTTTCTTCTTCCACTTCTTCTTTTTTTTTGTTTCCATTCTAAAATAATAACTCTAGTATCATCTATATACTGTGAAGTTATTATAAATATGATAAAACCATCTTAATTATTCTATCCATCCTTTGAATGACATGTCACCATACGTGCATACGTACGGATTACCGTCTCCACGTCGTGGTGTAATTGTTATTTAATACTTTATTATTTGGATGTGTATAATAATGATGTGTAATTCATGTAAATAATAAATATGACATGATAATTATTCTGTATATATGATATAATATCCAATTATATATTATTTTAATATCAAAATAATGATATGGTCGCTCGTACGTACGTACGGAATACCGTCTCCACGAACGCGATGAGATTCATTCCCCATCGTATCCATTCAAGAATAATATTAATTTTATGGTTAAAAATAATGTTTAAATACTTAATAAAATTCTGGATATGAATAATATACATCCCATCCATAAAAAATATGGCTCACATAATAAATAATATAAAGTAAAACGAATCCGTTAACACACGAAACGGCGTTAATACTAAGAAATTATTAACAAATCAATGTTAAAACATCATATATGATATCATATTAATTTATATGATTATTTTATAATTAAATAACAATTATTTAACCACTATATAGGAGGTTAAACTACCCTCGACCAATGAAAAAGTACAAATTAAGGGGTTTCTTATCTCACTTTTAATTCCGTGAGATTTCAATTGTTCGCCACTCATTTATTACATTTGGTGTGTATACTGCCCATGATTGTATTAATTGTTTAATATAATTTAATTTATGGATATTTACATAATCATTGTATTATCTTTATTTCATGGTTGTATGTTTCGTAAGTTACCAAATCGATAAGGGAATTTGAAATTTCAATTTCCACTCATTCAGCTTTACACATATTTCATTGATTATTATACTCCAAGATTATGTGTGGAATAACTATTCATTTTTTATGTCATAATTTCCACTCCCCTTTATATGTATATAGTTTTGACACACATAATCACTCCATTGTTAAATTCTCAAGTCATCAATATGAACTTGATAAGAGTAATTTTAACTAAATCTTCATTTATTGAGTTAAACATCTAATTCATTGGTGTTGTTTTTACAAGAATATGTGTGAATGTCCTCTTATTGTTTTGCACTGAATATCCAATAAAATTGAGTGTATTTATATTTGTCACACATAATTATGTCGTCGATTTATCCTTAACCTAAGGATACGATCTTTATAATAGATTTCATCTCAATTTACATTCCATTGAGACTCCTTTGTTGTTATACACCAAATCACTTTTATATGGTGTATATAGTGTACTTTGACATAGTATATCATGAATCCCTTTATTCTCATGATATTACAATGTTTTTATTACCTCAATTATTTGTATTTAAGTGTCTCTTTTTTGGTTAGAAACTCTAACTAAAATATAATTTTAAATGTTTTAAATATTTATTATTCTAAATCTATCTCATTAATGTCCACGTTTTGAAAATGTGTTTTAAGGATTTATTTATATGGAAATTATAGTTTTAAAATGAAAATTCCTTTTAAAAGTTTCAAAGTGGTATAGGACACTTACATTCAAAAATCTATTTTTAAATGGATTCTTGAAAAATAGTGTGACTTTTAAATGATTTCAAGATAAAGGGGGTTATTTCTCTCTAATAGTTTTGATAATTATTTTCATCTATGTCAATATCCTTCATTATTCTCGATTGAGGTTAATTTGATACAATACAATCTTCCATATTGTATCGAATGAGTTATGTTTGACTGTGTATGTTCTATTTTCATACCATTCATGGTTTGTGGATAAAGTATTCACATTTCGTATGCTAGTTTTAATATGCATGTTTATGTTATATTTAGACCTGTTCATATGAGGAATGCATTGGACTTAGTAAGTGATGGGTGAAACCCTCTATAGATCCTCAATTCATCAGTAGGTCTCATGAGACAAAATAGTGTCTTGGCACAAGGCCTGGACAAAATATTATTTGTAGTCTTGGCACAAGTCCTTGACTATGGGGTTATGATAGTCTGTCATTATGAATTCCATCATTATGAAATTAGTTATTGATATTGCATGTGATCATTCAACTAGTAGAATATCCATGTGAATAAGTATATGGAATTATTTGATTTTATATTTGCCATATTATGCTAATGTTCAGGTTTAAAAGGCTTTTGTTCTAGTCTTATACACTTCCTTAAATGTTTATGCTTATTTATGAAAGTTTCCACTATAATGTTATCCTTACTGAGCATCTTATTTCACCCCTTTCTATGTTTTATTTTCCCAGGATGCAAAGAAGTATATTATGACTGACCTCCAGGGATAGTCTATGGGATCTCAGTGTTGTCTATGGAGATAATGTTATTCTAGTTTTCTATTTTATGATATAATGTAAAACTCATGAATATATCTAGTACTTCCAAGGCTACTAAACTAATTGGTCTTTCGAGACTTGATCTTTTATGATCACGCCAATGATACGTAACAATGCACCGAATCTGGGCTTCTGGGGTTGGGGCGTTATAGTTGGTATCAGAGGAAGTTTAGTATAAAACTTGGAAACTAGATTTAGATAATCTCTAATTAGAGCACATAACCTTAAGATAGACATTGAGGATTAGTATAGAAGAACTTCCTAGAATTTTGATATTGTAGAGATTTTGTGAGTTTTCCAAGCAATACATCCCTGTCTGTATATGATCAGGTAGAGGCGGCTCTGGCACAGATGTACCTCAGGGTAAAACCTGAAAACACTACTTCGTGCTAGACTTGAATGGGAACTGGTGCACGACAACGGGCCTTGCTGCACTCTTGGTTACGACACTCCCGAGGGATATACTTAGAATAATTTACATTTTCTTTACAAACTGATTTGAATTATTTTAATATAATATGAGAATAAATGACCTTGGTTAATCCTAAGGTGTTTCAAATTTAGAATATGGTGTCATGATATTCTCTAAATGATTTTATGACTACTATTACTCACACAATGATTTCCAGTTTTAGTCAATGGATGGATTCCAAAGAAGTCATATTAACTTTGAGAATGATGTACAAGGTGGGAATGGTGGTGGAAATGAGAAACAAAATGGAATTTTTATAGGCGTAAAAGATATCGCATTCATGCAAAACCAGTTTTCCAAAAATATGATCAATGAAATATATATTAACCAACTCCTGGACTCAAAAAAGAAGAGAAAGGTGATGAATGATAAGATCTCTATCAATGGAGACCATGGAGAAAGGAATCCTAAATTTCCACCATGCAAGAAATGTGGAAGAAGACACCCAGGAAAGTGTCTTAATGGAACAAAGAAATGATTTACATGTGGGAAAGAAGGACATAAAGTGAATAATTTCCGAGTTAAAATAAAGAGTACTATGTATGAAAAAAAAAATGGTCCCAAGAATCCATTTACAGTCATTTTCCATAAATGTAGGGGACATGGCCATTACCTGAGTGAATTCCCTATTCTATAGGATATTTTATTGGTCAAAGAAGAAGCTATTTGAAAATAAATGGTTGGAAATTTTTTTAAATATACTAGTACTCCTTGTTGATGGGATTAATTTAGAAAAATTTTCTTTTGTATTTTCAACCCCGTAATTTGTCATGTGAAAATGATATTTGAGGAAGACTTATCTTTTCTCTTGTGGATATAGTTATAAATAACCATTTGGTTTTATATAATCATTGGGTTTGAGGCAATTACATGTTATTATATTTTGGGATGAAAATTCAATGTATGAGATAGAATTTGGGGTTAAATTATGTTATAGTTATTTTGAGGAATTTATATCATTTTGGTAATGTTATAAAATATAGTTTCTAAAAAAGGACAACACGCAGACTGTGTGACAACCCGTCGCGTCAGACAAAGCTATGGGAATCGAACCCAAAACCAAAGTGAAATTGGGATTTATCACCTACCACTAGACTACATTAAGTCCCTGGTTAGTGTTACTAATTATTTTTAGTTAAATGATTTTATTGATCAATAACAAGTTGATTTTGGATCTTATGTCTTATCAAATGAATACCCTTAGTATAAGAAAATGATTCGATGATTAACTGATAAATGTTATTTTGGAAGATGGTCACTTTGTTGGGAACACTATATGCCCAAGAAAAATAAAATACTATAGGATTTCATTTTAGGAGTAATGGTGTATTTTTATCTATGTTTTTATTGTGGATTTATAGTGATTTGGGTTATTTATGGAAATGATTAACCAATAATAGAGAATATGTGATTAGGTTAATTACTTTTATGTATGTGACTTTAAGAGTAGTTTATATCATTTGGAGATAAAATTTAACATGGAAGACTACTTAACCAAATTCTTCTATGTTTTGGGATTCAATATTAGTTTGGATTATATTGAAGGATTTTGAGGACAATTGTTTATTGAATGATATTTATTTAACTTTGGGGTTTTGTTGGTTTATTTTTAGAAATTATAATTATTGTTTCTTTTTATAATGGAATATCCTTTTTGGGGATCATCAGATCTTATAGTAACTGTTTTGGTTTTGATTAATATCTAAAGACAAGGTAAGTATATAGTTTATCCTTCGTGGATCATGTGCTTCTATAGAAGTTTATTCAAGCTCTTCTAGTGTGACCATGTCTTCTTGAGTACCAATCGTTTAAAAAAAGAGATTTAGTGGTGGAAAGTAATTAAACAATGAAACTATACTTAGAAAGTAAGTTTATCTCTTTGTGTTCTTAGTCAATCTCATAAATGAATCCCTCATTTTTATGTAATGTAACTTAAAACAAAAAAAAAATGTTGTCCGTTTAATTTTCCTACTGGGAGACTAATGACCTTTTGTCCCATCACAAGTTTGTGGTTTTCTTGTTGTTAACTTTCTCCTAAATCATGTTTTCTATCCCTCTCCATCAGAACTTTATACTTAGTTTATCATCCGTATCCATTTTTTCCTACATGGAATCCTAGTATGGGTTATCTTGGGTGACCTTTGTACTTCTCTTTCTTTCTTTTAAAGTGATAGTTTTATTGACTCTTTTTCCGATGTGGGACTTTACATTATATTACCAAGATCAATTTTAAAAAAAATTTGAGGAAAAAATTATTTGAAGAAGGGGAGAATGTAACACTCCAAGCTTCCACGGTACACTTCCCTTTGAATAATACAGTAGCGTGTGTTGTACGCAACTTCAAGTTCTAACACACGCCACAACCAATCAAACTAGCCTTTATGAATAGTAATACCCACTTTTTGAACTTTTATAAATTTTAACTTTTAAAATGGACATCAGTTTTGGATTCAGAATATTGAAATTAGGATAGGGTGAATTTTTGGTATTTTTTAGAAAACATTCAAATTTTGATGAATAGTAAAAAATACTAAACATTAATTAAAAACAAATTTTTTAATCCAAATAATTTATAGTGATAAATTATACTATTTAGAGGTTTTAAAGTATAATTAAAATATGTTTTTACCATTTCATCCAATATTGGTAACTGGATGTAATTTCACATTTAAACTAGACATAAACAAGTGTCAATCTTTTGATAGTTATTATTTCTTAAAAAACACTCTCTTTGTTTTGACAACGAGAATTAATTATAAATTAATTTCAGCCACTTATATGTTTTGAATTTATAAAAATGGGTTCCATATTTAGAATCTGGAAGTCGAAATTGTGTAAATAGGTAACTTTTATTTTTAGACATTTTGAATAATTACTTCGGTAAATATTTTATTTACCATGGTTAAAGGGTAAATCCGGTAAATAAGGGTAAAAAAATAATATTATAAAAATATTAGATTACCCTAAGATGTGTCCTAACCCTATTAGTTGATAATTTTCCGACCATGGGCATTTTTGGGTCGATTTTGGGACCCCATGGATCCACTTGTAAGTGATAATGACACTTTATATTAATTATGTTAAAGTAAATACAAAAATGACATAAGCATATATCTTTTAGTAAAACAATTTTTAAATAGAGTTATAAATGATATATTTTCAACTATAAATATTCATTAGAAAGATACAAATATTTCCTATATGATGGTATTTTATTTATAATTTTTAGACATTTAATAATTAAATTTATTTATGACACAATAATGATGCAGTACTTTCCTTATTAATAAAAGAATCAAATAATTGGTATTATAAATGTTAAAATAAATATATTTGAACGTTTTGATGACAAACACTAATTTTATTGGTTAATATGATAAGTTATAATTGCTTAAATGAATTTTTTTAGAATTAATAAAGTTGTTAAGACTTTAACAAAAATCAATTTTTAAATATTGTCAAAATTGACATAAATGAGTTTTTAAAATAAATATTATATTATTAATTGATATTATATTCCTAAAAATATAAGGTTTGGACAAAGGACTTATATACTGATAGGAGTATCATTAATGGACCACTTTGTGGTCTCTTGGAAGTATATAGTAAGTTTATTAACTATATAATATAAAAATACAAAGAGACATGGTAAATGTCAAACTATTTAACTAAGAGTTAAATAAAAAAGATAGAGCTAATATAGTGATCCAAACATATCTAAAACCTATTGGTTGAGTGGTTTTTGACCTTTCACCACATTAAAATTTAAATAATACACTTTGGAACCATTATAAACCAAATATTAATTTATTATAAAATAATATTTCTAGCTTTTCCTAAGGTCCCTCTCACTCCTCTTATAAAAGGGCACCCCCCTTCTCTCAAATTCATACCTTAAAATCCTTTTGGATCGGCCAAACGCTTCCCAAATACCCTCTCAACTTCCCTCAATTAATCCTAGAGGCCTTACTTTAGTCATAAAGCCAACTTAAGGAGCCATTTTGATCAAATCAAAAGGAAGAACCCGAAGAAGAGGTAATAATTTCACCACCCTCGTTCAAGTTCTTTTTTTCTTCCACTTATTTTTTTTATTTCCATTATAAAATAATAACTCCAGTATAATCTATATAATGTGATTTTTTTATAAATATGTTACAGCCATATTCATTATTCTATCCATCCTTTTAATAACATGTCACCATACGTACATACGTACGGACTATCGTCTCCACATCGTGGTGTAATTGTTATTCAATACTTTATTATTTGGATGGGTATAATAATGATGTTTAATTCAAGTAAATAATAAATATAACATGATAATTATTCTTTATATATGATATAACATCCAATTATATATTATTTTAATTTCAAAAGAATGATATTGTCGGTCGTGCGTACGTACGGACTACCGTCTCCACGAACGCGATGAGATTTATTTCCCATCGTATCCATTAAAGAATAATTTTCATTTGATGGTTAAAAATAATGTTTAAAGACTTAATATCATTCTGTATATGAATAAGATACATCCCATCCATATCAAATATAGATCACATAACAAATTATATAAAGGAAAACGAATCCGTTAACACCCAGAACGACGATAATACTAAGATATTATTAACAAATAAATGTTAAAAGATCATATATGATATCATGTTAATGAATACAATTCTTGAATAATTCAGTAAAAATTATTTCACCATTATACATGTGGTTAACCTACCATCGACCAAGGAAAAACTACAAAGTAAGGGGTTTCTTATCTCACTTTTAATTCCGTGAGATTTACACTGTTCACCACTTATTTATTGCATGTGGTGTGTGTACTGCCCATGATTGTATTTATTGTGTAATATAATTTAATTTATGGATATTTACATCATCATTTTATGATCCTTATTTCTTGGGTGAATGTTTCATAAGTTACCAAATCGACAAGGGAATTTGAAATTAAATTTATACTCATTCGGCTTTACGCATACTTCATTGATTATTTTACTCCAAGATTATGTGTGGAATCACTATTCATTTTCTTATGTCATAATTTCCAATCCCTTTTCTGTGGATATAATTTTGATACACATAATCAATCCATTGATAAATTCTCAAGTCATCGATATGAACTTGATAAGATTAATTTTAACTCACTCTCCATTTATTGAGTTAAACATCTAATTCATTGGTTTTGTTTTTACAAGAATATGTTTGAATTTACTATGATTATTTTACACTGAATATCCATTCATATTGAGTGTATTTATATTTGTGACACATAATTATGTCGTCGATTTATCCTTAACCTAAGGATACAATCTTTATAAGAGATTTCATCTCAATTTACATTCCATTAAGACTCCTTTATTGTTATACATAAAATCACTTTTATATGGTTTATATAATGTAGTTTGACATAGTATATCATGGATCCATTTATTATCATGATATTACAATGTTCTGATTACCTCAATTATTTGTATTCAAATGTCTCTCTTTTGGTTAGGAACTCTAACTAAAATATCATTTTAAATGTTTTAAATATTTATTATTCTAAATCTATCTCATTAATGTCCATGTTTTAAAAATGGTTTTAAGGATTTATTTATATGGACATTAAAGTTTTAAAATTAAAATTCATTTTAAAAGTTTCAAAGTGTTATGAGACACTTTTATTCAAAAATCTATTTTTAAATGGCTTCTTGACAAATAGTGTGACTTTTAAATGATTTCAAGAAAAAGGGGGATTTTTCTCTCTAATAATTTCGATGAATATTTTCATCTATGTAAATATCCTTTATTATTCTCGATAGTGGTTAATTTGATACAATAAAATATTCCATATTGTATGGAATGAGTTATGTTTGACTGTGGACGTGCTATTTTTATACCATTCATGGTTTGTAGATAAAGTATTGACATTTCGTATGCTAGTTTTAATACGAATGTTTATGTTATGTTTAAACCTATTCATATGAGGAATTCATTGGACATAGTAAGTGACGGGTGGAGCCCGATATACCTCCTCGATGCATCGGTAGGTCTCATGAGACAAACTAGTATCCTGGCACAAGGCCTTGACAAAATCTTATTTTTAGTCTTGGCACAAGGCCTTGACTATGGGGTTATGATAGTCTGGAATTATGCATTCAATAATTATGAAAGTGGTTATTGAAATTGCATGTGATCATTATACTAGTAGAATATCCATGTGAATAAGTAAATGACATTATTTGATTTTATCTTTTCCATATTATGTTGAGGTTGAAGTTTAAAAGGCTTTTGTTCTAGTCTTATACACTGCCTTAAATGTTTATGCTTAGTTATGAATGTTTCCGCTATAATGTTATCCTTACTGAGTATTTGAGCTCACCCCTTTCTATGTTTTATTTTCCCAGGATGCAAAGAAGTATATTATGACTTACCTATTGGGATAGTCTATGGGATCTCAGTGTTTTCTATGGAGACAATGTTCTTTTAGTTTTCCATTTTATGATGTAATGTAAACCTTATGAATGTATCTAGTAATTACAAGGCTACTAAAATAATCAGTCTTTAAAGACTTGATCTTTTATGATCATGACAATGATATGTAATAATGCACTGACTCTGGGCTTCTGGCATTGAGGCGTTACACTTTTAGCTTGACCCTGTGTGTGGGTGGATTGGGAGGAAAGTGTACCCTTATTTTGAGACCCTTGTATATGGGTGGTGAGATCCTTGGTATTGGGTTGTGATACCTTGATGGTGTTAGATGTTACCTTGTACCATCCTTCTTATGATCCTTTTGAGCTGTGTTGGACTGCGGAGTAGGTTTATTTGCAAATAGTTCCATGTCATGGGTGTGTAGGACCTCAAGTGAGTATTTGGACTTGGTGTTTTTAACACCGTGTGTTTTGGAGTGTGAGGTGTGGTTAGATGCTTCAATATGTGGAATCAGTGCATGAGTGGTGATATCAAGGTTTTTTAAGGCTTCGCTACACCATGGTTTATTTTTTTGAGGGAAACACCTTGAATACCTATGTTTTGGTCTTATGGATGGTTTTGAAGGTAATGATCAATCATATTCTTGACCCTATTATTATAACATTTTCTTAATGTGGTAATTTTCTTTGACCATTGGTATATAAGTATAGGGTTGATAGAGAGTGGGTAAATGCTTATGGTCTTGATACGATACTCAGGCTGAGATGTGGTCATCTAGTTAGACTTAACGCATGTGAACTGTCAAATCATGTTAGAGGTAAGAATAATGGATGGATCTTGTCTGATGAGACTGATGGATTGGGAGTCATGGTCATTTGCTTGAGTTTTTTCATGATCCTAGTTTTGGTAAATCATTAATAAAGGTATCTTGAGTTTAGGTCAATTAATAGTTGTAGGGAATCACGTGACCCAAAAGTTTATTGAGGACATGTTGGAAGGAATATGCAAGAGGCATGCAATTCCATTTGGGATATGTGATCATAAGAAATAGGGAATGACACTTGTTTCATTTAAATAAGAATAATATTCTACAAGCAAGCTATAGTGGAGTCTATTATGTTTTAGGATGGTAGGAAAGTCTGTCTCTGTTCCATGAAAATCGTTCGGGTCTTAGTGGAGCTCAAGCGGCTTAGTGAATGTAGTCCTTTGATGAATGTAAACTCATGAATTATTGCCAAAGGGACATGGATTTAGTCTAGTCTGAGTTTATGAGTCCCTCTTGATGTGAGGTGGTTGGGAGATGATGAGACGCTTATAGGAAGATAGGCTTGTCAGTTTCTAATGGGTTTTGAGATGTATCTATTATGAGAGGTGACATCATTGGTGAATTATAGTGTGGTCCCATATATGCTTGAGTTTGACATGGATAGAGGTGTCAAGGGTCAATAATGCATTAAGCATGGCTCGAAATAACAGATTGAATTATTTTATCTAGATCATTGGAGGATACACTCAAATAGTGGTAAGTAATATTGCACGGTGGGAAGTACAAAATCGATCATCAGAGAGATAGTTCCTTGCTATGGGACAGATATTGATGAATGTTTTGGGTTCCATTCTTAGCAGCTTGGAAAGAGTGGTAGTCGGTGTTTCTTTGTTGTTCAGGTGAGAGTGATTTGACAATGTCCAACCTTAATGTTTGTCAATGATTGGAGCAGGTGTAGAGGTGGTTGTTATTTTCTCTAGGGAAATGATGATAATGAAACTTCTATGGTGAGGAGTGACATAACTTTCATGGGTGTGAGTCCCTTGTGTTGGAAGGGTACTGGGCATGAAAAACTGACCATGGAGTGGTCGTAGTGGAATCAGGATTTCAGTTAGAGATATTGAGGTGTGTACCTAGATTTTATAGGGAATGCTAATGTGAAATTGATGGGGTGGTGGATGGACACTCTGTGTTGGATTTGGACTTGAGAAGATTTTAACTGATCTGAGGATGCTTTTACAGGTGTTATGTCAATCTGTGTGGCCATGAGCAATGACAATTTTAGAAAACTAAGACCTTAACTATGGAAACTCACTAAGATTCGGGTTTTGATTTCAGTGTGAATGTTTGTGTAGTTGTAGGGTGCCTCAGGTAATAGAGGTATCTTGGATAGGTAAGTTGTTAAATCATCTATAGGTGGAGCTAAGCATTTTCAAGAAGGGTCATCCAATGGATGTCTGGCTGGTGTTTTTATTTGTAGATGGATGTGATGAGTTTAAAATCACATCTGGCATGTCTTTTGGGGGGTAATGGATATATCTCTAGTTTCAAACTTTTCATTTTTGAAAAATCTAATGTGGTTATTACATGTGCATGGATTGTGATTTTGTGTCCATCCTCACAATTCCTTTATTAATGAGGATGGGTACAAGTGTTTAATCAGTATCCTCATGGATTTTCATTTTTAGTGAGATGGAAACTATTCTAGGCATGCTGTTGGAATGTAGGAGTGGATTTTCAGTGATATTTTATAATGGAAAAGGCATTTTAACTTTAATAATTGTGGTTGTAAACTAAACCATAGGGTGGGAATCACCATAATCATGGCCTATAACAAAATGATGACACCATTGGTTTTTCATGATATATGGGCTCAGGTAAGTGTCATCTCGGTATTTTAGTTTTGTTGAAAGGCATTGGCTTGATTTTTGGTGGGTAATGATCCTTGAGTGTGAGGTTATGCTTGGATGTTCATCAAGTGTTTAGGAATAGTATGAGGAAATTTTCATTTAAATTGATGAATTTAATAAGGTTTAAGGTATGAATTTTTAACAACCATGGATTCTAGTGGAGGATAAGTGTTATGATGGGGAGTTTGTAAGGACTCAGTTCATTATGAGTGCTCAAAATTTTATAGAAAACATGAATATTCAAACTGGTGGATGATCCGGTTTTTAAACTGGCCATAAAAATGAAATTATAAGTGATGGAACCCCTAAAAAGAACTAATTTGGGGATTTAATGAAGTTTTCTAGAGAATTTTAAGGTTTCAGGGGTTCCCCAAGGGTTTGTGTCATAAAGTTTCATGTTTTGGGGAAACAAAACATGAAACATAGTTAGCACACCATTTTTTCTAACCATACACCCCAACTTTGTGTCCTGAAATTCACAGGTTCACAATTTGTAAAACTATGTGGCAGGTCCAAAAAAAACATTAAAATCTCTGTAGAGTTTCATAGACTTGTCACATGGTTGGTGCATGGTTTTCAAAACTATGAATCTTAACAATGTGATGTTCATGGTCTTGGATAGTGGGGGAAACACCATTGGTGCACAGTTTGCCATAACATGTGGTCAAATCATGTACCATTTTAAAATTTGGGAAATGACCATTTTCCCTTCCATTCTTCAAAATACCTCACCCCTTTTTATTTCTCTATTCACCCAACTTGTCCCACACACCTTCCCTCCATCCCCTCTCCTCCCATCTATAGTGTAACTCCACCATCAATTGTCCAAATCAGCCTCATTCTGTATCGTTAGAAATATCTAGGTGAGTTTAAGACTATTTCACCTTATTTTCCTTATTTCTTTTGATTTCAAGTGTGTTCATTCCATTTATGTTCTTTATGCCTCATTTTCTGAGTGTTTTTCTAGTTCATAATTTTCTTCCATTTCATCTTGAACAAAAGGCCGATATTATATGAGTGGGGCTCATATGAGGCTATGGTTGGCAGTCCATTTAATTTAACCCATAGTGATGTTTTTTAAGTGTGTGTGTAGTGTAGTCAAGCAGATTTTACCATTCGTGATATACTTTTAAATTAAAATGTTTTAGTTTAATTGACTTACTTTAAATCCCCTATTTAATCTATTGTATAACATATGAAATGGTAATTTCAAGTATATTTTATAGTGTGGAAGAATAATTTTGGGATGTTTTGATGTATTTAAATTCATAATGATGTTTTAAATGATTTAAGATGAATCTTAGTTTGATTTGATGTTTTTTAAATAGAAATTCACAACCATCAATAACTAGTAGTGGTTTTGAGCCTTGAAAAGAATAAAACCTAACATAATGAGTAATGTAATAAAGCCCATGTTTAAGGGGAATTAGAATTTATATGATGTATTTGGTTTTAATAATTGTTTTTGGTGTGTTTTTAAGTGAAGTAAATTAGAACATCATTTATTTTAAGTTAATTGATACCTATGATTTATAGAGTCTAATTGGATTCAAGGCTGGGACTGATGTTATATAAAAATAACATGGTTTTTCAAAATAATAAATTATGATTATGGAATTTGGAGTGGAATCTAAAATTTAACATGATGATTATGGATAGTGGGGCCATGAGCCTACTGAGAAATAAATGGAATGAATGGATAATTAATTAAGTGAGTAAATAAATTACAAATGATTCTTAGTAATGTTGGTATGATAACCTGAATTTTATATGATACTCAATGGGTAGGAATGTTGGGATAAGCACATGGATTCCATGTTATGCTTCATGAGTGTGAATACTAGGATGAGCGCCTTTAATTCTATGTAGTAATTGATTAGGATTATCAAGATGATATTCATGGATTAAAAATATTACTAGATTCATGATACTTCCAATATGAGTTTTGGGACTTTATATGATACATGAAATTTGGGGAATTTCTGAATGGGCATTGGATTTCAGGGGAATGTCAGGATGAGCACTCAGATTCTGTGTGATACTTGATGAGGTTGGGGAATTTTAAGATGATTTTATGTATTTTATATGGTTACTGATAGAGGTGTGGTCATCGTTACATGGTCAAAGATACATCGTTACTAGCTGAACCAGGTAGAACTAACCCCTAGAATCATCGAATAGCTCAGGGAATTAAGAGTTTATTTATTTATTTATTTTGTATCACCTGCTCTATTTCTTTATAGCACTTCTCCATAAAATTCTAATCATAGTGCTTATTTTTGGGATACTTATGGTGGTGGCCTAATGATTTATACTCATAACCTACTTGGTCCACCATGTCACCTGGATACCCGAGAAGACACTATTATTTAACAAGTATACAAGATTTAGAGCAAGAAATGATGTTTTATTCCTGGGATATCTTTGTCAGAGTTGGACTATGGGACTGGGAATCACTTAGAAATAGTCTAGGAAATACTGTTGACCTTAATTTAATTTTTATTTATTTTAGTACTTCTTGTATGTAATCCATCCATGTAGAATCCTGTTATGGTATGTATGAAAAATTAATTTATTACTACGTCTATTGGTTTCATTTATTTATCTTCACTTTCCCCAGTTACAATGTGTTCTTTATCTTTTTATTTTATTTTTTCTCTTATTGCTGCTCAGATATGTGGGAATAGTCTCCCCACAGTATTTCATAGGCCCTCCCTACTTATTTGAAGACATTTTCATATAGGTAGGTACACTTGAGGTTTTTTGGTGAACTGGCCTAGGGAATCAGTCAAGTAGCCTCAAGGTTGGGTCAACACAATCATGAATGCGATGATAAGTAAAGTAATGATATCACACCTATACGAGGTAAATCCAATGATTTGGGGGATGTTTCAAAAGTGGAGAGGAATACAATGTATACAATATTTGTAATTTTTATTGATTTTTTATAAATGTAAAAAATATTATAATGTTTTTATAATGATTAATTATCAAAGGAATGATTTATTTTAAAAAGAGAAAAGTGAAAAAAATGAAATAGAAAGAGATAATGGATGCTTCCTACTCTTTGAAGTATCCTCCCTTACTAAGTGTCTAGAATCTTGAATATTTGGGGTACTATAACACCAGAATATCCATAGTATTAGATGGAGGTTTAAGGGGGGGAACATAGGTAGAATTTATACGGTGAGTTGGATTTTATGTGTGGTTTGCAATTGACAATGAAAGGGGGTATTTATAAGTCGTGGAGTAGAGTATTTTGAAATTAAATAATGAATATAATATAATTTTACAACCAAGACTTGAAATAGTGATTTTTTGACTTTTCATAGTATTTTACGCCTTTTGAAAAATCATAGGACATGATTACATATGGGATGATGTTTTTTATTGATGATTTCATAGCTACATAATTATTGCATCATATTTTACCAATTTATTTTTATCTTTTTATATAAAAAACATTAACAAATGTAGTTTTGATATTTTTATTCTAAATATGAAACACATTTTATGAAAATATATTTTTAAAATTGAGAAAATAATTTTTTTTAAAAATTTAATACATTGATGAGATCACGTTTTCATAGTAGGATACATTTCCTAATATTTGAAAATAATATTTTAGAAGCATGAAACTACTTTATTGGTTTTGAAAATTGAATTTAACATTTTCAAAAAATAATACATATCTAATAAATTATATTTTTAGTATTGGAAATGATTATTATATATATTACAAATCATATATTATTATTCACCTAAAAATTAAAATCAAAAAATTCCCAAAAAAAATTTATTTCCAGATTTTTATATGCCAATTCCAAATCTGTTAGCCATTTTATTATAATAAGTTTCTCAATATGGTAAATTCAACTTATAATTAGATCATAAAATACTACGTTTTCTTATATGAGGGTAAATACATAACAAAAATAATTATATCATTATAATTTTTTGAGATAAAAGGAATAAAACATTATATTAATTTATTTAAATATGCATTTACTATATTTTTGTTTTATATTAATGGTAGTTATTTACTTATATAGTTATTTAAACATTTACCCATAATTCTTGCTTTTCTATTCCAATAGTCAAGTTGTTATTCAAACGATCATTTTTATAATAACTACTTTACCCATTTCAATAGTCTTATTATCTCCTACCCTACATATACCTCTTAAATCATATATATTTGATTCAAATTGTTTCTATCAATGCTATCTCTATAAATATGTCTATCTAATTTTTAATATTCTACTTTTTTAGTAAAGTGATACTCATAAATATGGTATTTCTAGGAGACCATGAGCCATTGTATTTTCAATTATTAGTCATGTTATTTACATGTATTTACTATCCCACTGTACTTGTATTAGTCATTTAGAATGTATATGTAAATGATTTGTAATGTTAAATTAAAAATTAACAAAATATTATTTATTTTTCTAGATGGTGTATATTATCTTTTTATAGTGTACCTTATACAAATGTTCCTTGATTCAAAAAAATTTATTTTTTTCAAGAAACACATATATGTTAGGTAAGAAGATATCATATTGAAAAATCTAGTTCATCGAAATTATTCAGTCCAATGATATATATGAGGATGTTTCATGAACCATACCCATCAGAACCCCTCCCTGGGTAACCAATAAGATTGAATGTGACACCCTAAGATTATCTCCAATTGGCCAAGGCATGGTGTTAAAAACTAGGGGCATAAATAACAGACACATGGGAGAAAGTTTCCTCAATAATCTTGAAATCGATGTAAAATAAGGAACAAGTGAGGTAAATCTAAAAAACAATACAATATTCAATGAAAATTTAGTGTATATCACTAATGTATATAATTTCATAAAATCATATTAGAAATGAAACAAATATTAGTTACAATATATAATTGAAAACCTCTCCTAACAAAATAATGGAAACCCCAAAATTCAAAGTATAGCATAGTCATGGTATGCAACTACAACTCCACTAGTTATAAACCAATTACCATGATAATAATTCCTAAAACCTTCACTAATATTTCCGTAGATATATAAAAATAAGATATAATAAGTAGGGGTGAGTATGATGATACTTAGTTTATTCCCACTCTAGCATCAAGTTTTATCGATGTGGTCAAAGCATAATAATTCATCTATGAGTGTAAAATATAAACTAGATAACCAGTACACACTCAGATAAAGATTAGACTCTATATCTACCTAATAGATTAACATATTTATACTTAGTAAAATCTTAAGGATGTACATATAAAGTTTCTCATGTCGCAAAATCCATCAAAATATTGGAACCCACAAGTTACATCATACTATAGTGCTAACCTACTCCAAACATCAAAATTTTTACCACTAATCCACTTCCAATGATGTAACATCATATCAGTAATAATTCATATCATCAATAGGTAAACATAAGTGGGTTTTGGAAACATGACCAACTCATTTGTATTTTTAGTAGGAATCATCCTTTATGGATGTCGTGACATGCCCATACATCTCATAATCGGGTGGTGATTCACATAATTAATAAACTTTCAGAATCACTAATATAACATAAAATATAAAATGGATAAAAATAATTCATAATCTCAAAATCACATCATCCCATGTGTAAGGCTTCCACAGTTCCAAACTAGTTAATATATATTAACAATAAGTATATATCAACATCTTAAATATTTCCATTACATGTCATCAGTGTATCACAAATGTATCCTCTATAGGGAGGAGATAATAACATATCCTCTATAACTTTCATCAGTGTATCTCAATGAATCATATCAGCCTCAAACAAGTGGAAGGATATATTTATCATAACATGTCATCCCGAACCATCGAGTCTAATATTGATTTCCCGGTAACCTCATGCATGCCTCCCCATACACAAGAGGATGCTGACTATCATAGAGGTTATGGGTTCAAATGTTAGGAGAATATACCCTCAGTATCATGTCATAGGATCAATAATAAACAACAACTAACATAATAAATCATCAGATTAATCATGTAGAATAACTGAATAAAAAACATACATGATAAGTAAATAAAATCATCAACCAAAGGTGGTGATACTATCTAGGGTAAATAAAGTATATAAACAAAAAAATGATAAATTTTAGGTTCTTTCGGTTTACCTCATATCCCACCACCATCCCCATACTACATAGTACATAAGCCCTCCATAGGTCTATTTCCCTTCATCAGATCCCCCAAGAAACTACAAGCACACTAAAATTCCCAATTTTGGTGTGAGTACAAGACTCGATAGGACACCAAAAATGCCTCCGTAACTAGATGTGATCATGTATAGAAGTGAAATATATAATAATAATAAATTTTTAACAAGCATAGAAACACACAATCCAAAAATGAGTGGTATTCTGGTAACCACTATTCCATAAACCCTAGGATGTACCTGCTTTGACTCTATGCCGGAAGGATAATCAAGGTGTCAAAAAAAATCAAGGACTAGCCATGAGGATCAAGATTCATGCTACTCAGGATCATGTTAATGTAAAACTTGGAATACATTAGGCATCAAGGAAGTCATGTTCTTAGCATTATCCTGGAATCAAGAGATGCTCTACATTCACTCAAAATAAAGATCATTCCCCTTGTCAACCTTTAGACATCAAGTGCATCATATGGAATCCATGACGCATCATCATATCCCTTCCATGTGCATTAGTCCCTCATAGACATTGTTGCAAGTCGTGCGCACACACCTATAAGGGATAAACATGTCACGATAGTCCAACTACCATGGGCACTAAGAAAAATACCATAAAATAACACATAGCAAGGTGCGATACATGATAAAGAATAGCACATCCTCATAAGTAATTTATCACAACAATACATGTGATCAACATATAATATGAATAATTATCTACCAAGTACTTAGGGAAAGAAGTTTCACATAAGGTTCTCAGAGCTACACACACACACCCACATGAGATAATAATCTATCATGATTATCAAATATTTATACACATGAATCATATTAGGGAAACATATGTAACAAATGACCAAAAAGGTAATCAAATTCATCCCACTAAATTCATAAATATCTAAGGCAAGGATAAGCCACCCTACGTGTTTCGATAGTTGGAGTGGAAACCTCGATAGCTAAGAACACTGATTTGTTTTCTTATTATCATAAATGTCAACACATCAAAGATCTAGGTTAGTTAAGGGTTTCCAAAACCAATACCAGTTATTTTATTTCAAAAACAAATAAAACATCACATGTTGTGATACTTTCTCACTCTTAGGTAATTTTCAAATTATCATTTAACATACCACATGTGATGATTTTTTTATCTCTCCTGGATTGTTTTCAAATAATCATTTTAGGTCAATTCATGTGTTCAAAATTATCCTTTTATAATTATATTTGGATAATTCTGAATAAATATATTTGATAATACGTGTAATTATCCTTTGAGAATTTAATAATCATTCTTTGGTAATCCCACCCAATTATCTTTTTTTTTTCAAATTACCCTTTTATAATTTTTGATATTATCTTCTGATAATTTTTATTAATTAAACTTATATAACTATACATGGTAATTTGGGGAGATTATAAATTTATAATTCTTTATAATTATCCTCAATAATTACATACAATTACCTTAATAGTTCTTTGTAATTATCGATTTATAATTATTTATAATTATCCTTTCGTAGGTCATGATATTTATTTATAATTATCCTTTTGAAAATTTTAAAATATTATCATTTAATAATTATTTTATAGATTAACCATGACAATTCAATATTTTTTCCTTTGATAATTTTGATAAATTATCCTTTCATAAATCATTACAATTAATGTTTAATGATTTTTCATTATTATACTTTGATATTTCCACATTATTGTTTTTCAATAATCTCTTGAAATTATTGTTTGATAACCTTACACAAACAAAATTTCATAAATTATATAAAAATTATCCTACATAATTAAAAATAATTATTACTTGATAATTTTACAAATTATCCTTGAACATTGTACGTGATTATCATGTAATAAGAAAATTATTTTTTGAAAATTTCATGTTAATTCTTCCAATATAATTTAGGAATAATTATTTGTATTTAAATTCTATCATATTTAAATAATTTTAGAATTAATGAAATAATGGAATAAATAAAATAAAATAAATAAAATTATAAAAAAATAAAATCATTTGTATTTTTTGTGCATAGGGGGTGGAGGAAGAAGAACTAGAAATGTGGAAACTGCGAAAATAGCTTGGATCGATCGACTGCAGGTTCACCAATCCCGCATAAGGGAGTCTCAGGATAGCTTGAGATCAACTAAATTAACTGAGGATTAGGTATGAGTGGTTGAGATATTTTAAGATACCTAAACCACATTCACATTGGTGTTTTCTAAATCCAAAAAAATAAAACATCCATTTTAATTCGAGATTCAACAGAAAATTGATTACATAGTGTTTAATTTTACCCCATCAGAGCATTAAAAATTAGCAAAAGCCAAAAAAGGTTTCAATCTGTGGTTTTTGAATCGAACCCAGTCTGATAATGGAAGATTTTGGCAGGTGGGAGAAGAAAAATTGAATTTTTATTTAAAAATAATAAAAAGAATAAGTAATAAGGGTAAAAGAAATTACCCCGATGTGTTATGTTACCAAACACCTAATGCGCACAAATGTTATGTCGCGCCTAGGGTAAACTCCACATCTCAGACCTAATGATGGTTTCATATTTATCATATGATGCACTATTTGTGATATATTCAATTATTTTTCAATAAATATATACTAAAAATATTAAATAAGTTATCCTCGAATGTGATGTTACCAAACTCCCGACTTGCACAAATGTAATATCTCTCATAGAGTAAACCCTTCATCCTATAAATAACAGTGGTCTCTTATTTAACATATGATACACTAATTGGGAGGTAAAAACTGGGCACCATTGACAGCATAAACACCCCATCTTAACAAGGTCGTTAGGTCCTAGCCCACTAGGCACCACTAGTTTCCATGCAGACACATGGTCCCCGCTATGGGGCACACCCACATGCCCGAAAGGGTTATCAGACTAATTTATATCCCCCAAAACCAAAACATGTTCTTTACAATGTGATTTTTTCTCACCCTCACACAGCCAGGGAAACATCCTAGGTGGTCACCAATCCTGATCACTATTCCTTTCCAAGCACGCTTAATTGTGGAATTCTAATCAGAGAGGCTCTTGAAATTAAAGGTGCACCTTATTGACATGATACATATAATTTATTCATTAAACCATTTATCATTATGTGGTATTAAATTAACTACCCCCCACATAGAATACAACGTCCTCATTTTTGACTATACATGTCAACCCAGACAGTTCCACCATACTTAAGGATAAGTTCCTCCTCTAATGATAGTGTAATAACTAGGCCCCGCTAACAACATAGACATTCCATCATAAAATGTTCATCAGGTCCTGGCCCACTAGGAACCACCAGTTTCCCTAATAGACACATGGTCCCCTTCATAGGGCCCACCCATTTGGTCAAACATGGCCACAGACTAATAAATATTCCCACAGGCCAACACAAATTCTTTCTAGTGTGCGTTTTCCTCACTCACCTCACACTAGAAAGCTTCCCTAGAGGTCACTCATCTAGATCATTACTCCAAGCCAAAAATGATTAACTATGGAGTATTAATCAGATAGGGTCTCAAAAAGAAAAGTTCACCTTGTTGACATAAGTCACATCATTATATATTTAACCATTTATCATTTTGGGGTGTTGCATTCACTCCCCCCAGAGCACAACATCCTAATTGGGGACCCTACATCTCAACCCAGGCAGTTCCACTACACTTAATGATGGGTTTATCCCCAGATACCAATGTTGCAACTGGGCCCTTCTGACAGCACATACACCCCATATTAACATGAGTCACATCATTTAGTTATTTAACCCTTTATCATTCTGGATTGTTACATTCACCCCCCTCCAGAGCACAATGTCCACATTGTGGCCCCTACAACTCAACCCATACAGTGCCACCACACTTAAGGTTGTGTTCATCCTCAGATAAAAATGTATCAACTAGTCCCAGTTGACAACACAAACACCTCATATTAATATGGTCATCTAGTGTTGGCCTTCCATGAACCACTAGTTACCCCACATACACATGGTCCCCTCTCGAGGGCCCACCCATGTGCCCGAATGGGTCATCAGACTAATGACTGTCCCTGCATACCATCACACATTATTTCTAGTGTGTTTTTTCCTCACTCACACACACCCTCAGAAACTTTCCAGGAGGTCACCTACCCTGATCACTACTCCATGAAAAGCATGCTTAACTATGGAGTTCTAATCAGATAATCTCCCAAAAAGATAGGCTCACTTTATTGACATGATTCACATCATGTATTCATTTAACCCTTTAGCATTATGAGGTATTAGATTAAATGTTTATCCAAACCATCACACTTCCCTCCACCTAGAAATATATTAAGATGAAAAATATGGTCAAACACATAACTCGGAAAAAACCATAAAATAGATCAACTAGAGAAATTACACCAAATGAGCCACACCTTTTAAAAATCACCCTATATACCACACTATCTACGAATAACCATCAGAAAAATAGAAACATATGTATCACAACCACATTTAAAACCAACCGTTAATTAATCAAACACATCCTCTATAATAAGCAAGTCATTCCACCATTAACACAACATGGAACCAGTAATCGAGTCACCAAACTAAACCACTGGAACCCACAATTCAGGTAGAAAATCATCACTCTCTATAACTAATTTTTTGGTCAACAATATAATGATCTAGAAAAATATGTTGGGTTATTACCTTTAGATCCTCCAAACTCATATCCTATAAATAAACCTCTACTTCTATTAGTTTAATGAGAAAGGGGAAAGGAAGAGAAACACAAGGGATCAATCTTCCAATCTTATTGTATTTCAACCCTCTAAAAAACTTTTTACTAAACCATTATAAAAATACCTCAAATGACTATTCAATCAACACCATATAACAATTCACACTAGAACACCCTCTAGAATCACCATTTGGACTTCAAATTAATAAATTTCCCTTTCATAATAATTTTAAAATCGCCCCATTTAAACCATTTAGAGAAACCATAGAATTCCATAAAAGGAAAACTAACCTTACAAACATAATAAACTTTTATACACCCTCTAGAAATCAATTTTGGTAAATTCATAATTTTCAAACTATTTTATTTCTATAGTTCTAATACAATACAATTCCCAAAAATCACCAGTATTTATTTATAATTACACCCAATGAAGGCCGCTTCCTCCAAAAAACTCTAAGGCACTTCATGAAGGTATCCACTTTTCCAAACGATTCTTAAACCCAAGGGTTTATTCTATCTACAACACAACATTCACCTAAAATCTAATCCATATAAAATTTATAATACATTCAATCATTCTTCCATGTTACACATCAAACAAACCATCTGATATCCATAATCTACAATAGAAATAATAATCTATACAAATAAATGTAGGGAATAACTATACAATTAATAATTATATGGATATCACAATATATTTCTTTACTAATGGAAAAATAGAGGCATGTTGATACTCACAACGGATGATGAAGAAGAAATCAGGAATCACTAATCTCAAAGACAAATCACTAACTCTTATAAATCTGAAAAAAACTAGAAAGGTACTATAGAATTAATTCTTCCAACACTACTCTTATTGTCCCACTCTATATAATTATCTTTAAAAACCCACGAATAAAAATAATTTAACCAAAAAATTATTCTTCTAGATTTTCTTAAAACATAGAGAGAGAAAATTCAGAAGAGATGAATGATCCATTCAAAATATCTCCCAATGAGATATTTATAATCTAAACATAATATCCTCCATCAAAACATTGTTCACCATCTAAACCAAATATTTGTAGAATTTTCTGGAGCAATGGTGATAGTTTCTTCTAGTAACACTAATTAACCCTTCGATGTTGGAGAAACTAGAACTCCATCATCTAAATAGTCATAGTTATGTAACCAAGAGGTCACCCACCTTATAAATGCTTATGACTATATTTTTCTCGATCATAGTCGTGCTTCCTCTAGTGAATAGACTGTACACCCCAAAAACCACATCATCCAAATTAACTATCTAATGGATATCAAAAACATGAACATAAAACTCATCATATCACAACCAAACGTACACCTATAAGTAAACCCACCAATCCAAACACAATTGTCTTTAAATAATTCTAATATAAGATTTTATTCATTGAAAAAAATAGTAGATTGTACTTAAGTTATAAAGTGACATCAATGCTTCCAAAATATATAAAAACATTGAGAAATTTAAACTATAACCTCTATATTCTCTCTTCATTTAAAAAATTTCATCCTAAAAAATTCCAAACACACTAAAAATGATAACCAAATCAATACATTATATAATCATAAATATCAACATTTTTGTAAGAATAGCCACAATACTTATAACAAATTCGGATAAATTGGTAAACTATAACAACTTTGGGAATTGAAATGACATCTAGGACTCCCACTATTATTTGTTCTCTTTATATACAATATAACTCTAAATCACTTTGACTAAAGGAATCAAACAACATTGTAAAATCATATCTAGACAATTTTAAATTCTATTTGAATAATTTGAAAACAATATATCCTAATCCTAGCCCAAATCTACCCAGTCTATCATATGAGACAGATTAAAAACATACATTATCAACTAAAATAACATGAAAAACATTAAGAAAAATATCTAATTTATATGGAAGAGCAAACCTATATTCCATCTCGCCAACTAAATCAAATTCTTCATAATGTTCATTAAACCTCAAAGATTTCTTACCACTTGAAAATAAACTAATCCTACACCAAAAGAAACATGTAAAAATAAATGATCCCACACCTAAAACTCTAATAGACTCTAACTTTTTCTATATATGTCTTATGAAACTATGTATTATCCTTGTCCCTTGTCATAACAAATAGAGATACTCAGATTTCCTCTATTCGAAATAATGATTAATCCCTGATGTCTCACCAACATCCACCTAGCATAAAAAAAACTGGAAAGGTGACTATACAATTCCTCATATGGAGTCATAATAATTGAATAATGATATGTTTTGTATGTGAACTCCACTAAATGAATATTTTCATCCCATGAACCACCAAAATACAAAAATTCAAACCCACAACATATCATCCAATGCTTGAATCATTCTCTCTCATTGATTACATAGAAATTAATAGATAAAAATAATAAGGAAAATAAGATTTTGGTTCTATATATATCTGATATGTAAACCAAGAATCATGATCATACATAATTGAATGATATACTCCATGTATCTCAAAAACTTTGACACATACAATTGTTCCATGGAATCCATTGAACACTATTCTCTAATGGGAAGAAAATGAGATGACTTCATCAACCAATCCACAAACACCAATATAGATTCATAACATCCATGTTCAAAAGGTTACATGGTCAATAAATCCTAAAAGATATCCCCTAAATTCTAAATTGTAATCGATAAAGGCTACATAAAACCTAATAGAATGTAATTATCAACATTCACCCTCTAATAGGTAGAACATCTTGAAAAAAACTTGTCCATATACATGTTTAACTCATACTAAAAAAATATGGGCTCAATATATGATATATATTGATGTCTTAAGCATAAAAAAGTAAAGGTGAACCATGAAATGTATACATAACAACCTTATACATATTTTCAAAATAAAAAATATTATTTGGAAATATCACCCAATAGTCTCCACCATCAGCCAAACCATTGAGTGCATCACTTATAACAATCTAATCATTCCAAACCTTAGTATATGGGTATTAATAATAAGACTCAATCATAAAATGTACTAATGAATAGACTAATTACAATTGATAAAAGAAAACTTGGCCATCCACCTTTTTCAAATCAATAAGAAAAGTAGTCAACTCCTCCATCATTCTTTGTGATTCCATCAATTCTCAAGCCACATCACTATATGACTTCTAACACAAAGTATTCAAAACTATATTACATTTTACAAGGGTATATGTGATAATGGAATCATAATCTAGGATAAAATCAATCCATATTCTCTTACTCAAATTAAAATACCTCTAGAAAAAGATATAATATAAGATCTCATGATTTATAAAGACCATAAAATGATTTCCAAATAGATAATGGCTCCACATCCATAATAAAAACACTAGAGGTACTGATTAGTCAATGATAGAGGATATTTTTTATTTTTAATATATATAATTTTCATCTGCTGCATTATTCCTAAGCCCCATTTTTAGTTCATTTTACAAAATTAACATTATTTCACATTGTGATTGTAATTCCTTCTTAAAATCACTATTACAGGGTACATTTTTGAACACCTCATAAAAACCCCAATGGTTTTAATTTTATATTACTATTTAATTTTCAGGTCACCCATTATATTAGGAACATTTTATCCTTACCTTGGTATAAAATAGTCAAATGAGAAGATGACCAATGTGGGCCTTGAACCAAGAACATTATGGGTAAAGTGAACTGGAAAACAGGCCAATAAAATGACAGTAGCGGCCAAGAACCAGGCTAATATTTCAAAAATTTGAAATGGAGATAGAATAAATCAAGGGGAACATTTAATTAAACATTTAAAAGAGCTAATTATGATGTTTTAATGGAGTTCCTAGTGTCCCAAGTTGAGGATGAAATTATGGGACATATTCTGTGGCCCAGAAAAATATCACACCATTTCGATCATATATAGAAAACTAAATATCTGTTGGGGATGAACTTTTAAAGGATTTTAGGAGACATCGGTATATTCATTTTTTCTTTTATGTACCACCCCAATTTGGCCACCTAGAATGACATTTTGGGACCTGTTTTTGGTGGATGCAAGCTGTCTTTTATTTTTGTCAACGGTGGAAAAATATTCTCTCCATTATCTTTCTAACCACCTATGCCTACCACCATTAATTGGGATGACTTACACTATTAGAGGATCAAGCCAAGGCTTCCAAAATTACTATTTAATGTAGTGGTGGTGAAGGAGTTAAGTAATCATTGAGTTTTGTTTCATTGTAATGTTATGTTGTCACGTTTTCTATGTAATCACATTCCCTTCAATTGTAAGTTGCTTGAATCACATTAGCTTCTTAATAAAAGTTTTTATTCCTATCATTTTATATTATTTTTTTTGACATTTTTATACCACTACATCAAAATGTGAATTTATTCACATAGTGAAGAGAGAAATCCTTCACAATATGGTGGAGTGTTTTTTATTTAATTATTTTTCACTTCTTCAATTCTGCCCTCATGAGTCTATGTCCCACTTCCATTGAGATCATAGTATCAATGGAGGGATAAAACTCATATGGTTTGATCCAAGGGAGTATAAAGGGTCTAGATTGGATGTTATTTATCACTCTATTAATGTCTAAATCACTTCTTTTAATTGATAAATTCATTTTATGATCTTAAAACATCTTCATCATTGTTTAATTTTAAGGCCACACACTTCATGTGATAATAAGAACCTTTACCTTAGAGTGATAATAAATATGATCCTTCAAGGGTATAGGTGATTAGTATTAGGGTGTGTATGTATTGATCTAGTAAGTGATTATGGTAGTTTTAAATTGTTGAATGAACCCATCTCAAATTTAATAATTTGAAATAGTTTAAAAAGGAATTCATCCAATCCACCCCAAGCGATAACCTTGGATCAACTCATTTTCTTATAATTTGAATTCACATAGATCTCTTAGTGTTAATTTAAACCATCTCAAAACAAACTAATGTTTCCCACTTCATATCCAAAAACAATCCATAGAATATATGTGTTTGTAAGTTTTTTTAAGGTCTCTGAGGATTTGACAACCCAAGATACTCTTCAAGTGACCTCTTAACCCTAAAAACATTGAAACATTTGGCCAAGACCAAATTTTGGTTCCATTTACAGGGACCCAAGTAAGTTTCCTATTAATATCATTCTATTCTCCCCCATTTATCTTTTCTTACCCCATTTATATTATCTTTCCCCCTTTTTTCACTTTTATTGATGCATGTCTGCCTATACCCGTGACCATTCAAATCATCTAGTTAGGGTGGATAGTCTTGGGATGGTTGAGTCAAAAAAACCTAGGTGTTTCTTCTCGTTAGATCCTAGTACCACAGATTCAAAAACTAAGCCACAAACTTGAGCCCAGATTCATCTAGGTGTCTCTCTTCCTAGTACCCCAGGTTCAAAAATTGAGCCCATTTCAATAGAGGTTCTTCAATGAAATCAAATCATAATCCTGGACGAGAACCAAAATGGAAATCCAAATGAGGTATCCAAAAACTTGGGGAATGCAGTTGATCAAACCATGAATGACTACCTCACACCTACTTGAAAAAAATCAACCTCTTCTATTAGACATGTTTCCCTTATGTAATCCCACTATGTATTCAAACCTCATGTCTTAAACCACATTACAAACTTCTATGTGATGGAGTCAAAAATTCTATACCTTTATGTCATAGAGTTCAATGACATTATTGAAACCATGTGCCAACCACATCAACTTGATTCATCTATGATGATGCTCTTTCCTTTATCACTAAAGGATAGAATTAATAATTGGTTAAAAAATATTTGACCTGTATCAATCAAATCATGTGACCCACTGCAAATATGATTCTACACAAAACACTTCTTCTATCACAAAACAATTACACTAAAAAAGATCATCCAAACATTTTTTTGAAAAAGAAGGGGATTCCTTTTATAAAACACTTGAAAGGTTCAAAGACACACTCAACATGGTACCTCACCATATATTTTTAATCCCAAAACAAGTTCAAATCTTCTATGTAGGGTTGGGTCTTGGAAACAAACAATTCATTAACATGATCTGTAATAGAAACTTAAAAAAATCTCCAAATGATGCCTATGAGTATCTAGAAGGACTGGCTGAACAAAACCAAACATGGGGAATATCAAATTATTATGAAAATCCACTCAAATTTGGTGGAATTCACACACTTAGGGAAGAAGAAAATATTAGGGAAAAACTTGTCTCGCCCATTAGGAAGGTCGAGGAGATCGATCTTAGGAAGGTCCAAGAAATAAAAACTATTGACACTGCTTACACAATTTGTGACAAACATGACCACAAGACCGAAAACTACCAAACCTTCCATTCCATAAAGGTTGTTATTTTAGGATGACCACTAATAGAGGTCAATGATCTGAAATTTTAGAAACCACAGTACTAAATCACTTTCAACCCATGGTATGATGACCATCCAGTATTTTGTTGGAAGGATAACCGACATCCCATCCAACAACCTAGTCAGTTAGAATGACCAAACCCCTATCCTCTAATTTTTTTTTCAAAACCATAACAAGTTCTAACTACAACTAGTACAATACCAATATCCTCTTATCCAATACCAATAACCCATCCAACAACCCAATATACAACCATAGTATCCTCCTGCAATGAGACAACCAACAAAAGCCCCTTCCAAATCTATCACTATCCCAATCCTTGAATGACTGTGTAATGAAATGAAGAAAATGAACTCAAAAGTATCATACCTTAAACATGAACTAAAAACCATTGAAACTGGAAAGGCACCCATTCCTATTCAGGTGGTACAATCCTCAACTCTACGGGGAGAATCCAATTACACACAAACCTCTTATAAAAAACTAAAAGCTGTGAATATTTTTAAAAGTGGGAAATACTTTCAAAATCTTGAACAAACCATTAATAAACCATTAAAAACATCAATTCCGCATGAAAATGTTGAATAACCACCCTTTGAATCTAAAAAATCCATTGAGAATGTGAATGAACCACAACCACACCAAAAAATCAAACAACTTGTTCCCTTCCCTAAATGTATTAGAGGAAAATCAAAACCTGCACTAAATGAAACTTTGTGGGAAATATTCTATCGGGTTATGTTGAACATGCCCCTTATTGATTAAATCCAAACCATTCCTACCAACTCAAAGTACCTTAATGACCTGTGTAATTTAAATAGAATATTTCATATAAAAACCAAGTCATTTTTTCTACTAATGTGAGTACCACCATTCAAAGGACTATTCATCCTATGTTGAAATATCCAGGATGTCTATACATCAACGTTGAATTAGGAGAGAAAAATTTGTCAATGACCTTTATGATCAAGAAGATAGTGTGAACGTAATTACATATTCCATGTATTTCTAATTATGGCTTGAGGAAATCCATCCTACACTTGTCACTCTTCAACTTACTAATCATAGTGTTCGAGTTCCTAAGGGGATATTAAAGTATGTTTTGGAGAACGTTAAAAAATTTCATTTACCCAACTAACTTCATTGTCCTTGAAAATCACCCAAGATTAGGTTCTAGGGAGAAAAACCTCATCAGCCTTCATTGTCCATTCTTAGAAAAAATCAACACAATAATCCAAGTTAGGAATGGGAACATGGTAATAACCTTTGGAAACATGATCCTTGATATAAATATCTAAAATGAAAAATCTCAAATTGAGGATGATGAATAAATACAAGAGTTTAATTGGATTGGTAACATTGATTTTAAACCAGTGTAACATTGAATAATCATTGAAAGATGTCTACATCAATATGATATTTTTTTTCAGTTTTATTTTTGAGTAGGGTTTCTTGTTGCTTGCTGGGATGTGGTTTTGAAGTTGAGTTGGTTTTTTGGTTTGGGGAAGTCTGTTTCGTGTTGTTTTGTTTCAATTTGGTGGTGGATTTTTTGCTCGCCGATTTCGACCTGGTTGTTCTTGGCCACTGAAGGCTTGATTCTTGGTTTGAAAATTTTTCGTTGTTGTCAAAGGATGATGTTGAAGCTCAATAGTGCTCCGGTTGATGAGGATGAATCGTTTTGATGTTCATTTGAGACAGGCCATGGATCACGCATCATGGTTTGTTCTCCGGTGGATGGGATGAAGGTGGTGGTCTGACAGTGCTTCAGCGACGTCGTCCGCTGATGGTTATGGTGTCTTCCTGAGGTGAACAATGGCATGTGGTGATGGATCTCAGATTTCCGGTGACGATGCTTCAGACGGTCTCGCTGGCAACCGAAAAAGATTATGTGCGTGATACGATGCAGTGTGATGGTTCGACCTACAATGATGGTGATAAAGTGAAGGCGACGTGTGAGGATGGGTTGAAGTCTCGAGGTGTGGCGCGTGGATTTTTATTGATGTGTTTTGTTTTGAATTTGAAATTTGAATTCTGGATTTTAGGGACTGTTTGTACGGGTACCGGGAACCCATAAACCGACTATTGAAAAATGAAAAAAAATGTTTTGGCTGAAGATGAGATTGATTTTCTTTGTTCATATGAGGAAAGTTTTTCTCCTTGTCTTGAATCTATTTTAGATGAATCCTTTGATTATTTTTTAGGATCAAAAATCAATTATACCATTAGTGAAA
Source organism: Viscum album (assembly GCA_963277665.1). Lineage (NCBI taxonomy): Eukaryota > Viridiplantae > Streptophyta > Magnoliopsida > Santalales > Viscaceae > Viscum > Viscum album. The sequence continues at coordinate 1,791,296,044 of OY728158.1, forward strand.
TCAAAAAAATTGATTCTATACACATTCATAACACTAATCTGTCCAATTTGGTGGCTAAAACTTCTGATCAAAAGAAACCAATTCTGTTAATAAATTTGGAAATGAAACTGAGTTTGATGAAAATTCACATTCATATATTGAGTGTTTTTACCAAATTGATGTTGAATTTATGGTCCTACCTTAATTAATCATTTATTCTTTCATAGGGGACAATCAAATATTTCCTACTGTCATTTCTTCCTCTCTTGAATCCAATCAAGAGAGGATTCTTCAGGATGTCCCAGGAAAAAATAAGAAATTAATTTGATGGATGCTTTATGATATTACTGGGATTATCCCACTCATTGGAACTCACATGATTATTCTAGAATCTAACTCCAAACCATGTCATCAACCTCAGCGGAGACTCAATACAAATCTTACAAATGTGGAAAGGAAAGAACATCTTAAGTTGTTGAAAGCAGGTATCATTTAACCCGTTGATAAGAGTGAGTGGGTAATATCAATTCATGTTGTTCCAAAGAGTGATATAATCACTGTTATTCCAAATGAGGATGGTGATCTTCTCCCCACAAGGGATAGTAGTGGATGGATAGTGTGTCTTGACTATACAAATCTAAAATCAAGCACCAAGAAAGACCATATTCCATTACCCTTCATTGATCAAGTCCTAGAGAAAGTGGTGGGACATCAGTTCTACTTATTCTTAGATATATTCTTAGGGTACAATAAAATTGAGGTCTCCTTATAAGATCAAGGAAAAACAACCTTCACATGGTCATTTGGCACTTTTTTCAACAAGTGCATGCCCTTTGGGTTATGTAATTCCCATGTTACCTTTCAACAGTGAATGATGGGAATCTTTTTTGACATGGTGAAAGATTGTTTGGATAACTTTATAGATGACTTCTCCATATTCATGGATAATTGTTTTGGCATTCCTTCTAAATTTTGAAAGGGGCTTGTCTATATGTGATGATAATAATCTCATCCTAAATTGGAAAAAATAACATTTCATGGTAAAGGAAGGACTTGTTCTAGGGAATATAGTCATTGATAGATGGATTGAAGTTTATAAAGATATGGTTGATATCATTCGTCACTTTCCCTCTAAAAAAATTGTGAAGGATGTAAGGTCCTTCTTAGGACATGCTGGTTTCTATAGAAGGTTCATTAGAAATTTTAGCTCAATTTTTCAACCACTTTGTGCTCTATTGGTGAAAGATGCTCCATTTATATGGAAAGAATTCTGTGAGGAATCATTATAGACACTCAAGTCATCTCTTATATCTCCATATTTCATGGAGGATCCTATTTGGAAACTTACATTCAATATCATGTATGATGTGAGTGACTTTTTTGTAGGATCTTTCTTAGGACAATGTTGTGAGAAAAATCTATGTGTCATTGATTATGAAAGTAAATCTTTAAAAGATGGAAAAATCAACTACAACACCACTGAGAAAGAGTTACTTGTTTTTGTCTTTTCCTTAGAGAAATTTAGGTTCTATCTCTTAGGATCACCCAAAATTGTCTTCACTGATCATTAAGCTCTAAAATATCTTTTCCAAAAACAATATGCCAAGGATTTATTGATTATGTGGGTTCTTCTTCTTAAATAGTTTGATTTAGACATTATGGATAAAAAGGGTTTTGAAAATTTTGTAGATATCCACCTCTCTAGGGTAGAAATAAAAGTCAAATCACATCACATTTCTGTGTCTGATTCATTTCCCGATGAGCACTTATATTCTATGAGTGATTGACCATGATATGATGAGTTATCAAACCATTTGGTTATAGGTGACAATCCAAAATTCCTTAGGACCGAAGATAAGAGTAAATTCATTTCTGATGTCAAACACTATGTGTTTAATGATCCATACCTCTTCAAATTATGTCCTAATCAAATCATTAGGAGATGTGTTCCCAAGATTGAGCAAGAGTCCATTTTGAAATTCTATCATGGAGAGACATTTGAAGGCCACATTTCCGTAAATAAAACAACTTCAAAGATCTTACAATGTGGTTTATATTGGCCTAACCTCACTAAGGATTCCTAAATTTTTTTACGAATTTATCCCCGATGTCAACAATTAGGATCCATAACCAAAGGAATCAAATGCACCTTACTCCCATTATGGTTGTCAAAATATTTGAGTGTTGGGGAATTGATTTCAAGGCACCCATCCCAAACTCTAGGGTATATATATACATACTCTTATATACTGATTATGTCTCAAAATGTGTTGAGGCCATTCCCACCAAGTCCAATGACCAACATGTTGTGATCTGATTCCTGAAAGGGCACATATTTTCTAGATTTGGAATTCCTAGGGCTATCATCAGTGACCGTGGAACTCATTTCTACAATCTTCCCTTCTTGGAACTCATGTCTAAGTATGGGATTTATCACAAATATTCCACTCCCAATCATTCTCATACCAATGGTCAAGCTTAGTTAGAAAATAGGGAAATTATACAAATTCTGGAAAAAATAGTCAATCCCTCTAGGAAAGAATGGGCTGATAAACTCTTGGATTCCCTTTAATAATATTGTACGACATTCAAAACCATCATAGTAATGTCACCATATAGGTTGGTTTATGGAAAATCATGTCATTTACCTGTTTAAGTTGAACATAATGCCTTTTAGGAAATAAAAAAATGAACTTTGACATTACATTGGCCAAAACAAAGAGAAAATTATATATTAATGAACTTATGGGACTTAGGATGGAGCCTTATGAAAATTCAAGGATAAATAAATCTATATTTATAGCGTACCTATCTAGGAATCTCAAATTAAAACATTTCGAACCAGGAAACCATGTTCTCTTGTATAGTTCAAAACATCATTTACACCCAAGAAAGTTAAGGTCTAGATGGTCCAGTCCATAAATAGTTCATCATGTGTACCCCCACGAGGTAGTAGAGATTCAGGATCCCACTAGTGGTCATGTATTCAATGTCGATGGTCATAGGTTAAGACCTTTCATTGAATCATTCAACAATCAAGAAATAGAGGAGACCTTGTCTGAGCTAACCCATGAACCAGAAAAAAGTGGATAGATTTATAATCCATGTCGAGATAATGATATTAAACAAAGTTCTTTTCAGGAGGCAACCTAGTCGTTACCTATACATTTACTCAAGGTTTGGAGTTTCAAAATAAATAGGTATGTATTTTCCTACCATTTTTTAAGTTTATTTCTAGTTAAGGGAACATTGAGCGGTATTCATTGTGTTCTAATTGTATTGGTGTTTAAGATTTAGGGGATACTGAGATTAATGAGTTTTTAGTAATATCAAAGGAGTAAATACCAAAACTACCATAATTTATGATGATTCTCTGAGTGAAATGGAGATCAAGGGGTTAAATGGGAGTAGTACGAACTTCAACATCAACCACTAGGTGACTTCATTCCATGATTCTCATTTTTAATTTCCTTTTTGAACTCATATTCATTACCTCTACCAACATTTTGAATTTTTTTATTTAAACACTAGGGATATTGTTATTCTACATTGGGGTTGGTGAAAAGTGAAAGAAAATAAATTCATGTCAAATAAAATTTTATGTGCATAAATGGAATGAAACATTTCTTTAACTATGAACATGATAATAATCATTGTAAAATTTCTAACAGAATATCAAATAATTTTGCATCCCTTGATTCTGATTTTAATGAAATTTTATTTTTATGAGCATAGATTTTGGAAATTGGGTTTGTCTAATGTGATTTTTCACTGTTATATTTTCATCTATTTAATAAAAAACTCACAATACACATCTTTTCGATTCTGGGGTATTAGTTTTAGTTCATTGGGTCCCTCAATAAATATCATAGTTTTGGTGATCATTTTATTTTTAATATTAGTATTCAAGAAAAAGAATAAAATGAAAAAAAATTAAAAAAAAACAATTTTTTTTGCACATAGAGAAATGAAATGACCAAATGCGTGGCTTTCAACACTTGGGGATTATGACTCCATAGTTTCATGACCTAGAGTTGGGAATTTTATCAATATTTTTGGTAATTTTAATTTGTTTTTGATTGAGTTAACTCGATATGCCGCCTGAGTATGTGGGCTTCATTTGGTTCCCTATGGTCTTTGACCCTGGAAGTCATTGGAAAATTATCTCTACCTGGGTTGACTTGATTGAGTTCAATTTCAATTAAATTGAAATAATTGAAAAAAAAGAAAAAAAACCAAAAACAAATGGACACTCATATTAATATTAAAATGTGATTCATCCTAGAGGTTCATATTTTCCCCCATGAATAAAAATAAACCCCCATGTCTATTGTGATACACAACACATCATCATGCTTAATTGAAATAGGATGAAATATGGTGTTGAATTTGAACAAAGGAATGCGCTGGGGCTTGGGATATGATTCTGAACCTACACTGTAATGAATTATTTTGATGGGTTTCATATTTTTTTGGTATGAGGAATTTTAATGAGCATTTTATATTAAAATGTTTTTGGAAAAGGGAATTTGAGTTTCATATCTTTGAGATACATTTTTCTTGGGACTAGAAAAAATCACATTGGGGGTGTGATTAGCCACTAAAATAGGATAAGTTTCGTTTTTATATATATAATTTTCATGTACCTCATTATTCATAAACACCATTTTTAGTGCATTTTTCAAATTGAACATTATTTCACAATGTGATTTTAATTCCTTTTTAAAATGCACTATTACATGGTATATTTTTAAACTCCTCTTAAAAACACAATGTTCTTGATTTTATTTTAATATTTCATTTTCTGGTCCCCAATTCTATTAGGAACAATTTATCCTTTTAGATATATTAAATATTCAATTGAGAAGATGATCAAAGTGGCCCTTGAACCAAGAACATTCTGGGAAAAGTTAATTGGAAAGCAGCCTAGTAAAATGACTGTAGAAACCATGATAATGCACAATATTTATGAAATTAGAAATGGATATATAAAATATAATGGGGAATATTTCATTAAATAGTGAAAAGATCTAATTCCAATGTTTTAATGGAGTTCTAGGTGTCCCAAGTTTAGGATGAAATTACAGGCTAGATTATCTGGCCCAGAAAAATAGCCCCCCATTTTGATCATATATCAAAAAATAAAAATATTTTTGGGATGAAAATTTACAGGATGTTAGGGGGAATTCATATATTCATTTTTTTCATCAATTTCCCATCCCAATATTTCCATATATAATCTCATTTTGGAACCTCTCTGTAGTGGATGCAAGTTGGATTGGATTTTCACCAATGGTGGAAAAGTCTTCTCTCCCTTAACTTTCTACCCATTAGGTCCACAACCATTAATTAGGATCACTTCCAGAGTAGGAGGATCATCCCAAGGATTCAAAAATTATTATTTAAGGTAGTAGTGGTAAAGGAGTTAAGGAATAATTGATTTTTTGTTTTATTATAATGTTATGTTGTCTCTTTGTCATTGTAACCACATTCCCTTCAATTATAAGTTGCTATAATCACATTAAATTCTTAATAAAACTTCTTATTCTTCTCATTTTTTGTTATTTTTGTTAATAAGTTGATACTATTTCATCAATGTATGAATTTATTCACATATCAAAGAGATAAATCCTTCACACTATGGTAGTGTTTCTTTATTTCATTGTTTTTCAATTCTTCAATTCTTTCTTAATGAGTCTACTTCCCTCTTCCATTGAGATAATATCATAAATATATGGCTAAACCTCTTATGGTTTGATCCAAGGGAGTAGAAAGGTTCTATATTTGATGTTATTTCTCACTTTATTAATGTCTAAATCGCTTTTTTTAATTGAGAAATTCATTTGAAGATCTTAAAACATCTTCATACTTACTGAATTTTAAGGCCACACACTTCAAGTTCTAATATGAACCTTTACCTTGGAATGATCATAAATATAATCCTCCAATTTTATATGTGATTAGTATTAGGGTGTGTCGGTATTAATCCAATAAGTGATTATGGTAGTTTTACTTCTTTGAATGAACCCATCTCAAATTTAATAAATTGAAATAGTCTAAAAAATAATTCATCCAATCCACCCCAAGTGATAACCTAGGATAAACTCATTTTCTCATTATTTGAATTCACATACATATCATAGTGTTAATTTCAACCATCTCAAAAAAACAAAAAATGTCTACTTTATATCCAAAAATAATCCATAGAATGTATGTATATGTAGGTTTATTTTTAGGTCTCTAACGATCAAAAAACCCAAGATACTCTATAACAGACGACTTAACCCTAAAAACATGGGTAAATTAGGGAAATACCAGCTACATACTATAAATAATGGGTATTATAGTTGCACATGTGAGGGTGAAATTATCAAAACCCATGATCTATCATGACATGATTGTGTTTTAAATCAAAACCCAACCATGATGTGAAGAATCATAATACACCTCATAAACAATATGCTCCTCTAATAATCACCAAATTGGAACACTAGTCAACCTATCCTCAAAGTAATAAAGAGAAAACTTAATTTTTAATGTCCAAGAAAGGTATGTCCCTTACTAATCAGAGATGATAAAGGGGTCACAATCTAAGAAAAATATAAAATCAACCACCTATAATATCAAGTTAATCTAAAGAGAGTATGTATCTTTGAGGATTTACTTGGGACTTTCAAGCCACCACAGAATTATTGTTTAATGGTCCAAAAATAGAACCACTCTATATGATAACATAACCCAATAAATTCACCTTACACTACTACAAATAAAAATATTATAACTTCTAATACAAAAGTTTTTCGCACAACACACTCTAGAAAATTATCAGATGTCTCAGATGCTCATCCTTTAATATTGAATGCAAAGAAGATCAATTATCAAAACTACCACAAAATGATACTAAGTGGATAAAAAATTCATTCCATAAACACCATAAAAATATATGTCTTTTTCATCAAACCAAATAACCTTTTCACAAAGTCATAATGACCATGCCTATACAAAAAAATCTATCTTCAAGATATACTCCACTTGAATCATCAACTGTTGAAATCTAGGATAAAACTTAACCTTCAAAAACCAACTCAAAACTTGAATAATATAAAAATATATCAATAAACAATAAATGATAAAAATTCTTCATCATTACCTAATTCAATAGATGACCATATTTCTAATGCCCCAAATTTTCATCTTCCTTCTTAGCAATAAATATCATTGCACCCCCTGGTGACATGCTAGGATAAATGATATCTATCCGAAAAAACAATCAATTTGAGCCCTAAACTCATGAATCTTAGTCAAATTCATACTTTAAGAATAAAAATAGATAAGTTCAATTCCAGAATGAAATTTAATATCAAAATCAAACGCATTCTATTAATAAAAAGTCACAACCATTTATTGGAATGTATCCAAAAACTCTCAAATAATATAAGAAAACTCTTCCATTTATAACTCTACTACACTCAACAATAACCTTTTTAACTCATAAAATATGAATAAACCAAAAAAATAGATCAAGAAAAAAATATCAATCTCTCGAAAATACAAAAGGATCACTACTTATATCTAAGGAAACAAATTTGTGCCAATAATAATCAATATAGACACACACCAAGAACAACCAATCATTACCCATGAATATACTAAAATACTACAAAAAAATAAAAATAATATCCTAAGATAAATTTTTTCTACCCCAAAATAAGGTTGCATATACAAAAAAACTTTTAAAAACTAAGATGCAACAAGGATGATAACTCTATAAATAGACCCAACCTATGAATAGATAAACCTAATTCTTGGTCAAGGTAAGGGAAAATAAAAGAATGAAAAACACCAATGTATATTTATTCTATGAAATGTGTTCAAAAGAAATAGATCATTCCTCTCATAATCTATTCTATCAAGATCATCAACCTCAACAGCATGAAACTAACCACTTTCAAAAGCTTTTCCATGATGACAATGCTTCCTACAATGACATATGACATTTGCATAAGTATGTTATGCAACAAACACCTACATCCCTTGAACAAATTTTATCTATATTGGTGTAAAAAATAAGAATTATCCTTCTTGTTTTTGAAACCATTGCCTTGGAGATCAATGAAATTGATAGGGACAATCAAGAACTACACTTCATGTGTGTCTTAGTATATCTTGTCAATAAGAAGGAAAATAATATTTATAATTTCCAAACCACTATATAGTAAACAAATAGGTCCTTTAACATCCCTAAAAATATAAAACTATTAGCTATGGATGTCTTTGAAGTCATCTGATGAGACCATCAAAAGTTATAACAAAGCCATGACTACCCAACTAAATTAGAATTCCTACCTCCCGCTCAACTCTAAACATAGCTTTGCTAAATAACCTGAGTTTTATTGCCTAAAAAACATAGTGATTTAATCATTCTCATTCACCAAAACATAGGTATTAATCCATAAAGTATTTTTCTTTATCTCAATCAAAATATTTGGTTTTAGATCAAAATTCATTACTCTTAACACACCATTTTCCATAATATCTATGAAATAATGAAATAAACCCATAAACCTAATTCCAAACCTCCAAACACTAATCTCTAATGGAAAATTGAAAAACAATGATTAACTAACATTCCCATAAAAAATATTTCTTCTGAAATAGCTCCAGAAAATGATTCCATAAAACCAAAGCCTTAATAAAATCACCCAGATAGAACCTTCACCATTATAAATCTCCTCCTCTCAATAAGATCACCACCAAATGTTCACAATACTCCATTGATTTCTGAATCAATTGAAAAATAATATCAACATCGTCCAACTAATTATTATTCTGAATTTCTAAAATAGAACCACCACACCTCGGTAAATGGACCCGCTAAAAAAACTAATAATGTACTCTAAGACTCATCTAAAAAAAGAACAATAGGACCAACCCTCTACCAAATTATCATATGTATTTGTGACTTCTCATCTCACTCTAAATTATGGGATAACCATGAGAAATCACTATAGAATTCAAATATACTTATCAAAATCAGACCAACGTTATGAATTCTATATATAACTTCAATTATTTAGTCCACCACATGATAAATACCATTAGATAACCCTAGGTAATCATTATGACCTATATACCACATGATGAAAGTAAAATACCAATAATAGTCCCCTATAGATGTCACACTATCCCCTAGTAATGGTTAAAAGATGATTTGGTTCTTCATATGAGACCATAGGGTCACTATGTCCATAGATTGGTTTCTCAGACTTGCATCTCATACCAAGTTCAAGTATACTACTATCATACCACGAAATGTTACATTACATGTTCATACTCCAAACACTATCATAAAAACTCACTTTAGTAATAATATGTTATGACATGAACTTATTGAAACATTTATGTAAATAACCAATAAGATAGAATGTGATACCTTGAGCTTATATCCAATATTATAGGAGATGGAATTAGAAACCAAGGGTATAAATTTCACACACATGGTGCGAATTTCCCCTAATAATTCAAGACCAGAATGTAAAATAAAGAACAAGTGAGGTAAATATATAATATAATAAAATATCTAATATAAATGTCACATATTTCATCATGTATGTGATTTCATACAAGAAATTTAGAAATGTAAAAACTGTCAATGAAAAAATAAAACCACAAAACACCAATAAATAAAGACCCCAAAAATGCATAGTATACCTCTTCAATGGTATACATCTATATCCCCATTAGTTATCCTCTAATTACCATGATAATTCTTCTATGAGAATACACTAACATGATACTGAATATCTAAAAAATAGATATAAGAAGTAGGGATGATTGAAGATATACATAGTTGGTTCCCACTCTTATCACCAAATATACCAATGTAATCAGAACATAATAGTGTATATATGACGGGAAAATATAAACCATATAACCAAATAAAACATAGGTAAGTTACTATAACTAAATCAACCTCATATATTATCATAATTACACTCCATAAACTCCTACTGATATACATATTATGTGTCTCTAATGAAAATAATACATCAAAATAAGGCACCCTAAAAATAATATTGCACCACACTGGTAGCCTACTCCTAATTTTGAATGAATTTCCACAAACCCATTATTAAACTTGTAATGTTATATTAATGACCATGACTATTATCAATAGGTATCCACACGTATGGTGAAGAGATAAGGCCTTATAAAGTTTCTATCTAGTATGACACATCCTCCATGGATATTGGTATAAACCCCTAATTCCCATACTCGGGTAGTGATTTGTATGAAAAATTACTCTAAAACACCACTCACATAACCTAATATACAACAAGGAAACATGTTACCCATAGTAACAAATTACAACATCAAACTAGTAGCATTTCAACAGATCCAAACTAGAGTACACATCTCAGACATAGGTGTATATAATCTCTAATATCATACCTCTACCTAATGGTGCAGAGACAATAGTTTTTTCATTTTCTCTAGAATAAGTGTATCTCAAAGAATCACATTATGCCACAACCTGGTGGGAATAGGTAATACCATACTATCTAGACTATTAAAATATCCTTCACCAAGGAATATCATAAGGAGGAAACATTGGAATGAACACATAATGGTAAAACCCATTAAATATATCATGTTAATAAAACACACCATCTGAACCAAACATTCAAGAAATCACCCTCTTGAAGACACTATATACAACTCACCATCTAGGTAATGGAAATATATGTCACACAAAACCATCTAGAACCTATTTTAAGGTCATCAACCTCACCCTCTGGATGAAGTTAATCAAGATGACATCAATAACATTTGGTAAAAAAAACAACATATCTAAACTAATGCATTTTAATGTGAAAGTTATACACTAAAGAATTAATCTTTGAAACAAACTACTGGTTTAGTAACATATCCCTCCAAAACTATCTATTGCTTCAGTACAATCTGATCCCCCAGATTAACATCCACTAAATAAACCTATGAAACCATATTTTGATTAAGAAAATAATAATAAAGAGAAATATAAGGGATAAACATTATGGTCCAAAAAATATTTTACCCTTTAAAATAGGTCTTATCAGACTTCCACACAATATCCTCCATGGACTATTAGAGCAACACCATGGATCGAATCGCACTACAACACCATTTTACCTCAACATCCATAATTAAACTTAATATCATTACATTTTATAGAACTCTTCGAATCACCTTATGTAAATTATAATTGAGATAAATCAACCAAACATGTATAAATTTTACATTATTTAATATAACGTTTCATAATATCACACAAATAGAACATAATCCTTGAACCTAAAGGTTTAGTATTTTTATAGACTATCTACATAAATAAATTATTTTATAATACAATATATATTTATTCATAAATATTTCCACTTAATTATTCCCATTCTATAAATGTAATACATAATATTCTTCTTTATTACCTATAAAAAGGTAAATATTGAAAAAAATGTGAGTTCAAATTCTCTATAGAAAGAAAAGCATAATGAGTCAAATAGAAAAAATAATGTGATCAAAAATATGTCAGAAGATAAAAAATGGAATATGAATCATAATAAGTGATCATGAGGTGTGGTTTCATAATAATAGTTCATATAATATAAAAATAGAAACTAAAAAATGACAATAAAAGTATATCATAAACCATAGTATAAGAATATGAAATCCTAAGATAATAATAAAAATCATGGGGACATAAATTGGGAATATAGAACATGAATAAGTATTGAAAATCATAATATATGTCAAGGATCTCTACCAATACCATCATAAAATAATGGGCATAGCTGACCTCATTGTGGCCATTCATAATAATGTAGACATATCTGACAACATCATGAAAATTCGTGACATGGTGAACATAGATAACTGTATCATGCACATGTATAACATAAAGATCTCATGATATATAAAGCATTAACTAATTCATTAGATGGATATATAACTTCAGTCCCAACCATCACATAATGATATGTCTATAAATTTTTATGACATATGATATCAATCATACATCATATCTTGATTAACCAATAGAAATAAAATGGGTTATGTAATAATTTCATAAAGTATCACATAATAAGAAATTGAGGATTAAAAAAATGATACCCAATATATAGTCACCCAAAATAAATATCATAAGATCATTTATAGGGTGTTACATGAATGATATGAAACAGTAATATATAATGGGTATTTTTGATAAATAAAATAAAATAAAAGAGAAATCACAAAATGAGTTTTCATAATAAATTTTTAACATTGTCATAAAAACAGATATATAAGTCTCTTTCAAAATCATTCTAAAAAGGTGAAAATATAATTTAAAAAAATTATTAATAATAATAATCCTAATAATGTAAATGTGGAAGTAAATAAAATAAAAAAATAATAAACATTTGGATAAAAGTAAAAACTAGTATATACATTGAAAGAATTACTTGTTAATATTTTCATCATGTTTTTAAATAATCTGAATTGATTAAAAAGATAAAAAAATTAATATAATTAAATATGAATTTGGTATCTAGATATAATAATATATATTTAACTTTCAAAATAATCAAAATAATTTTTTTTGTAAGAAATAATATCTATGTGGAAGAGAAATAACTTATATATAGGGTGGAAATTATCCTTTACAATGTTTTATTTTTATGAGATACCAATTAAGAAATAAATTATGAGAATAAATTGTAATATCCATAGAAAACAAGATGAAACATAATAAAATATATATAAATGGTAGTATATAACTAACATTTAAGAATGTATTTAAGGAAGAATGAGTGTGACGTGATTAAATGAGATTAAGAAATGAAAACCAATATGTTAAATCCCCACTTGATCAGAATAAATGTAACATCATGTATAATCAATTTAAATTTGTTTTTAATCAATATAAAAACCTTATTTAAATTTATTTGACTTAATATTATTCATTATTTTTTATTTATTTCCCATTAATCAATCATTCATGGTTAATGTTAATTATTGGATATTAAGTGGTTCACTTCTTCCACACATGCTTTGGTAAGATGGTTTCAACCATTATACATTGATCATCTGATCATCAAATATATAAAGCCCATATAAATATTATAGATGTGTTTGATAGTATTTTTGGGGTTCCATGATTATTCCATGGATTTTATGATAATGGTTTGTATAAAATTGAAAAAGATTCCCCCATTGTGATTATTGAATCATTAAACAATTTAGTTTATTAATTAATATAATTACACATATTACTGTTAAATATTTTAAAACATAACATAAATTCATCTTTAGTACCATATATTTCCTTTTTTTTGTTTTTATAAGAATCCATAATGAAAAAATTAAGTATCGTTCATGTGGACGGTTAAACCGACCGAAACAAGAACATGTACCATGTTATATTATTACAATATACTTTTAATGTAATTATAATGATATTATTTAGATGATATAGGGTAGAAAATAATATTTAATAATGTATATGATAAGGAAAAAAGAAAAATAAATATATTATGTTGTTACAATTTATAAACTTTTCCTGTTTTAAATATATCATTGGTTTTGAAGTATTTTGGGATTCTTCATGAGACCAGGTGATTCATAACATGAGATCCGATTATGAGAATGGTAATTTTGGTATTGGAATATAAAATAAATGATATTTATGGGTTGGAATGGGTACTAAAGGGGTCCTTTATAGATGAGTTTGAGGGTTATATGTTCAATAAAAATTGCTTAATGTATAAGGAATGTAATTTTTCTTGGAATGTGATGAAAAAAATGGAAAATAATATAGATGGACCATGAATTAATTCATCCAAATATTTTGTAATAAGTTTTAGAGATAATTTATTTGTTTATTCATTTTTTTAACATTTTACCTCATTTTACCATTTACCCTCACAAGTCACTTTTTGTATTGCTAACTCGTGTTTTTTCCAAGAAAATAAAATGAACCGTATTAACTAGTTTTGAAATTATAATTAAAACAGTAAAATAAATTTAATTAATTTCAATTTCAATATGGGATTAATATTATATTTAAAAAAACTCTTAATATATAAAAACATTTTTTTGAAAAATATCTTTTAAAACATTAAATGAATTTATTATTACATATTACCAATTATTGATTCTCCCATGAATATTAATTAATTTTTTTATATATAAATAATATATTTCCCTAATATAATTCTTTAAAAGTTATGGATTTAATATTTTAGAATAAAAACATAGAACGTATAAAAATACACTTTTTAGAATATAATATTTTTTACCAATGAATTATTATCTTTTTATTTTATTGAATAATAGTTTTTTATGTGTTAATTACATACAGAATATATTATTTATAATATATTTGTTAATTTTATCTAAAGTTTACATTCCAATATAGCTATTATATACATGTACACATAATAACTGTATATCACCAACCATATATCCAATGGTCAGATATCGAAGCTCCTTATAATGGCCATATTGTCATTGTATTTATTTATTCATTTATTACCTTAACTACTTCTCTAAAATCATAAATCCTATTTTTTTCTAAAAATTTATTCTATATTTATAGTTTTTTTTATTTTTTATAATTATGCTCAGTATAATTATCTTCAAGGGGGATCATGAGGATGCATATTTCAAGATCACCATATTTTTATTTACATATGGTCTTATTCCTCTTGTAATTTTCATAATTATGTTTCTTGTAGATTTCCTATAACGTAACAATGTTTATTTAATTTTTATTATAATATTTTACTTTAATTAAATATATAATTTTTTTATCTTGGTGTTGCATATAAGACATGTTTTAATTTTTTTGGAATTATTAAAGTGAATTTCACACTAAAAATATATGGGATTACATCATATTACATTAAAAAAATCACTCAAAATTTAATTACTCAGATAAAAACAAATGATGGTAATTTTGTAACAAATCATGTAATTACAGGTTTTGAAATTCAAAGGAAATTTTAATTTTGGTTTTAATTAGAGTTCATGTTGAGAATTGGGGTCTAGATCTAGATTCTAAGGGTTGGAATGTCTCATGGGGATGTTTTTTGATGTGGTTCAAGGATCAAGAGGTGTTTTTAGTGATTGAGAGAATTTCAGAACATGTTTAGGGTTTCCTTACTATATTATGTTAGCTAGAGGTGGCCCATCATGTTGTGATGGGTGAGGGGGACACAACAACAAGAGTTGAGTATAAGACGATCATGCCACAACCGAGGGATTCATAGAGTGACATGATTTTTTGTGGCATTTTGTAAAAGGGAAATAATTTTATCCAAGAGTGTTACGCCGTGACCTAGAGTGGCCAGTCCATGATGGTGACCCTTATGAATAGGGTTGAGGACTCATACATTCATCCCTTTAGATTTTTCTGGATGAAAGACTAGTTATATTGTGACCCCTATGTAATGTCACAATGGCCTACAATGAGTGGTTCCATGGATACAGGTGAAGAGCACCACATCACAATAAAAATTTGGAGTCCATGCCATGAACTCTTGTGACTCACCTAGAAAAGGTGTGTCATGATACAACCTATATGGATTGTGGTACGAAATTTCTTGGTCATGGGTGAATCCCTCTGCCTGGGGAAGTATTTCCATGATCCATATGGTTCATGCCATGATAGAGATAGGCAAGGGTGTCCAACCCTTTGTAAGGGAGTGTTCACAATGCAACCTATAGGGGTTATTTCATGACCTTCCCTTTCCATATTTTCTTAACAAGGATAGAACCATCAGTTTTTGGTTGTCCTGCATAGGTATTCAGAAGGAAGTAGTGCCTGAGGAGGGGGCATTTAGCCAGCTCTCTCCCTCGTTCTTCTATTATATGATCCTACATGAGAGGGGTGATTTCTTAACATTTATATGGAAATTATAGATGAGTTTCTTCCCGCATTTTATAATTTTTTATTTCCCTTTCATTTCCTATAATTTTGGATGATTTGATTTAGGAATTTACACTCATTCCACTAGATTATGGTGGAATCAAGATGGGAGGATGGGGATTTTATTTTTAATAGATATATAAGGTCCCAGTTGAATTATTTCACACTATTGATTTCATTTTTTGTCATAGTAACATCACCATACGAATTTATCTATGCTTGTTTATTAAATTAAAATTGGTCATTTATCAGGTGTCCAGTGACAATGATTTTTCTCATCGAGGTATAAAGAGCATTCTATAAGATATTTTCATGTTGTTGAGTGAGGTCCTGGTGAGTGTATATCACTTAGTGAGTTTTAGGCACTTACAACTTTTTAAATTAAACCAAACAATTAATTATAATTGGTTATAACTAATTAATTTGGCATGGTGGCTCGATATAAGGGCTCAGTATTTATGTCGTCTTGGATAAGGCTTTGATGTGTTTAGGTAATGGTGGTTATGATTTCTTAAGGGGTGTACTAACTCTATGTATGAGGTAGTTGGTCCCTGAACATGTCCCTAAATTATATACATTGTGTGATGTAGTATCTGATAGGAAGTCCCACTACTTATGTGTGGTGAATCGTAAATTGAAAAATGAAATGATCTTATTAAAATGGATAGAGATTTAATGAAAGTGTCAAGGGCCACAATAGAGCCTTGAAAATTATCATGATTCAACATACATTGGTGGCTAATGGATTGATCCTAAATTTATGCCATTGGATACACAAAATGTAATGAATGAGATATAGGGGGCCATAGGATGGGTTCCCTTCATCAACTCCTAGAAATATAGAATGATAAATTTTAATGGTTTTATTTTATATAGGCGATATAGAACCTTTATATGATTCATAACCTTTGGTCTAATTGATTATAGATTGTGGAGAGCGTTCCTTTCAAACTGTTATATGAGTACTTAGTTAGGTATTCCCTAGTTATGACTATGGGAAGGTTGTGTGTCAGTGGTCTGGCCTTTTTTAGTATGGAGAGGATATGGGATTTAAGTCATCCCTCTAATGTGACTTCAATATGGTATTTCTTTTGAGGATAATTAGGATAAGATGTTACCATGGTGGTGTTGAGGGATGTTGCTCTCTCTAAATTAAAATCTTTTTCCCTAGGGTTGGGGAAGCGATAGAGAGAGATACCTTATGGGTATACAGACTATGATATGACCTAGGGTACCTTAGTGGGAACCCTAGTTTCATGTTTTAAATGAGGAGGGTTAGTAAAGGGAGGATAGAATGGTTTTATCCTAACATGGATGTGATAATGTGGATGGGTTTTTTACATGAGTTGACAACATAGGGAATGTTTGATGGGTTCAAGAGAGTGACCAACCCATGTCAAGATAAAGCATGATGGGTAGCGTACTATAGATATTTTTTCCTCAGTGTGTGTATTCTATATGACGGTCCTAGGGGGAGAGTATACACATGTGGTGTATGACAATGTGCATGGCTTACATGGTGTCTGTGTGGACAATGGAACTAAGATATTAAAGACCTTGTAAATATTAAGGGGTGGAATGCAGCCGTATTAGTGTATGTTATGTATCTAATTCTATGAATATATAATAGTAACTTATTATTATATGATATAATTATTAGGTAGGCATATATTTCCCCCTAATAACAATATATATATATATATCGATTCTTATGAAGATATCATCCCCCAGATTATATTGTGATTACAGATTCCTGGGAAGGGCATGTCCCCCAAAAGATATTGTAACTATTGATTCCTAATAAGGCTGCATCCCCACAGATGATATTTTGATTTCGGATATCTGGGAAGGGTGTGTCCCCTGGATGATATTGTGACTGTTGATTCCATGGAATGGTGTGTCCCCTAGATTATATTTTTATTTTTGATTACTGGGTAGGTTGTAGTTCCTCCCATGTGATATGGGACTTCTGATTCTAGGGTGAGACATAATCCCATGTGATTAGTGTGAATCATGGTCAGAGACATATGAAACTAGATAATGCGTGTATGATTGATCTTAGGGGTCACACTAGAACCCAAGGATTGATGGTGGTTATTTAATTATTCTTATGTATTTTATTTTATTATAATGGGCATAATACATTGTGAAGGCATTTTATTTACTAGTTATGTTAAGGAATTCATTCATGGTGCCCTACTAAGTTTTACTCACACACTACTCTGATGGCCTTGGCACTTGATACCCCAAGTAGACTGAATGTTCATAATTTCAGGTAGGCAAAGGGCCCAGTATTGTATGGTCAAGCTGGATAACTTGGATGGAGTCCAGATATGAGGCTTGGGGATAGTGATCAACTCTTATTTTTTTTCTCTTATTCATTTTATAGATGTGATTGGAATAGTGGGTTGTAATATTCTCCATTTTTAAATGATAATAAAACCTTCTTTTGTTTAAAATGTATAGGAATATTTATGTGAAAATCTAATTTTTCAATAAAAATTACCTTATACATGATTTTTATGGCTTTATATAAATGTAATGTGGGGTTTGAAGAACCTATGTAAGGTTAATATATACTTTACTAACATGATTAAAGGTATGGGAGCTATCCAAGGTGTTTTTAAGGGTTCAAAAGAATTCCTTAACTTTTAGAAGGATAAAATCAATTTTACATGGACTGTTTAAGGGTAGGATTGGCCTGTGTAAGAGAAATTCCTTGATTTCATTTGCTTTGTAAGGGTAAAGGGGTACTTTGTATGGGTATCCTATCCTACTTAAGGGTAAGGTATGTTCTTCCTAAGTGTGTTGGCATGTGTAAAATAACCAACTCTTGTAAGGGTTCTGCATAAGGGTAAAATGGAGTTGTGTAAGGGTAACTAGTGGCTCATGTAAGGGTATATTTAGGTTGCGTAAGGGTAGTAAGAAGATCTTCCATTAAATATGGGTAAAATTCATACCCTCACATAAATGTTATGAACTATATAATGGTAAAGATAAGTTACCCTTATATAGTACTTTAAATTATGAAAATGTGTTTTTACACCCTGTTATCATGGCTTCTTCATCAAATTGACACTATACCTCCTTTTCAATGATTTAAAATTCCAAAAATAATGGAATTTAATTATTTTTAATCATTCATCCTTAAATCTATATTTATGGATGAAATAAAATGCTCCACATTTATAAATAACTTAAAAGAAAACTTAAATTATGGTATTTAATTTTTGGTTTTTATGTGGTGACCTTATATGTGATTTTTTTCTAAAATAGTTAAACCCTTATGGTTTTTAATTTAGGCTATGCTTTTGTGTGCCCGATTCCTAGAAATTAATTTACATGAGATATAAGAAGTCTTCCTCAACCATAAAGAGTTCATATTTTGGTTTTCTATCCATATATGGACTCCCTCTCGCCTCTATCCTTGAGAGTAGTGTTTTAATGGGAATAATTTTAGGTATATTATCATGAGTAAATTTTGAATTTATTCCTCCAAATATTTTTGGAAAGAAAAATTGAATTAATCTTAAAATGATATCATCCTTGAATAATCAGGTAATAATAATAAATTAATATCACATGGGTATTATTCTAGAGAGATAGAATATTATTACATGCGAAATTATAATTATTCTTTGAGGAAGGAACTGAATATCACATGTGTTGGATTTGTTTGATGATTCAGAAATTATCACATGTGATATTGTATTTCTTTTGGAAATAATTTTTTTGGAAAAGGTTAATGTAACCATTGATGAACCTTAAACATTAAAATGTCAATAACTATGATAATAAGGCCTAGGAGGACGTGTTCTAGGATTTAAAGGTTTCCACTTCACCTTTCGAACCATACTATGTGGTTTATACTTGATATTGATGTTAACTTCTTGAGGTTGAAAGTTACTTACCTTTATGGGCCTCTTCTGTACACTTATATCCATGATTCAATTTTTCTGAATAATTTATAGTCATACATGACTATTATCACATATGGTTATTTGTGTAGCTAGTGATAACCTTATATAAAACCTATTTTCATGATTTTGTTCATATATTTTTTGTTAATGTTTGATGTTGATCACATATATTACATGTTGTTACTAAATCATGATTATATGTTGTGATTTCTTGCATGATCTATATTATTATATTTTTTTTGGAGGTATTTCTATTATTGCCTAAGTAGTTGGATCATCGTTACATGTTTATACCTTATAGGGGGTACACACAACTTGCGACGATGGAGACGAGGGATCTAAAAATTGTGTAGGGATATGAAAATTTCTCATGGATGTTGTGTGATACACTAGATTCCAATATCATTCCAAGTTCCATGTTAGTTGAGGACTAGGGGATTTTTATTACATGGTGAATCAATGACTGCTGAATTCTGAAAAAATAACTCATGTAATGCCTTATGGATACTGAGTTGTATATACACTTGACAGCGAGCAACATGATAACTAGTGGATACCAAATAGCATGTTACTTTAGGCCTAGTGGATGTCGAATAGTTTGATCAATCAATGTCTAGTGAATTCTGAGAACATAACTCACTTGATGATCAGTGGATGTCGAATAGCATGATTAATGTCCTTATGGAAAGTTCTAGATTACTTCTAATATATTTTCATTCCTTATGGAATAGATATGAAATAGGTACGTTCGAGGCTCATGGTGTCTTTCTTAGCACATAGATTCTCAGTTGTGTTTTTTTTGTATTTTTATAATTGTTATACATTTTTTATTATTATTTAATACACATCTATAATTGATAAAACTTTTTAAAGATGCATTGGTTGTATCCTACTGAGTCTTGTACTGATACCCTACTTAGGAATTTTTAGTGCACTTGTATATTTGATAACTATGGATTCAGTGAAGGGAAAGGGACCCATGGTGGACTGATGAGTTGAGAAGTATAAAGCTAGTAGTATAATGGGATGGAATCTAGAGGACCCAATTTTTTATTTTGTTATTTACCTACTCATTTACACTGTGGTTTAGATTTCAACATTGAGTTCCTGTTTATCATTTGTATCATATGTGTACTATTTTGATTATCTAGTTTCCGTAAAATTAATTTGATGATTTATTACACTTTTTATTTATTATTTTTATTGTGACATGATACTGAGGTTATAGTCCCCCCACTGATGGAATTTGACCCCATTGCTAGTTTGAAGCCTCTTAAGTATGGGAAGGCATACATGCGGTCATGTGGCAGTCTGGATCGGACCTAGTGGTTTGGTTCATAATGTTACAAAATGGTATCAGAGGATTTTTCTTCATTTATTTTTGGACTAAACTAGGACATGATAGGATGATATAGTTATGTGGGACTCTATTAAGTGATTTTCCATGTACTTGGCTAGCTTAAGTGTAATGAACATCTGAGTTTCCATTAATAGGATTATTGTTGCTATTTTTATGATATTTACAATGCATTATTACATCATGATTAATCAAATAGGATCACATTCCATGTATATACTAGTTTTTTTCTATATATTAGCTCTTTAATTTTACTCTTTTATTTTTGTTATCTGTTCAGGATAGTTTCACTAATGTGTGATATTCCATGTTTTTGTGATATATCTTGTTGGAATTAACTGTTTGAACTTTTCATGATGTTATATTATGTTTGAATATATATGAATATGACTAATGTGATGGGATGAGTCCTTGGTTACTGGAAGGAGGGGTATACCTTTGGTTTTGGGTAGACTCCTAGGAAATAACTTGCGTGATTTCATAGAATAGTTAGCATTTTTTTATTTTCCTAATTTTTCTTCATGTTATAAACGATTCCACATCAGATAAGTTTAATGGGACGACCAACTATGGTAGCCCATGATGCTCCCATTCCACTACCTATGGTCTAGAATGATGTACCCCCACACACTTCTTTATGGAAAATGTGGTTTATGCTACATATACCATTCATCTATGACTCTTTCAGATTGTACTCGTCTAAGTACGGACCATTCAAAGGACCATGGAAGATCATACTCTGTAATTCTAGCTTTAGAACCCTCTAACATTCCATGGCACTTGTGGCCTACAGGATGCAAAGGACTGTATGGACTTTATAAAGAGAATTTTTTAGATAGTCACGAATCTTGAAGAGGTGTGAGTGATTATAGTGACCATAATGTTACAAGGACCCACCAAGAGATGGTGGACATCCACGAGTCATGTTGGGATATGAGAGGGTATTACATGGTTTACATTAAATGAGTTTTTCTTGACCATGATGATGTTGTACTGTTCCCAGTAGTTCATAGAGTTATTTTGGGGTTTTATGACTATAATTGAATATTCTTCTAGGTTGATGGAGTTAATTTTCTTTCCTCCTCTGTTGGCTTAGATAGATGTGTGGAAGGCTTGTAATTCCAATATAGGATTTTGACTAGAGCTCAAATTTTAGGTTTGGGGATTTATCTAATGAAATACTCACATGTGTTTCATAGGGTCAAGACCTTTGAGAAGGGTATCAAGGAATATAGGGTAGAGATCATACTTTCAGACCATAACGGGCTAGTGACTAAGTCTTCTCTCACAACTATAGGAGTTTCTTATGGTATTAGGAAGATTAAGGATGATAACATGCAGTAAAGATTTGGTATGATAGAATAATAGGGATTGACTTCTTCAGTTCCCTCTGGAGGAGAACAACACTTTTTCTAGTATGGGGAGATCATTCATTACCATAGAGTCTGCACAACACCATAGAGATAATTTCGACAATATAGAAAGATGGGACATCTTTAGTGATTTTTCTCTAGATCTATGAGGATAATATTTCATATAGGATTATGGAAGGCATGTTCAGGGGATAGGGGATGCAGTTGGGGTTTGAAGTAGAACCAAACGATATGTACTCATGTGATTCATGAAAAGGGTCATTGAGATTAGGTAATACATGTTTATATAGTGGATCATAATCTATATAATGGTGATGAGGTACTATTTACTGTATATGGTATGGTCTAGATAACATCAACTTAATCTACTATCTTGTTTGATACTGGTGTCTACCTTTCCCTTATATCTTCATGTTATGGATGGACTATACTTATATATGAGGTTAACCTCTAAGTTAATTTTCCATTGATACATCATTGTGTGATAATTTTGTTATCCTAATACATGGGAGAGTTATATTCCCTACTCCCATCATAGAAGAGATAATGAGGGAATTCTAAACCTTATGATGGGTGGACATCACTAGGTTTGTTTCTTGATGCCTTACTTACTAAAGGGTGAAGGACTAGCACCAGTATCCTAGTTATTTTCTCTATCCACTTATAGTTCCCATGTGTAAGTTGGAGGAAGTCATGATGGATTTGTGATAGGTTTCTGTAGAAAAACAAGAATTCATTATGTTATTGGATTAATTGTTGATTAGATGTAAAATTTTGGTCACTTCTTACTGATCTAAGATACTCACTCGGTAAACAAGTCTTGAATGATTTAGGTATGAGATATTTTATGCTAAAATATATATATTTTTAGAATAGAGATGAAAATAATAGTTTACGCTTTTGGAAGGTCATACAGAAGGCCCTAGGTACTCAACTAATATTGAGAATGATGTAAAATTCTGAGACAAATGGATAGTCAGAACGAACAATTCACATACTTTAGGTTATGCTCGATGCTTGCACCATAGAATTTGGTGATGAATGTGTTGATAATCTATCCTTATTAGCGCTATATTACAATAATAATACAAGTATTTAAATCATATGGACCCTTTTGAGTGTATATAATAGAGGCCATGTTTTCACCACTTTGTTTTCATGAGGCCGATGAGGTTATAACGATCCTGCTCTTTTATTACATTAATACATGATTATTTTACATTAAAGAACACATAATAGAACCCCGAATATTGATAAGTATAGTGTATTTTGGAATTAGGCACATCACATTACAACTTCCAAAATAAAATAAAACATCATTATCGAAAACTTCTTTAACAAGCTCAGGCTTAAAACTGCATGGGATATCCTAGGGAAAGATACATAAGACATGGGTGAGCTATAAAGCCCAGTAAGGGAGTAAACATGGTATAAAATGAAGATAATAATACATTTTAGGAAAATCATATCAATGAGACATAAAGGATCTTGAATAATAAATCATGATATAACATTATAATCATAACATGGAAATGTGGCAACAACTTTAAACACTGCATCATAGGTCAAGGCTAAACCACCAAGACATCTTGGTGGAAAAAGTCCTATAAAAGAATCAGGTAAAACCCTATACCAACTTGACATATCATGATACTAGACATTACCAAATGTATTGGATCTCTATATAATTTCGGGCGCACCTGTCACAATTATTTCTTTCTTGTGCTTAAGTGTGCCACATAGATCAAAAAACATGGATTCATTATTTATCATATTTTTTCCCATGATAAAGGTGTGTAGAATAAATTCATGTAAAAACCCAATCAAAAGTTATATGTGTATGAAAGAAAAAAACCTTGATAGTAATTGGATATGGTATTCACCGCACAATTTATTTGGAAAGGAAAATCACGGTGTAATTTTGGCAGCATTACGACTATAAAACATATTTTTTAGAAAACATTGAAAATAGAGAGGAAAAGGGTAACCCACACATAAATAACTCAAAATATATTATAGGGACAGTATAACAAGAAAAATAATATCATGTTATGGAATTTTAAGGCATACCATAAGAAAAGGAAACTAGAAAATAAAGGATAAAATGCGATTTCTTTTATGAACATTCGGCAGCCTAACAACGTCACTTAAAACTTCAGAAAATTAATTGATGAGAGAGAAAAGGATATCTCAACATTTTAACATAAAAGTAAAGTAATAGTGATGTATAATAACATACCCCAACATGTGAAAATGGAATTTTAAAGACATTACATAAAGTAGAATTTGAAAATGAGGAACGTGAAAGATTCCCTTACGAAAATTCCGCAGCCTAAAGACGCCACTTAGAAATTCAGAAAATTAAATGATGAGAGTAAAACGATTATCTCATCATATGAACTTAAAAAGGATAGTAATATGAATATAAACGAACATCCCCCAACATAAGAACATAGGCCTTAAAATAAATGACATAAAAGAGAGTACTTGAAAAGAAAGAGAGAGGTAGAATCCATTACTTGAAAGTGTGATTCCAAAGGCTTGGGATAGGCTTCTTGGGAGACTAGGGGAACATTGGGAGGACTCTAGAGAGAGGAGGGAAAAAGTGGGACAATATTAAAGTAGTTTTAGTAAATATATGTTAGGGCTTGAGTGGGTTTATATAGGAAAGTTGAGGTAATATTTTTTTATTTTCAAAGGACACCTCATTAGTGGTATTGGAAACACTATTGGATTTCCCATGGTATTTGACCATGGTTTAGGACAATTGGGGCAAACAATATATTATTTTAATCCCCTTGAGTTGACCAGCCTTCAATACATCATCATGATGAATTTATGATGTCATTAAACACACCGCAACCCTTAAACTGTATTTTTACTATTCATCGAAAATTCAACTATCTCAGAAAAAATCCAAAAAATCACCCTAACCATTTTTTGATGTGTAGAATTAAAAAGTGAACTCCATTTTTTCAAAATAATTTTCTAAATATTAATAATTTATTTTTTAAATAAAATAATAATTTATTCAAAAATAAAAATTTAAAATCTGTAACTCATTTTTAAACACCTTGAAAAATTAGTTAACATCCCATTACCTTATAAACTTATGAAAATAAAATAATAATATGATTTACTATTTATAAGGGTCATATTACTATTCATAAGGGTGTGTTACTATTCATGAAGAAAACAAGTTGGTTCCATCAGACTCCAAATAACTTACTGGTCACAATTATAGAGAACCATTTTTTGAAAATAAAAACAAAGAAGTGGAAAATTTAAGTTTCAAAGGCATGGTTATAACTAAATAATAAGGTTTTTTTCATACTAACCCTCTACCATTATATATATTGTTAAGCAAAGAACATAAATGATGAAACAACAATTTTATTTATAAACATTCGTGTCGTTAAATTCTTACCCCATTTAGAAATTTCACCCTTGAAATTTTCATTTCCCACATTAGAACAGATGAGGGTAACTTTGCTTCATCGCTTCCTCTGGTTCCAATGTTACTTCTTCAAACTTGTGGTTTCTCTACAACACTTTCACCAGGTACATTGTCTTATTTCATAGAACTTTGTCTCTATAATCTATGATCTTCACTACTTGTTCCTCATAAGAAATATCATTCTCCAACGGTACCACCTTTGGGTTGAGTACATGTGAGGGGTCTGGTATGCACTTTCTCAAGAGGGATACATGGGATACATTTTGTACTTGAGATAGGTTAGGTGAGAGTGATAGTCGGTAGGCCACCACTCCAATGGATTCAAGGATCTCAAAGGGACCGATGTACCTTGGACTAATCTTTCCCTTCTTCCCAAAACTCACAACTTTCTTCCATGGAGATATGCAGAGGAATACTATGTATCCAATATCAAACTCTAGGTCTCGTCGACGATTGTCAGCATAGATCTTCTATCGACTATGAGAATCCTTGATGTGATACTAAATGGTCTTGACCTTCTCTGCCATTTCTTCTACCATTTCAGGACCTAGCAGTTTTTGTTCCCCAACTTCATCCCAACATGTAGGTGTTCTGCACCTCTTCCCGTAAAGAGATTCATAGGGAGCCATTTGGATGCTCAAATAGAAACTGTTGTTGTAGGAGAACTACACCAAAGGAAGATGTTGGTCCCATCCACCTTTAAAGTCCATTGAGGAATACCTCAACATATCCTCAAGCATTTGGATAGTCTTCTCAGATTGGCCATTAGTTTGGGGGTGATAGGGCGTACAAAAGTTCAACTCAGTATTCAGAGAATGCTGGTGGATTTTCTAAAACAAAGAGGTGTATCCTTAATCTCGATCGAATACAATCGATAGTGGTACACCATGCAACCTGACCACTTCTTTGATCTATATCCATGCAATTAGATCCAATGAAAATTCCTCCCATATCACAATGAAGTGTGCAAACTTCGTAAGACGATCTACCACAACCCAGATAGAATTATTTTCTATAGATGTCTTAAGAATCCCAGTGACAAAGTCCATGGTGATGTTTTCCCATTTCCACATTGGTATGGGTAATGGTTGCATCATTACCTTTGATTTTTTCTTTTCTGCCTTCACTTGCTGACATACAAGAAATCATGATGTATATTCAACGATCTCCCTCTTCATATTGTCCCACCAATAGTGTTCTCGAAGATCACAATACATCTTTGTGCTTCCAGGATAGATAGAGAAGGTTTAGTTATGTTAATCTTCCAACAAATCCTTCTTTAACTTAGGATTTGATGGTACACATAGTCTTGAACCATATCTTACAAAACCTTCTTCATTAACATTGAACTCCATGAATTTTCCTTTCCTTATATTTTCCACCTTCTCTTGAATCTCCACATCACCTTTTTGAGCATCCTTTATCCTCTCTAGAAGAGATGGTTGAATAATCATTTGTGAAAGGATTGATTATGTTCCTTTCTTTATGATTACCATGTCCATCCTCATTAAGTCTAAGAAGATCGAGTCCTTCTCAATTCTCATCAATGATAGAGCTTCTAGATCCTTTATACTTAGAGCATCTGCCACCTTATATGATTTCCCAGGATGGTAGTGAATTGAGCATTCATAGTCTTTGATCAGCTCTAACCATCTTCGTTGGCACATATTCAACTCTTTCTGTGTGAATATATACTTTAATCTTTTGTGATCCGTATAAATTTCACACTTCTACCCAAAGAGATAACGCTGCCAAATTTTCAAAGCGAATATCACCGTATCCAACTCCATATCATGTGTTGGATAGTTATGTTCATGAAATTTCAACTCCTTTGAAGCATAGGTAATGAATTTGTCAATTTTCATCAAGACACAACCTAGTCCCTTCTTCGAAGAATCACTGAATACCACGAAAAGCTCTCCACTTGTGGGTAATGTGAGCACGAGGGCAGTTATAAGCCTCATTTTCAACTCCATGATTCTTTGTTCGCATTCATCATTACTTGAAAAATTGACTCCCTTTCGAGTTATCTTGGTTAGAGGGTTTGACAATCATGAGAAATTTCTCACAAATCAACGATAATACCCAGCCAATCCAAGGAAACTATGGATATCTGTCATAGATTTTGGCCTTGGACATCCTTGAATTGCCTTAGTCTTTGAAGGGTCTATAGATATATCTTTGCTTATGATGATATTCCCCAAGAAGGAGACTTCTTTTAACCAAAACTCACATTTGATATAATTGGCATAATGCTTTTCCTTTCGTAAGGTCTTTAGAACAATACTTAATTTCTCAACATGTTCCATCTTAATTTTAGAGTATATTATTTAATTATCTATAAATACTACCAAAAATTTGTCAATATAATATCTAAATACTCTATTCATCAGATCCATGAAGATTTTTGGAGCATTAGTGAGTTCGAAAGGCATTACTATGAATTCATAGTGCCCGTAGCTTGTACGAAAAGCAGTCTTGGGGATATATTCCTTCTTCACCCTAACTTGGTAATATCCTGACCACAGATCCAGCTTGGAAAAGTAATGTGCTCTGCGTAGATGATAAAAAGGTCATAAATTCATGATAGAGGATACTTGTTCTTTATCGTGATCTTGTTTAGCTCACAATAATCGATACAAAGGTGCATCGTCCCATCCTTATTCCTGAAGAAGAGGACTGGTGCACCCCAAGGCGAAGCACTTGGGTGTATGAAAACTTTATCCAGATTTTTCTGTAGTTCTTTATTAAGTTCTTCAAGTTCAACAATATCAATTCTATATGGAGTTTTGGACAATGGAAATTCCCCAGTCATGAGTTCGATTGAAAATTCATCCTCTCGACTAGGAGGAAGACCAGACAGCTCCACGGGAAACACATCAGCGTATTCCATCACAACTAGCATGTCTTCAAGGACGATTCTTTCCTTAGACCTAATCATTTTAGATATATACGCTTGCTCAAAGGGCAGCAATATCCATACTTGATATAATGGTTCCAAAGAAGATTCATCAATCTCCTTACATTTGTATAGAATCGATGGACGATTTGCGATATAAAGAGGGATTTCCCACTCTCGGAAATTTATGTTGGCTCTGTATAGGGAAATCCAATCCATGCCCAGAATTGCATCAAATTCCACCAAATGGAGTATGAAAAGATTCTATGAGAATTTTAGTCCAAAAATTGTGACAGGGGTGGAGTTATATACTTCAGATGTAGTAACTTTCCCACTTCCAGTTTCCATTGATAACTCCACTTCCAAGAATTTTGGTGGTGATTGAATAGTTATACTAAACTTTAATGATATGAAGGAATGTGTATAACCAGAATCAAAAAGTACGTTAGATATTCTTGAATGAATAATCAGAGTACCTATCACCACATCTTTTTCGGGACTCACTTCTGCTGTAGTGATGGAAAAATATCACCCTTGCTGCCTTGGAGGTTGTTGGTTGCCTTCGAAAACCCTTGGCTTAGTGCACTGGTTCGCAAAGTGTCCTGGTTCCTTGAAATTGTAGCAATGAAAAATGCACTAAGGATCGACTAGAGTATTCCTTTCCTCTGTTTTAATAGCGGGTTTTTCTTATCAGAAATCGCTGGCTAGGTGCTCTTCCTTCTCACACCTAAAGCATTTCCTCATTCCCTTTAGGAAATTTCCACGGTGCTTCTTTCCGCACCTTTTGCAAGTGGGATTCTGAACATTCTTGGCACCATTAGATCTCTCTATTGGGCCACCATAATCGGTCTCCACTTTCCACTTCTTATCCCCATGATACCCCTGACCTTCACCGATCTCCATTTCGACTTTGAGGGAACATATGACTATCTCCTCATAGCTATCAAAGTCACGGATCACTAGAGCTTTCCATAGGCTAGGCTTTAGCCCACCAAAGAAGTGGTCAACCTTACATTTGAGGGTAATGATAAATCCATAGGCGTATCATGCAAGCCTTGTGAAGTTTACCTCATACACTTCGATGGATTCATCATATTTTTTCTTGAGGGAAAGGAAGTCCCTTTCTATTTTAAGTTGGAGGGTGCAAGGAAAATATTTATCAATTTTTTTTCCAGAAATCTCTCCATCCTATTGCCTCGATATCTTCCTCAGGCTTCATGTTTTTGTTCAATGTCCACCATTGATCAGCTTCACCCTCCACATGATAAGCAACTAGAATAAAATTCTCTTGTTCAGAGCATTGAAGTATGGAGAAGATCTTTTCAATGGAGTTGATCCATTGTTCGATGAATGAAGGATCAAACAATCCATTGAAAGTAGGAGGCCTTTGTCTCATGAAGCTCTCGATTGAGACTTGTTATTTCATAGGGGGTGATAGGTGTTCCTCTTGATCCAGGTTTATATTCGGAACTTGAGTTAACTAAGAGAGTATCATGAAAAAGTTTTTGATTCCCGCTCCCATCAGATTGGACATCTCTTTAGGGAAGTCATTAAACACACCAAAACCCTAAAACTGTATTTTTATTATTCATCGAAAATTCAACTATCTCAGAAAAATTTCAAAAATTCACCCTAACATTTTTTCGATGTGTAGAATTAAAAAGTGAACTCCATTTTTTGAAAATAATTTTTTTAAATATTAATAATTTAATTTTTAAATAAAATTATAATTTATTCAAAAATAACAATTTAAAATCTATAACTCATTTTTAAACACCTTAAAAAATTAGTCAACATCCCATTACCTTATAACCTTATGAAAATAAAATAATAATCTGATTTACTATTTATAAGGGTAATATTAAAATTCATATTACTATTTACAAGGGTATGTTACTATTCATGAAGAAAACAAGTAGGTTACATCAGACTCTAAATAACTTACTGGTCATAATTATAGAGAACCATTTTTTGAAAATCAAAACACAGAAGTGGAAAATTTATGTTTTAAAGGCATGGTTATAACTAAATAATAAGGTTTTGTTTCATACTAACTCTCTACGATTATATATATTATTAAGCAAAGAATAGAAATCATGAAACAACAATTTTATTTATAAAAGTTTGGGTTGTTACAGAGGTAGAAACTGTTAGGCCCATTATGGAACAAAATACCTCATTGAAGGTGAATTTTATTAGGAATCAGTTGGTAACCATTAGAAATAGGCAGTTGTGATATTCTGATCATAAGAGATGACCTTTGGATTTCACTGTGGGCTATCAATTTTCTTGTGAGTGTCACAACAATTGGGGCATCATTTTTTATGAAAACAAAAAAAATTAATACAAGGGATTGTTAAAACCATTGAGATTATAGAGCACATTGGGGATAATGGTGTAACATCTGTATCTTCTTCTTACTACTGAGGTATGCAGGATGTACATCATGTTTCATGGATTTAAGTAACATCCCCGATTCTATTCATGTTATAAATTGTAAGGATGTTGAGTTAGAGAAAAATTCAACTTAAGAGAAACTTAGAATGAAAATCTTTTAAGGGGGTGATATTGTCCTTAAAGGGATGATTATTCCACCTTTCTCAATCCCAGGGATGCATGGATGGATCTAGTAGGAGACATATAATCAAGATTTAGATAATAAATCTCAGTGGCCTGACTAGTACAAGAAAGATTACCAGAGACACTTCTTGGGGATGATTTATCGTTAGTGTTGGATCATAAGACTTTATGATGGATATAATAGGAGTGAATTTTGTTTTAAAAAAAATAAACAAAGACAAAAAACCTCTTTAGAAAAAAATATCAGACTCGATGTTCATTTGATGGTTGGAGGGTTTCTATCAGATCTAGAAATCGTTCGATTTATTAGAGTAGTTCTCGGTCTCGTAGACAGTCAGATAAAACTTTTATTATAAAGTTAGGTATAAACTAACATTCTAATATATATGAAAAGTGGAAAGTAAAAATTTTATAAACATGAAATAAGAAAAATCATAGTAGTAAGAGCGATTTAAAAACGTTGTAAAATTTAATTCTACTCTTTATCCTTAAGAGTTAAGGAAGTCAGAAATCTTAACTTATGATATCCAAAGTTTCAATACCTACTATAAAGGTATGTATTTCTTTACCAGAAAGTACCTCAATATGATGATTGGTATATCTCTGTCTTCAAATACCCATGAATCCCTCAATACGATGATCGATGTAAGATCTATCATCCTAGCCTCGAAATACCTCGATCTAGTGGATTGCATTCACCTATCTTCCTATCCGTGGAAGCCCTCGATCAATACCATGATCGGACCTAGTGAATAAAAAAGTAAAAAAGTTCTAATGAATTTACATTCCTTACATGGATTCCTTATAACTACAACTCTATGAAGGATTACAAGGCTTAGGAATGAGATGTCCATGATGATGGATATTCAGATGTGTGGAGTTACAAATGCATTAGCTTCAAGATATTCAGATGTCCTCTTATTTATAGGGAATTCTTTAGTGATCATGTTTCTTATTTGGTGGAAAAAACCTTGGGAAACATTCACTTTGATATCTCATAATGATCTTGATATTGATCCTGATCTTTACGTATATCTATAACCTTTACCTCATTGTCCAAAATCATTTTTTTAGCACCATTACAATTCTATAAAAAATTTCATCTTATAGAAACAATTTTAAATACTCTGATTAAAAAATTTGGATAGTCTGATTGATATCAATTTTCTTTTTCAATCCAATAAACATAACAATGGTTAATCTGATGTAGTGTTAATAATGTCATTATGATGGTTATGACTTCAATCAATTTGATAGACTGAACACTAGTCTAACCACTGGTCTGAATAGTGGTCGATATAATGTACCAAACACACCATCAGTATGATGGATCAGTTTGAATAATAAATGTTCATATTCATTTTACATTATAACCATTTCTATTTTCAGTATAAAAATATTTTTTCTACAAAAACATACTAAAAAACTTTGGATATAAAAAATTAGTAAAATAGAGTTTTAATAAACTGCTTGTTATTTCCAAAACTAAGGAAAGTAAAGTAGAAAGAAAAAATATTGACTCAATAATCTCCCCTTTTTCATAAAGCACAAAACACAACACTTAACTTGAAAAAAATTAACTTTGAAATACTCAAAACTCCTTTTTCTTTTATGAACATCAAATATAATCTTTATAGAAATATATATTCTCTTATCATATTTTAACCCCCCCTGAGTTTATGAATTCATTATGATCTGATAAAAAGTTAACCTTTATATTCTTTCCTTTTATAAAAAGTCTTCCTTAGAATTATTCTCCCCTTTTAGATAAAACCTCCCCCTTAAATAGATTCTTCCAAAATTCTCCCCTTTTTTATTTACAAAAAGGTTTAAGGAATGAATTATAATCTCATGAAATGTTAGAAAAACATAACATATGAAACAATTGTGTTTAATTAATTATTCATCTAAAATATAAGGGAAAGAACATTCATCCAAAATAATTTGAAGACATTAAGAAGAAAATATTCAGAAAAATTGTCATTGAAAGTGAACTTCTTTCAAAAATTAAGACTACATCAAGATTTCAGATAAAAATTTTCATTCTCTCATATATAACTTCTGGAATATCACCTTAAACTTCTTCACATCATCATGGTCCTTATCAGCTTCAACAATTGATTATTCATGTTTTACCATCCTATAATCTATGATAGATATTCTTTGATTATCTACCTCAAAATTTTTATCCTTCTCATTGATATTCTTATTTTATTCATTTAAAGAAAAAAAATCATCTTCACAAGATTAGAGCCTTCAATTATCTTCTTCTTACTTCTATAACTTTTCATTCAAAACTCTGATTTCAAAAATCCAATTTTCTGTCATTTCTATGAATTATTCAACAAGATTTACTTTATTTGATACATCAGATTATAATTTTTCAAAACAATTGACAAAGTCAAGAGACAATTTCTTCACTTCCATAATCTGGTCATCATGGTCCTTCAAATCATTATAAACTTTTCTTATGTCCCTTATTGTTTCCATTAAAGGATTTGATGTCGGTCTCATGTTGGATTAATGAATCATTAAAAAACATCAAGTATTCCATCTTTTCTTTCATACTATTTTTGAATCTATTTGCATCTCACTTTAATATTCAGTTGATAGGTAATTTAGTGAACAAGTTATTTTAATGTCTAGAAAATATAATCAATATTATTTTTTCCCTTTGTGGTTTTTGAGTTTGATGAATTCTATGTAGCTATTAAAACATGAGGTATGGATGGTCTAACATCTATATTCTTTACTTATTTATATTTTCCTTTCTATAAAACATTTTCAATTTCAACATTCTTATCTAATCTGACCTTGTCTGATACATCCATTCATGAATGTTTATCTTCTTCTTATCCTTTTGATGAATATCTATCTTCTTGTAAAAATTCTATGTTTGAATTTTTATCATACTAGGAAGGTAAAATATTTTTTGTTGAAGGTGACTCTAATAAACTTTTATATTCCTTTGCCTCCTCTACTGTTTTAGTAGCGCCTTGTTCTTCTACCTCTACCTATTCCTCTTCAACTTATTATTCCAACTACCTCACAGTTCTTAGTAATCATTTACTAATTTTATGATTTTTTTGGTTTCTACATTTCAAACAACTTTTGAATATATATTGATGTTGATACCTGAGGTAAACTCTCAACTTTTACTTATTAAACAATTTTTTTCTCCCCCCTTTTCACCAACGATTGGGACAACTGATGGAATAATTGATTTTTCTATAAAACCTAAACCGACATCTAGAAATGTTTGTTTGGTATGAGGAACATTTCCAGATGCTTGGACTGGTTGTATAACTGATAAGGAGGAAATAAAAAAACTAGATATTCTGATGCTCTTTCAACTCCCTTTATCACCCATTCTACCAATCCTACCTCATTCAATATTTTTTTTTTCTTTTTTTCACCTTATTTGAACTCACCCGTTATTCCAATATTCAGATCCAAGGCCCTAACCATATGTAATCCAAAATATAGATCACAAGGTTTATTTTCTTCCTTATTCACCATAAGTTTAGTAAAATCTTCACTTATCGCAATTTTCTATTTATTTTGAACTTTAGGAGGTAAAGAGTCTTCTTTTTTTCTTCTCTTTAATAATTTCCTTTTTTCTTGATTTTTTTGGTATTAGACATGGATCTATCTATATTATCCAAAAACTTATCTAAATTTGAATCAAATATTAACTTCATCCCCGCCATAGTCTCATCTCCAATAAGAGAAATATTTTCCCTCATATAATATGTCTGATTCTTTATTTAGAAAAAATTCATACAATTATATAACATTTTGTTAATGAAACAAGAGAACATCAAAATCTGGGATTTCATTAATTCTTTCATAATTTATTGAAATTAGGGAAAACAAATATTAGATAGTTGATAAACCTCATATTAATTTAAAATTAAAATATAAAAATTTCACGTACTTTATAGGTATCCCTACCACCCTTTTATAGGTTTTGGGTGCCACGGAAGCGTGCGATGGGTAGTGCCCAACTTTTCTTTTTTCCAGATCTCAATGATTAATCTAAGATCTACACAATGATGAATGTTTTGAGCAATGAAATTGAATCAAAGATGAAATAAAAATGGTAATCACACAAGAAACAAGAGAGGGGATCATCACATATTGTTTATAATCAATTTAATTAATTAGAATTACCTCTAAGGAATTATTTCTTCATTGATGAATCTATAGACAGATCTGTGGTGCACCATTTTTGCATTGTAGAAACCAAGTGTAAATTTCCTGTAGCGGTGATCTACATGTGTTCCATGAATCTCTAGATGTCGCTAAAGGAATCTATGAGTGCTGGCAAGGAAGATCCTTTAACTTGTGTCATCCTCCTTTAATCACCTCGAGAACCACTTCCAATGCATTCTCCTTGATCCGATGGAGGAGGATTGCTTTCCGTTCTTGGGATCTTTCTTGGAGAAGGGACCTCTCTAGACTTGAGAGGATTCTACAAGATTGTTGTGAAAAACTTAATTGGATTATGAGAGAATAACATAACTGGAAATTTATATTTCTAGGGTTAAAATAAATAATTGCACAAGTGACCTTAATTATTTATTTAATCATTAAAAAACCACATGTAAAATAATAATAATAATTATATTATATCTCGACATGAACATAAATTATGAATTATAATTAAATATTATTTCTCACCAGACCATTAAACTCAGTCTGCCATTCCTTCACAACATTTATTAGACCTTGAATAATGTCTATTTATTTATTAAATAAATATCACTACATTATTTTCCAAAAATAAATAAA
Source organism: Viscum album (assembly GCA_963277665.1). Taxonomy (NCBI): domain Eukaryota; kingdom Viridiplantae; phylum Streptophyta; class Magnoliopsida; order Santalales; family Viscaceae; genus Viscum; species Viscum album. The sequence goes on from OY728158.1 coordinate 1,791,332,352, forward strand.
TATTTAATTTACTAAAAAACAAATAAATATTTATATGCGATCAAGAATACATGAATAATTATTAAACCATGCATGGGGATGATATTTGTTCAATTTGTTAAATAATAAATAATAATATATTATTTAACTGAGATTCTGGATATACTTAGTGTGTGACCCTCTATCCCTCTTTCTCAGTGGCATTAGGCGAAGCAGCCTAAAGTACAGGGTTAGCATCTAGCAACACCCCAAGGAAATTATGGAGAAATAAATTAATGCTGCTATGACATTTCACCTCATACAAATGCTTACTGTGTAATATAATTCATTTATCTCGATATCTCATATCAAGCAGGTTGCATGCTGGTGCTATAAACCTATGTGCTCGATGTCTCTTTCTCTGAATTCACAAAAATAGAACATTCTTATAGTACACTGTGGCCATGGTTTTATTTAGGCTATATCATTTCCATAAAAGGGCCTAAGATATCATCTTCCATTAATAAACATTAGGGAAAATATTTTTTTCATTATTCATTAATGTAATATTACTCATGATGCACCCAACATATCCTACCTTGTTGCAAATATCTTTCGTCATGGTTTTCATCAATACATCAAAGTGTGTGACTCATAATACTCATTAATAATAATATTAAATTATAAAGTCTAATACACATGTACACAAATTGGAAGATCCAATGACACCGATAAATGTGTATTTCCTACTGTCGGGTCTCGTTCTCATAATATCCATAATGGATATTACCAAGGGAGTACACCATGAGAAGGGGATTCAAATTCCTAGGAGTCTCTACCCCTAATAGTCTATATCATTTATGTCCCTCAAATGATATAATTTGGTTATAGAACATTTATTCAAGAATATTTTCATAGCACTTCCAGGTTCTCATCACAATAGGGAAATAGAATGACCTTTTAGTGCAACAACTACTCTAAGGATATTATCACATACTATGTTATCCAGAAGAATAATCATGATATGATAAGAAGTTTATTAATATTAAAAAACCATGAATACAAGTTATCATAATGTACAAAAAATTTGGTTATATGGAACCAACTCCAATAGACTATCACTTGCACTAGAGCCAACTGCTAACAACCTTTATTCCGCTAGCTCTCACATGATACTCATGCTTCTGATCAGATAGGCCTTTAGTAAAGGGGTCTACCGCATTCTATTCTATGATTACTCTACTTACTACAACTTCACCCCTTTCATGAAAATATGTTAAGAGGTGATACTTTTGGAGTATGTATTTTTTCTATTGGTGTGACCATGGATCTTTTTCAAGATACATCTTTATAGAACTGTCATAATAAAATGTGATAGGTTCTTTACTACTAGGAACCACATCAAGATCCTAGAAGATGTTTTGAATCCAAACAGTTTCCTTGGCTATATCAGAAGCCGCTATATACTCATCATACTCTATAGAATCAGTGGCAACTAGCAACTTTGAAATCTTCCATCTCACATCTCCTACTTTAAGATAAAAAATACCATGATTGTGACTTCATATGATTTTATTCTATCGAAAAACCAGCATCTGTATAACCTTTGATGACTAGCTCATCGTCTTCTCCATACACCAGGAACATATCCTTAGTTCTTCTCAGATACTTAAGGATAGACTTAATAGTAGACCAATATTGTTCTCATAGATCTTCTAGATATCTTCCTACCATGATCAATGCATAGGAAACATCTATTATTGTATATAACATTACATACATGATTGATCCTATCACTGAAGCATATGGGATCTTACTCATTCTCTCTTTATCTTGTTGTGTTTGTGGACACATTTTCTTAGAAATATATAAACCATGTGAAACTGGAACTAATCCCCTATTGGATTGTTCCATACTAAATCTCTTTTGTATGTGGTCAATGTATGTACTTTAGATATGTCCAATCACCCTCTTAGATCAATCATGAATGATCTTCATCTCTAGAATATAGGCTCCTTCTCCTAAGTCCTTTATGGAGAAACACTTGTTTAACAAGTACATAACTGATTGTAATACTGGTATTTCATTGCCAATAAGTAATATTTCATAAACATATACTACTAGGATAATGACTGTATGTCCACTAAACCTCTTGTAAACACATGGCTCACATCTGTTCTTAATGAAACAAAATACTTTTATGGATTCATCAAATAGAATATTCTATGACCTGGATGATTTCTTCAATCCATTAATGGATCTCTACAACTTGAAAATCCCTTTGGCATCATCTAGAGTCACAAACCCTTTTGGTTGTGTCGTAGAGACATCTACCTGAATGTTCCCATTAAGGAAAGATGTTTTGACATCCATCTTCCAAATCTCATAGTCATGGTAAGATACTATAGTAAGTGGAATTCTGATGGATTTGAACATAGAAACTAGTGAAAATAATTCATCATAATCAAATCATTAATTTTGTTTAAACCCTTTAGACACTAGCCTTATTTTATAGGTACTTAATTTACCTTTCATATCTAGTTTCCTCTTGAATACCCATCTGCATCCAATAGGTTTTACATCAACTGGCGCATTGACCAGACCCAAAATGTGGTTCTAATACATGGAATCCATTTCAGAATTCATGTATTCTTTACATCTTGCAGCTTCTGAGTTCTATACTGCCTCTTTATAGTAGAGAGGTTTATAATTTTCAACTAACAATGAGTCACCACCTTCGGTGATAAGAAAACCATATCACTCTGGTTCTCTGACCTCTCATGAGCTCCTACAAAGTACTTGTGTTTCATGAACTAATTCTTCCACATGGACCTATGGAATCTATTCCTATACCAACTCTTTTGTATCTTGATCATCAACTTCATCAAAGTCAATCTTGGTCTAACTATCCTTTTTGAGTATGTGATCCCTCTCAAGAAAGATGGGTTTCTTGGAGACAATCACTTTTTTTCAAAGCGGTTGTATAGATTGTATCTCATTTTCCCTTGGGATACCCTATAAAGATACACCTCATGACCTGGGGTTCTAGTTTGTTTCCCGAGAAGGACTTAAAAATTTCCTTACAACCCCATACACATGTATGTGATAAAATGGGTTTCTTTCTACTCTACAACTTAAAGGGAATCCCATTTTCCTCTTTAGTTGGTACTCAGTTTAATGTGTATGCCACAGTTTGTAATGCATATCCCCAAAAGGATAATGGAAGATCTTAATTACTCATTATTGAACTTACCATGTATAAAAAGGTACAATTACTCCTTTAACTAACAGAATTCCACTATTGTGTGTATGGTGGAGTGAGTTGAGACAGGATCCCAAAATTCCATAGAATGTTGATAAACTCATAGTCAAGACATTCAACACCTCGATTATATTGAAGCTTCTTTATCTTCTTACAAAGTTGATTCTCCAATTCATTCTTGAACTCCTTGAATTCCTCAATGGAGTTAGACTTATACATCATTATGTAGACGTAGCCATATATAAAACTTATGAAGTAAGAATATCCACCTCTCTATTTTTCTAGAAATGGTCCACTCACATTAGTGTATACCAATCCTAGAAGCTCTGTGGCCCTTTTTCCCAATCCACCAAATGGTAGTTTGGTCATTTTCCCTTCTAAACAAGTATGACATCTTTCAAGTGGTTTTAGCTCAGAAGAGTCTAAAAAACCATCTAAATAGATATGTGTCAAACGATTCTCATTTACATGACCAAGAAGACAATTCCAAAGTTGGGTGTTGTATGATTCATGTGAACTTGATTATTTATCAATTAAAAACACATGGTTTTCATAATTTAATACATAAATAGCATTATTTAAATGTTCTATACCATAATATATTTTGTACTTATAGAAGAAAAAACTTTTATTTCAAATTTTAAAAATTTACCTATCTGTATATCAATAGGACATATAAATTATGTTATTGGTAACTGTAGGTACATAATAACAATCTCTCAAAACCAAAATCATTCCCATTGGAAATGAAAGGTGGTAGACACCAATGGCCAGAGTAGCCAGCCTTGCACCATTTTTAGCTCACAGATCCACCTCTCCTACTTGGTTCAAACATTTGAATACAGATGTGAGAACCACATGTTGTATCTAATACCCAATGTGTATAAACAGAAATATTTCACTCAATATTGAATGTAACTTTAGATTCCCCTTGATTTCGGGTGCAGTTCCTCTTTCAGTAGCCTAACTTTCCACATGAAAAACACATTGCTTCCCTTTCCTTTCCCTACCTATGGATCTTCCCCTTTTTGAACAATTATCAGGATCTTTAGACTATTTATAGGTCTTGGGCCCCTTTTCCTTGTTTTTCCATTTCTTATTCACCATAAGGACAACAGGTTTATCACACCCCATGTCCTTATCCACTTGGAAAATCAAGGTCACAAGTTCTAAAATACTCTTCTTATTATTTCTCATATTATAATTCACAATAAATCTAGAGATGTTCTTGGGAAGTGATGAAAGTATGAGATCTATACGTAAATCATCTAGTACTTTAATCCCTATGATGTACAAGAATTCAATGTATAGATAATATTGACTACATGAGGCCCAACTATTGCAGACTCTCCAAGATTAATTGTAAACAAATCATTGGAGACATCATACCTATGTTTTCTCACATTCTTTTGATAGATATCCTGAAGGTGAGACATCATGTTATATGCATCAATATCCTCATGTTGCTTCAAAATCAAATTGGACATCGATGTTAGCATGAATCACTGACCATCTGTAGAATCATTCAAATGTTTCTCATAGATAGATAGTTCTTCATGACTTTTCTCATTTCTAGGTGCAACAAGTAAAGGATTTTCTAGCATATAAAATATCCTTTAATGGTGTAGGGTGACATGTAGGATCCTTTTCCACTCTTGTAAATTAGTGCATGTGAGAAGGTTTTCCTTCTCAAGAATAGATAATAATGATATGTTTGATGTCATTTTAGTGTCGTTTCTACATATAGGATAATCAGATATTTTAGTTCTTTATCTGATAATATTTAGACAAATAAATAAATATTATATTAATTAGTCTACCACAATTTTATTTAAAAACAATATCCCTCATTATTGGATTCATAATATATTATTTCTTGGACATTCTAATGGAAAGGATTCATATTCCACTTCTCATTACTCAAACATTGGTTGGTCGAGCAACTTAAATGGTTTTAGGTGGACATTCCAAATTACAACTACATTAATTCACAGTTTTTGGATCTACAGATAGGACTCCCCAATCCTAAAATCCTTAAATTGATTTCCTCAAACTTTTCCTATTATTTTCACCAAGTCCTGCTTTGACAGTCAACCCTTGATGTGAACTAAGTTAATTCAACCCAATACTTCAAGTTAGAATTCTCCTATAATTGAAAGCACCCCAAATTTGGATGGTCAAGAACATTGAACTATAGTTTGATTTTAACCAAAGTAATGTAAGGCTATAAAGACTTAATATTTTATTGAGGGATTTTATCCTTTATGCATAAATTTCCAATTATTATCTCTTCACATGAATGCTAATATTAAGTAAGTTTACTCAAGTGATTAACTATGTCTTGATAATATTTATGTAGAAGCCAGTTGATTTTAGTTTTATCTTGAATGCTCATTAATTAATTATTTATGTGATAGAAACAAGACATATATAATGAAATAACCATGCAATTGAAAAAAATAAAATAAATAGTGTGATCATTATCTTATACTTATGGTTAGTTTATCTAGTTGTTTATAAACTAACTATTGACCTAGGGGAAGAAACCTTGAACCAATTGAGGTTTTTGTTTACAACTTTCCACTTGTCCACCTTTGTATCTCCTTGGATTGGTTTAAACATAGCTCTAAACATGGACCGCCTTCACTAGCTTGGGATCTTCATCCTTTACATATGCTTTTACTCACACGTCAATGAGGGGAAAAGGGTTAACATAAATAAAATCATGGGAACGTAGGTCCTACATGATAAGAGGAGAGATGACATGCAAGCCAAAATTTTAATTTAAAATTAAATTAAATGAAACCAATTACATACAAAGGTTTGGTCTAGTTCATGATCATACACATGCATGTAATGACTTACGCATTTAATAAAACTAGAATTCAATTCTTAATTGTTCTTATTTAAGATAAATCGTGCTCGAATCAATTAATTATTTTCTATAATTAATCAATTCTTTTATCTTAATTCTTATCTAGATTTCCTTGAGATTCTCATCCATTATAACTTTAAACAAATTAAATAAATAAATTTATAATTAATTGTGTAAATAACTTGTAACATGAAAGTAAAATGGGGAATACTCTTCTGATTCTACCCAATATGTATTTTACTTGTATATTGTTTTAGTCTTGTAAAATATGGTATTCATGACTTATCACATACTTTCATGACATGTACTTCACATATGATTACACGAAATACATGATTTTTTGTTCACGCATTATGCTTCAATGCACGTAGAGTAACAACTTATAATATGAATCATACATGATATGTAGATATGAAAATTACACAGATATTATTTAAACATTTAAATATTTATTTATATTAAACCTATCACAAGGTGTTTGTTATCTTTACGACCACATGAAAGTATATGTCTCGAGGTTTACATAGTAAAATAAATAAATTTTAAATCTGTGAAACTGGAATAAGTACACAACGTATAGAACCGATCTACATGGTGTATACATCTCTCACCATATATCTAAGGTACACACATAGGGACTGGACATATGAATCACAACTCATAAAATTTTGAGAACATGGTATGACCAATGGGCCACATGCCATGTTGACTTCATGTTACATGGTCACCATTCAGGTAGGCTGTGTATGGAATACACGACCCATCTATGAATCAAAGGAACTACATGGAATGTAGATATAATCTACATGGAGTGTAATCTGGAAGACCGTGCACCATTATATTCCTGTCAATATGCAATGAAATTAATGAAATAATCAATTCATAATCTCGAATTGATTTTCAAATCAAATCGTGATGTGTTGAATGTTATTACACGGCATGTAACTCTAGTTACACAACATGTAGTCTGGTGTTTTCCTACCATAAACCATGGAACCTCAAAATTCATTCCTCAATTTTATTTTGTTCATTAAATTAATCATATCAATTAGATCTATGAGAAATGAAGGAGTAAAAGGTAGATCTCTCAATTTAGATTAAAAGAACAATTAAACATGAATTGAAAAATTAAATTACAAATGTGTAAATCACCAATGATGGATAAATAATTATAAATAATTATGTGACCCCTTTGGTTCCACTTGTAGAATCCAGGCGTAGTGTAAGCGTGGGATGGGCAGTTCCCAACTTTGCTTTTTTCCAGATCTCAATGATTAATATGAGATTTACAGGATGATGAAATTTTTGAGCAACGAAATTGAATCAAAAAAGAAATTCAAAAGGTAATCACGCCATAACCAAGAGAGAGGATCAGAAAATATTATTTGTAATCAATTTAATTAATTAGAATTACCTCTAAGGAATTCTTTCTTCATTGATGTACCCAGTGATAGATCAACAATGCACCATCATCCTCTACCAGTGATCCACACATGTTCCATGAATCTACATACATCATCGAAGGAATCTCTATGTACTAGAATGAAAGATCCTTGCACTTGCATCATCCACCTTTGATTGCCTTGAAAACCGCTTCAAAATCATTCTCTTTGATCTAGTGGTGGAAGATTTCTCTCCGTTCTTGGGAGATTTCATGGAGAAGGGAGATATCTATGCTTGAGAGAATTCTCCAAGGTTGTTTTGGACAAATGAATTGGCTTATGAGAAAATAATATAACTGGGTATTTATATTTCTAGGGTTAAAATAAATAATTTCATAAGTTACCTTAATTATTTATTTAATCCTAGAAAAATCCCATGTCAAATGATAATATTAATATTATCATTTCTCAATATGCACTTAACAAGAAAATTATAATTAAATATTATTTCTCACTGGACCATTAAACTCAGTCCGACATTCCTCCACAATATTTATCAGAGCTTGATTAATATCTGTAAATTTATTAAATAAATAACACTACATTATTCTACAATAAATAAAGAAATATTATATTTACTAAATAGAAAATAAATATTTATATGCGATTATGAATACATGACTATTTATTAAACCACGTATGGGAATAATATTTTTTCAATATATTGAACAATAAATAATAATATATTATATAACTGAGATTCTGGATACACTTAGTGTGTGACCTGCTAGGCCTCTTTCTTAGTGGAATTAGGCGAAGTAGCCTAAAGTCCACGGTCAGTGTCTAGAAACATGCAAAGGAACCCATAGAAAAATAAGTTAATTTTTCAATGAAATGCCACCTCTTATGAAAGCTTACTATGTAATATAATCCCTTTATCTTGATATCTCAAATTATGCAGGTTTCATGCTAGTGCCATCAACCTATGTTCTCAATGTCTCTTTCTTTAACTTCTAGAAAATAGAACTTGTCTACATTACACCATGTCCATTGATTTATTTAGGCTATATCATTTCCATCAAAGGGAATGAGATATCAACTTCTGTTAATAAATAGAAGGCTCCAATCCTTTCTCACATTATTCATTAATACAATATTACTCGTGATGCAAGCAACATATCCAACCTCGCCGCAAACATCTGTTGTCATGGTTTTCATCAATACACCTAAGTGCATGACTCATAATACTCATTAATAATAATCATAAAGTCTAAGGGACAATACACAAATCTATATATAAGACATCCAATGACACATATAAACATGGATTTCCTACTAGCAGGTCTCATTCTCATAATATACATACTAGATATTACTAAGGGCATACACCATGCGAAGGAGAATCAAAGTACTATGAGTCTCCACCCTTGTTAGCATGTATCATTTGTGTCCCTCAAATGATATCATCCATCTATGAAAAATTTATTAAAAAATAGTATCATAGTACATTCAGGTTCTCATCATAGTGGGGAACTGCTATGACCTTCTAGTGTGACAACTACTCTTAGAACATTATCACATAATATGTTACACAAAAGGACAATCATGATGTGATGAAAATTTTATTAATATAAAAAAACAATGAATAAAATTTATGATAAAGTAAATAGAAGTTGGTTCTAGGGAACCAACTCCAACACCTTATTTGATTGTAGATAACCCTATGTCAATAAGGTTACCTCCCTTGCATTTGGTTAAATATGGGAAACCTTTCTCACTTTTTCAAAAGTTGTAAATAAATATGCTTCTACCTTTTAATTCATGAAAGTACAAAGTTTTTCTTAAATCTTGTGAGAAGAGAGATATGCTTGTCCTTCTAAGGGTACTTTAACATGATATACTACTTGTTGACACAAAACATTCCAACTTTGACCAAACAGAGTAAAAACAATATCTTCTTTACCATCTTATGATAGTATATCTACTGAAGCATAAAACAATATTACAATCTTATGGTGATGTCAATCAACATCATCTTTTTTAATAAAAATTCATTCCATCCTTGAAAAGTAATAATCTTTTTATGAAGAGAATCCAGGTTTCAATGCCATTCCCTTTCAATGATTCTTTTTTTTGATGAATTATCCCTTAGAAAAATATTCTATAGAAGCCATATGAATTAGAATTGTACCAAAGTTTGAATTGAGAAAATTGATCAAAAAAATTCCAAAGAATTAGAATAAAGAATAAATAAGGTGTCAAGAGTTGGGAATGAATGCTTGGAAAACCGATGTGGGACATTGGATGTCCCACCCTTATATAGGAATAGTGGTGATGGTTTAACTTCAAGAAAGTTTTGATGGAACAGATTGAAAACACTATTCTGATATAAATATCGATATTTAACCCATGAATGATTCTGAAAGTAATATTTACCACCTTAGTTTTAGTATGGAAACATTTTATTGGAGTAGAGAATAACCCAAATAGATTTTTTTTTTATGTTTTTCAAAAAATAAAGTTTGTAAAACTAAAATAAAATTTAAACAACAACATTAATATACTAAATTACTCAATATGTAAAAAATCTAAAAGTTTAAAAGAGTACCTTTCAGAGTAGATATTTTATCTCAGTATGAGTAACCTATTATAATTGGTTTTTTTTAATATAAATTTATTATAATAAAGTTTATAACAAAAGAATTGTACAAAAATTTTTTTAAGAAATTTTGATCCCGAAAAACATTATATAAAACCTTGATTTGGTAAAATTTTATTAAGAATTTTGATAGTAAAATATATTATAAAAATTATGAATTAAAATATTTTCATAAAATTGTTGACTCTAAAAAACTGAATGTTACTAAAATAATAAGTTTATAGAAAACTAAAAAAAATTAGCAAACAATTTTTTTTAGAAAATTAAAATATTTAGAAAATAAAATGTTTCTAAAAAACATATCATATGTACTCCCCCACTTAGAATGATTTTATTAATTTATGGAGACTGTTAAACGTGAAGTATAGAAAAATAATCATTCAATATTAATCATTCCTAATTCCTTTTTTATCATATTGAAATCTATCATAATTAAGACTTTAGTAAAAATGAAAGCAAGTTGTTCTTAAATTCTAATGAATTATAAAATGATATCTCATTTTTGTGTGTTATCCCAAAGGAAATTCTACCATATATCTATGTTCTTTGATTGTGATTGATGTTATGTGTTTTTACTTAATCCAATGGCACTTGTGATATCACACAAAATTTGACTTTTAGTAAAACTCAACCCATAGTCAGTGAATCTGTGTTGCATCCACAACACATGATCATAATAACTTCCATCTACCACATATTTAGTTTCATCAATGGAAAGTGTAACTGAGTGTTGTTTCTTACAAGAATGTGAAACTAAATATTCTCATATGAAATGAAATTTTTTGTAAGTATGTTTCATATCCATTATACATTCATCAAATTTAGCATTCAAAAAACATTTTAACTGAAAACCATTTCTTGATGAATAAAATAAACCTAAATCAACAGTTTAATTATGATAAAGAAAAATTCTTTTAACAGCATTGAAATGGGAATCTTTTGGATTGTCTTGATATATAACACATAATCATACGAAACTCTTTAAATCTGTATGATGATCTATTAAGTAAATTAAACTTACAATCATTCCTCTAATGATATTTTGATCAAGTTTGTTCCATATTCATCAATATCTAATGTATTTTCGGTTTCAATACAAGTATTAATACTTTACATATTTTCAAACCCTAACTTATTAAAAAGATATTTTATATACTTATGTTGAGGTATAAAATTTACTTTTGTTTTTTTTTGAAATTTGAAAAAATAGAAAGGATTTTAACTCACCTATAATACTCATTTCTAATTAAAATTTCAAAAGATATATAAAGGAATATGTTAAATAATTTTGTGTTGAACCAAATATAACATTATCATCTTAGATTTTTAAAATCATAATTTTTTTATTAACTTATTTTATAGAAATATTTGGATGTGCATCTAGCATAAAAAAATTGTTTTGTAACAGAAATCCAGTTAACCTATCATACAAGGCTCAACATGCTAGTTTAAGTCCATATAGTGTCTTGGTATGTTTATAAACATGTTTTTGATGTTTTTTTAAAACTAGTTGGTTGTTCTATATAAACTTCCTCCTGAACATTACCATTACGGATGACACACTTCACATCCAATTGAAATTTTTTAAAATTTAATAATGCTATATAAGCTTGAAGTATATGAATCGCCTCAAGTATAGTTATCAAAGAATAAATTTATTCATATTTTATTCCTTATTATTGATTAAAACCATTAGAAATAATTCTATCTTTATTTAAAACCATTATAAAATTTTCATCACATTTTTTCTAAAAGACCCATTTTACTCTAATTATAGAATTACCTTTAGGATGTTCAACCAAAGTCCAAACTTTTTTCCCTTAAAACTCATTGAGTTCATCATTCGTAGATTTTATCTAATACTCACCACCTAGAGACACATCATTATTTTTATCATCAAATTATGATAAGAATGCAATATGATCAATTTCTTTTCTTAAAGAACATATTTTTCTAATCAGTTGATCTACGTCACCAACGATATTATCACTAGGATGATTCCTAATAAAAACCTGATTTCATAGATTTTTAAAACTTTTTAATTCAACAATAGGTTGAAAATATTATTGATGTATAGTATAAAAAATATATTATTTAGAGGTTATATTATGAGAAGAACATTCTAACATAGGTTTAAGAATCAGTTTTAGAAATAACATCTAACGATGTACACTGATTGAAAACAAAAGGATCAGTTTCAAAAAATTTAACTTGTATTATTTCCTCAATAATACTTGTATTCTTAATGAAAACCATATATTCCTTACTAGTTATATAGTAACATAAAAATACCCCTTCATTGGATTTTGGATCAAATTTATTTATCTTATGTATTTAGATTGAATACTTTTCATCCAAAAACATTGATGTAAGAATGTTTTAGTATTCTTCCTACCCACAACTAATGAATAGTTATTTTAATAAAATGACTAATTAAAAATTGAATTATAGTATAAAATTATGTAAAAACTAATTTATCCCAAAAAAATTATCAATTGAGTATTCACTGAACATCGTTCTAGTCATATCCTGAAGAACTTTATATCTTCTTTGAGTAGACCATTTTGTTGTAGAGTTTTAGTTGCCAAAAATTTATATATAATACCTTATTTACTATAAAATTTTTCAAAATAAGAATTTAAAAATTATTTACCCTGATAACCATAAATATTTATCAAGGAGAGGTTTTTCTCATTTTTAACAATGGCTACAATGGTTTAAAATAACTAAAGGATTCAAATTTTCTTATTATAAAATAGAACCAAGTATATCTAGTGTAATCATTAACTAAAAAATATACATAGAATATCCCCCCCAATAATTATAGTTTTTATAGGACAAAATAAATCCATGTCCAATAACTATAATGTATATTAAGTTAAGACTTCAATAATAGATTTAAAACTTGATTTATGTTTCTTTCTAAATTGATAAGGATCACATACTATTGATGTATCAAACCTGTGTTATGATAGATCCTTAAAAAGTCCTTTCTTATATAACATAGTTAAATTTCAAAGATTAAAGTTTCCTAATTTTCTATTCCATAACCAAGATTGTTCTTCCTTTTCTCTAATGTAAGGTTGATCCTGGATTCTTTGAACTTCTAAGTTTAATGTTTAAACATTCTCATTATAATTGGAAGAATGAATAAAATCATCTTTTGGACTATAAATAGTACATTTTTCATTCCTAATGTTCAAAAGATAACCCTCATCACTTTATTGGATTATGCTAATAATGTTTTTCATAATCTCTACATCAAATATAACATTTGAAATTAAATATTTACCAAGAAGAATAATGTTACCTATACCAATAATGTCTCCTTGAGCATTATCTCAAAAAATGACTTTTCCAATTTTCATCTTTATGATATTCATAAAAAAATCCTTATTACTGGTCATATGTCTAGAAGAACAACTATCCATGTACTAAATATTAATGTTGTTGGTACTTTTTTTATTTTCTTGAAAATAAAAAAAAATTAGTGATTCAGAACAAAAACCTTCTTGGGTTTGGTATTATCAGAAAGTAATATTTTTGGCAACCGCATTTTCCTAATATTAATAATTTAAAAATATATCATTTGTTTTGAAAAATAATCTTTATAAAAATACAAAGATGGGAATTTATTTAAATAAATTTTGTTCGTACAATGTACACCACTTTGATATTTATTACAAGATGGATCATTTTTTGAGCAAAGTAATTATTTATAAAAACAGGTTTTTTGTAAGTAAAACCCATTCCATAAATATCTCTACGAGGTCTAATCTGTTTATAAACATTACCAATGTTTTCCATTTTAGAGGTAAACATATAAAAAACATTCCAAACTATAAATTAGAGATTTTAGTTTCATAGCTACATTTTTATCTTCAATAGAACTAGTATTCGAACTAAGCTTTAGAAAATCAATATTCAAACTATTTTTCTTTAAAATATATTTCTTTAGATCTTTTGAAAGAGTGTATTTTTATGAATTATATTTACCATGATCTTTATAAAGTTTTGATATATATATAGATAAAGTATAAATTCTTGAATTTTCTTTTTCAATTTTTTCTTTGTCCTTAGCATGTTTTTTTTAGAAATTTTACAATTTTCATTCTCAAAAAGTGTTTCAAATATTGAAACATCTTAAAAACTTGGGAAAACATTATCATCTTCCACTGAGGTATATTCTTCATCTAAATATATTGAATTATTATCATCATATCTATTAGGGTAGTTATCATTTAATGTAATATTAGTAAGAGATTTAATAGTAGTTTACTTATCCAGGAGATATTTTTTCACCTTTGGTATTTCTATATATAACCCAATATTTCTTTGTTTAGATCATTCATTGTATGAATAATTCAAAGAATAAATATATCCTCCATTTTCACTCTAAGTTTCAAGAGATTTTAAAATTTTATTACCCTTGTGATTATAATACTTCTAATCATTCCTATTAAAATTACATTCATTCTTGTCTATCTATTTTAGCTTATGAAAATCTGGTATGATGTTTCCTACATTTTTTCACTCATAAGACATAACTTTAGATGATTCCTTCTTATCACCTTTATCCTTATGAATTTTCTTGTATTTTTATTGAATTTATTTCTTTCCAAAAATAATTTTCATGCTTCTTAGAATATTGGCTAACTCATTTACATTCTTTTGTGATGAACTAGTATCTATTTCAATAATAACTTTCTCCTTCTTAGAATATTTCAAAACTTTTTCTGCAGATTAAACTTTGATAGGAACAAAATATGTAGTTTCATAAGAAACTCCTCTATTTATATTTTCCAACTTCTATGCATCCTATTGTAGTATTCCTATATACTATATAAAATCACCAATGGTATCATTTAGAGTAAGATTTATAATCGTCATTGTTATATCGAAAGCGGTTTTCTCAAATTCTAATTTATTAGGAATAATATCTATAATTTTATCAACTAAGATTCCATATATTAAATATTTCTCACCAAGATAATATAAACTATTAACAATGGTCATGAATATTTGACACATATTATCTACATATTATCTAGGTAAAAAATCAAAAGATTTATAATTAGCTCTCAAGGTATCTATTCTATTTTTGATTACTTTCAAAATTTTAAATTGTGTTATCTATAACTGCTTCAATATATTGTTAGAATCTCCACTTGAAGAAATATAAATATAGATACTTATTATCATAGATCAAAGTAGAGTATTTGTTACTCTTTAATTTTATTGATATTATAACTTTTCTTGATTCTTAAATATCGGGACTTCCTTTTTCAAAATCACATAATTTCATGTTAACATGAATATGTAATCCAAACTAGTGTTGATAAAAAAATTCTTTATTCTATCTCTCTATTATTCATAAACATTCCCATAAAAAATAGGAAGGCTGACTCAAATAAATATTTTATAATATACCAACATTCAGACCTTCCATATTAATGATAATAGAAACTTTTTTCTCCAAAACAAATTAGTGTAAAAACTTTTATGAACCGATACTTTATAACAAAACTCAATTAATTTTAGTACATAAAAAACTCCACAACTATCACAGTAGAATTTTATTTGATACCAATTATGGGATAGTAAGAGTTTATGATGACTATAAGAGGGGTTTGAATTGTAGTTTAAAAAATTTAAACTAAGGAAAAAAACAAAACCTCATTAGTCAAAAAGACCAGATTCCTAATTCATCAAATGATAAAAGTGTTTATATCGAATATAGAAATAATTCAATATATAAGAGTTGATATCATTCTCACAAACAGTTCGAAAAAACTATTATTAGAAAGGTGAATATAAACTAAATTCCTAATGTATATGCACATTGGAAAGTAAAACTTGTATAAATAAGAAATATGAAAGCTTATAGTAGTAAGAATGACTTACAAGATTTATGAAAGTTAATTATAATCTTTAACCTTAAGAGTTAAGGAAGTCAGAAATATTGAATTAAGATATCCATAGTTTCAATACCTACCATAATGGTTGGTCTTTCATTACTAGGAAAGACCTCGATACGATTATTAGTATTTCTATTTCTTAAAATACCCATAAAACCATCAATATAATAATTAGTTTAAGATCTATATTTCTACCCCTAGAATCCATTAATCTTATAGACCAAATTCACTTTTCTTCTTATCCATGGAATCCCTCGATCAATACCACAATCGGAAATCACAAATACAAAACAAAAAATGTTCTATGGAATTTACATCCCCACATGTATTCCTTAGAAATTCAAATATCTGATAGATTAAAAATCTTAGGAATGAGATATTCATGCAGAGAAATCTTCAAACATGTTTAGTTTCAAATGCGTCCACACATATCTCTTCAAATGACCTCCTATTTATATCAAATTATTCAAAGGTCATATTATTGAGTTGGTTTCAACAACCTCATACATATTTCATTTTGAATTCTTATAATGATAAGGATCTTGATCTTCATAGCTAAGAATGAATAATAATTCATTTTCTGATGTCGTTTTGTTTAGAACCATTACAATTCTATAAAAAAATTAGTCCAATAGAAAATATTCTAAATACTCAGATTATTAAATTTGGATAGGCTAATGGGCTTCACATTTATTTTTCAATATAATAAACTGAACAAAGGTTAATCTGATGTATCAGTACTAATGTCACTCTAATGGTTATGACTTTGTTCAGTCTAATAGATAGAACACTAGTCTAACCACTGGTTAGAGAATTAGTTGATATGACGTACCTGGAAAATCATTAGTCTAATGGATTGGTTTGAATAATAAAAGTTTATATTCATTTTAAATTAAAAAAATATTATATGTTGGGTATAAAAAACATTCTTTCAAAACAAACATACTAAAACACTTGAAATATATCACATTAGTAAAATAGGGTTATAATAAAGTGTTTGTTATAATGAAAACTAAGGAAATGAAAGTAGAATGTAATGTTATTGACTCAACAATTATAGGGGGAGAATTGAAATAATATAAATTTTTAAATAATAATAAAACACTAATTTTTTTTAATTTATATGATTTTTTATATTAAAATAGGATTTTTAAGTAAAAATTAACGTATACATGATTTTAATAGCTTTATGTAAGGGTAAAGTGGCTATTAAATAACCTATGTATGGGAAAAAGAAACTTTCCTGACTTCTGTAAGGGTAAGGGAGCTGTCTAAGGAATTGAGTAAGGGTCCATCCAAATTCATTGAATTTTATAAGGGTAAAAGCACTATCACATGAACTGTGTAAGGGTAGGATTGACCTATGTTACTATAATACCATGAATTCATACACATCTTAAGGGTAAATAGGAACAATGTAAGGTTATCCTAACCTTCATGAGGGTAATAAAAACATTGTGTAAGGGAAGAAACTTGTGTATGTAGGACCCTGGGACACCCTGAGTGGGGAGGGGTGAATCAGGGTGACAACATTTTCTTTTAATATGATGGATCTTGTTCCCATATTGGTAGGAACTTGTTAAAACAGTATGATGAATATGATTATAAAGAAAACATTCACATGTAGAGAGATGACACAACACTTTTTACTTGGTTCACCACTAAGGGCTACATCCAAGGAGCATACACTGACAGGTTGTCGGTCATACCAAATTCCACTAAACTTCACTAGATGTGGATTACAAAGGTCTGGGCATAATCACTCTATCCCAGGCTCACTGACTTTACAAAAGATTAGGAATAGCTCACTGTATCCCTCAGGTCACTCCTGTTGACTCCCCTTGGCTCACTGACCTTGCTGAAGTCCAACTCAGTGTATAGATGTGAAGGTCTCTTCATCATTGAAAAAATAATGCATCCTTAGTTGTATGTAGATGATCTGTTGAGGTGCAACTCTCACTCGTAGACTAATCTCACTTTGCACCGAAGGTGTCAGGCAATATTCCAGCTTTCGTGCAGCCCCAAAACAACCAGTGCGCTTCAACAACACCTGGCGCGCTTCTCCAAGCCCGACATGCAAGCTTCAAGATGGCACGCAGGTCTCGGCGCACAGGTCCAAACCAGTGCGCAAGTACACCTCAACCACTTGTGTGACACTCACTTCTTCAACTTCAAACTTGCGTGACTCAACTCCTTTCTCGCCCAAACCACCTTTTACGTGAAACTAACAACTGTTGCACAACTTCAACTTGCACGACCCACCACCACTTGTGCGACCACTACACCTGCGCAACGGGAGCTCTGATTTTCTCTAAGTCTGAACTTCCTTGAAAATGAGGAGGGGTGGTCCACTATTTATAGGAAAACTAGACACCCTACGCGGTGGCGTGCAAGCCTCCTCTCGGCGTGCAAGTTCTGACATGCACCTCCAACCACCATAGACTCTGTCACGCTACTCACTTGCATGACCAAACCAATACTTGTGCGACCCTCTTTCCTTTTCCATAATTCGGAGTTCTGATCTAGAAAAACATATGGCGCGCAAACTTCCAATCCTCCTAGGCACCAACGCGCAAGTCCTTTCTCGGCGCACGAGTCAGTTGCACGACACATATCCAGCATGCAAGTCCCTTTCCCAAAAAACACTGTTTTCCCCTTTTTTCAATTTTGAGGACAAGAAATTTTGCAAACACTGGAAAATGGTGCCACCTTCAATACTGTTATCTGCTTGACCTATAAGAGTAATTTGCTGGAACACATTCTGAACTTCCTATGAGGATTGACAAAAAACACAAACCATACTCCAATTCATGCATATATTACCATGGTTTCAATAGTGTAAAGGTACAATCTCATGTAAAGGTTCTATATAAGGGTAAAAGGGAGTTGTGTAAGGGTAAATAGTGGCTTACATAAGGGTAACCCATATTTTTCAAAAGTTGTGTAAGGGTAGATTAGGGCTACATAAGGGTAGCAATAAGTTTAGCCCCAGTATATAGGTAAACACCTTACCCTCACACAAAGGCTAGAAGCTACATAATGGTGAATCCAAGTTACCCTTATGTAGTGATTTTAATGAGGAAAAAATGTTTTTACTCCTTATTTTAGCTACTTCTTCCCCATATTGACCCTATAACTCCTTTTCAAAGTTTTAAAATTCTTAAAATCATGTAATTAAATTATTTTTATTTTTTTATCCTTCAATCAATATGTATGGATTAATTGAAAAACTCTATGTTTATTAATTACATGAAAAAAAAATTAAATTATGGTATTTAATTTGTGGTTTTTAATTTAGAAAATTGGATGTGGTTTTGTTTTTATTAAATAGTTGAACCCTTTTAGAATTTATTTTTTTTCTATTCTTTAACATCATAACTACCTATAAATTCTTTTACATGATATATAAGAAGTACTTCTTAACTAGAAAGAGTTATTCTTCACATTTACCAAACACGGCTATGCTCTCTCTTACATCTATCCTTGAGAAAAATGTTTTAAGTTGAATGATTTATAGGTATATTTTCATGAGTAAATTTTGAAATTATTCCATAAATGTTTTCTAGAAAAAAATAATGAAAAACTCTTAAAAAGATATTATTCAAGAATCATCAAGTAATAATAATATAATATCACTTGTATATTAATATAGAGATATAGATAATTATGTCATGTGAATTTATAATTATTCTTTGAGAAATGAACTGAAAAGAACATATGTTGGATAAGTTTTATATTTATGAAATTATTGAATGTGATGTTTCATTTATTTTGGAAATAAAGTCATTGAAAATAGTTCTTGGAATCCTTGAAAAACCTTGAACATTGTTGTGTTTAAAACTATGATAATAAGGCCCAGGAGGAGGTGTTCTTAGCTATAGTGGTTTACACTCCAGCTTTCAAACCAAATAGGGCGGTTAATGTTGACATTGTCTTCTTGAATTAGGAAGTTCATTTCCTTTTTGGGACTCTTGTTGACACTTATATCAATGATAAAATATTTGGGTTATCATATATTTTAGTCATGCTTTATTAATATAACATTTGGGGGTGTGTTTGTGTGTAGCCTATGTGAACCTTATATGATACTTGTTTCCATGAGTATATTTGTAGCTTGATTGTTCATGTTTCATGTTGATCAAATGTATTGTATATTTTTACATACCCATGATGATTTTTTGTGCTCTCTAGTATTCTCTACCTTATTATGTGTGTTGTTTGAGGTATTGTCCTTGGTGTTCGAATTTGGTGTACCGTTGTCACAAATTAATCCTTTTGAGGGGGAGTTTGCATGACTTTGAACTGTGGTAGAGAGGGACCTAAGAAAAGGGTAGGGATATGATGATGCCTCATGGATTCTGTGTGATACACTCGTTACCTAGATAATTGCATGGAGCATGTTACTGTAGTCCTAGTGAATGCTGAGTCGCATAGTTACTTGATGCCTAGTGGATACCGATAATATGAATCACTTAATACTAATGGATGTTGAGTTGTACGTACACATGATTCTAAGTAACATGATAAATATTGGATACAAATGAGAATGATACTCATGTTTTAGTGGATACTAAGTAGTAATATCACACGATTCCTCATGTATTCCAAGAACATGACTCACTTGATACTTAGTGGATTCCTAGTAGCATGATTATTGGAATTATGGATAGTTCTAAATTACTTATGATATCTTAACATTCCTTCTGGTGTGGATCCAAAGTAGGTATGGTCTGGGATCATGGTAGCATTGTTATCACAAGGGTAGTTAGTTTTGTTTTTTTTTCATTTTGTTGTGATACTTTCAAATTTATTATTATTATAGTATACACTGTTATAATTGAGCACACCTATCAAGGACACATAGTTGGTTTCCTACTGAGTATTATACTCACACCTGACTCTGGAATTTTTGGTAAACTTATAGAATTCAAGACTAGTGATCCATTGAGGGGAAAGGGCCTTGTGGTAGACTGTTGAGTGGAGGAGCATGGAGATAGTAGTAGTTCAGGATGGACTCTAGAGGACCTGATGATTTATTTAGTTATTTACCTGAACATTTATACTGAAGTTTTTATTTTCACATCGAGAACCCATTTATCATCTGTATGGCATGTCTACTATTTTTGTTATTTAGTTTCTTCATGATTACTCTAATGGATTATTACAATTTTTATATATTATTTGTTCTATTAAAAACTAATTAGGTTATAGTCTCTCCACTAATGGAATTAGACTCTCGCTGCAAGTCCACATCCTCTTGATACAAGTAGTCACACATGAGGTCATGTATCTCTTGAGCATGAACTTAGTGATTTAGGTCGGTGTGTTACATGGGTAGTCAGTTGGCTACATGACTGTATTCTTTAATATTAATTTATTATAGTAAGGATATGTTTATTTTCTTCTGCATAGTTTGATTTTTGTTGTGTATAATATTTGGATATTGTATGGGTGAGAATGCCTAAGGTTATATTAAATCGCCATTCATGACACTGATGAGTGTTCTTAGATTGTGGTGTTATATATTTTTTCTTATTATATCTTTTGGTTCCCGCATTTTTGCCTTAAACATAAGATTTAATCACATAAAATTGACTAAGTCAGTGTTCTTATTTCATATTACATTATCTCAATGATTTGAAATATCCAACAATTATTCCATATAATATAGTTTATGTTCCAAATGTATAACCTCTATGTTTAGTACTTATTATTGATATGGTGTGTACATCTTCAAAATTGGTGCATGGAACACATTATTTACTTGAGATAAGATCAGTGAAAATGCCATTTTATAAGCTACTTTCACCATGTGATCAAGAATAAAAAATTGGTTGATGTATCTAAGGATCAAATTTTCTTTCTTCTAGAATCAAATAACCCTCTTCTATGGTGATATTTGAAGGAATAATTTATCTCCAACATCAAACTCTATATATCATCAATGATTATCTGTATAACTCTTCTGTTGAATCTGTGATTCTTTAATATTTTGTTGAATTGTTTTGGTATTCACTATTCTTTCTAGATAAATATCACGTCCTAAAAAGTTCCTCTCTTTTAATTTACCCCATCATATAATATTTTCCCTCTATCTTCCCATATAGACCCTCATATGGTTCTATTAAAAATATGAGTGGAAATTATTCTGATATGAGAACTCATCCATTGGAATTTTTAGACTTTAGACTCCAAAATACATCAAGAAAGATATCAACATATCATATAATGTTTAAATTCTCCAATCAATCTAACCATCATTTTGAGTATAATAATAAGTTTTAAAATCATTTCTTAATCCAATGTGTGTGAATACATCCCCAAATGTTTAATGTGAACCTTGTATATTGGTTAAATATAATTTAAAATGGTACTTCATGAAACTTTTAACTTTATTTATTTATATTTTAGTAAGTTAATCAATTAAAAACTCCTCATTAATAGTAACAGATTGTATCAACTTTGTAATTCAATTAACTATAACCCGAATATTTTTATTTCCTTTATAGGTCTTTGGAAGAACACCAATAAAATTTGAGATGAACCAAACATGAAATACATACATATTATATAATTATATAAGATAATCTATTATAAATCATTATAAATCGCACCCCTATAACCCAAAGGATTACAATATTTGGAGATTAGCTACATCGCCATCTTATTTTACAATGTTATTTACATATCTTTCATAATTCCATTACACTTGACTCACTTTTATAAAATTCATATGTTATACTCTTCTTAATAAACATGGGAATAAAAATATAATAAAATGGATATCTCAACCACTAATTAATTGGTAAAATATAATAGTTGTCAATCAAAACCACACATGGGATGATAATGAAGATCATAACTGCATAGACATAAAATGAAACCTAGGTATAAGAACCTAATCACAAGTTCATACTCAAAAGAGTAAGATCCATGAAACATATCAGGAAACATAACATAATTTTAAGGTATAACATGGTAATTTGGCATGAAATATGAAATGTGGCACATGCATAATCATAGAAAAGAAGATATTATGTCAAGGCTCACTACCAAGACCATTATCACATAGTGGAAAAACATTTACTATAACATAATGAACAAGGATAGACTCTCATATCCCATAGCATGACACCTAATGATATATAAGGCTTTACCCAATGAATTTTAAGTCAATATAATTCTGGGCCCACTCACCACATAATTATAAATCATACATATATGTGATATATGAACATAAAATCATTTATAAATACATCATAGAATAATTCACCCATGAAAATTTATCAAATTATATAAAAAAAATCAAAACACATAAAATTATATCCTTAAGATAAAGAAAGTGGATAATTCCATTAATTAATATCCACGTGAAACTTGAAAATAATTAAAGGGTATTCACATGGATGACAACCCCTTTATTAGAAAGTTAGAAAAATGTATATAAAATAATAAGAAATATCCATTTCATTTTGATAAATTTAATAAATGATAATTTATTAATAAGTGGTTTAAAAAATAATTTGAAATCAAAACAATTACTTACAAGAATAAAATAAACATGAAAATAAATCTTCATAAAGAAAACTAAAAAAAAGTGGGATAAAGTGACTGAGTGGAAAAAAATGAAAGAGAGATGAAAAGATTTCATTCACACTTTCATTAGTAAGTAAAATTTAATATAAAAATATCTTCTAAAATCATATAATTATATATAATGGAATTCAAAAAATAATATAAAGAATATGGATATATTGGAGAAAGATCCCAATATATAAAATATAGAAAAAGACTATTTATGTTACAA
This sequence comes from Viscum album, assembly GCA_963277665.1. Taxonomy (NCBI): domain Eukaryota; kingdom Viridiplantae; phylum Streptophyta; class Magnoliopsida; order Santalales; family Viscaceae; genus Viscum; species Viscum album. Next base: position 1,791,356,213 of record OY728158.1, read on the forward strand.
ATTTCATAATCGGTGGGGTATGGATCAATTTGATGGGAAATGGTATGATGACATGTAAATTGAAAAAATAAATACAAAATAAGAAAATAAAATTGGTACTTATATATAATTTATATAAAAAATAAGCAATATAAGTTTATATATAGATAATCTAAATTAATAAGAGAGATTGGGAGAGGAGCCCTTACTGTTACTTTTGGCTCCCATGAAAACAATATAACTCCCTATATAATAACCCTAAAAATATTATTAAAATATTTCAAAACCTTATTCATATCTATTAACTTTAATTTTAGTAAATTATATCCATTTATTACACATATATTAGTTAGTTAATGTTTATTTTTTTCATCTGATAAAAATAATTTCTTTTATTGTGTACCAGTTTTAGTATAATAATTTTTGAGTATCATTATATCATTGTAAGTTATAGATTAATATATTTTTCAAGGTAGTTAATTTATGACATTATAAGGATTTATAACTTTTCATGTTCATTTTATGGAAGATACTGGTACGGTTTCCACGAAGTGGATTCATAACGTGCAAGTTTCAAGTAACTAACTGATAACAATAAGTTAAATTATAATGATCACTAACTTTTGTGTAACCCTTAGAGAACAATAATAATAATATAAATTAATATTTAATATATATTACCATAATTTACGTTTTTACACTCATTCATGACCAAAACTATGAAGACAATATAGAAGCATTTGTGTAAGTGGATGCACCAACCCAAATAAGAACTTGTTATACACATGAATTAGTAAGAGAATATAACTATATTAATGTAATATAATTTTCATAGAATAAAAATATTGTTAATATTATATCATTATAGTGTTTAATGAGATTTAATAAGATTATATATTAGAAGTTAACTAAAAAATATAGAGAATAACTTGATTTTTTTACTCTAATGTAATTCTCTTTTCTCTTAACAACTTTCTTCATAATAAAGGATTTAAGCATCATTATTGTGACTAGACGCTACCCCATATGAGATAGATATTTAGGGGATTAAATTTTGGAAGGTATTAAAGTGAAAAAATAAGGGTATAAGTGGTCCAAATGTTTTAGAGGAGTGGTCATTTTATAGATGACTTTGAGTGGTGTATTTAAAATTTCTCATTTCATAATGGTTAAAGAAAAACATTTTATCATTAAAAGTGTCCCATTATTAGATTAAAATAGAGACCTATATTCCCTCAATTAATAGCATGTATTTTTATTTTTATATTATTTATACTTCATTTTTATCATATAAGGTATTTTATCATTTTTACTATATTTCGATATAATTCACCACACACCTCGGTACCTTATTTTTTCCAAAAAAAAACTTTTGATCAAGAATAATGTTGATTCCCTAATTCAAAATATTAAAACCAAAACTATAAATATTATAAATTTAAATTTTAAATAAAAATGATTATTATTTTAAATAAACAACTTATTTGACCAAAAAAATCTTATATAATGAGTGATTATATTTTGATTTATAATCATCCCATAATTATCTAATAGATGTTAATTTTTTATTATAAATGTTAAATATATGACTTATATTAAATTATTCAATATACTATTAGAATTATGTTCCCATTATAACATTTTTAATACAACCATTGGCTATGTGTATTCCCAACGATCATATATATTCTAAATGGCCATATCATGGTCATATTACCCGTTATCATCCCTATATATAACCTTATATAATTATTTAATATTAATTCACCCTATTTTATTATTTCACTCTCAAAAGTATTGTTATATTTATAATTATTTTTCTTCCTATCAATTATTATAATTGATAGAATAATCTTCATGGCAGACTGCGTGGATGAAGATTTCAAGTTATTGGATTTTTATTTACATATGTTTTTATTCCACTTATAATTTTCAAAACTATATTTCATATATATTTCATATATTTTATTAATTTTTAAATTTAATTATAATGTTATACCTTGATGAAATATATCATTATTTATTTTAGTTCAGGTTTTCTTCTGGAATTTTTTTTCAACATTTACAAGGAATAAAAATATAGGGTATTACATTCTACCCCCTTAAAAAATTATTAAAAATTTCATTACTCAAATGTAAATAGAAGAGGGTAACATTTCACCATTACATATTCAGGTTCCCATATCACTTAAAAAAGTTATAATTTCTCCTGATAACTTTGATCAAGTAGTTTGTCTTTTTTCATACATTATCTATATTATCCAAGATCATAACTAGTTTTTTCTTAAAAGAGAGATCATGTTCTATTTGTAAAACCTATATGTTTATCACATGTGATAGATTTGGTATTTAATTTCTTAGAAGTGATACATGGAACACATCATGAACTTATTAGAGGTTCGATGAAAGTTCTTGTTGGTAAGCCATAGTCCCCATGCAATCAAGGATGTTAAAGGGGTAATATATCTAGGGGTAAACTTTTCCTTCTTTCTAAATCTTATAAGCCTATTTCATGGTGATATTAAAAGTAATTCATTGTCTCTAACGTCAAACTTGAAATCCCATCAATGATTATCAATATAGATATTATATTGATTTTTTATTACTTCAATATGTCAAATAATGGTTTGAATCATATATGAAATTTCTTTAGTAAGGTCTATTCCCAACAGATTTCACTCTCTGAATTCATCTAAGTATATTTGAGTTATGAACCTCATCCCATAAAGAGCCTTATATAGTTCTATTATAATTCTAGAGTGGAAAATATTATTATATGAGAAATCTACCAATGAAATATAATAATACTAACCAACTTTAAAATTTATCAAGTAGGATCTTACCATATATTCTAAAGTTTTAATCTCCCTTTCAAAATTTCCATCAATTTGAGGGTGGTAAGTTATTGTAAAACTCAGATATGTATCTAATTCTTGTGAAATACTTCTCTAGAATTTTTTGGTAATCCCCAGATCTCAATTAGATACAATTGAAAGTGGTTCTCTATATAGACTTACCAATTCTTATGTATATATAACTAAGATGATGAAGTGAAAAATTATCTCAAATATCAATGAATTGAGTCAAATTTATGAATTGGTCAACCATAGCTCAAATGGAATTATAGACTTTAGAGGTCTTGGGAATCCCTTTGATGAAATTAATGGAAATGTTATCACATCTATATATTGGTATAGGTAATTGTTGCATCATCACCTTCGACTTCTGATGTTCAGCCTTAAGTTGATGGCAATCCAAGAATCATGATGTACACTCTGTAATATCATGCTTCATGTTTTTGTTGGATATATTGTATAAATTCTATATATTATGTGATGATATGAGAATTTTTTACTGTATGACATGCATGTATTCCAATAATATCAAATGAATTTTTATTAGGTTTATCATAAATGTTTGATATGTGATATCATGATAATACAAACTAAATGTTATCAAGATAACATTTGAATATCTACTATATAACTTATCACTAATGTTTAATTAAATGAAAAATGTGGAAGAATACGGGTGGTTGAGGGTTATAATTGTTGTAACTAGATGCATAATTCACATGTATGTTCTATAACATAAAAATGAATTCATTTTAACTCAGTAGTGAATCAAGGGGATGATATGATGAGGTTACACCATTGATATGGTGAGGGTTTAATCTTTCCACTACATCTTAGAAACCCCCCCTTTATCTTGATGATCTCATCTATTCCTCCGTTTACTACAGAAGATAATAATATATCATGGGACGCTAGAGAATCCTTCCCAAGAATCAATTGATTCAATCAAACCCTTAGATACACCATAGATATTCTTTTGATTTATCCTTATTGATCTTCTGTAAGCACAATAATTGAAGATGGTGTTGTATTAGCATCAGTGTAAATTGTAAGAAATATTCTAAATTTTATAAAGTTGCATGAATTTAGGTTTTATTCACGGTAAATCTTGGTTTACTGGGTTTCTAATTGTATTCACTACATTGTATATGTTTTATGAAATCTATATAAACCCTTTAGTGGTATTAGAGTTTTACTAGAGATATAAATTATGTTGTATAATAAATATTTGGATGTTGTTGTTTCATTTGATGAAAAATAGAGCGTCAAATCATCATTAGAGTATATGTGATATCATACGGAATAATTCCTAGGAACCAATTGTTTAATACTACAAAAGGAAAGTCATAAGTTAGCGTGTATTAGTCTTATGTGGATTTTGGGCATGCAGGTTTAATCACATACAAGAACCGCTAGTATAGTATTACTCTTATGTAGATATCGCTCCACATGGATTATTCCTACGCCAATAATTATAGTGACTTATTATTCCTACTAAAGGTCTATGTGTATGATTTAATCATATGTAAGATACTACAACATTGGTCTAATAATTCATAGTTTCCCACCATAAACTATGATTTACAGGAATGCATTTTCATCACGCACAGGTCCCTGTTTAGTGTATTGTTATTATGCAACTGAGTTTAATCTCACACAAAGGCAACATCATAATGATTAGCTTGGTGAGGCATGATATTTTTATTATGTAGACGCATGTACACTAAGTTAATCCTATGTAATCCACCCAATTTTTTTTATCTCACACAAACCATTTCAGCAGTCATGAATACGACTGATAGCGCGCTTAATGCATTTAAGAAAAACGATATACCTATATCTTTAAAAACAATATCCATAGAAAAATTAGAATTTTCTATATTTAAATTTAAAATTTAATTAAATAGTTTATAATTTGATTACATATCATATAAAAATTTCTTTTTTGATAATTAATTAATATTGAAATTTTTATCGTTAATTAATAAATGATTATGAAACATTTAGTAAATAATTATCATAAATAAAAAATGTTAATATTGAAATAACTTTTTAATAATTATATGGAATGACTTATGATTTAGATATAAAATGTTTATTTGAAAATTTAATGGAAATTTATAAAATGTTTCTAAATTACAGAATAATGACAAAATAAAAAAGTTTAAATAAAAAATTATGAATTATTCATAATTATTTAATTTTAATGGTTCAAATTAAAGGACTTATTTTTGGAAATTATTTTAACCGTGTGAAAAAGTGTTTTGATAATTAATATATCCATGGATTAAATAATTATAAATAATTTATATTTGGATTAGAAATTTTCTTTACATAATAATATTTAAATATAAAGTGTCTATATTTTTTTAATTACATATATTTAGTAAAATATCATATAATGTAAAATACGAAGAGTTCATATCATATGTAAATATGACGTGCTTTTATTTATTAATTATGGAATGTTCATAATGCATGGTTAATCTATAAAATGTTTATAGTTTCTTTATTTATGAATTATTCAATTATTTAGTTTATTCTCTACTTAATTTGTAGATTTAGATTAATTATATTATGAATATGAATATGATTTAGTTTAAGGTTGTTAAATTGCATCTATAAATTGTCATATAAGCATATAAGGAGTTATATTCTAGGTATGATAATTGATTTAGTTTTTATCTACAATGGAATTGGATTGTACTAGGTTATGAGCATGAACTAAGTAGTTATTTTTTTATATATTAGGTGTTATAATTGTGATGGAATTGAGAACTATCTAGAGTAATGTATCCATGGATATAGGGTCTTTGGGTTATACTACTTACTATCCTGGAGGCTTATTCCTTTTTTAGAAAAGTGAGGGTTGACTACTTGTGGCTCTAGGTTTACTCATGTAGGAATTTTTATTTTATTTTATATGATTATAAGCCTTTACATGGAATAGCTTCATGTCACTTATGTATGGTAATCAATAAGATATGTATAAAAATTGTTAGATTTTATTTTTTGTTAATAACACAAGCTATGAGTTATGTAAAATGTTTCACATCAATATGGTTTGAATATATTGGTTTGGTGGAAGGAATAGGATTCTAGACTAAATCATTAGAATCATGCATACATGTAAAGTGAATACATATGATGACATGGTGAGGTAAAATCCCCTTCAAAATACTATGTGTCAGATCCCTTCCAAATTTAACACTTATCAAGACCATGATCATTCATTATTGATGACCACAACCATTAGATTCCCATATATTATATAGTGTAAGGTAAGAATGTAATAAGGCGACTCTATATGTTAGATGACTTGTTCTTGGAAATTTCTTTGGGTTACACTTAGTTGGGAAACTATAGCTGTTAAATTACTAGAGGAATTGATTTGAGTGAATCCACATGATGGATTTGGGTAAATATTTATCCACTTAGCTACCCAAGATTCATATATGTTATGATTGAAAGTATTTTTCAATCGAATACATTCATTACTTATTTATATTATTAACTGATGAAAATAATTATGAAACATTGATCTTGTCCCACTAATGGATATGATGAATTTCATAGGGTACTTCATTTTAGTGGAAGAACATTTAGTGAAAGTATTTATTAAATGTATGTAAAACCTGATACACATCTAGTAATAGGTTTCGTTGTGGATAAATAATTGTATCATCGTAAAACTATACATTGATATCAATCCTTGAATAAAATATGTTTAATGTGAGTAAAGACTTATACTGGTATCAAAAATTAAGAATTATTCTTAAAAAAGAATAAAAAATACATGTTTTAGAGAAAATACTATCATATGTAACAAAATATAAAGTAGTTTAATAATACTTTAAAATAAATTCTTACCATATGTATTAAATGGTTCACTCAAGGTTATTTTAAGGCTTATTCTATCTATGAAAATTATTATGTTTTCATCAATGGAAATTTCCACACATTATGTATGAGTTCTATAATAATTTTCCCTATTTCATCAATGCTTTGAGGAATGAATAACTAGGTAATGTGATGTCTAGGTTCCAGTGTTGTGTTGATAGTGAAAGTATATACAAGTTCAAACACAGAGAAGAAATATTAGTTAAAGAGTTTAACAATGTTTCTCTAAGTTTCCAGCCAAGGATATTGAGTCATTAAAGAGGTGTTAGGAATTAGAGGAATTATTTCCATATAATGGAATTTTCTGGTATACCTCAAGGAATTTTGGAAATTCCTCGGAATTTCTATGTTAGGTATCAGTGTTTTAGAATCAATTATTAGGTTTTTAATGGTATATAAAAGAAAATAATTTTTTTACAAATTTTAAAAAATATATAGGAGTTCATAATAATGGAATTAACTAATAAATATTTTTTGTTTTCATTCAAATGATGAAATAAAGAGTTGAAAAATAATATATTTGAATGTAAATGAATTTATCAAGATCATATGGATCTTATTAATGGATGTGAATAGTTCTATCATTTCTCTTATATGTTAGAGACTTTTTTATTAACAAAAAGGATTTATTAACAATATGAGATAATGTAATTAATATGATTCATAAAACATTGTAAAATGTTTGAGAAGAGTACAAGGATAAAAAAATTATCATGGATAGAATAATTTATCCATATGTTTGTTAAAATATGAGGATTTTAGATTCCACCACTGTTTGTGTAATGTTTTAAAAAATAACATCTTCTTTTTTAGTAACTGTCCAAACACATATAATACTTTATACTATATTGATATGATAGTTTAATTTTTAAATATTCTCACTAAAGTAAATAATGGTTATTTTTTAACATTAAAGTTTTTGTGTATCTTAGTAATATATTCTTCATAGAATAAATAGTCTAAGAGTCTAGTGGGAGTATGTTTGAACTTTGAGAATTTCAATGTTTATAAATAAATAATTATACAAGTAAAACTTAAAAGTGAATGAAAATTTTTCCTAAAAGTGTTTAGGTTATATTGATGATATAATAATGTAAATAGTTACATTAGTTACCAAATTATTTCAATAAAAAAATTTGATGGAATAAGTTCCAAGGATTGTTATTATTATAAACTTATAATGATTTCTAGGTAGAAAATATAAGTTACTAACATCGTAACATTTGATATTCTGAAGGGATTTGAATGATTATTCAATGTTTTAAACATTAGGAATATGATTACTAAGCCTCACTATTATTGAAAATGGATTTCTTAATAGATTTTACTCATTATAGAGTTTAGTGGGAGACTTTTACTAGACGATCACACAGAGATGTGACAAGAATTACATAGAAATGTAATAAGATTAAAAACCTTTAAAGAGAATCAAACATAATGTTGAATGGAATTATATCATATCTTCTATGATCATATTAGTGGATTTTTATGGTTTTAAAAAAATCCTTAAACAATTTCAATAATATGAAATGTATCAAGTTATACAAAAGGAAGTATCTACTTTATCATTATTTAATATTTGATGCACACACACACACACATCTCACGAAGTGAAATGATGATTGGCCTCTCAAATCATGACATTGAGTTTATCCCTAATTAAATGTTCATCATGGAGTATTATAGATTATGACAAAATGTTAATGTTAAAGTGAGCCAGATTCTTTTATATGGATACAAGATATGCTTATGAGGTATAAATTTTTTTATGCATTGGATGATCCATAAATTATATACTACATGGCATGTCATACACTATATAATTTGTATACCATGAGTTTATGGTTCATATTTGGATTCCCCATTACCTAAGGTCAGTGAGATACCTAGAATGAGAATCTTAATACTTTTATGTCTTTCTTATTAAATCTTTGAGGCAAAGATAATCAAGGGGAGTTTGGGTGTGTTATTTATTATGTTATCAGTTGGAGATTAACCAAGATGGGATTTATCCTCTCATCTGATGAGTATGAAATTTGGGCCCTCAATTTATATAGACCAAAAATGTGTAAAATCTTACTTATATAGTATATAAGATGTGTTTATCTATAGAGTGATGGGAATATGATGTTATCATCTATAAAGGTGAATGAAATTCTATGTATTCATTGACCTAGTCAATCTATATGGAAATAATTGAGAATGTGTGGTTTGGGTATTTGGTATTGACATACTATGTTTCCCAAGGTTACTTAATGGATTAGAAAAATGGATCATTTGAAAATGTGTTCAGACATATGACATAGATGGTGGACATTTGTATAGAGATACATGTGTTTGTGAGGGGTCACATTAGATACAATTATAGCATGATTAACATCGATGATTTACTAGAGGGTGATGTTTTCTTAAATATATGGATTTGGAAATTCATATTCATTGTAAATGATATAAATTACCATAGGATATCACTTTTTGGTCCAATGAATGGGGAATGAGTTTTAATCAAAGAGATAATCTAAAAGTGTCTTAGAGTATATCCAAAAGGAGTTTTGGATGGGGATTCACATGGAATTGCATATGTTTTTTTACAAGGTAAAGTTGATGATATATTTCCAAAAGTGTTTTGGAGATATCCAAAATGATTTTTTGGTATGATTTTACAAGTTAGTGTATATGATATAATATGAGCTGATATGGTCCAAAAATCTATGTGGCTTTAGTGAAAGTATGAGATTTTTAGAGATATTACCTAAAGACTATATTATATTTGATGATATGAGCATGTCATAGGGTTTGAAATGAATGTATTCAAAGAATATAAAATACATATGTTGGGATTATCCTCCAGTAATGATATATGATATCATGATACTACCAACAAAATTTTAACGAGTTAATATTTGAATATAAACCACATAATATATCTTTTTTGTTTCATTAAATGAAATTTGTGGCAGAATATTTGTGGGTGAGGTTTACAATAATTATAACTAAAGGCATCATTCATTCCTATATTTTTTGACGTATGAATTATTTTATTTTAACTCCGAAGTGTCCCCAAAATCCTATATAAGAAGGTTACACCATCGAGATATTGAGGGTTCAATCTTTTCAATGTTTCTTACCAATTCCCATTTTTTATATAACTCTCATATATTTCTCCTTTACTACATGAGATACTATTAAATCATGGTTGGGTATATAATCTCACCCAAACACTGGGTGATTGAATCCAATCCATGGATACCACATAGAGGGAGGATTCTCTTAATTGTTCTTTAGTGATATTAAACAACCACATTGATTTAAGATAAACCAATTGTAGCATCAATGTATGGTATATTTAATATTATTCATTTTAAATAGTTGAGAGATTTTGGATTTATTTCATGGTCCATCATGGTTCATTGGGTTTCTAATTATTTCTATTATATTTTGTTAGTGTTAAAAAATCCTTATAAACCCATGACTTGTCTCACCATATTTTCTTCTTCAAATAAATGTACATATCTATACTTCTAAGATGAATAGAGAATGATGATCTATGTGAATTATCCAATATCTTCTTTAGTACGAGAATAGACATTCCACATATCAATTTCCCAAATCTTATATTTCCATCATTTTCAAGGTTTATCTCTTGAATATTTTCTACCATTATCTATAAAACCATACCATACTTTTTTACCTCCTTGATCTTTATATGGATGTTTAGTTACATAATCATCTAGGTAAAGTAGGATTTCTACCTTACCTTATTATTTCCACTTACATACATTTCAAATCCATGAGTATTGGGTCTCTTTCCATCTTTATCATAGATAATATAGCATGATCCTTTATTATGATAGTATTTACTGCCTTGTTTTCCTCATTAAGATATGAATGTATTGGGAAATCATAATCCTCAATCAACTCTAACCATCTACTTTGGTGCATGTTCAAATACTTTTGTATGAATATATATTTAATCTCGTATGATCATTATATATATCACATTTATGTCCATATATAAGATGCCTCCAAATTAATTAATATAAAAAATATAAATAGGGGATTTAAATCATGAATTAAGCAATTTTACACATGGAACTTTAATTGAGGTGATAAATAAGCTACCACCATATCATTTTAAATAGAGACACCCAAATTCCATCCTAAATGCATTATTATACATCAAAAACCCATCTCTACTACAAGGTAGTATAAGTATAGGTGTATTGAATGACCACCTCTTACACTCATTGAAGTTTTCTTTGTATTATTTTATCTATAACAATTGAATCATTCCTAAGGTAAATTGGTGATTATATTTGATAATTATACTAAATATCTCATAAATCATTTATAATATAAATATAATCTAAGAAAATCATTGATCTCTATTATAGTAGTCGGTCTGGTCTATTCTCCAATCACCTATGTCTTTAATGGATCCACATATATACCCTTTCTTATTATTATATAACCCAATAATGATAATTTCTGTAGAAAAAAACACACTTGATAAATTTTTCATATAATTCCCTATTCATATGGTATTCTATAAAATCCAAAAATCTTCTTCACATTCTTCATTTCTCTTGGAATATATGATAATGTAATCTATAAAATCTATCTCAAGCTTATGAAGGTAGTCTTTAAAGAGTCTACTTACCAAATCCATGTAGATGGATAGGGAATTTTTATACTCAAAAGAAATCACTATGAATTTATATTTCCCATATTTTATATAAAAGGTTATATTATATATAACCTATATTTTCACCTATAATTGATACTATCCAGATTAAATTTCAACTATTGAGAATTATTAAGTCCCTCAAAGTTGATCAAATAAGTGATCAATACATGGTAGAGGATACTTGTTCATTATTGTGATTTTCTTGACTTCATGATAATAAATATAGAGACACATTGATCAATCCATCTTCTTAACAAAGAGGATAGGTGCACCCCATGGCGAATAGCTTACTCATATAAAACCCTTTTATTTTATTATAGGTAGTTTTTTAATTCCACCAATTCTATTGGGGATATTTTATAAGGACTCTTAAATATATACATAGTCCTAGGTATGATTTTAATGGAAAAATCAACCTCATGGTCTAGTGTAAGACCAAACAAATCTTTAGGAAATACATTAACATATTCATTTATAATGGGAATAACCTCAATTATGAGTTTCTCAAAAATATTTTGACTAAATATACCTTATTATTGGGTAACAAGACCTATATAGGGAAAATAGTTTCCATTGGGAGTTCATATTTAGTCGTACACCAATAGATAATTATGGGATGATTTTTTATATGAAATTTATATCAATTGATATATTATTTATATATTGAGACTCAATCCATTCCCAAAATTACATCTAATTCAACCAAATCGAGAATAATAACATGTGTATAAAGAACATAACCACAAACTATAATTGAACAAGATTTGTATACTTAGGTTGAAATCATTAAAACACTAGGTGATTTTTTAAATAATTCAATATTTAATTGTTAAAGTGGTGAATTTATTCTTTTAGGAAACATTATAGATATAATGGAGTGTGTAGAACCCGAATCAAATAATACATTTGAATTTATTTAGTGGATAATAAGTAAACCTTTCACCAATTTATTTTCATGATCAACTTAGGCAGTAGTTGTTTTATCAGATTTCCCTTACTTCCTTTTATTATGAGGTTATTAATGTTGATTTTTCTTATCAACCCTTTTATTGGTGCATTGGTTTGTATAATTTCCTAATTCCTTATCATTGTAACATAGAGTGTGGGTGTTCTATTGTGTTGAGCATTATTTCTCTCTATTTGTGTTGATCCCCCTCTTCATATCTCTCCAACATTAATGTGCTTGGTGGAGTTATTTTCCGCAATTAAATCATTTTATTATTCATTTGAGGTAATTCCTTGGGCGATTATTCCTATATTTTCGACATATAGAAAGTTGAATCGTATTTATTCCATGAGATTTAACATTTGATTTTCCATGAGACACCATTTTCCCATTCTTGTCTCCAAAACCACGAGTATAATAAGAGTATCAAATTTCCATTTCAACCTTTACAACACATCAAAAATTTAATTTATAGATTCCAATTTTTTTTATAGTTAATTCTTTTCAGAGACATGGTTTTAATCCACATGATAATCCCAATTGGAACAAGTAGAAACACCTAAGAGGGAGTGAATCAAGTGTGAAAAAATTATTTTACCAAAAACCAATTCATATTTAGTTTCTTAAACCACATTTGGTTTATAACCTATGTACCACATTAGTATGAAAATGGATCACTTTTATTTTACCCTACCACACACCTACATGCAATGTAGATAATGAAAGTATAGATGACACATTTGTTATTACAAGGTTTGGCCCTTATGTGAGAAACCTACAACTTACTATATTAAACTCCCATTTAGATATGGATTCATCACTAGTAATAATGTTATCAAATATAGTGGGTTTTATAGGGATTATCTCGTACCCTTTTTGCCATATTACACAGTCATGTGATCACCATATTACACAAGTGACATCCTTCCACTATATTACACAAGTGAAGGGATCTTTATACTCCATCCCATAGTCTTCACACTAGAATCACACCAGTTGGATCTTATCTTAATTCTTCCACTTTGAAGTATATTTACTTTATTATCCAATGTAACACCTCAAACCAAACCCTCGGGTCTTATCCGAAGAGTCATATGACCTCATGCACACCACCCCTTATACAAGAGGAAACTGAATAGAAGAAAGGGTATGAAATTCATTGGTGGGGAGACTATACACCCAGTATCATATCCTTGAAAAAAATATATAAATAAAACATAACAACTCAAAGAAAATAATGCAGAAGAAAAAAAATATGATCATACACAAGTCATTAAATTAAATAATTGGGCCCCCAATATGAAAATACAATCCAGAGTATAAATTTAGGGAGATAAAATAAATTAATTACTATGGATTCCTTCAGAGTTTTCTCCGGTCCTCCACCAAATTCATCCTCCTCAACTTATCCATTAGGCAAATCCCCTTTCCCTTACTCTTTTCCCTATACATGAAGTCTACATGCGCATTAGGATTCTGCTAAAGGGTGTGAGTAATAAAACCCAGTAGGACACAACATATGCATCCTTAATAAGTGTTCATAGGTATAACATGTTTCTTCCATGATAATAATAAATGTACAACAAGTATAACAAAATACAATCATGTATCGAGTGTCCATGCACTAACCAAGCCACCGAAAATTCCCAGTCATACCTGCTTCACCTCCATACTGAAAGGATAAATGATGAGATTTTATAAGTGAAAACAATATCCATAGAGCTAGTGTATATATTATTTAACATCATCATGGAATCATGTGTACATGCTTTCCGACATTCTATTGGCATCAAGTATGTCATGCTACTGATAATTCATTGGGAATCGAGTGATCATGCTACTTGACATCCTCTAGTCATCGAGTAACATGGTACTTGGAATCCACTAGGCAACAAGTTTATCCTCCAAATAGAATCCATAGAATAATTATACCTCTACCATGAGATCAAGTATATCATCTCCATCACCACAAGTCACACACACTTTCCCTCTTTGGGACAAACATATCATGATGATCTACATATTATGAGTACCAAGAAAAATAACTCTAAGACATGGTAATACATATAATGGGATAGATAAAATAAGGAAATCATAACATATAATCATTAGAACATGGTAGAAACAATAAAACATGTAATCAACATCAAGCATGGTAAGAAGATACTCTGGAAATAATCATGGAATCAAGAATCATTAATAGTTCTAATGGGATACACACACCCCCACATGTGATAAAAATCAAGAATGATCATCAGGTATTCTAACATAAGAATCATATTAAGGAAACAAGTGCATACAAGAGACCCTAATAGTATGGAACTTCCTACCTCAAGGTTATCTATGTCAACATTAAGGTTCATCAAGTAATGTTCCCTCGAATCATATCCATATATTAGTCAGTTCAAAACAATTTCCAAGGAATCCTAGAAATGATTCAAATTATTTTATTTCCAATAGAAATAAAAAAACACCACATGTGATAACACTTGCACTCTCATAGACAATTTCCAAATTATCGATTTAAGCCAAATCATGTGTTATAAACTTCTTTCTCAATTACTAATTATATTATTAAACAAGAAATGATATTTTCTCTCTCTGGAATAATATGATAAAATAGTTTGGTATTTATTTATTTTCATCTGTTGATGATTTGGGCTCGTTATTTTAAAAATTTCACATGAAATAAAGAGAATAGATAAAACTTATTAGTACCTAGAATCGTTTTCCCTCAAAACTCTTCACCTAGTAAAAATATAGAGAAGGTTTTTCCATGTCTGCAAACCAGAATAATATCAAATTATTTGAAGAAGATATTGAATAACTTTGTTGAATTGTTTTTGAGCTGTTGTGGCTCATAGAATATCAAAAATCAAGGAAGAGAAAAGTTCAGATTTTTTTTTAAGATAAGGTTGAGGCTACCTCAAAACATCGATATTATCAAATTAAATTCATCATTTAATTTTTTCCTTAAAAATATTCTTGAATGTAGAGTTTTTAAATATTTTAAAATATAGGTTGAAACATTTAATGAGTCAAAGGAATTAATTACCATAATTATTTTCTCTAAGAATCATTAAAAGAGGTTACAATCTCAAGCTAGAGGAAAAAATTTAAAAAAAAATAGAGGTTTGAATTATATTCTTTTCAAAGTGAGTGTTGTAATGGGTTAACTTGGATTTACCCTTACACTCGATTTATATCATAGTTTTTACCCTTAATCACCTTATTTAACCCTTGAATGACCATTATAAACTAGGATCTACAATTATATATCAAGAGAATCCATCAGCTGACCCATACATAGATCAATCTTTACTTTTACATAGCCTTTAAAATCCAGGATCTACCTTACACATCACATACACACTCCACCTTGCCTTCATGTAGTTCCATAAGTACATTTACACATCCATTGAAAATATGAAGCTACCACTAAAACATTTTTTATATTTAGATGTGGTTTTTTACTAAATGCTTTCCAAGAAGGCTACTAAATAATTTATAATTTTTGTATGGTAAATTGTTAAAAATCACCACTAAATTCTTATAAAACCCCAAAATAATTTATTTTACTCTCCTTCCCAAGATGTTTCCCATCTTTTCAACCCCCAATACCTCACTCCCATTTCCCCCTCTATATCCCTTTCCCCTACCTTGATGGTACTCTGTCATCCCCTGTTCCCACTACCGTTCACCATCCACACCCCTTCCCCCTATCGTTGCACTAGACACCCCTTTCACCTTGAAAATATCTCACCCTCCTTTATCCTTTCAGATCCATAGTCCCCTAACATCACACCAATCCCTATACCTATTTTCCCATACCATAATTGAGTGTCACACACCATCAACATTATGAGGTACTTCTCTCTCCCATCTAAAATATCTTTTCTTTAGTCTTTATAACTTTATTTTCATGAATTTAAGCTTATAAAAAGAGGTTTTTTATTAATTTTTATGACAGAGTAGTTATGGATTTACATTAATAGAATGATTCACTTATTTAATATATTAAAAGTATTCATAATATTTTTATGAACAAATCATTTTGATTAATTTGTTTTTGTATTTTTAGGTATATCGTAAAAATATACTCAATCAATTCATCATATATGATAAATTTTATAAGTAGTTTATAATTATTGTGAGTGTTATTTTTAGGCTAATCATCACTTATTAACTCAATTAAAATCGATAATGTTATTTTTTTCACAGGCAAACTAGGGTAATATTTTTTTTACTTGAGGTGATTTGTAGAAAAAACAAAATTAAGTCATCATATGTGATAAGTGTTATAATAAGTTTTAAATTAGTTTTTGAATGTTATATTTACACAAAGATACATTTATTAACTCATTTAAAAATTCATTCTTATGTTATTTATTAATATAAATATGTAAAAGTTTTGAATGAACTTTATTTTATAATTATTTTCCAAAGAAAACATAGATAAAATTTAGCACATTTTTCAATATTGGCATCTTAATTAATGTTTAGCTGTTTTCATAAGATTAGATGGAATAATCATTATGGAATTGTAATGAAATGGAATTAAATTTCATAATAAATGAATATAATTTATGTTTTAGAAAATATTTCTTTAGAGAACATGTTAAATGAAATGTTATATAAATTTTTCATGATTTCGACATCATAATATAGAGTAGATTTGTCAATCAACATTCACTTCCCACTAAAAAGTATTGCTTGAAGAGTAATATAAGTGTAAAAGTTACATCAAGAATAGAATTATTTCCATTTTTAGGTATTTTTTGGAGTCCCATGGGCATCATGGTAACAGATTCCTTGGAGTACAAATATAATGTTGATTCTTGCATGTTACGAGAATCCAATGCTTCAGGGTAAGCAACATAAATTAAAAATTGATATTGCACGTCTACTAACCCATGTTGTGAATTAAAAGCATATAAAAATAACAAAAAACACACTAAAACATCCTTACATATGTAAAAATCATATATATATATATATATATGATAAAATATTTGAAAACCATGGATTTATTATTCCATACCTATTAAAATGTATAGATCCCATCAGGAGGAGTTCTGTAAATAAAATATTATTTATTATGTGTATTAATTTTCTTTAATTAAGTGTGGATATGTTTTGATATATGGGTCAAATATATATTACACTACTGACCAACACACCTTATTATGCTAAGGGTTTAGAGGAGTTTTTTGATTTTTTAATTTCCATTAAATCTATTAATGGGTTAATAATATTTTTATGCCCTATGTGTAAATTTAAAAGTTGGTTTAAGAGACCTAAAATTTACGAACAATTTATATTGAACCAATTACCATATCAATATGTGTGTTGTATTTAGCATGGTGAATAGAATGTTATAGAAGTATTGATCAATGATATCAGTCAATGGAATGAGTTCCAAACTTTATAAACAATGGATAATGAAATTCTGAACCATATTAAAGACACTTTCATCATTCCAAGGCAACATCACCAGTATCAAAACATATCATTACAACCAGTTCAGGGTGATATACATATTAACTTGAAAAATAATGTTTTTGGGACCAAAAAACAACTAGATTATGATTATAACATACCTATGGATCCTCCTCTTAATACTGTAAAGACTATTGATAAATAAAACTTTACTATGTAGAAAAATGTGTTTCATGATTTAGTTAATTATGTAAATCAAGTGTTGTATGGAAGATGTATGAAATACTCAAAACATTCATTTATAATAAAATTGTACCATACCAAATGTTTATATGGAATGAAAAATATGGTAATTTCCATGATATTGGAATTTTTGCATGGCACATATCCTAAAGTTATGATCCCTAATTATTTTTATGATATGAAGTATTTTGTTAACAAACTTGTTCTAAATTATGAAAAAATACATGCTTGTCCAATTTTGTGTATAATATATTAGGGTCAAAATTCAAGTAGACATGAAGGAAAAAAATATTCAACTTTTAGATGGTTGTTATTGAATAATGTTGAAAGTTTGGTTCAATGTACTTCTATAAATGAGAACAAAAATAACACCCATGCAATGGTTTTGTGTTACTTTCCTTTAAAACCTTGATTGGAAAGAGTATTCATGTCATAAAAAACTAACAATCACATGAAATGGAATGATATAGATAATACCAGTGATGGTTTAATATGACATCCAATAGATTAAAAATCTTGGAGGTTATTTGATTCATTTTATCCATATTTCTTATCTAATCCTAGTAATGTGTGATTGGGATTAGTTTTTGATGGATTCAACCAATTCAAGACTTTGACCACCAGTTTTAGCATTTGGCTAGTTTTTTTATCCCTTAAAATCAACCTTTATAGAATTGTATACAAAAATCATCCTTTATAATTTTGATGATTATTCCTAGAAAAAAATTCTTAGAAATGATTTTGATGTATACTTACAGCCTCTAATTGATGAATCGTTTGAGTTATGGAGAAATAGTGTTGAGACATGTGATGAAACTTCTAGATTTTTTTTCAAAATGCATAATTTTCTATTATGGACCATTGGATACTTCCCTAAACTTAGGAACATATCTGGTTATAACACTCACACGGGCTTGTCGTTTCCTATTTTTAACTTTGATTTTGGTCAGGAATGACTACAATAATGTAAAAAATGGTTAATTTTTTCCCGTCACATATTTTTTGATACATATCATAGATTTTGGTTGAACAAATCAAATTTAAATGGGTTCATTGATTATAGACCACCATCGAAGTTATTAATAGGTTCTAAAATCTTGGAAGAACTAGTAAATGTTGAAGGAGGATTTGGGAAGGTGTATCAGGTGAAAGTGGAAAATGACTTCTAAGTTCATCATTGGTTGAAATCAGAATACAACAATGGATGAAAAAAAATATTCTTAAAAATTCCATATTGGGAATTTAATTTATTTCATCATTATCTTGATGTTATGTATATTGGGAATACTTTTTGTGACAATTTGATCTTCACATTACTTAATGGGCATGAAAAATCAAAGGAACATGTCAATGCTCAAAATTACTTCAAAGTAATGAATATAAAACATGATCTATGGCTTAATGGGAATGAAAAGTATGCTAGATCAGTTTTTCTCAATGAAAAATTTGAAGAAATATATATTCCTTATAATTTTTAAACATATGAAAGTACCTGGTGGGTATTCAAGTAACATCTCAAGGTGTGTTGACATACATCACCTTAGGTAATATGGATTGAAAATTAATTTTTCATATATTGTATTACAACAGTTACAACCATTGGAATTGCATATATTGTTAACTAAAAAGGTAAATGTAGTTTTATTCTTATTTTATACATTATTTATACAACTATGTGAAAAAAGTCTGCAACCAGATGAGGTTGACAAGATTCGAGACAAACTTTTACTAACACTTTGTGAAATGAAGATGATCATTCCTCCATCATTTTTTACTATCATGATGCATTTAATTGTGCATTTGGTTGATGGAGATAAATTACTTGGTCTCGTACATTATTAATGGATTTATGTGATTGAGAGGTATATGTTTTCCATTCTATGTAAAAACTTCTTGACACCTCATTAAATACATAACTGTATTTCATTCATTTTCTTTTACATATACCTTGGTCATTTAAAATAATTTGTTAAAATAATTATCAACATGAATGCTCTATTTATAAAGGTTACCAAGCATAGGAGTATCTTACCCTTTAATCTATATACTTAGATAATATTTTGAAAAGATTCAATTGAGTTACATGTGTTGATTAAATCTCCCCTCAATCTAAACTACATGGGAAATCAACAATATTTCCTTCTTTTGTTAACCAGTTGGGAGGTACTCAAATATTACATGGATAGAAATATAATTATTATTATAAAATTAATATGTACTATTAAATAGTGAAATTTTTGGATTCATTCATTAAAGTTCTCATGATACAAATAAAGAGACACATTATAAGTATAACATGAATTGATAAAGATATGACAAAATTTGTTAATAAATAGATTGTATAATGGTTTTAACGTCATGTAAATTGATAAATAATATCATAAAAATGGATATTATTTCAATATATACATCTTTTAAATCTAATAATATACATTAATTTTTGTATATTATGAATACTGATACTCGGGCTGAGTTGTTAGAATATTTTATGTTTCTGGATTTCTATCCTTTAAAGAAGGATAGAAAATTTTACATATACAATGTGAATGAATTAAAATTTCATTCAGTTAATTGAGAATAGAGTTTAGAATCATAGAATTGTTTTATATTTATAGTTTTCAAATTAAGATACTATAGAAGGTTGAATGATATTATCGATTTGAAATACCATGTTCATTTTTTAGTTTTTTTTTGAAATACAAGTTGGATAAGATTACGAGGGGTATTAAAAGATATTCCCTATAATTTACCTATATGAACATATCTTTCTTGATATATTTTAGTTAACTTGAACTACATGGTCTTTATATCTTCTCATAGATAGAGAAAATGGTATATTATGTAGAAGATGCAATGGATGAAGGGTGGAGTGTAGCTGTTCACATAAAACAAAGAGTGTTTTATGATATTGGTGATGAAGTGGAAGATTTTAACCCTAACATGGAATCCCATAAATATGAATAAATTTACTTATTTATCCATCATGATATTGAAAATATTAATCTTACAAGGGTGGATGGAGTAATATAAGTAACAATGGATTAGGATAATGACATGATTAAAGGAAAAAATTATTGTATTTGTATTTATCTATTAACTTATCAAATAATTAAGTTATATGTTACTCATTTATAGTATTGTTGATCTGTTATCATATTTGAATTTTATTTTGAATCATGGTTTGTTTAATTTTGAGAATGTAAATGTCACATATTTTTGTATGCACAATCATCCATTAACATGCTGATGTATTATGTCTGTCAGTACAATACATATTTTAACATTTCTAAAATTATTTTTCTGCATGAATCATTCAAAATAAATGTTCTGAAGTTTTTTTACTTGTTTAAATGATATGAATTCTAATGAAGAAACTCTTCATGGATGGAAGTCAACTATCAATAGATGTTTCTACACCCTTTCAGATTCCATCAAAATTCTTTGATGATCTGTCAAGATCTCTCCCTACGACTATTGGGATACCATCTATCTCCCTACCATAAATGTCTGGGACACTGCCAAGTGATTTAAAAGGTTTATCATGCGATGTTACTATATATGGGGAATATTATTCCAATCCCACTTCCTCACAAGGATATTGGTGTGTCATAGTTATAGGTAATTTCTTAATGTGAATAATGTTAGTGCACTTTTTTATACTAATAAATTATTTTTTTATATAATATATAGAAGTAATGTTATTACTAATAAAAACAAGAATATTTTAGGTGGGTGGAATCTAAATTTATTGAAGGTATTTTTCCACTTTTATTATTATGGGGTCCCCATACATTATGTTGCAAGAATAGTTTTCCAAATATTTGGCAAGTTTGTGGCTGATCCAATGACCCTTCCCATCACATATTCTAATTGGATACATATGAAACTCTCCTAGATGAATGAATCCCTTTAACATGTAAATAAAGGTTATTGTAACACATTATGACTCAATTCAAATGGTTTATACAATTAAATTCCAATATTTTAAAAATTAATGTCTTGGTACATATTCTTTTTCACTTTACTGCGAATGATGCTATCGCCCGAAGGTGGATGTTAAAAATTTTGGGCAAGAAATGCTAGGTTTTTATTTAGAGATTGTGGCATGATTTTAATGATACATCAATGACCACTTAGTAGATGTTTGATATGGTGCTTGAAGTGGTACCTCAAAATTAGTGAAATGTTTTTGTTAGTATTCATCATCATGAGACACACATGGTATTGAATA
Organism: Viscum album; assembly: GCA_963277665.1. NCBI lineage: Eukaryota > Viridiplantae > Streptophyta > Magnoliopsida > Santalales > Viscaceae > Viscum > Viscum album. The sequence goes on from OY728158.1 coordinate 1,791,378,493, forward strand.
ATATATTGTTATATTAATATCATTTTACAAATATAAATTCTTTTAATAAGGAAAGATCATTTCTTGTGTTACTATTAAATTACTTGTTATTCATTTAAGTATGTTTCAATTAAAAATTTATCAAGTCGAGCGATCTAGATCACCCCACACATAGATGATTCAAATAATTTTTCATTAAAAAGATCCACTTTGTTAATATTTTAATTAGTTCTAATATTTATATGATAATATTGTCCATTTAATATGTTAAAATGTTGATTAATATTTTTTAAATGTATAAAAAGAAGATATCGTGCCATGTCTAATTGGTGGAACTTTGGTTGGATGTTTATACGAAATCTGATGGGAGTTATGTGAATGATCCTACCAAAGACATTGTGGTATGTGTTTTTCATTCTAATGGTTCCACAAACATATTAAAAAATGTAGTGACTTATGAAACCAAGGATGTAAATGAAAATTCTCATTTATAATCATTAAATTATATTTAATGGAAAATACTTGTTAAATATCTAGTGGTGTTAGTAATATACTCCCTCTCAATTATTCTCAAACTTTATGAAATTTTGTTAATAGGTATTAGTTTAAATTTGATTGATATTTGATTTTAATGTAGAAATAAATGACAAATGGGATGAATATCTTACAGATTCCTTCTTGGTATACCAGGATGATCTAATTGGTTAGGTCCCTGGGAAGGATCATTCTAGTAATGAGTGAGGGATGATTTCTAGACCAGTATCATCAGATGACTTTGGAAGGTTGTTAGGTAATGCAACATCATATACTATAGGTTGCAGTTACTCCCTACCTCCAAATTCATAGAGGGAATGTCATATGATACAAGAAAAAAATCCAACAAGATAAGACTCATATACAAATTTAGGATGTGGAGTTCCTTTATCTATAAAAATTATTAGTTGAATTATATCATAAGATGACAGGATGTGTCCCTAGTGACATTGCATTGATGGATGGTTTGACTCGAAAGGGAAATGAAACAATTTCATAATCATTTAGTATAGAAAGTTTTATTATTTAAAAGTTAAAATTTAAAAATAAATAATTGTTTAATCTTAAAACACATTAGTATACAGGTGTCAGAAGAAGGGTGTGCATATGGAGACATTGATAGAGATGGATATGGACATGGAGATAATTTGAGTTTGTTATGTAGTGATGAGTCTTGTTTTTGTACCCAATGGTGTTGTTTAATAACTAAAATCATGTAGTTTTATAACTAAACTCATTATTTATAATTTATTATATTTAATTAGAAATATATATTCATTTGTTAATTAGTTTCATGTCTTAGAAATACTTGTGTGATATTTTATTAGTTTCATGGTTTTTTCACTACTTAGGGGTCTCCTTTGAATTTGATGACTTTTTCATGAATACACTGATAACATTTGAATCATGTTATAAGTTTTTTATATATGTTGAAAATATATATGAATTGGATCTTATATTATGAAATTATATTTTAAATTGTTTGAGTTCACAAAATGATGTTTGAATGGTTGTGTAAATGGGTTATTGATTGATAATTATGGTAGGATAATTTTGAGTCACTAGGAAATTTTTTAAGATGCTAGTATATTTTGAATTGTTTAAAAACATTTAGGGTTGTTATAAATTGTTTGAGTCTCCAAGATAATATGTGAATATATTTTTGAGTTGTTGATTTTTTTTGGAAATTTATATATATTGGTGGTTTAAACTACCTCTATATCATATAAATTATGTAAACTTTTTACATACCTAAAACCACGACTAAAACATGTCAAAAATTATACTAAACATACTTTAAAAAAACATGATAAAAACTACTTTGAAGTTTATAAAACCATCACTAAATAAATCATGGAACCAAATTTAGTGGTGGTTTATTAAATATATAAAGAAAAAACTTTGTTTTGTTTGAAAGAGCCAATATACACTAGTTTTGGTATTCTGTACCCTTATACAGCTGCTATTTTACCTTTATAAGACTATGGTAAAACCACTATACCATTAATTAGGGCCTTAAAACGCATATTACCCTTACATAACACTTGTAAATTCTGGGTTAACTTTATGAAACCTCAAAAAATACATCTGTAAGGAAAATATTTATTGAAAAAATTGATTTTTACGTAAGTAGACTTATAAATTATATTCCCAATATGGTTTTATGATCATTGAAAAATTAAGATAATTACAATTCATATCTTCTAACAACATCTCATCCTCATGAAGTACCATAAATGGATTTTCTCAAACATCTCATAAAATTTACCAAATCACCAGACTCTAACATCCATCTCTCCTCCAAGATTTATATATGATGCCATAAGACCCCGAAAAGTGGTACCATCCTCCCTTGAAGAATTTTCTCACTCCGGTATTATATCTGCACCAATTACTCTAAGTACGATGTGTCAAGAACCAACTCAACATCTACATAGTCATTATCAAGAAACGGATTTGTTATGTTCCTTCATAGCCAAGACACATGAAACATATCATGCATACTTTGGTAATGAGAAGGAAGAGCTAGACATTACTCCACTGTCCCAACTCACCTGGTGATATTGGAGGGTCTAAAATAGAATGGCACTAGCTTCACTTACTTTCTCAAGTGTTGGTGGATTAACATAGGAGTCACTCCTTAAAAAAACCAATCACCTATAGAAGACTCCAATGGTATCAACCTATTATTGGTAGATGAATTCTACTACCTATGAGATATTATTAACCTCTTTTGAATTATATACACTCTTTCAGATATTTCTTAAACCAAATTAGGTCCCAAAACTACTGCCTCACTAGATTCATGCCAACAAAGTGGTGAATGTCATGGCCTCTCATAAAGAGCCTCTTAAGGGGACATTTGAATCAAAGCCTAGTAATTGTATTTTGTAAGTGAAATAATCTAAGGCTATATGATCATATCATTCTAAACTAAAGTGTATGATGAAATCTTGAAGAATATCCTGCAATATAAGGATTGTTAGCTCTAACTGTCTCTCTATTTAGGGATGGTATCTTGTGCTCAATATCATCAGATTACTTAAGTCCTTCTGTAATATGTGCCAACAATGAAATTTAAAATGATAATCTCCGACATTTGAGATTCTTAATAGAACTCCATGTATTAGTATGATCTTAGAGACTTATAGTTTTCCTAGATCATCTATTGATTGAGTCTCACAGATTTGTAGGAAATGAGAAACCTTCACCAACTGACCAATAATCACTTAGATAGCATCATGGGAATTCAGGGACCTGGGTATTCCCATAAAAACGTTCAATATGACATCCACCAAATTTCACAAGGGAACTAAAACTAGATGGAGAAACACACCAAGATGTTGGTTCTCGACCTTTATCTTCTAACAGGTAAGGCAGTAGGAAACAAATCTACCAGTGTCCCTATTCATCCATTGCCACCAGAACTATCACTTAATTTGATGATACATCTTTATTACTCAAGGATATATCAATCACCTAGAGGTATGGAAGTATCTCATTATCTCTTCCCTGATGGAAGTAGGAAAAACAACTCTCCCATGTACCATGATAACATCATCATCTCCCATTGACCACTCAAGTATAAAGTGACCACCAACAAGAAATTCTTATATCACATTGAACTCAGGATTAGTATCTTAACCAACCATCACTTGATCTACTAGAGGATATGTAATCATAGAAGGAGAAGAATTCATTGATCTCATATCCTCAAAAGCATCCATCCTCAAAGGGACAAAGAAACTGATTAGGTTCCATAACTCCTCTGAAGTCCATTCACTAAGATTGTATGATACATGTGTCTTACAAATAATATCATCTGAAATGATATTACCTTTACTTGGTGCAGAGGATATCTCAAAGATAAAATTCAGCAGGTACTTTGCTCGGTGCCTTGGCCTTGAATTGAGGTCCCACTATGTGAAGATATAGATGAGACTCTTATGGTCAGTGTAAGAAGAAAACCTCTCACTAAAGAGATTATTTTTACAACACTTCAAAGTAAGAACCGTGTCTTCTAGAAACAATTTATGGGTAATATAGTTATTCTCATGGGTTCATATGTGATGTGTCCAATAGTTTACTACCCACCCACTTTCCATTATCAGTTCTCAAAAAACAATGTCTAATACATTACAATATAAATAAAAAATATCCCTATATTAGGAATTATCAACACAATAGTTTTAGTTAACCTCCTCTTTAGCTCAAGAAAATATTCTTCACATTGGTTCAACCACTAGAACTTCAGTCCTTTATTCATCAATGTAGTCCTGGGTGTTGATAAATGAGAGAATTAATGTATACAAATATGGTATTCTCCCACTAAACACAGAATGATCCTATTCTCAAACATGATCTGGGGATGTTTCCATGACATCACTACCTTAAATTTCTTAGAGTCCATGTATATACCTATTTCTGACACTATATGACCCAATAATTTCACCTAATAAATAAAAAAGTTACACTTTGATGGCTTATCATAAATTCAATGTGCTCAAGGTATACTAAGGATGATCTCGACATGCCTGGAATATTACACCAAGGTTTGTGAGTAAATGATGATGTCATGAATGAACACTATGAGGAATGTGTCACGGTGTGGGTGGAAGTTCTCGTTCATGAGGGTCATGAACACTATTTCCACATTTTTTAGTCCAAACAACATGAACAAGTACTTATATGGCCCACACCTTCTCTGAAACACCATCATTGGCATGTCCTCATTTCTAACTCACAATTGGGGATAGCCCAATGGAAGATCAATCTTAGAGAACCACCTGGATCACCATAACTAATCAAAGAGATCATTTATCCTGGGTAAATCATACCTATTATTTACCATCACATTATTTATCATTCAGTAATCCACACATAGTTGTATATCATTGTCTATATTCTAGGTGAAAAAAACCGTTTCACCCCATGGTGATGTACTCATCTTGATAAAACCCTTTAGATATATTTCCTTGATTTGTACCTTGAGCTCTTTTAACTCAATCAGTTCTATGCGATATAAGGGAATTTAAATAGGTTGTGTACCATATTTTATATCTATCTCATATTTGAATCCACTATTAGGGGGAAGACCTATGATATTATCTAGGAAGATGTCTTGATAGAGATCCACAATTGGAGGAAATGATGAGGGGGATACCACTAATCTAGTAGAAAGAACCATGCTTGCAATATATTTCATGAACATACCAAGATTACACATCTATGGAATGACTTTATCTAGTCCTAGTTCCCACTATCTAGTCATCAAGTACATATCTACCTTAGATGATTTAAATGATACCCATCTTTGATATCAATCCATGTGAGTTTGTAAGCTAGTCAACCAGTCCATGCTAAGAATCACATTGAAACTTTTCAACTCTAGAATCATGAACTCCTATAAATTTACATAACCTAAAATAACTATACAAAACCCTTAGAAATAATGAAGATAGTAAAATTAGGTTCTCAATGGTGTATTGATGGAATGCAACTCAGATTAAAACTTGAATGGTAAGTTAAATCAAGCAAAAAAATGTACAGAGATAAAGGAATCTAAAACATTGGATTCTTGAAAGCCTCTAGCTTAACCTATAAATCCTCCATAGTCTCTATTAGGTCAGATATTCCTAAACATATTCAACCTATTCCTTAGAATTATGAGGGCCTCTTACACATTATAAGTATAGATAAAGTGTGAGTCGAATGTCTTTGGTATAATCAAGCATAGTCAGGAACCCCTTCTACCTTATATAGAAACTAAGTAGAAGATCCCTTGTTGAAACGGTATCTTTACCTAAAACCTTAGAGTTGGTGTAGGAACATGATCAATTTAATTCTTCTACATGTTTGTTGGTAGATAAGGAACATCCTGCCTTATGGGAGTATTCTGGCCCACTTCCCAATTAGTCCACTAAGTCTATGTCTAGGCGACATGGTTTAAAATGAAAAGGAAACAATTAGAATATTTAAAGCCATTAAGACATATCCCAATTAGTCAATGGGTTTAAAAAAAGGATTTACTTGGAGTCTAACCATATCCCAAGGTATATATCTCTTACAACTAACCAAGGTCTCCATTCATGTATGTTAGTCACAGTCTCTCACACACACAGAGAGAGAGGGAGATATATATAAATATATACAAACATAATAGAATACTTTGGTTTAACTAATTAATTCCATTATAGATATATCACAATACCATGGGAAAACATATATATCACTCAAACAAAGAATACAAGTCTATCTCAAACTTATAGAAGATGTTAAGGAATTAAATTAAAGAACTATTATGCAACACACAACAGCTATATATATATATATATGGCATGTGATCCTATACTCTTAGCCATGATGTGTGAGTGCACCCAAATATCATAGAATAGTAGTAGTAATTTCTTCAATGGAAACTCAAAGGACTATTACAAATGAGCTAGACTAGAACATGAAAACTCCACTACCTAAGTCCCACATAACCTATCTCCTTTTTTGTTATAATGGTTTATCCTTATCTATTTGGATTATGTTGGGCTGAATGCTAGTATCCTAGACTGCATGACATACCAAAAATATCATAGTTTGACCTCCATTATGAGGTTTTTAGGGGTTTTAGTGGGAATCATGCCCCATCTCAGGAGTCTTGGGACGGAAGGTCCCATCCAAAATTTTGGGGGCACTATAACAATTATGATAGACTATTGAAAAGCTAAGTGGTGACACCAATATGGTACTATATAAAGTGCGGACATAATATAGTATCATCTGATTGGGTACTATAGCATCTGGGATTTTTCATAGTCACTTTAGCATGGTTTACTACCGATATCAACAAAGCATTATATCTCCATAGACATCCATGCACTATTCACTGTAACACAATGGACTTTCCGTGTAGTGGTGGCATTATGTCAATGGGGGTTACTATTCATTGCATTACTTTATGAAAACTTTCAAGATAGTGTTTGGATAGTCCAGGAATTTACTCTTTAATCTTTCTCCTCAAATATAGTTAAATTCCACCTCTTTGTGGATGTAGTTTTTCTGCCCAGACCATGTAAATTATTGTTTCTTTTTCATCTTATTTACTTTTATTCGTTATTTTCTTCTTATGAAAACCATTATATCTCAAAGAATCCCATAATTTCCAAAAACGCATCCTACCATATCCTAGGTTAGTAAAAAATAAATAAAGAAAACTATTCTCTATTACCATTTTCTAATGCCCCAACCCAAACCACCAGGTTTGAGTTGGAGATCCAAAACACCTCATGCACGTCTCCTCAAATACAATTGGCAGCTGACTAGTAACAAAGGTCCAAATTATGTCAATGGGGATACAATACCCATAGTATCATATCTTTGTATAAATAATATAAATAAAATATAACAATTGAGAGTAAAAATGTGGGATAAAATAATATCTGGTGGTTCACATGTCATACAATTAAATAATTGGCCTCGTAGTGTAGAAATCCGAGCAAGAGTTTAAATGTTAGAATGTAAAATAAATTAAAAGTTTTCGCTTCCTTTAGAGTATGTCCGAATCCGCTACTAGATTCATGCTCCTATGATCAACCATCATCCATGACCTCTTTCCCTCACTGAAATCCTTATACATGAATTTTTCTCACATGTTAAGATGATCAGGTTGGGTCTGAGTAATAAAACCTAATATGACACCACCAATGCATCATACTTTGTTTTATTATTATAACATATGTATTTTATCATAACAACAAATATAAAACAAGCATAATAGTATATAATCACATATTGAGAAGTCATGCACTAACTAAGCTGCAAAAAACCCTGATCATACCTGCTTGAACACCATGCTGGAAGGATAAATGAGGAGATGTGAGAATTAACCAAAACTAACCATTGATCTAGTGAACCTATCACTCAATATACTCATAGAATAATGTGTACATGTTACTTAGCATTCCCTAGGAATCAAGTGTGTTATTCCACATGACATTCACTAGGCATCAAGTGATCTCACTACTCAGAATCCACTAGGCATTGAGTAATATAGTAATTAACATATACTGGGAATCAATTTTATCCTCTATGCATCTCCCATGGCATCATCATACCTTTACCCTATATCCAGATCTATCATCACCATCACTGTAAGTCATGTACACTCACCCTCTATGGGTTAAAAATGCCATGACGGTCCACCCCTTCCAATAACTAATAATAGCAACTCCAAGGCATGGTAACACATATAATGGGATAAATCATAAAAGGAAATCATAAAATATCATCATGAGAACATATAAGAGACAATACAAAATGTTATCAATATCAATCCTAGTAATAAGATACTCTATAAATACTCATGGCATCAAGCATCATAAACGGTCTTCACCTGTTGCACACATAACCACATCCTATAAAAATCAAGAATGATCATAAAGTATTCCAATACAAGATTAATACCAAGGAAATATGTGTATAGGATATCCCAAAATGGTAAGAAACTTCTTACCTTAGGGTTTTTTATGATAACATCAGTGTTTGTTAAGGAATCATTACCCGGATTTGGTCCATATATTAGCCAGTTCAAACCACCCACTGTGGACTCTTAGAACCAATCCAAATTATTTTGTTTCCAAAATAAATAGAACTCCACATGTAATAAAAATTTATCTCTCTTGTATAATTTTTAAATAATCAATTTAATCCATAGTAAGTGTTATCAATTAATTTCACAAAGACCAGTTATACAATTCAACATGAGATGAAATTCTATCTCTCTAGAATAATCTGAGAAAAGGATGCGGTAATAATTTTTTTATCCTATGATAATTTAGGTTAATTATTTTACAAATTACACATAAAATAATTAGAATAGAAAAAAAATTCCATCCTAGAATTTACCTCAAAAAAATTCACCCAGGAAAAAAGTAGAGAGAATGTTTTTCCAAGCCCAAAAACTAGAAAAAGAACTTCAAATTTTTAGGAGACGAATTTGTATATATTTTTTAAATATTTTATAGTCATTCCAAACTAAAATAATATCCAAATTAAAAGAAAGATAATGTTTAGATATTTTTTAGGAGAAGGCCAAGGGTGGATCAAAGTATTGATAAATGCATCATTTAATTTGGTCATTAAAATTATTCTTGAATGTGAAGGTCTTAAATATTTTAAAATCGAGTTCAAAACCATTAATGAGTTAAAGGAATTATCTCCCATATTTTTTGGATTTAATATTCATCAAAAGATGATACATGGTTGAGATCGAAGAAGAAAATGAAAAAAAAATTAATTAGTTTCTTTCAAAAGTGAGCATTACGTAAGGGTAACTAGATTTACCCTTACACACCATTTCAATCAGGGGGTTTACCATTAATCACATGGGGTTACCAGAATGTGGCCTTTAAAAAATAGGATCTACCATTATGAAAAAAGTTAATCCATCATTTAACCCTTAGACCGCTCAGTCTTTACCCTTTCACGTCCTTCAGAAACCAAGATCTACCTTTACATAGCATATAGAAACTCCACCTTACCATTACACAACACTTGAGGTAACTTTATGAATACCTTGTAAATATAGTGTTACCCTTATGCAATGGCTATTTTACATTTATTCAACTATGTTAAATGTAACACCCCAAGCTTCCACGGTACGTTTCCCTTCGAATAATGCAATAACATGTGTTGTACGCAACCTCGAGCTCTAACACACACCACAACTAATTAAACTAGCCGTTGTGAATAGTAATACCTACTTTTTGAAATTTTATAAATTTTATTTATCAAAATGGACTTCATTTTTGGATTCGGAATATCGAAATTAGCCTATGTTGAATTTTTGGTATTTTTCTGAGAACTTCTAATTTTTTATGAATAATGAAAAATACTTAAAAACAACTTTTTAAATCAAAATAATTTATAGTGTTAAATTATACTATTTAGTGGTTTTAAAGTATAATTAGAATATATTTTTACCATTTTATCCAATGGTGGTCAATAGAATTAATTTAACATTGAAATTGGACATAAACAATTGCCAATCTTTTGATATAAATTGTTTCTTAAAAACACGCTATTTTTTGTAACAGCGGGAATTAATTATAAAATTAATTAATGCAACTTATATGTATGTAATTTTGTAAAATAGACATCATTTTTGAATTAAGAATATCAATTATATCTTAGGGTGAATGTTTGGCCTTATTCTGAAAAACTTCAATTTTTGATGAATAGTGAAACCACTAAGTGGTAGTTAAAAACTGATTTTCGTTAAAATGAAATATTACCACTTCTGTGATTTGATTTTCAAAAATCCGACATACATGGTTTTAATTAATAAGTAAAATGTGGTTCAATGAGATTAAAATAATTTTTGGTGAATAGTAACTTTTAAGTTCTTAATCGCAATTAGAGGTAATTAGTGTAGTTTAAGGTAAAAATAATGTTTTAATAATATGAGATGAGCTTGAAACTTGTCCTACTCCTATTGGATGAGTCATGGCCGACCAATAAAACCCATGGGTCAACTTGGGGACCCCATGGAGCCACTTTAGTTGGAAAATGACATTAATATATATTTATTTAATGTTAAAATTAAATTGACACAAACATGAGTTGTTTTACTAAAACAGTTTTTAAGTGGGGTTACACAAGTCCAAATTTTGACTATAAATATTCATTAGAAAGATAAAAAGATTTCCTACATCATAGTAGTTTTTTTATAATTTTTAGAAATTAAATAAATTAAATTATATATGACATCATTATGATGCAGCAATGACCTCATTATTTAACGATTTTAATAAAATGAAAAGATAATGTAAACTCCAAGGCTTACACTTGTACAAAGACTATTGGATGGGTATATTTCGAACCCTTGTCACCTTATCCACGAATTATATAAGTGTGGGACCTTTAGAATCCGAAAATCATTGTATAATAATGTAACATTTCAATCTTTCCAAAAGAGCCCCTCCTCTCCTCTTATAAAAGGCCCCCACCTCTACCACCTTATTCACACTTTCAAGCCTTTTGGTTCGGCCAACCTCTGCCCAAATACTCTCCCAACTTCTCTACCTTCATCATAGAAGCTTTACTTTAGTCATAAAGCCATCCTAAGGAGTCCTTTTGATCAAATCAAAAGGAAGAACCCGAAGAAGAGGTAACATTTTCATCACCCTCTTTCATGTTTCTTTCTTCTTCCACTCCCTATTTGTTTATTATTTCAATTCTAAAATTATAACTCCAGTATATTCTATATACTGTGATGTTATTATAAATAAGTAAAAACCATATTCAGTATTCTACCCATCATTTGAATGACATGTCACTAAACGTGCGTACGTACGGCTTACCGTCTCCACGTCGTGGTGTAATTGTTATTCAATATATTATTATTTAGATGGGTATAATAATGATATGTAATTCATGTAAATAATAAATATAACATGATAATGATTCTGTATATATGATATACTATCCAATTATATATTATTTTAATATCAAAATAATGATATTGTCGCTCGTGCGTACGTACGGACTACCGTCTCCACGAACGCGATGATATTCATTCTCCGTCGTATCCATTCAAGTATAATTATCATTTGATGATTTAAAAATAATGTTTAAGGACATGATATCATTATGGATATGAATAAGATACAATCTATCCATGAAAAACACGACTTACGTAACAAAACATATAAAAGAAAACGAGTAAGTTAACACCCCAAACAACGATAAATCTAAGATATTGTTAACAAAGCAATGTTAAAAGATCATATATGATATCATATGAATGTATATGATTCTTGTATAATTTAATAACAATTATTTCACCATTATACAGGAGGTTAACCTACCCCAACCAAGGAAAAGTACAAGGTAAGGGTTTACTTCACAACCTCTTCATTATCCAAGGTTGTTTATACATAATTATCTACTGGGACCTCATTATCATCCACATCCATGTTTCTTAAAAATGTCTTTCAAAATTTTTTTACTATTAAATGGAAAATGGGTTAATGTCATTTATACCCTTATACGTTTTTGAATGGAATCTTACCGTCGTTTTCCAAACAATGTACCTTTTGACCTTTTTGACAAATTTAAGGTAAGAATGTTTTTTTTAACTTATACGGCGGGTGCGGCTATTTTCCGCCATTATAACTTCGTCGAAGCTTCCCTTACTCACTTATAATAATATTTTCAAAGTAAATGTATTATTTTATAATTATGGGACTTTTAAATGATTTCAAAAAAGAGAGATATTTCTCTCAAATAGCTTTGATTTCATCCATGTCAACATCCTTTAATGGGTTTTAAGTTTATTTGAAATTGATTTATGATACAAAACTTCCATTGAGTATTTTGTGAAAAATTTTACTGTGGATGTGTTATTTTTATACCATCCATAGTTTATGAAGAAACTGTTGACATTTCGTATGCTAGTTTTAATACGAATATTTATGTTATGTTTAAACCTATTCATATGAGGAATGTATTGGACTTAATAAGTGACGGGTGGAGCCCGCTATAGCTCCTCGATGCATCGGTAGGTCTCATGAGAAAACTAGACGTGGAATTGGCCGAGGCCCTTTCCCAATTTTATTTATGGTTTTGGCCGAGGCCTTAATCATTTTAGACGTCTTGGCCGAGGCCTTGACAAAATGTTTCAGAATGTCTGGCATTATACATTCCCTCATTATGAAAGTGGTTATTGATATTTCATGTGATTATTCGTCTAGTAGAATATCCACATGAGTAAGTAATGGCATTATTTTATTTTACTTTTTCCATATTATGCTGAAGTTCAAGTTCAATAAGGCTTTTGTTTTAGTTATACACTGCCTTAAGTACTTATGTTTTCTTATGAAAGTTTCCGCTATATTGTTATCCTTACGGAGCATTTGAGCTCACCCCTTTCAATGTTTTATTTTTCCCAGGATGTGAAGAAGTGTATTATGACTGACTTGCAAGAATAGTCAGTGAGGATATGAGTGTGGACGAGGGAGACCATGTTATTGTAGTTTTCATTTTTATGATGTAATGTAATGTTTATGAATGTATCTAGTGTTTCCAAGGATACTAAACTATTCGGTATTTCGAGACTTGATATTTTGTTATCATGCCAATGTTATGAAGTAATGAACCGACTCTGGGTAGCTGGGGTCGGGGCGTTACAGTTGGTATTAGAGGCAGTTTCGTACTAACCTTGGAAGCTAGATTTAGATAAACTCTGATTAGAGCACATAGCCCGAAGATAGACTTTGAGGATTAGTATAGAAGAAATCCCTATAATTTTGGTATTGTAGAGATGTTGTGAGTTTTCCGAGCAATACATCCCTGTCTGGATACGAGAAGGTAGAGGTGGCTCTGGCACAGATGTACCTAGGGGTAAAACCCGAAAACCCCGCTTTGAGCTAGACTCGAATGGGAACTGGTGTACGACAACGGGCCTTGCTGCACTCTTGGTTACGACACTCCCGGGGGATATGCTTAGGATAATTCCCATTTTCTTTACAAACCACTATGAAGGGTTACGAGTATATACTTCCTCAAAGAAAACATTTTTATAATTATGGATTATATCCATAATTAGTTCAATTCATGTTAAGTGTTTTACAAGTATGGAATTATGTATTTTGATTCATGAACTAATCTAGTTTATGCCATTATTTAGAAATGGCACGTGGTGGAAGGAATGGAAACCGTATCAATGCACGCACTCTGTGTAGGGATTGTCCTCCTGCTCAAGATAATTATGGTGGAGCTAGTGATACAACTGGTGCTGATCAGCTTCTCACCGTACTGAGACAACTCACGCAGGTTATGAATAACAACCTTACTCGTATGGAGCACCCTGATCCGCAACGTGGAGGATCAATGCTAGACCGTTTCATTAGGCAACAACCACCGACCTTCAATGGGAGTACAAATCCTATAGTAGATGAGAAATGGATAAATTCCTTAGAGAAAATATTCCATGCCTTGGGGAGTAGTGAAAGGGAGAAAGTTGTCATGGCAGTTTACCGCCTCACTGGAGATGCCGATCAATGGTGGTCACTAATTCAAAACACAAAGGAAGATGATGAATTAACAAACATGGAATGGTAGGAGTTCAAAGAGCTGTTCTTAGAAAAATACTTTCCTCGAGACCATCGAGCGGATATGGAAAGGCAATTTCTGAGTCTGAGGCAGAAGGAGGATGAGAATGTCGCAAAGTATGAGGCTAACTTTACAAGGTTAGCAAGGTATGCTGCAGATTACATACGTAACCCAAGAAGTAAGACTGATCATTTCTTTGATGGGTTAAAACCATTTCTCCGTCGAGCTTTATTATCACAAACCTTCTCTTCATACGAAGGTATTGTCTCATGCGCTATCAAGACGGAAAAGGAATTCTCTAAGTCTTATGACTTTAAATCAAATCAAGATAAGAAGAGATCTGCTGAAAACTCTGGGAAAGGAAATAAGGAAACAGGGAAGAAGGGTAGAAATGAATTTCCACCGTATGATAATTGTGGTAGGAAGCACCCTGGTGCCTGTCTAAAAGGAAAAGGAGTATGTTACAAGTTTGGTGAAAAAGGCCACCAAGCTCATGAATGCAAGGGAAAGAAAGAGGCTGTCAACATGGAATGCTATAATTGTAGAGAGAAGGGACATTATGCAAATGAATGTCCTAATCATCAGGGGAACTTACCTCAGAAGAGTCCAAGGGATCAGGGCCAGGCTTATGCTATCACTACTGCTGAGGTGGAAGCTCCGAAAGACGTGGTGGCAGGTAATTTAATGGTTTCCTCAAGTTTAGAAAATGCATTATTTGATTCTGGATCATCGCATTGTTTCATATCTTCCCAGTTTTCTAAGAAAATTAGATATTTCCAATTTGATTTAACAAGGGATCTGTCGGTCAAAACCCCTAAGGGAAGTATTGTTGCAACAAAGTTTTGTCGATTAGTTCCCATTAGAGCACCTAAATGTTCATTACCTGCTGATCTCATCGTCATACCCATGATTGAATTTGATATAATCCTCGGTATGGATTGGCTTTCGGACCATGATGCAAAAATTTATTGTAAGAGGAAAGAGGTTACGATTCTTGATGATGATGATAAGGAACACCTTATCTTTAGAGCAGAATCGTCGCCACATAATTCTTATCTGGATCCACCCCCAGTAGCTCAACTAAATTCAATTATTGGGGAGGAAGAGAAGGAAATTACTGAGGGTGAGGAAAGGAATATTCAAATAGAGGATGTACCTATTGTGAGAGAATATGTTGATGTGTTTCCGGAAGATATACCTGGACATCCTCCAGAATGAGAAGTTGAGTTTTCCATTGATTTAATTCCTGGATCAAGGCCCATATCGAAGACCCCTTATAGAATGGACACTGTGGAATTAGTTGAACTAAAGAAACAACTAGAGGAATTGAGTAATAAGGGATTTATTCGCCCTAGTGTTTCTCCTTGGGGAGCCCCTGTTCTTTTTGTTAAGAAGAAAGATGGATCTATGAGGTTGTGCATCGACTATAGGGAGATCAATGCTATAACAATAAAGAACAAGTATCCCCTACCTCATATTGATGATTTGTTTGACCAACTGCATGGAGCTCAATACTTTTCAAAGATTTACCTTCGGTCTGGATACCATCAGTTGTGTGTGAAGAAGGAAGACGTTCCAAAGACAGCATTTCGAACAAGGTACGGGCATTACGAGTTTACAGTAATGCCTTTTGGATTGACTAATGCACCCTCTGTTTTCATGGATATAATGAATAGAGTTTTCAAGGAATATCTTGATGACTTTGTAGTGGTATTTATTGATGATATCTTGGTATACTCCAAAAGCCACGAAGATCATGAAAATCACTTACGCATTATCCTGAAGACTCTTAGAAGACATGAATTATATGGGAAATTTAGCAAGTGTGAATTCTGGCTTCAGGAGATTTCTTTTCTTGTCCATATTGTCTCTAAGGATGGAATTTCCATTGATCCTTCTAAAACCAAGGCAATCCAAGAATGGCCAGCACTGACAAGTATAACTGAGGTACGCAGTTTTATTGGTTTAGCAGGTTATTATCGACGTTTCGTCCAGAATTTTGCCAGATTGGCTAACCCATTGACAAAGCTCACACGTAAAGGGATTAAATTTGTCTGGACAAAATAGTGTGAAGAATGTTTTGAAGAACTGAAAAGAAGATTAGTCAATGCCCCTGTATTGACTCTACCATCGGGGAATGATGGGTTTGTTATTTATAGTGATGCATCGAAGAAAGGACTTGGTTGTGTCCTTATGCAGAATGACAAGGTTATTACCTATGCATCACGACAACTAAATATTCATGAGAAAAACTATCCTACACATGATCTTGAGTTAGCAGATGTGATCTTTGCTTTAAAGATATGGAGACATTACCTCTATGGTGAAAAATGTGAGATTTATACTGATCACAAGAGTTTGAAGTATATTTTCTCACAAAAATAACTCAACATGAGGCAAAGGAGATGGATTGAACTACTCAAGGATTATGATTGCACGATACATTACCACCCGGGGAAGGCAAACAAGGTGGCAGATGATTTGAGTAGAAAAGACCATGTAGTTTTGAATGTGATGAGAATTGAAAGGGATCCAATTTTCATGGATCTAGTGAAGATGGACATGGGAATAACTAGGGAAGGTGAAACATCAATGCTTTTTTCAAATGGTTTCCAAACCATCATTACTAGAAAGGATTAAGAGTTCTCAGAACAATGATGAAGAATTTCAGAAGAAAATTAAAGATGTGAATGATGGAAGATTGAGGGACTTTGTGTATAAGGATGGAATTTTGAAATTCGGGAAGAGACTTTGTGTTCCCGATATACCTGATCTAAAAAGGGAATTGCTGGATGATGCTCAT
Organism: Viscum album; assembly: GCA_963277665.1. Classification (NCBI taxonomy): domain Eukaryota; kingdom Viridiplantae; phylum Streptophyta; class Magnoliopsida; order Santalales; family Viscaceae; genus Viscum; species Viscum album. Next base: position 1,791,395,411 of record OY728158.1, read on the forward strand.
AGTTCCAATTTCTCTATACACCCTGGGAGCACCAAAATGTATAGAGATTTGAAGGAACATTTTTGGTGGGATAATATGAAGAGGGAGATTTCGGATTTTGTGTCGAGGTGTATGGTTTGTCAACAAGTGAAAGCTGGAAGGCAACATCCTGGTGGAGTATTGCAACCTCTTCCCATACCTGAGTGGAAATGGGATAATATTACGATGGACTTTGTCATGAGACTACCAAAGACTCCTAGAAGGAATGATGCAATATGGGTCATTGTTGATCGTCTTACTAAGTCAGCACATTTTCTGGATATACGGGAGGATCTACCACTTGAACGTCTAGCAAGATTATATATTAATGAAGTTGTAAGACTTCATGGAGTACCCCTATCTATTGTTTCTGATCGTGATCCTCGTTTTACTTCAAGATTTTGGAAAAGTCTTCAAAAGGCCTTGGATACTGAACTTCGTTTGAGTACTGCCTATCACCCTCAAACAGATGGACAATCAGAATGGACTATTCAAACCTTAGAAGACATGTTGAGATCATGCTCTCTTGACTTTCAGGGTATGTGGGATCAATATTTACCAATGGTAGAATTTTCCTATAACAATAGATTCCATTCAAGCATTCAGATGGCACCTTATGAAGCGTTATACGGAAAGAGATGTCGTACACCAACCTGTTGGGATGACGTTGGTGAAAGAAATCTTGTGGGACCAGAACTGGTGGAAGAAACAATGGAAAAGGTGAAGGTAATCCAAAATCACATCAAATCAGCTCAAAGTAGGCAGAAGAGCTATGCCGATAACAGAAGAAAGGTTTTGGAATTTCAGGCGGGAGATCATGTTTTCCTAAAGGTATCTCGATGGAAGGGAGTTTTACGTTTTGGTAAGAAGGGTAAGTTGAGTCCCAGGTACATCGGACCTTTCGAAATTCTAGATCGTATTGGGGCTGTAGCTTATCGTTTGGCGATGCCGCCAAATCTCTCCAAAGTTCACGATGTTTTCCACATATCGCTGTTGAGAAAATACATGCCCGACCCAACACATGTACTTACCTATGAGGAATTAGAACTAGAACCCGATCTATCTTATTGCGAAGAGCCCATCAGAATTCTTGATGTGAGGGAGCAGGTGCTGAGAAACCGGACGACTCCTCTGGTAAAGGTTTTGTGGAGAAATCATAAAATGGAAGAGGCAACGTGGGAACCTGAGGAACTTATGATGAAGAACCACCCGAGTCTTTTTGTGCAGTAATACCCTAGAAATTGCGAGGACGCAATTATTTGATGGAGGGGAGAATGTAACACCCCAAGCTTCCACGATACGTTTCCTTTCGAATAATGCAATAGCGTGTGTTGTACGCAACCTCGAGCTCTAACACACACACCACAACTAATTAAACTAGCCGTTGTGAATAGTAATACCTACTTTTTGAAATTTTATAAATTTTATTTATCAAAATGGACTTCATTTTTGGATTCATAATATCGAAATTAGCCTATGTTGAATTTTTGGTATTTTTCTGAGAACTTCTAATTTTTTATGAATAGTGAAAAATACTTAAAAACAACTTTTTAAATCAAAATAATTTATAGTGTTAAATTATACTATTTAGTGGTTTTAAAGTATAATTAGAATATATTTTTACCATTTTATCCAATGGTGGTCATTAGAATTAATTTAACATTGAAATTGGATATAAACAATTGCCAATCTTTTGATATAAATTGTTTCTTAAAAACACGCTATTTTTTGTAACAGCAGGAATTAATTATAAAATTAATTAATGCTACTTATATGTTTGGAATTTTGTAAAATAGACATCATTTTTTAATTCATAATATCAATTATAGCTTAGGGTGAAATTTTGGCCTTATTCTGAAAAACTTCAATTTTTGAAGAATAGTGAAACCACTAAGTGGTTGTTAAAAACTGATTTTTCGTTAAAATGAATTATTACCACTTCTGTGATTTGATTTTCAAAAATCCGACATACATGGTTGTCATTAAGAAGTAAAATGTGGTTCAATGAGATTAAAATAATTTTTGGTGAATAGTAACTTTTAAGTTCTTAATCGCGATTAGTGGTAATTAGTGTAGTTTAAGGTAAAAATAATGTTTTAATAATATGAGATGAGCTTGAAACTTGTTCTAATCCTATTGGTTGAGTCATGGCCGACCAAGAAAACCCATGGGTCAACTTGGGGACCCCATGGAGCCACTTTAGTTGGAAAATGACATTAATATATATTTATTTAATGTTAAAATTAAATTGACACAAACATGAGTTGTTTTACTAAAACAGTTTTTAAGTGGGGTTGCACAAGTCCAAATTTTTACTATAAATATTTATTAGAAAGATAAAAGGATTTCCTACATCATAGTATTTTTTTATAAATTTATACATTAAATAAATTAAATTATTTATGACATCATTATGATGCAGCGATGACCTCATTATTTAACGATTTTAATAAAATGAAAAGATAATGTAACATCCAAGGCTTACACTTGTCCAAAGACTATTGGATGGGTAGATTTCGAACCCTTATCACCTTAGCCATGAATTATATAAGTGTGGGACCTTTATAATCCGAAAATAATTGTATAATAATGTAACATTTCAATCTTTCCAAAAGAGCCCCTCCTCTCCTCTTATAAAAGGCCCCCACCTCTACCACCTTATTCACACTTTCAAGCCTTTTGGTTCGTCCAAACTCTGCCCAAATACTCTCCCAAATTCTCTCCCTTCATCCTAGAAGCTTTACTTTAGTCATAAAGCCATCCTAAGGAGTCCTTTTGATCAAATCAAAAGGAAGAACCCGAAGAAGAGGTAACATTTTCATCACCCTCTTTCATGTTTCTTTCTTCTTCCACTCCCTCTTTGTTTATTATTTCAATTCTAAAATTATAACTCCAGTATCTTCTATATACTGTGATGTTATTATAAATATGGAACAACCATATTCAGTATTCTACCCATCATTTGAATGACATGTCACCATACGTGCGTACGTACGGCTTACCGTCTCCACGTCGTGGTGTAATTGTTATTCAATATATTATTATTTAGATGGGTATAGTAATGATATGTAATTCATGTAAATAATAAATATAACATGATAATGATTCTGTATATATGATATACTATCCAATTATATGTTATTTTAATATCAAAATATTGATATTGTCGCTCGTGCGTACGTACGGACTACCGTCTCCACGAACACGATGAGATTCATTCTCCGTCATATCCATTCAAGTATAATTATCATTTTATGATTTAAAAATAATGTTTAAGGACATGATATCATTCTGGATATGAATAAGATACAATCTATCCATGAAAAACACGACTTACGTAACAAAACATATAAAAGAAAACGAGTAAGTTAACACCCGAAACAACGATAAATCTAAGATATTGTTAACAAAGCCATGTTGAAAGATCATATATGATATCATATGAATGTATATGATTCTTGTATAATTTAATAACAATTATTTCACCATTATACAGGAGGTTAACCTACCCCAACCAAGGAAAAGTACAAGGTAAGGGTTTACTTCACAACCTCTTCATTATCCAAGGTTGTTTATACATAATTATCTACTGGGACCTCGTTATCATCCACATCCATGTTTCTTAAAAATGTCTTTCAAAACATTTTTACTATTAAATGGAAAATGGGTTAATGTCATTTATACCCTTATACGTTTTTGAAAGGAATCTTACCATCGTTTTCCAAACAATATACTTTTTGACCTTTTTGACAAATTTAAGGTAAGAATGTTTTTTAACTTATACGGCGGGTGCAGCTATTTTCCGACATTATAACTTCGTCGAAGCTTCCCTTACTCGCTTATAATAATATTTTCAAAGTAAATGTATTATTTTATAATTATGGGACTTTTAAATGATTTCAAAAAAGAGAGATATTTCTCTCAAATAGCTTTGATTTCATCCATGTCAACATCCTTTGATGGGTTTTAAGTTTATTTGAAATTGATTTATGATACAAAACTTCCATTGAGCATTTTTTGAAACATTTGACTGTGGAAGTGTTATTTTTATACCATCCATAGTTTATGAAGAAACTGTTGACATTTCGTATGCTAGTTTTAATACGAATATTTATGTTATGTTTAAACCAATTCATATGAGGAATGTATTGGACTTAATAAGTGACGGGTGGAGCCCGCTATAGCTCCTCGATGCATCGGTAGGTCTCATGAGACAACTAGACGTGGAATTGGCCGAGGCCCTTTCCCAATTTTATTTATGGTTTTGGCCAAGGCCTTAATCATTTTAGACGTCTTGGCCGAGGCCTTGACAAAATGTTTCAGAATGTCTGGAATTATACATTCCCTCATTATGAAAGTGGTTATTGATATTTCATGTGATTATTCGTCTAGTAGAATATCCATGTGAGTAAGTAATGGAATTATTTTATTTTACTTTTGCCATATTATGCTGAAGTTCAAGTTCAATAAGGCTTTTGTTTTAGTTATACACTGCCTTATGTACTTATGTTTTCTTATGAAATTTTCCGCTATATTGTTATCCTTACGGAGCATTTGAGCTCACCCCTTTCAATGTTTTATTTTTCCCAGGATGTGAAGAAGTGTATTATGACTGACTTGCTAGAATAGTCAGTGAAGATATGAGTGTGGACGAGGGAGACCATGTTATTGTAGTTTTCATTTTTATGATGTAATGTAATGTTTATGAATGTATCTAGTGTTTCCAAGGCTACTATACTATTCGGTATTTCAAGACTTGATCTGTTGTGATCATGCCAATGTTATGAAGTAATGCACTGACTCTGGGTAGCTGGGGTCGGGGCGTTACATTAAAACCACTATACCCTTAGTCAGGTTCTTAAAAAAAATATTACCCTTATGTAACCCTTGTAAATCTAAGGATACCTTTACCCACCAATGGCCCGGAGGCCTTCATTTTTTAATAATATTTAAAAATAGAGAATATTATAACCATGGATGTAACTATACCAACAAATTATGATATTAATACTCAAAATATAGAGTATTTTTATTCCAGAATGTCCTCACGAACTCACACATGAAACCCATCCTCTGTTCTGTCCACAAATTCCAGATCCTTACTATAAGGACTCGACCTTATTCATTAAATATCATGGTGAATTCGTTTTAGTATTCATTTACTAACCTTAAACAAATATTTTCAGTTTATAGTTTTATAGAATTAGACCATAAATCTTACATAACAACTCAAACATTATAATGTAGTCACTTCTACATCAATATCCATTTTTTTCATAAAACAATAACATTTAAAAGGACACATAGTTTATTTCATGTTTAATCAAAATAGATTCTACTTGATCCCATATTTGAATATATTCTTCTTTAAATCCTATGAAAAATATTTTGAAAACATGGGATGATCATAAAATCTCAGTAAGGGATACACAACGAAGGAAAACTATTAGTCTTGTGAAACATGAAAAACTAGGGATACATTATCATAAAATAATACTTTCCACCCATAGGAAGTAGTAAATACTTTTGATTGAATATAATCTCATTTTTACCTTCCTTGTAATAAAAATATTACTATATAACCTTTTGAAATCACATATAACATATAACATTAACTCACGACATAATCATACATAAATGGAATAACCATTCAGTTGACTTCCATACATGTCTCTCTTACAAATGGAATAACCATACCACTGACTTCCATAACCAATGCATTATAGGTTAAAACATAACCACTCATCCTTGGTTTATCATGTAACCACCCATATTTTGTTTATCTCTTAACCACCTGTAAAATGTCCAAGTACTATTTTATAAACATAACACATAAATGATTGCAATATTCAAAATTTCACTCAAAAATTTTTATTTGTAATCACAAGAAATCATCTCATGATATTGAAATAGTCAATCTATTTTAAATACCATTTTCAATACCCAAACATCAAAATAGGGAATAAGGTATTTATTTTTCTTTCAAAAAATCATTAAGGCTTGTAGTGGAATCCAAATACCAAATAATGGTCATAATGACAGAAAAGTCATTGTCACCGCATACGTAAGAAAAAAACATTATTTTTTTCATTTAGTAAAATTATTCATATAAAAAATATTTCTTTCAAAAAACATTGAATGAAAATAAAATTCCAAGGGTTTTCTAATACATCGTCTAAGAGAAGATAGTATATAATATCAAATTATGCCTCAATGAAAGGAGATAGAGACGGAGTCCCTTACCTCGAGTTCGATTTGTCATGTATATTCCTTTTTCTTCCTGAATAACAGACTTAGATTAATTTATACATTCTTGATAATGTTTTAAATGTTTATTATTCCCTCTATATCACTTATTACCTTGTTATAAGAGTTATATAATTATTTAAGTTCATGTCAGACATTTTGTCTATGTTCAATACTTGAGTTGAAAATGAACATTGTATGAATTAAATAGTCAATATGGTCATAAGTACATCATCTCCAAAATAATATTCATAAAATTATTATAATTTTTATACATAAATTATTCTTTTAAATCAAACCATGAAGTATGGTTATGACAAATGAACACGTTGTAATAATGGAGTCTGTAAGCTGTACGTACGCATGCGTAATGTTTCCATTCTTCAATTTTCATTACGTAAAGAAGTTATGTATTATTTTACCTTTTAATAATGATAATAAAATCATTAATATCACATTTAATCATTTAAATATACTTATATAAATCATACAATTGTTGTGGTGATTAAAACCAATTCACATCGCTTCATGGAGGTGATTGTTCACACGTACGCATGAATGATGTTATCATTTTTATGGGCATGGAATGTCAGAAAATAATTGATATATTATTCTATTATATTGATAAATATATCATTAACATCATATATAAATAATAATTCAATAATTAAAACCAATTTTGATAGATGGTAATTGAAAACAAACTAAATCGATTCGTGGAGGTGATAGTTCACATGTACTCACGAAGGATTAATTCCATTCCCATTTGATGGAATTGGAGATGGAATTATCTGATGATATAAACATAATAAAATCTCAGAATAGTTTTTTATTTTGGAGTTATTATCTCAACATGGTTGATGGTTATTTGAAGGAAATAAGAAGAAATAAAATAGAAATACTTAGATAAAAACATTACCTTTACTTCATATGATCACACATCTTAACAACTTAATAGCACAAATAAGGGTATTATACCTAAACTAAGTCTTCAATAATGTGTATAGGGATTCTATGAAACGGTTTGGTCAGATCTATCCAATCAAAAAGTATTTGAGAGTGTGAGTAATTGTGAAGAGTGGGTGCCTTTTTATAAGAGAGGGGAGAGACACCCTTGGAAAACCTTAAAATAATAAATTATTATAAATTCATTTTTGGTTCCAAAAGGTTAAAAATAATTTTATTTATAATATAGAATGAATATAAGTCGAAATAAATTCATACAATGAAAATTAGACAAGTTTTGGATATTTATTAATCCTTATATTTTTATTTTAACTTTTTTAACTCTTACAATTTTATAAAGTATTTAACACCTTCAGAGTTAAAATAGTTATAAAATCATGAAAAACAACCAATTAATGATAATTAATGACATTTTTACACTTATCACACCTTTTTGGGAAAGCCTTGTATATTTATAAATTTTATTTCTTTTAATTTAATATTTTATATTTTAAGATTCCTTCAGTATCAATTTTGACACTACTTATTTATTGACCTTTTATAAAATCATAACGACTTTATTAATTCTAAATAAATTAATTAAATAAATACTATCATGTCATAGTAATAAAAAAAAATCTTATATAGCATCAAAAATATCAAATTACAATTATTTAATTATTTATAATTCCATTTATTTGATTCTTTCATTAATGAAGCAATTATTGCATCATCCTTGTGTCATAATTTAATTTAATTTTTTAATTCCTAAAGAATATAAATAAATTACAATGATGTAGGAAATATTATTATATTAATATGGAAAATTGATAGTCGAATATATAACTTATATAACCCTTATTAAAATTGTTTTACCAATAAGAATCACGATTATGACATATTTCCCTTCACTTTAAATTAAATGTTATAAATGTCATAATCATGCCAAGTAGTATCCAGAAGACATATTTTGGTCCAAGGGATGTATTGGTCAAAAATAAATCATCAAATAATATTTTAATAAGTTTTAGGGTAGTTTTATATTATTATAATAATATTTTTACCTTTAATTACACGATTTACCCTTAACCGTGGTAATTAAAATAATTACTAAAGTTACTATTCATAAATTCTAAAAAAGGGACCTATTTAGATGATTTGTACATTATGATTCCAAATATGGAATCCATTTTTCCAAATTAAAAACACATGATTGGTAGAAATTAATTAAAAATTAATCCTGTTGATGGAATAAGAAAACAAGTTTTTATAGTAAAACGTTCAAAGGTTCACATAGTTTTTATATCCAATTTCAATATGAAATTGATTCCAATTCCATAAATGGGATTAAATGATAAAAATATAAACTAATCAAACTTTAAAACAAATTAAAAATATAATCTAACTATATAAATAATTTAGATGAAAAGGCTATTTTGAATTAAAATGCAGTATCTTTCACTATTCATTAAGAAATGAATTTTATCAGAAAAATACAAAAAATTTATCCAAAGTAAAATTTTATATCCCACTTCTAAATAAGATGTTTATATTGTCAAATAAAATCTATAAAATTGACAAAAACTAAATTTAAAATGTGTTTTCCATCAAAAGGAAGAAAAAATGTCTTTTAAAAATATTAGGGCTTTTATGCTTAAAATTGGATATATTCTTATTTTAAGCCAATAAAATTTATCAAAAGAAAGTAAAAACATTTAATAAAAATGTTTTAATATAATGAAGTTACCTTTGTTCATTCTTTCTAAAAAAATGGCTAGGCGATAACTACCATTTAAAGTAACAATATTAATAATGTAAGGTTTCAGAGAAACTCATTATCATGTATCAGGTACACTATCGAACATAAAATTTCCTTTTAAGGTATAATTAATATATAATTCATAAATTTTAATTAATATAAAAAATTATTTTTTTATAATTACTTAGGATGGTACATCCTTTTCCCCTTTTGGAAATTGTGTCCTTGTAATTTTATTCACTTATCAAATAAGTGAGGGTATTTCCCTCTCATAGAATTTTCATATTCCCATGTTGCCTATTCAACCATATGGATTTTACACAAAAATTTAACCTTATGAATCAATTTATTCCATAAAACATTCTCTATATGGTCAATAACATGAACTGGTTTTTCCTTATAAGAAAGATTCTCTACTAACTAAACTATTTTTGGACTCCAAACATGAGATGGATCTGGGATATAATTTATTAACATTGAAACTTGAAAAACATTGTGTATGTTGGAAAAAGTAATAGGTAAACCCACTTGGTAGGCAATTGATCCAACTTTCTCAAGGATTTCATAAGGTCCAATAAACCTTGGACTCAACTTACCTTTCTTACCAAAACACACCACACTTTTCTATAGAGAAACTTTGAGAAAAACATGATCACCTACCTCAAATGAAAGATCCCTCCTATAGTTATCTGCATAACTTTCCTTTCTTCTCTATTATGTCCCCATGTTTTTCTGAATCAAATGATTTTTTTTCCATCTCTTCTACCAACTCTAGTCTCATCAACTTCCTTTCACCTACTTCATCCCAAAAAGATGGTGTCTGACACCAATTTCCATATAATGCCTCAAATGGTGTCATCTATATACTGGAATGAAATTTACTATTATAAGAAAACCCAACCAAATAAATATATTAATCCCAAATTCCCTGGTTATCCATTGAAAACACACATAGAATATCTTCCAAATACTAAATTGTTCGCTCTGACTGCCAATTTGATTGAGGATGAAAAGCTGTACTGAAATTTAATTCAGTTCACAATGACTTCTAATGGCCCTTCCAAAAGTTAGAAGTAAACCTAGGATCATGATCAGATACAATGAACAAAGGAACTCTCTGCAACCTAACTATCCCTTTAAGATATAATTGAGAAAGTTTATCTAGAGAAAGAGAGCCTTGAAAAGGAAATAATTGAGAATATTTAGTCAAACGATCAGAAATAAATCAGATTGCATTGTTACATCCAGATGTCTTTTGTAATCCCACTATTAAGTCCATAGATATATTTTCCCATTTACACTCTAGCACTAGAAAAGGATGAAGAATCCCTTTCAGTAATTTCCTCTCTACTTTAACCTATTGAAATTTCATACAATTCACAGTAAAGTCAGTAATATCTCTCTTTATTGCATCCCACCAGTAATACTCTTGAAGGTCTCTGTACATCATAGTACTACCAGGATGAACTGAAAACAGAGAACTATGAGCTTCACATAACAACTCCTTCTTCAACTGTGAATCACAAGGAACCCATAATCTCTTACAAAATCTCAGAACACAATCTTTACCAATGTTCAATTCTGGTAACTTACCCTTCTAAACCAATTACAACTTTTTCTACAATACAATTTCTTCCTTCTGCAGTTGCTTAATTCTGCATGATAGAGATTATTGCACTGAAACCTAAAATATTATAGAGGAACTTCTTTTACCAATAACTTCCAAGAAAAAATTCATCAAATCATTAACTGAAGGATCACGTTCCAGATGTATCATGGTTAATGTAGCATTACTTTTCCAACTCAATGCATCATCCGCTTTATTTACTTTTCCGAGATGGTAATGAATCATGAAATCAGAATCATTGATTAGTTCTAGAAATCTCCTTTTTCTCATGTTAAATTATTTATGAGTGAATATATACTTCAAAATACTGTGGTCAGTATATATCTCACACTTTACACCATAAAAATGGCGCCTCCAAATTTTTAATTCAAAAACAACAACAGATAATTCCAAATCATCTGTAGGATAAATTAACTCATGAGGTTTTAACTAACATGAAGCATAAGAAATTACCTGATTTTTTTTCATTGGGACACAACAATGACTTTTCATTGAAGCATTACTAGATATAACAAATTAACCATTTCTAGAAGGTAGGGCCAGAATTGGAGCATTGACCAATTTTCTTTTTAGTTCCTAAAAACAATAATCACATTATTTTTTCCAAAAGAACATAACTCTCTTACATTTAAACTTAGTTAGTGGGATAGATAACCATGAAAAAATTTCAACAAACCATTGGTAATAACCTTATAATTCAAGAAAACTAAAAATCTTTGTGACATTGGTACTTCTTGGCCACTCTTTGTCAAAATTTTTTTAGAATGGTAAACAGTAATGAAATCTTTAGAAACAATATAACCATGGAATGAAGTTTTTTGTAACCAAAATTCACTATTCATAAACTTTATATATAGTTTCTTTTCTTTTATGGTTTTTAAAAAACTCCTTAAGTGACTTTCATGTTCCTCCTGGCTTTAAGAATACACAAAAATATCATCTATAAATACAACTACAAACTGATCCAAAAACTGATGAAATACTCTATTCATAGGATTCATAAATATATTAGGTGAATTAGATAACACAATGGACATAACCAAAAACTCATAATGCTCATATCTCATTTGGAACACTATCTTTGCAATGTCATCCTCCACCGTCAACTCATGGTACCCAGACCTTAAATCAATCATTAAAAAATACTAAGCTCCTTGAGTTTGATCAAAAAAATAATCTATATGAATAAAATGATATTTTTTCTTGATAGTAATATTATTAAAGGCTCTACAATCAATAAAAAGTCTTATAAAACCATATTTCGTTTTCACAAATAAAATAGGGGCACCCCATGGTGAAGTGCTATGTTGAATTAAACCTTTATCAAGTAAGTCTTGCAACTGTTTTTTTTAATTCCACTAGTTCTACTTGATCCATTTGATAAGGGGGTTTAGAAATAGGCTTAGAATAAGGAAGTAAATCAGTAGTAAACTCAAACTCTCAATCAGGAACAACACCAAGTAATTCATCAGGAAAAATATCAATAAACTCATTCACAACTGGAATGTCACTAATCAAAACTGTTTCTTTCTTTTCAAAAATATGAGCGAGATAACATTCACTTCCATATTTAATTAATATCTCATCTTCTAAGTATGGTTTCAAAGTTATGAAATCATTGAATAAAACTTTTGTGGCTTTTCAATATATTTTATCATGACAAACTGAAAGCCAATCCATATCCAAAATGATATAAAATTACACTATGGGAAGTTCCACAAGATTTACATGAAAGACCATGCCACCAATGTTAATAGGAATATTTCTATAAATCATGGTTTCTTCAATACTCTAAAATGAAGTTTTTACGAAAGGTTCTATGTTAAATTCATGAGGTGATAGTACCAATTTACTTGAAATTCTCTTCGAAATGAATGAATGTGATGATCCAGATTCAAAAAGAGTATTTGAAAATTTATAAAAAACCCATAACATACCTGTCACCACTTCATTTGATGGCCCCATATCAACCGTAGTAGTGGAAAATTATTTTTCCATGCCCTTCTACATTCAATCTTGCTGGTTTCCACCCAGGGTAATCAACTTTGGACACATATTGTCATAATGTTGTAACTCATAGAAACTAAAACAACTTACCGCTAGCTATTCATTTCTTGTCGGATCATCTCCCTTACAGTCATGAGCAATATTACCAATCTTACCACATTGGATTCACTTCCCTAACTTTAAAATACATTCTCTAGGATGCTTTTTACCACACTTATCACTAGTTAGAAATTTATTTTTCTTACCTCTAAACATATTTGATGAATGATTTCCCATTGCCTTCCAACTATACCTATTCGTTTGATTGCTCTCATAGAACACATGATCATTAGAAAACTATATTTCTACCTTCTTATCACATCAGAAATGTTTCTCATAGCTTTTAAATTCACAAGAATCTAATGCCCTTAGATATCTTGGTTTAAATCCTAGGTAAACCTGATTTATCTTACTATCAATATACCAAATAAAATTTGGGATGTACCTTCCCAAATGGGTGAAATTTTATTCATATATAGCCATCAAATATTCTTCCTTTTTTCTCAATTCCAAGAATTGCTTCTCCATCCTATGTCAGATAGTCTTAGGAAAATACTTTTCAAGGAAAATATCATTAAATTTGTCTCATTCCATGTAATCATTCTCTTAACTTCCTCTGATATTTTTAACCATTTTCCACTACTGGTCGGCTTCACCTTCAAATTGATAAACTTTAAGAGTTACCTTTTGGCTCTCTTAACAACCCATGACATCGAATATATTTTCCTGGGATTTAATCAACCCTTTAACTAGCATGGGGTTAGATGATCCTCGAATGATGGTGATGATGTCTCATATAGTGTTCCACTATTTTCATGTTCCTATGTGGTAGACAAGGTTGCTCTCTTGCATGAACACCACCACCTTTTATTGCCTGAGTCAACTGAGTCATCACTGTAACAAACTGTTTAGTTTTGATTCCTACCATCTCATAATGCTTATTTTGAAGGTTGTTTTCCTCTTGATTCCTTCCCTGAATTGCTACTCTGTTTCTTCTTTGGAAAACCATTCAGAAATTGAAAATCAACTTCAACATCTTAAAAAGTCACATTCATTAGAATCATCAATTCTGGAAACTCATAATTTTTGAATTTTAAAAAAAATATCAATATTCTATTGCATTGATCTTATCCTTCTACCTTTTAAGATTAAATTTTGTATGTTTTCTAGCTTGAATAAAAACCCCATTTGGGTCGTTGAGATTTTTAGAACCATGAATATTAGATTTGGAATTATCACATTTGATTCTATCTCCAGATTACAAAATATTAAAATTCTATTTGTTAGTATATAGGCACATAGAATTTTTTCTAGGTGTTTATGGTTATGTAGAAAGACACGTTTCTTTAACAAATATAAATAATGGTTACAAAGGAAACTATCATTCTTATATAGATAAATTATTGGTTAAATTTCCCCGAACGATGTTTACAATGATCTTTTTGATAGTTACACATAACATATTTCAACCATATGTAGTTCTAGATGACTAATACACAGTATAAAGATAAAGGATACATCGTGTATGGATGATGGTTACACAACTCAAGGAAGATGCTTACACAGCTGGTAATTTTCCATTTTTTTAATGTCTATGGAATAAGAAGATGTTTAGAAATATTAGGGAGATGGTTCTTATACAGGATACAGACTTATCCATTTTTCGATAATTCCTTCAAAAGATATCAAGGATGTCCCAACTAAACTTTGTACTTCTAAAACATTCATACAAGAGTCTTTACTCACTATGTATAGTATATTTAACATCTAGGACTTATTTTAGGGTTTCTCATAACTTATGAAATTTAATATTCCATTCATTCTAGCTTTAATGTTTTTTAATAATAGCTCACGAGATATACATGATATCTGGAAGCTTCTAACCTTTAAAAACTATTATATATTGTTATCCAAAGCCTTGATACTTCTCTTTGATATTAGGATCATCTCACATGTAATGGGTTTGACACCAAGAAACCAACTTCATCCATCTTTACCCAAATACAAAGGTATCCACTTCTCACGCCCTTTTCTAATGAGAGATAAATATCCTTCACATGTTATATGGTAGAAAACTCTATTATTCTTTATCACAAATTAACTTACATCCTATTGAGAAAAAATATAATTCAATATTTACATATCCATGGGAACTTCAATCTCCCCCATTGGATTTTTTTAATTTCATTTTTTCTTCCAAAGTGAATGGACCTTTTCTCCCATTAATTGACAAAAAATTCAAATGATGAAATTATGTTCTCCTCATTATAGATATTTTAGGAAGGGTTTCTTATCTCAAACTAACTCTTTTAATTTTATGAAACTCTCTTTCTTCCCATGTGTTCTTCAACATTCCAAGTACACAATTAATCCCACGTGGGAAGGGTGGAATCACAATATTCTTAGAAATACACCATCACTAGTCAATGTTATGTTAACATGGGTTAACCTAGTATAACAAATATAAGTGAATATTTTTTACAACAAGGTTATCCATAAATAATCCCCCATGTGAAAAAACTTATGATTTTATTTCTCAAGGGGATATCTAGATAGATTTTCAAGAATGTGTATGAACCTGAAATCAGTTGAACAGAGACAAAAAAAATTCAAGTGAAAGGATTTCTTCCCCATTTCGCTAGATAATCACTCCCCCATGATAAGAATAATCTATATGAGTTAAAATAGTTATCGAAGAATGAGAATAAAAATTCATCTTAATATTTTCATAGGGGCTATCTAATTTTCCAAATTTAAGAGAAATGATAAATCTCTTGTGGGTTTAATTATAACAACCCAAAACCCACACTCTTAAATTTAGTGCAAAAATCGTAAACTTTACATTTCTGGTTTTGATGTCGATAAGGGTGACCCATTTTTTCCCATCCAAACCTTAAAACATCAAAATAAAAATTTTGATCAGTTACATCCTATAGAAACTTTTAGGTTTAGAGTTTTACGTAATAAAGAAAAACTCCTACCTAAACAATTCACATAACTTTAGATGATAATTTCTACCACCTAACCCGACTTTTATTTTTCACAATGAGTCATCATCATCATCCGTATAAAATACATTATGGATATAATTTATTGGACATATTTCTTTATAACATGGGGAAAATTAAACCCTAAAAGGGTGATCTCAAATGATAAGTAAGGGAAAATGTAATCATTTACAAACGAATTTAATCAGGGAGACTAAGAAGAGCATAAGGTTATGATGACATAATCAAAGTGCATGAGTATAACATACAAATATTCATACCCATAAATTCATGGATCAATAAACATTAAAACATTGAATAAGGTATTAAAAAAGTAAATATCTATAATAATAAATAATCATGAGCCATTTGATATCAATATTTATCAAAAGGATCATTATAAACCCATAGATAAAACATATCGGTATGTTGGAACATCATCTCATAAAACCCTTATAGAACCCTACAGAACCCTTATAGAACCCATAAAAATTGGAATAAACATATGGAAAACTTCCAATATAATTTTCTATAGATCATAATCATTACCCAATGCATTGGAGCGCTATCTGGGTACACCTATTGTATAAGATATAACAGGCCCACCCAGTGCTACCTAGGCACACCCATCACTTATAATGTCCATGAACCAAAAAATTAACAAAGCACATATAGAAGTAATTTAATCATAAATAATTGAATTATCCTTTAATATTTTCATAACATTATTAACTTCTGTAAAATAAACAATTTCCATAACAATTTACTCAAAACATGATTAACCCATGGAGAAGAAATGGGTTCCACAACGATCTCTTTGAGACACGATTTACCCATAGAAAAGAAACAGGTTCCATAAAAATATCATTGAAACATGGTTAAATCATGAAAAATAAATAGGTTCCATAAAAATCTCTATGAAACATGGTTAACTTGTGGAAAATAAATGGGTTTCAAAACAATCACTTTCAAAAAATGTTTATTCTGTGGAAACAAAATGGGTTCCAAAGAAATATCTTTGAAACAAAAATTATACATATAGAGAAATATTGGGGATCAAATCAATTAGAAATATCCCCATTAGTAGATAAGTAAAATCAAGTGTTTTAGATGTTGATTAATGGAAATACCATTAATAGATCATTATAAAAATTATTTGGGAAAATATCCTTTTCATTTTTAAAATCACATTTTAAAACATAAAACATTTTGAAAACTCTTTTATTTGAAAAAAAAAATGAAAAAATATCAAGGAAGTTTTAAAAATAATTTAAAAAATTTATTGATGAAAATAATCTTTCATTTTTGAAAAAAAACATTGAAATTGTTTTTGAATACATTTTTAGAAAACATGGTTTTGGAAGAAAAAAATTTCTGACCAAAGAGAGAACCAATGTTCAATTTTATTAAAAACAGTTTATAAATTATTCTAATTATCATAGAGTGAAAAAATTTTACTATTACATGAATATATCATGAATAACCATAGTATAAGATAATTCACGAGAATTATGATATTTCAATATCAAAAACTTATTCACACACAATCCCGATAAATGATGAGATTTTGACAAAAGACTCTTACCACTTTGGTAACATTGAATTATAATCCCCAAGAGGTAATAATGTTAAATGAAACTTATAATTCATGAAAATAAGGACATTCCTAATATAACATGCCAAAAGGGTAGTATATACACCTTATAAAATAATCTAGGTGTATAACATAACAAATGTATCATAGAAGGAAAATTGTGACAAAAATCTCTTACTTCTTTGGGGGTATTGAAACTGTAAACCCCGTGAAATAGAGATCTCGAAAATTTATAAACTACATATATAAAATAAGGGGTGAATATGCCATGTACCTCACAGAAATAAAAGTGAGATGAGAAAAACCCTTACCTTGAGGATGATTCATCACAGTTGTTATTTATCTTCTAGAATAATACAAATATTCTTTTTATTTACATTATTGGTAACTTTTTAAATTTTTTTTATTAATTTTATTTCACTTATTATCATGTTATATACAATTACTTAATCAATTAGGTTTACATCAGATGTTTTGACTATATTCAGTTTATGTTTTAAAAACAACTTTGGTAGGTCAAAAATTATAAAAGGGGTCTTTATTTAAACATCTAATGAAAAAAATCATGAAATAATTATCATATTTATATATCATTTATACTTTTATAATCAATCATAAAAGTTGGTTATGAAGAATGAAGCAATGTTATGATCATGGAGATAGTAGGTCATACGTGTGCATGAGTAACATTTCAATTATCCAATGATCACTATGGAAAGAAGGAAAGTGATATTTTATCCTGAAATAATGATCATTATATCACAAATAACATATCATTTAATTATATATAATTATATATATAATTATTATGATTTGGTCATGAAAAAAGGAATCACATCACTTTGAGGAGGTAGTATTCCACACGTCCACGCACAACATTATCATTTTTTTCATTGAGTGAATAGGTAAAATAAAATGATATATTATATTTACAAAAATATAATTATGTAATTAATATCATAATTATGTCATATATATAATATATATTAATAATACTTACCCTAAATACCTTTCATGTAACATGTTTGTGAAAAACGCTTCACATCACTTTGTTAGGCGGTAGTTTTCCTTACACATGATTGACGATATCATATCCCCTTTGGTATGAAATGTAAATTTTTTTTATATTAAATAATTAATCAATAGGTATAATTATGTTATAAATATCATAAATATCATATATAAATAGTAATTTAATCATTTTTCCTAACCATGAGAGGTAGTAATGGAAAAATGAATGACATCATTTCGTGAGGCGGTAGTTCACCAAACACTTGAAAGATGATATTTTGGTTATTATATAAACATGTTATAATATTAATTAATGGGGTTATAGAAAAAAGTAAAAAAAAATTCTTGTTGATGAACGTTTCCACTTCTTCGGCTAACTTCGTTTGGTTTGCACCAAAGGACTTCCTTGGTTGAATTTATGCCAAAATTAATGCATATACTATGAGATTAGGGAAGTGGATAAGTTATTTTTTCAATTTTTGGATAAAAAAGAGTTTTTTAAGGTATGAAGAGAGGAGGATAGGCGGTGGCCTTTTATAAGTGAGGGAGAGGACACACTTGGTATTTTTCAAAATAAAGTAAGGTGAAACCACATTTTACAGACCAAAAGATTCTAATAATGTACCAAAATAGATAATAGAAGGTATAAAGTCAAAATATTTCCATAAAATATTTGATTTACAAGTTTCTAGGTCCTTTGGACCCTTACATTTTAAGTTTAATCACTAAGTAAACTCATTTTTACCCTAATCGTTGTAATTAGATGTAATTGTTTCTACTAATCACTTTGGTAAAAGTTAATTTTTAATTATTAGATATTATTAACTATTATGATTAAAAATATTGAATTCAACCAAATTCTACTCATAGAAGTGGAAAAAATTGGTTTAATATTAATCCCACAAACACGGTGAGACAACAGGTTTTTATGAAGATTATTTATTAGAAAAATATTATTTTATACTAACTCAATGACTAATAATAATTATTATATGAAACTAAAATAATATTTACTGATATATAGTCTAAAAATTTCATTTAAAACATTCCTTATTATCTATTATTTTTATTAATTAAAATGGAGAAACATTATGCATTTTAAAATATTTTTTAAAAAAACATGTCTTTAAACCCAAAAACAAACATATATTAAAAAAAATATAAATTAAATTCAAAAGTAATTAAGTGGATTGAATATAAATAAATAATAATTAAGATAATTATAAACAAATTATAAACATATTATAAACATATTGGGACTCTTAAATTACTTGACTTTTTAAAATGAAATGACTTTTACAAAAATAGATATTTTCACTATTCATTGAAAAATCAATATTTATG
This sequence comes from Viscum album, assembly GCA_963277665.1. Lineage (NCBI taxonomy): Eukaryota > Viridiplantae > Streptophyta > Magnoliopsida > Santalales > Viscaceae > Viscum > Viscum album. The sequence goes on from OY728158.1 coordinate 1,791,414,988, forward strand.
GAAATTCAAAAAATTTATCCCAAAATAAATATTGATATAAATTTTTAAAAAATTAATTTTAATTTATCAATTAAATTTATTAAATTTTTTAAAAATTAGATTTAAAATAATTGCTCCATTAAAAAGGCGACAAAACAACTTTTTTGGAAAATATATAGTTTTAAGCATAAAATTGGATTTATTTTTATATCATTCCTGAAAACACATATGATGAATGTTAAAAATTATATTGTATATATTATATATAAATTTAAATAATATAATAAAAAAATAGTAATTTTTTTTGTTGGTATAAAACACACTTCTGTGTATTAAAATATTTTTTTAGAAAAAGATTTCTTTTCATATTCAAATGGGTTTTATTTTTCATTTCTAATTAATTGATCACATAATAAATCATTATATATACATGCGTAAACCATATTTCTATAATTAAATTAATTGTGTTCATACCCATTATTCCAACAACTAGTTTAATATGGTGATATATTAAATAATAATAATAATATTATAATATTGTCTACTAAAACTCGGTCTTGCGTGTAACAAATGTTTTCTAAGAAACTCATAATTGTGTGCAATATAAGATAACCTCAGTGTTGCGTGTAACATATGATATCGAACATAAAAATCTTATGGTTGCATGTAATGCATGATAAACTGGGTGTAGCATGTAACAGACACTGAATATAGTGTTGTATGTCTTTTACACTATTAGTTATAATTTTCTTCTTTTAAAATATTGGGGTGTTACATTAACTCTTTTAAAAGATCCCCCTCAATGTATATTAATAACAATTATTAACCTTAAATTATCTTTACTTAATCATAACCAAACTAATCTAGAAATGGGGAAGCTCTCCCATCAACATCCTCAATGTGAGCCATAGGGATGACAAAACTTTCCCAACCCCAAAACTTCATTCTTTGAAGGTCTAAAGTTCCTAGACCTCTTCATGGTTTCTTCCTTATTGATTATCCAAAATTATTACCCTTTGTTTAACATAGATTTCTTTCTATTTTTAACTTTATTTTTAGTTATATTATCCTTCTTCACCTTAGTAATTAGAATACTTTCTTTATTTTCATTTTTCTCTATCTCTTTTCCCTTTTTCATTGAATTTGGTCATATTATTAGACAATATTTCTTGACATGATCAGATTTTTTTTGTTCACTAACTTTTCAAAATATACTTATTTATATAAGGATTCATTAGAAATTTTATCTTGTTCATTATTTGACCATGTAGAATAATTTTATGTCTGACTGAAGGTTCTGAGCATACAGAAAGCACTAGGTGGGTCATAGCCAACTCAACTTTTTATCATAATCCATGAATATTCTTTGATGTACATGAAAAAAAATAATTATGAACAATATAATTATTGAGAATATTTATTGAAAATAATCTAGAACCAAGAATAAAGGATCTTTTCATATATAATTTATAATTAATTTATTTAATTAAATAATTAAATTTTCCTGGATTCTTTCTTCATCAATGAATTGGTTGATAACTCATGCCATACGATCATTTAATCTAAGGAATTAAGGGATAATTCCCACTAGTGGTGATACACACATGCTTCCTAAACCTTAGATAATAGTCATAGAAATATTTTGGTGCTATCACAAATGAATCTAACTCTTGTGATGATAACTATTGATCATTATTGATCACTGTTGGATCCTTCAATAGAAAAAGAATTCATTTTGGTGAAGGAGGATAATTTCTCTGCATTCTTCAGAGTATTCTTGTAATATAGCTACCTATGGATTAACAAAATTCTTACTAAAATCCATTGTGCACAATTATGGAATAAAGTTAGTGCCTTCACAAAATGTCATAATTGGGTTTATATAATGCTAGGGTTAGAAAATTAATAATTTTCTAAGGGCCCTAATTATTATATTAATTCCCAGTGAAACACTTGTCTAAATAATAATAATTTTATTTGTATTTACTTTACATGCACTAAACTCTTTGATGAAATAAATATTACTTTATTGAATAAATTAATTAATATTTAATATGCCATTTATCATTAGACCATAGAACATTGTTCATCAATCCTCCATAATATTTATCAGTCCTTGAATAATTTTTGTTTATTTAATTAAATAAATACCATTATATTATTCTAAAATAAATAAATAAACATTATATTCACTAAATTTAGGAATAAATATTTATTAAATATTCACGTAACTAAATAAATAAATATTTTGTTACCTTGTAAATAAATCAGAATAAATAAACATTTTATATTCACAAAATTTAATAAATAAATACTTTGTGAATAAATATTTATTAAATATTAAACTCACATATATATTCTCTAATATAACTAGTTGTTTAATATTTGAGATCAAACCAACATGAACAATTATTAAACCGTGTATGGGAATTGTATTTATCCAACATGTTAAATTCCTATAAAATTTAAATGAGGTTAGAATACACATAGTGTGTGGCCCTCTAGACCCCTTTATCAATGGAAAAAAGGTTGCACTACTTAAAGTCCAAGGTCATCATATAACAACACACCAAGTCTCCCATAGAGAAAGAAGTTTAATTTTCTATAATATATAACATCTTGTGAATGTACATTGCATAATATAATCCTTTTACCCTGATATATCTAATCAAGAAATATGTGTGCTAGGGTAGTCAACCTATGTGCTCGATCTCCTATTATTTGATTTCTAGAAATGAACTTACTGGTAACATAGTCAAGCCCATAGACTTAATCAAGAAGATTGATTCTTATATAAGGGTCTGAGATATTATCTTATATTAAATAAGAAAGGGATATATCCTTTCTCTCATTATTCATTAATACAACATCACTCATGATTCACCCAATGCATTCTACCTCACCGTGAGCATATTTCATCATGGTTTTTTCCAATACATAAAAGTACACGACTCATGATTTATATTAATAATAATATTAAAGTATAAGGATCATTACAAACATTTAAAAATAGTAATATCCAATGAAACATTTAAATCTAGATTTCCTATTATTGGGTCTTGTTCTCATAATCTCCTCCACTAAATATTACCAAGGTCGTGCATCATGAGAAAGTGTCTCAAAGTCCTGTTAGTCTCCACCCCTGATAGCTTGTATCATTAGTTTCTCATCAAATTATATCATCTAGATAAAGAACATATATTTAAGAATATTATCATGTTACTATTAGGTTCTCGTCATAGTGGGGAATTACTATGAACCTTTTGTGTGATAAATACCCTTTGGACATCAAATAGACAAAAATCATGATGTGATAAGAACTTTTATTAATATTCCGATATATGAATACATGTAATCATAATGTTTTTTGATGTTGGTTCTTTGAAACCAACTTTAATAGACTCCCAATTTCACTAGTTCCAACTATTAAAAACCATCAGCTCACTAGATCTCACATGATATTTATGTTTATTATAAGATAAGTCTCTAAGGGTCTGTTACATTCTCTTCCATGTAAAGTCTACTCATAGAGACTTCACCCCTTTGCGAAAAATACCTCAATGGGTGATATTTATGGTGTATGTGATTCATCCGTTGATTTTACCTTGGCTCCTTTTCCCGAGTCAGCTTTGTTAAATTATCATAATACAATGTGACTGGATCTTTACTTCTAGTTACCACATCAAGACCTTATACAATGTTGAGAATCCAAATTGATTCTATATTTATATCTAAGGTTTCTATATACCAAGAATCCACTATAGAATAAGCAATAACTGACTATTTTGAACTCTTCTAGCTCAAAATTTTTCAATTTAGACTAAAGACATATCTGAACTATGACTTCAAATCATTCTGAACTATTTGGAAACTAGAATAAGTATATCCTCTGATGCTTTTTTCCTCATATCTTCCATATAGTATAAATATATCCTTTATATGCCTCAGATACATAAGGATAACCTCAATAGTAGACCAATGTTATTCTCCTAGATCATCTTGATATCTACCCACCATACTCAAATTATTGGAAACATTAAGCCTACTACATGACATGTAATACATGATGGATCATATTTTAGATGTGTATAGGATCCTAATAATTCTCCCTCTCTCTCCTATTATGTTTTATTATAAATTTTCTTGGAGGGATGTACACCAGGTACTTTGACATAGTCCATGTACTAAATCTACTTTTCATCTGATCAGTATATATACTTTGAATCAAAACAACCAGCCTTTTGGATCTATCATGAATGATCTTAATTACAAGGATATATGTTGATTTATATAAGTCCATTATGGAGAATCACTTTTTTATCCAATCACTAACTGGTTGTAAGACTAGTATGTCATTTCCAATAAGTAATATTTCATCAACACATACTATTAGAAATATGACCACACTCCCATTAAACTTTTTGTAAACACATGGCCCATATTGATTCTTTATGGAAAAAAAATATCGTATGGCTCCATCAAACCAAATGTTCCATGACCTATATTATTTCTTTAAATGATAAATTGATCTCTACAAGTTTCATATCTTATTTTCATTTACTAGAATCACAAACCCTTTAGGTTGTGTCATATAGTTCTCTTCTTGAAGGCTTCCATTAAGGAATGTTGTTTTGATATCCATATTCTAAATTTCAAGGTCATGGAATGATACTATAGAAATTAGAATTCTGATGGATTTCAACATGAAAAATAGAGAAAAGGTTTCATCAAATTCAATTCCTTGAATCTATTTAGATTCTCAATCCACTAGTCATTCATTATGGGTACTTACTTTACCTTCCACGACCATTTTTCTCTTAAATACCCTTTTACCCAATACACTACTACAAACCTAGGTTTATCCAACACTAGGGATTTAACAACACTAGCTAAAAGTATTTTTAAAGACCTCCTTTGTCAATGCTAAAAAAATATCTCTTAAAGGGGTATTTTTTATCACTTTTAAAATATCACTGATAAATGTTGTCTTTTATCAGTGCTTGTAAAAAAGCGATGATAAAGGGGGGGGGGTTATCAATGCTTTTTTAGAAGTGCTGATAAAGATCCCCCTGTATCATCACTTTTTTACAAGCTCTGATAAAAGTATACTTAAAAAAAAAATATATTTCATTAAATATAATATATTAACATATAAATATATTTATATTGATATAAATATAATATATATTTTTTAGAGTATGTTTTAGATAAGGTAAATATGAATTTACCCAAAATATATAAGATATTTAGTGAAAATAGCTTATAAAATAATTAAAAAAACATTTTTAATTAATAATTTGATTATTATTACCAATTAATATTCATTTAATATCAATTTGAATATAAAAAAAATCAAAAAATCAATATAAGATCTAAAATAAGGTAAAAACGTAACTCAAACTTCAAACGACCATAACTTTTGATCTAGGTGTTTGTTTGTGCTCTACCACATATCCAATCGAAGCCTGTGATGATATCTATTCCTTGATCAACATAGTTAAATCTTTTTCACATTTTTGTAGGCCAAAAAAAGACTATAAGGACTCCAATACCGAGTTTTTAGTCAGGGTACCCCAATTTTTTAACATTTGATGGATTTTTAGCCGTGTTTAAGGAGGTCTTAATAACTTTTTTTGTATAGAATAAATTTATTCTCAAGTATTACATTCATATTGACATTATGGTTTTGAAATTTTGTCATTTTTCAGAATTTAATTTAATTTTTAATTAAATATTTGCAATCTTTCTTATATTTACTTATAATAAATGACTCATATAAATACATATATAAACATATTTATGTAAAATGTATATTATAATAAATGTAAATAAATACATATTCTAAAAATTCATTTAAAATAACATCTAACCATTTTTATATTATAAAAATATATTTATAATGTTTATATATACATATATGTGTGTATGAATAAATAGATATATATTTATATTATATTCTAGTATATGTAAATGAATATAATATATAATATATTTGAATAAATATAAGTATATATATTAAAAAAACAAACATATATTTTATAAATGTATTTAAAAATAATTTAATAAATATATGAATAAAATATATATATGTAAATATATATATATATAAATAAGAAGAAATATCAATAAACAAACCAGAAAAAAACATAGTGTTGGGTTAAAGGCGTTACATTTTCGAAGGAGAGATGGTTCAAATCTAGGTAGGCACACATGAGGCTATAAATTCACAATATACAGATAAAAGTGGTGGTGGGGTGAAAAGCACTGATAAAGGTGGGGGAGTGCAGTTAAAGGTGTCGAGGAGGCACTGATAAAAGGGGTCGGGCTCATGGACGTCCGAAAAAATATAATTTTACCCCTCTTTAATAGAGCTGCCTTTATCAGTGCTAAAAAATCACTATTAATGTTCCCCTTTAATAGTGCTAAAAAAGTGTTGTTAAAGGACCCTTTTAACACCAATTTTTTAGCGCTGTTAAAGGGGACCTTTAATAGTTATTTTCTAGCACTGATAAAAGCCTCGGGATTTTAACCACACTCTGACTGTCAGAACATTTTATGTCCTGATAAATCCTTTTTCTAGCACTGTTAATGGCCTTTTTTATCGTAGTGGTAGGATTTATATAAATTGGCATATCGACCAGAACCTAGACTTGGTTATGATATACAGAACCTATCTTATAATTCATGGATACTTTTCATCTTGTAGCTTATGTGCTCTCTATTTCCTTCTTATAGGAAATATTTTCATTATTGTCAACCAATAATGATTCATTATCTTCAGTTACTAGAAAATCATATCATTTTGGTTATCTATCCTCTTTGATTCTTTTATGTAGTACATGAGTTTTAGTAATGATATTTGCCATGGGAACCCATAGAATCTATTCTTGCACCAAATATTACATATCTTGATCATAAACATGATCAATTTCAATCTTCATCCCTCAATACTTCTTAAGGATGTTCTCCCTCTCAAGAAAAATAGCTTGTCTTATGATGGGGAACTTCTTGTCTATGGGGTTTTATATATAGTATCCCCTTGTTTCCTTGGTATAACCTATAATGATACTCTTCACACCTTGAAGTGATAGTTTTTTTGAATAGTAGACCTTATCAAATTCCCCATATCCCCATGTGAAAAAATGGGTATATTTTCTCTCTATAACTCTAAGGGATTTTTTTCTACTTTTTTGGTGCTCAGTTTAGAACATATGTTACAGTGTGTAATTCATATCCCCAAAAGGATAATGCGTGATCTATGTGACCCATCATCGAAATCACTATATCTTGTAAGGTACAGTTTAACCTTTCACTAACATGATTCCACAATGGTGTATTAGGTGGACTGAGTTGAGATAAAATCTCAAACACTCATTGAAATTCAAAAAATCACTAGGTTAAGATATTCACCACCTTGTTTAGATTGAAGATTATTTATCTTCTCACCAAGTTTATTCTCTACTTAATTCTTGAATTCTTTTAATTTCTCAAAAGACTCTAACATATTTCTCATTTAGTAGACATATCCATATCAAATTAAATCAGTAGTAAAAGAAATGAAGTAATATTTACCAACTCTAGCTTCTACTAGAAATGGTTAACACACATCAATTGTTAGGAATTATAGAATATTTGTATCCCTTTCACTGTGTCAACCAAAAGTTGTCTTGGTAATTTTTCTCTATAAATAAGAATTCCATATTTCAAGTCTTCTTATGTCATAATAACCTAAGTAACCATCTTAATAGAGATTTATAAAACACTTCTCATTTACATGTCTGAGATAGTGATTCCAAAATTGGTGTGAAATGAGTCATGAGAACTTAATTCATTATCATTTTCCAATACTTGGTTACAATAATTTGATACATAAAAACCATTATTTAAATATGTGATACTCTAACATATGTTGTCTTTATAAAGTAATATTTTTTATTTACAAACATGAAAATAAAACCATCTATATCTTGGTAGGATAGAAAAATTATGTTTTTTGGTAACAGTTGGTATATAATAAAAATATTTTAAAACCAAGACCAACCCAGTTGGAAACAAAATGTGGTACTATCCAATGGATAGTGTAGTCACTGTCACATAATTGGTAGCATCCAAATCCACCTCTAGTCTAAAAATATTTAAAGTTATAATTGGTTCCTATTTAGTGAATACATATGTGATCACCAGAATCCATATCAAACTCCCAATGTGTAGAAATAGAATGATTTCACCCAATAATGAACACACCAAATTATTCCCATTGCTTCTTTAATTGGGTGAACTTCTTCTTCTAGTGTCCAAGCATGACACATGGAAAACATACTGATCCTTTCCCCACTACAAAGAAATCACATATTGGGAGTGATTTATTAGTGGGGGTTAAATGAAATTGCTGATAATTAGAAAAAGTTTATTATTTTTCATTTTTTAGTGGATATCAAATTTTTACCACCATTAATTAATTATTAGATACATTTTTTTAAAAAATAATCACAAAATATGTATTTTATGGTAGTTTATTAAAAAATCACCATTAATAGCTACTGCATGTCAAAACAAGCCCCCCCTTCTTCCTTCTCTCTTGCATGATGCCCTAACACTTCTTGTCCTGCAGAGAATCATCCACTCTAGCACTAAATCCTAACCAAAAACACATCCATTATAAGGCATCCTCACAAAACACTTTGGAATGTCCTCCCCTCCTCATCCTTTTCCTCCTATAATGAACTTTCAATGAAGAAATACCCTCTCATCGAAAGTAATATTTTTTTAGAACATATGTTTTCAATTTATAATTTGTATATGAAAGCCAATTTGTATTGGATAGAATAAAAACTAAGATGTTTCAAAAAAAAAACTGTTAAGTTTTATTGTTATTGAAATTTTAATTGAAATTATATCTCAATCCAAAACTTTGTTAAACATTTTCTATACTATGTAGGTGGAATAATTCTTTACACATTTCAATAAGTAGGACTCTACGTGTATAATTTTAGAAAATTTCTTACATGGGTTTGAATTTTAAATCTATTTGAAATTATGAATTTATTTTTTAACTACATTTAAGAGATGACATATTTAATGAATCTTTAATTTTTAATTTTATATAAACAAGTCATAGTTGGTTGTATAACATGTTCATAAAAACAACACCTGATACATACTAATCAGACTTTTAAATATACTTGATGAGGCTATAAATTAAAATTTTTATATAGAATCTTTGTCTGTGTGTGTGTGTGTGTTCATGGACATGTTTTGGTTATCTTCACTCATATAAAGTAAAACACCCAAATAAACATCTTTTAAAAAATCCCATTATCTATTGGTATGTAAAAATCATAGAGGTATGATATTTAATGACCTATTCAATTCATGGATGCAAATCTCCCTTAACTCTATGTCTATCATTCTCTATCCTAGACACACATATACCGACACATAAAGATATATATTTGAGTTAAATCACTCAAATATCATTTATTCTCATGTCCCTCCTCCGTATGATAAATATATATTAATGCATGATGAAACACGATAGGTTGATCTTGGCATGTAACTTATAGATGATTCCAAATCAATTGATATTATTTATCTAAAATTATATATAACCTTTCAGTTACATTCATCAAAAAAACACTATAATAGTTATTTTTTATTCAAAACTATTAAAACAATTCATGTTACATCACTTAATAATAGATATATTATATCATAATTATGTTCGGTGATTTTATCTCAATCAAATTTTATAAATCCTAATAGTTTTCTGTATTAATATTTTTGATTCCACAAAACATTTTTATTATACTTAAAATTTTATTATTAAATTAATTTGCATTATGTTTTTTATATAGTTATTTATCAATATCAAACAAATTTATAAAAGTTGTATTAGTTTTACATGAAATAAAACTCAGTATATTAATGAGTTGGAGTTGTTTCTAGAGTTCACAATTGAAAATTGATCTGTAAAAGGAAGAATAAAATATTCATGTCTTGATTTTAATTCAGACGATGGTTTAAAGGACATAAATTTTAAGAGAACATTATATTAAAATAATTTCCTACTGGATATTTGATATGAATTTGGCATGAGGAATTGGAAATTGAAAAAAAGTTAAACATGTTACCATCATTATAATAAAAACCTATTACCCTAATAGTGGATATTGAGATTCAGAACATGATTAATGATGTCTTCCACACTATATAGAATGATGAATATTTTGAAATATTAGGGGAGACACTTTTAAATTTTCCAAAGATCAATGTAATATAAAAGTTAACTAAGAAATAAAATGAGATTTATGAATTACATGAAGAAAAAAAATCAAGCGTTGTGTGAAGGATGTATCAAATACACAAAATTTTCCCTCTTATTAAATTTATACCATGTCATGTAATTTTGAGGAATTATAGATAAATAAATGTCATTGATATTGGATTTTCTATATGATGATTTTCTCAATCAATGATTCCTTAATAATTTTATGAGATGAATAATTTTTTCAATATACTCAACCTCAATGATACAAAGATACATGAATGTCCTAATGACTATATGTAATGTTAATGAGGAAATTCATATAGAGAATAGAGTAAAAGATGTTATAATTATAGATAGAATTTTGGGGATTGTAATGAAAGTTTGAAAGAATAAACTACGAGGATGAAGAGAAATAAAAATAATGTAATGATTTTATGTCACTTCCCATTAAAAGAAATATTTCAATGATTTTACAAGTCTTCTAAAATAGTAGATAAAATAATGTGTCATGCTATGGAAAAAAATGATGGGTTTATACATCATCCCAGAGATTCAAAAGCACAGAAATATATTGATTATTTATATAGAAATTTCTATTTAGATCCTAATAATGTGTATTTTTGAATGGCTACTGATGGATTTAATCCATTAGGGACTCATAGTAAATATTATGGCATATTTAAAGTTATTTTGATCCCTTATAATCTACCTTCATTAATGTGTGTGAAATAACCTTCTTTAATTATTTTGATGATCATTCATTAAACGAAAATTCATGGAAATGACATTGATGTGTATATTCAACCAATTATAGAAGAATTGAAATAGTTATTTTATAATGGTTTATATACATATGATGAAACAACAACTGGAATTTTTAAAATTCATGACGCTCTAATGTAAATGATTAGTGATTTTCATAGGTTAAGAAACTTTTATGGTCGAAACACTATCACTATTGAATATTGTCTAAATTGTAACTTTAACATCAATTTGAGAAGATTTATATATACCATAATGTATTGTTTCATGTGTTATTATTGATTCTTTGATAAATATCATAGATATAGGCTTTTCAAGATATGAATTAATAGGAAAAAATAGTAGAGTTCACCTCCAAAATTGTTATCCAGTTTAAAAATCATGTCACAATTAATTATTATAGATGCCAAATTTTGGAAAGTGTAACAGTTGAAGGTTTCCACAAAAAGAGTTAGAAACTCACCAGATACAATTGTTTTCCAATAATGGAAGAAATAGAGTATTTTTTTAAACACCCATTTTTGGAATTTCAATTATTAAATCACAATTATGTTGTTATACACTTTGAAAACAGAATGTGATAATTTGGTTTTAATAATATTTAATGAGTAGGGAAACTCAAAAGATCATCTTAATGCTTATAAGGACATAGAATAAATTAATATAAATTGTGATCTATGAGAAAATTATAATGTAAATTATCATGTATCATTATTTCCCTTGAATAATCAACAAAAAGATGTTTTCCTTTGAAGACTGAAAAATATGAATGTACCTGATAGATATTCAAGTAACATTTCAAGATGTGTTGATCTGAAACATCATAAGTTACATGGAATTAAAATCCATGATTCAATTTTTTTATGGAGTAATTCATTCCTTTGGAATTGATTTATTTGTTACCTGTTAAAATAATAGTAGATTTTATTGAGTTTTTCACATTCTTGAGACATTTTTGTGAAAAATATTTAAACCCGATTGAGGTTGATAGGCTTCTAAAATAATTGTAATGAAACATTTTCATTTATAGATAATATTTACCCATTATTTTTCACTATGTTTATTCATCTAACTATTTACTTGACCAGGTAAGTTAAAGTATGAGGGCCCATACATTATCGATGGATGTACCCCCTAGAGAGTTATTTTCTTATTACATTTTTTATGACTACAACATTAAAAATTTCAAACTAATTACATATGTGTTTTATTCTGATATGTTACTTTTTTCCATTAGGTATCATGGTCATTTCAAGTATTATGTGAGAAATAAAGCTCAACCAGAAGGATCTATTTCTAAATGTTATATTCCAGAAAAGTGTCTCACCTTTAGTTCGAGATATTTATATAATATTGAGACATGATTCAATCAAATATTACATTTTGATGATAAGAAAAATCAATTTAAGTCCTACAATAAATCAAAAAATATTCCAATGTTAGTTTATCAATTTATGAAAATTCATTAGTTTTATTGACAGAAATATATTTCATACAATCACATAGATATGTTCTACACAATAGTGATATGATAGATATTTTAATTTAATAATTGAAGACTCACGGAAATATATGACTTTAGATTTGAGGACAAAATGATAAATAGATAACAAAAGTTTTTAACAAAGGAATTATTGATTGGTTTTCACATCATGTAAGATCATAATCAATTTATTATTTATAAAATATTTATATAATTATATTTTATAACTAATAATATTTTATATTTATAAATATATCATTAATTTTGTTAATCAATCTAAGGTGATATATGATTTTAAATATTTTTCTTGAGGGCCTTTGAAAAGGTATAAAATATTCAATGATTATAATATTAATAGATTTAGGTTTTATAAACTTTTGTGTGAAGAGGTATGAAAACAAAAAATAGTTTCATATTTAAAAAATTTTATGTCTTGGATATTATAAAAAATTTATTGAAATTATCAAATTAAATTATCATGGAAAATTTCCAATTATGTCATTCAAATTCATGTGGGTCGATATTTATAGGGGCATAAGGAATGATTTGTTAAAATTAACTTATTTTAACTTATATTAGTTGATTTATATGAGTGAGAGTGAATAACATGCTCCATATATTTTAGCCTTACAAGCCAACATGGTATATTATGTAGATGAATGAGTTGATGAAGGGTGGAGTGTTGTAGTCCATGTCAAACCAAGAGAATTGTATGATATGGGTGATTATGTTAAAGAATTGTTTTGTGACAAAGAACCTCATCAGCAATATTATACTTCTCTATCTACCCATGATGATATTAAAAACTTTTTTTCTAGTAATGGAGGTTGAATATGATGAAATCATGTTAATAGTGTATGATTATAATAATATGATTAATTACGTATTGATTGATTATATGTTCAATCCTTTAACTTGTCTCATATGTGTTTATTTAGAATATATTAATTAAATTAATCTATGTACAACATTTTTAAATAATTTTCTTTCTTTATATTGTATATAATGTTCTAACCAACTTTATATTCTTATTATATATAGGAATGTTGATAATAAAATGATTTAAATATATGAGATAATCATCCAAAATTCCTCTTATGTCGGATGACCCATCTAATACACTCCCACCCACATCAAGTATGCTCCATGTTTTTTGTTTTCTACCCTCTCAATCATTTGATTCTTTTTGAAATTCTCCCATATTCAATAATAATGATTTGTACCTCTAGTGCATCACCTTATTCTCCAAGAATATTAGAGGGATCAGATGGAGCAGTTGAGGAGTGGTCATCGACTGAGTATATGGTTCCACGGTTAACATCATGAGGACACTAGAGGGTCAACATTTTTACTATATAAATTTTAATGTTTAAAATAATAATTTATTAAATCTATATAATAATTTATGAATATATTTATTGAATAGATTTAGATAATAAAATGATATAAATAAACTTGAAAACATCAGAGGTTTAGAGGCTAAGAAATTTTAAATTAGTTATGTTATTTGAAATAGTTGGAGTTCCTACAGATGATGTTGGAGGATTTTATGGGTAGATCTTGGGCCAGTTATCATGTAAGATGACATCCCATTCCATCACTCATCCGGACTCAAGGCATATTACCTTTAGTCGGAAGCATGTAATTTTTTATAAATAAGTTAAAGTCATAATTAATAACTATATTCATTTTATCTAATATTATAATCAAATTTTAGTCTAATTGTTTATTAATATCTAATATGTATATGAATTTCCATTTTTATTTGCATGAAATGTTTATGTATCATTGGATGTTGAAAATTTTGGGAAAAAAGTGGAAGGACATTAAGTAAAAGGTGTGGTGTGAGTTCAGTGACACCTCCTTGAGTACCTGTCATATGTAAAAAAAGGTACATGAAGTGATACGTTAAGATTAGTGGATGTCCTTCATAGATATTAATTGTTCTGATTCATATATGGTATTTTATATTCTCTTAACAAAATGATATTAATTTATTAAAAATAATGAATTTTTTATTAATAGTAATTTTTTTGTTAGGAATCCTCTCAAAAAAATCATCAAATAGGGAGATACAAGTCATCTCTTACAAGGCTGGTTCTAAATTTTTTTTGAGGAGAATGTAAAATAAGGAAAACTTCTAGATATTTATATAATATAATTTTGTTTCATTTCATGTGCATTATTATTTATAGTTTTTATTTTTTTATTTGATGATATAGGCAAAAGAATGTGGTCATGAGGTCAGTTGAATATAGTTATGGTTTGATATACACAAAAAAGTGATGGAAAATACATAAATGAACTAACTACAAATATTAGAGAAAGAAATTTAAAACACATATTATTTTTTGAAGAAATATATCTAGTTCAAAAAGTTTCTATGTATAAGAACAAAATTTAAAGAGTCATGGGGTGAAAATCCCTCATAGTCATCCTTAGTCTCCCATAGTGATGTTATTGCCCTTGTTTTTGGAAATAAGCATGCTGGTAATGTTTGAGGGTTGGGTTCCTAACCATCCCTCTCATGAGTCTTTGGGGGGAGATCTTCTTTGTTCACTATGATTCCTCCTACTATTGGTTCATGTAATATTATTGGATCCTATATAATCATAAAAGAATATTGTATTTATCAAGAATATAATATAGGAGCATGAGAAATGATTGATAGTTTAGATGAGAAATTTACAGTGATGGGGAGTGCATTGGGTATATTATTTCATTCCATGATTGGGGGCATTCTAGAAGACATTGCAACACTGATATGGAAGACTATAATGGTACTAACATTGTTACATTTATTTTAATATGTTTATATTATTGTAATAATTTTTTATTTTTATTTTTTATGTATTATCTAATTAAAAAAAATAATTTCTAAATTTTATTTAATTATGGAACCAAATACAACAGAATCTACTAGCCAACACAAAAATTAATAGCTTCTATCATCTAAATTCATCCAGTATAACATAGAAGAGAAGTTTTAATGTTAGATATTTCTTTGTATCTATTATATTTGTGACTAAAACTTATATATGATGATTTTGTAGTATCTGTATGGTTTATTTTATGTTTAGAAGATCTATTAATTAATGTAGATATATTATTTTCTCTGTTTTGATTTAGTATTGAAAGAATTTAATTTTTTATATTGTAGATATATTTTTAATTTTACACTAGAGGCGATATCATATTTATGGATGTTAATATCTATTGTTTTCTAATTAGTGATTGTTTAAACAACATATAATTTAAAAAATAACCACTAGTCACTGTAGAACTGTCACTAAATTTTTCTACGTCACCGCTAAAATTTTAATAGTCACTATAACTACCTCTATTCAGTGAATAAAATTAAAAAAATACCACATAGATTTTTTTCTAAATTCATAACCCCCATAACGTTAATAAAAAATATTTTAAAAAAATTCTTCCAAATACAGATGCACATAAGTTTCACTAAAGCACCACAAATTCAAATATAATAACTACTAATTAATTATAAAATCAGGTAAATGTTTAAGTTTTAATAATCACCTCTTATTAATATGAAGTGGTATAAATCTCCCTGTAATTAAAATAACCTACCACTATTTGCTGTTTTTCATTTATTTCCCTTTTTCTTCATTTGGATCTTCTATTTCTTAGAAGGATGGTGATCAGTTTTGTTATACTTGGTAAGAGTCATGGGAACCTTTTCCTTTTTACCTTTTCTTATTCAATATAAGGACCAAAATCTCTTCACACCCCATGTATGTATCAAATTGTAGGATCAATATATAGAGTTCTTAGATAGACTTAACATTTTTTTCATATTCTAATTATCAATAAAACTGACGATGCACTTTGGCGGTGAGAACATAATGATATCTATGTATAGCGCATCAAAGTTATTAAATCCCAAGATGTACAAGTGATCAATGTAGACAATCATCTTGACTACCTGAGGCCTATATTGAATCAAGAATCTTTGTTTAAATTCGAATAGTGAATTGGAGATGTCATATCTCTATTACCTTACATTCTCTAGATAAATATCCTGAAGGTGCGACAAAATGTTTACGCATCTATATCCTCTTGTTAATTTAAATATTAATTGGACATGGATGAAATCATGAAATATTGGATATATGTGGCATCATACAAATGTTTTATATAGAGAGAAAATTCTTCCTCATAGGCATCTTTTTCGGGTACCTCAAGAATAGGGTTTTCCCGCACGTATAATTTCCGTTCAAGGTCTAGTATATCACATAAATGCCTATACCATTCATAGAAATTTGAATTGGTGAGAAGTTTATCCTTCTCTGATATTGATTATAGTGATGTAGTCAAAGTCATATGGGTGTCTAATTTAATAATAATTAGAAGAATAATTTTATTACTTTATCTGGATAACTATATTTGATAATATATTTTAAATTTATTAATCTCCCACTATTTTAGAAAAACCTTATATTCCTCATTATTGGGTTTGAAATATATTTTCCATGGATATCCTAGTGTAAATGATCTATATTCCCCTTCTCAAAACCCAAAAAAAGGTCTAACAAGTAAATCAGAGGTATTTAGTTATGCATAACCTGCCAACTATATTAACTTGTCGCTCCTTGATCCGTTGAGTGGACTCCCTAATCTCAAAATCCAAGATTATGATTTCATCAAAACTTTTCATACTAGTTTTATTAAGTCTCCCGGAGGTGGTATACTCTTAACGCAAGCTAGTATAAGTCAAAACAAAACTCAAGAGAAAGATTCCTCAATAATTTAACACACCCCAATAGAGGTTTTTCAGTCTCATTGAACTTTGTTTCAACTTCTACCCAAGTAGTGAAAGTATATACTATCTTATTATTTTATTTGAGGGAATTTTATCAATATGTGTAAAAAGCCCATTTTATCTTATAACGTGCTTGTTAATATTAAGTAGATTTTAATTAAGTGATTAACCATATATAGATAACATTTACACATATTATAATATTTATTTTAATTTTATCTTAAATTATTCTTAATTAATTACTTTAATGATTTAAATACCTATAAATAATTGGCCATGCAACTAGTATAAATAAAATAAATAAAGTGGAATAACCATGAGTTTCTCCAGTGGTTGGTTTAACTAGTGGATGAAAAACTAACTCCTGGACCTAGGGAATAAACTATTGGAATCGTTCCTAGTTTGAGTTATAGAATTCCTCATGTACTCATGTGTACCTCCTGTATTTGTTTCTCCTCAACTCTAAACATGAACTGTCTCCAACTCCTAGGGAATTCTACCCATTACATAATTTTTTTATCAACCCGAACTGTTATAAAAAAAGATCATCTTTTAATCCAATTAAATGTCTTATTATATATTGTGGTTATAGAAAACACATGCACTTATTTTTTTTATTATATCAAATTTGATTTAAATGAACATTAAGTATAATTACCATTGATAATATCTCCATTTAATAGTAGACTCATGACTAGTATAAATATCGGGTTTTAAGAAATCATTTTGACGCAGACAAAGGAAGTGATGACCTCAACTAGTAGGATCATACCCTATAGATCCCATTTATCAAAGCTTATGAGGGATATATAATTATTGGGCTTTTCCCTGGACCAATCCCATGTTGAGATCCAATAACATAAGCACGAGTGAAATAGCTTATGGGAGATGTTCAAGATCATTGAGATCACGACCCAAATCATGTTCACTGAATGGCCCGATGAAAGCTCCACCATTACACACATTACTATTAGATAATATGATTTTTTAATAAAGGGATATGTATCAAGACCCTAGAAATACGAATATGTACATTATTTTTTATATAATAGTGAATATATTTTTATTCTATTATTGTATCTTTGTAAACGATTTTAAAGCACAAATAGTATTTTTGGTTAATATTCAAATTTGATTAAGAAATAATTTTAGATAAATTAATGGATTAAATAATATTTTAATAAAAATTAGGATTAAATTAATTTTATTAAATTTAAATGATCATATAATTTTGATGAAGTTAAATGTAATTTTTGTAAAGATTCGAAAACAGTTGTTATCAAAAACCCCTCATTTTCAATAAATGATGGTTATAATTTTGAATGTAAAATTCACATATTTGTAAAGATATTTTGATAAAATGTATATTATTTTTGGAATCAAAACATAAAAATTATCCAATAGTGAATTTTTTAATTTTTTTGAGATAGTCCAATTTTTGGGTAAAAATTAAATACCGTATAAATATACCATGTGTTTTATGACATTATAATGGACCAATAGTGATGTAATAAATACTATAAAAGGTATCTTGAGGAAAATATATGCTTTCAATTTTAAATAATGTAATTTTATGTTGATTTTATTTATTTTATAAAGCCTTAATTAATCCTCCAAGACTTATAATATATTTTATGATTTTAAAATAATATCTTTAAGATTGTGACTCACCTCTACATAAGAAAGGGAAAAAAATTTATAAGTTTGGACCATTCCCATGATTTCTTAAAAATGGTATTACATTATAAAAATGGGAAATATTATAATATTGTGACTTTATTTTTACAGAAACCATTGGCAAAAACCATGGTATGGTTTGTGGTATTGAATAATTTATTATGTAGTTTCCAAAACCAAAATAATAAAGAAATCCCCCTACTTTCCTATATAAATCCAACCAAGCTCCCATTTAAATAAACTCAACCTATTTGAAATTCATCTACACTCTTCTCTCTTCTCTAAAGATTCCTTCCAAGGTAGCCTCAATGTAACATCCCAGGTAATTAAAGAATAAATAATTTTCATATTTATTAATATTAGAGAATTAAATATGAATTTTAATTAAAAGGGGTTGCTATGTTCGATAGCGTACCCGATACGCAACGATGAGTTTCTTTGAAACTTACGTAGCACACTAGTAATAAAATAATATTTTTTTTTAAAATGTTAGTTAACAAGTAGTCGTTGTACTGGCGGGAATGAATAGAAATTACTAAAATATGAATAGATATGTTTTTATATGTTTTTACATTTACCCAATAAAAGATAAAGGCTTAAAATACGGAAAGAGTTCAATTTTAGGCTTTTATACTCTAATTTTCACTAAAGGTTCACTTATCACCTTTTAATGGTGAACCGTCATTGAATATAGTTTTGATCACTCTTATACATTCTTTTGGACCAAATAAAACTCTTATTAAGAATCGGGACATCAAATTTTACTTTGTGTAATTTTTGGTACCTTTCTGATAAAGTTCATTTTTTTTATGAATAGTGTAAAATGTTGCATTTTAATTCAAAACCTCTTTTTGATCTAATTTATTTATATGATTAGATTATGTTTTGAATTGGTTTTTAAGTAAAATTAGAATCTATTTTTACCATTTTATCCAATGGTGGTCATTGGAATCAATTTCGATTTGAAATTAGACTTAAACTGGTGTCAATCTTTTGATACTTATTGTTTTGTAAAAACACGCTATTTGCTCTGGCAGCGGGAATTAATTATTAAATTAATTAATGTGACTTATATGATTTGAATTTTGTAAAATAGACTTCATTTTTGAATTCGTAATATCAAATATATCTTAGAGTGAATTTTTGGTAATTTTCTGAAAAACTTCAATTTTGATGAATAGTGAAACCACTAAGTGGTAATCAAGCAAACTGTTTTTTTCAGTTAAATTAAAGTTTACCACTAATGTGTATTGAATTTTGAAAATCCGACATACATGGTTGTCATTAAGAAGTAAAATGTGGTTCAATGAGATTATAATAATTTTTTGGTGAATAGTAACTTATTAAGTTCTTAATCGCGATTAGTGGTAATTAGGGTAGTTTAATGTATAAATAATGCTTTAATAATATAAAATGACTTAGACACATGTCCCAACCTCATTGGATGTGTCATGGCCGACCAAGAAAAGCCATGGCCTAACTTGGGGACCCCATGTATCCACTTTTGTTGGGAAATAACATAAATTACTTTTTATTAAATGTTAAAGTGAAAATGACACAAACATAATATGTTTTGCGAAAACAATTTTTAAGTGGGGTTATACAAGCCCAAATTTTAATTATAAATAGTCATTGGAAAGCTAAAAAGATTTCCTATATCATAGTATTTTTTTTATAATTTTTAGACATTAAATAAATTAAATTATTTACGACATAATAATGATGCAGTGATGACATCATTATTTAACGATTAAAATAAAATGGAAAGATAATGTAAAATCTAAAACCTACACATGGCCAAAACCAATTGGATGAGTGGATTTCGAATCCTTATCACCTTATCCACGAATTCTATCAATGTGGGACCTTTTAAAACCGAAACACATTTTCAAACAAAGTTATATTTCTTTACTTTCCAAAAGTGCCCCTCCTCTCCTCTTATAAAAGGCCCCCACCTCCACCTTATTTCACACACTCTTCAAGCCTTTGTCTCGGCCAACCCCTGCCCATTTGCTCTCTCCACATCCCTCTACTCATCCTAGAGGATTCCCTTTGGGCAGAATCCTTTCAAAGGAAGCCTTTAGGCTCAAACCAAAAGAAGTTACACTTTTTAAGGTATTTCATTCTCTCATGTTCATTTGTTTTATTTTTCTTCTCCAACCCCCTAAACTCTTTTTATTTACTTCTTTTGTAACAACACCAGTATCTTCAATATACTAGGATGTTGTTATAAGATTTATTTGAGCTACACGCTCACACAACTACATCAAATGGTTAAAGAACATACGGTTTCCGTGGATGGCGAAATTCTGCCTCCCGAAACGATGATTGTTCAATACTCATTTAACACCTTCAAAGGTGGCCATTATGATGTCACTATTTTTATATATGATATGTAATATGTTTATGTTTTACTTATTCTTCTGTATTTTTCATTTGTGTCTTACCTTTATGGCTTCCATTATGGGTATACGCGATATCTTCACTTAAGGAAGTGCGGACTACCGCCCCCTCAAAGTGATGTGATTCGTTAATGCCATATGTGGGACGTGTAAAGGATGGATTTAAAGTTATTATATATGATGTTATACTGGAATTATAATATACCTATATATATCATTATCATTTATTTCCATTAAAGTATGAGATAGAAATGAAAGTAGCGTTCATGCGTACGTACGGACTACCGTCTCCATGAACGGTGCATTTCATTTCTTATCCCCAAATGTAATGTACTATTAAAAGTACATGTATATAATGGATATATAAAATTAATGATATATCTAAATGATGAATATAATTCTGGAATTAAAATATACATAAGTCTCATTTAGTTTTAATTCCGTTAATATGACAAAGAAATGAAAGTAGCGTTCATGCGTACGTACGGCTTACCGTCTCCATGAACGGTGCATTTCATTTCTTACCTCTAAATGATTATGTAATATTTTAAATACATGTATGTACTGGATATATATGACATATATGATATCTACATCATGAATACCATTCTGGATATAATGAAACATTGACCAAATTAACAACATGTAAGTGTAAGAAGTCTATTTTTGACTTAAGAACCAAATACCGACAAAATGAACATTATTAACTTAAATGATTTCATGATGTTCATAACATGGTATAAAAGAAATAATGAACTTGGAAAAGATTCATAATCAAGTAGAGATTAACTAAAGTTTATTATTCAGGAGTTTAAAGAACGGTCGGGTCAAGTCAGATACGAGGTATGGGAACTTCTTAACCCAATTTCCATTCTTTGGGTTAATCTCCTACTTTCAAATTATGTCATTATGTTATTATGTCGTATCTTGTATTGGTACTTTATTTATGTGTACTTATAGTAAGTACACATAATGTATCTATTTTATTTTAAAAATTATCTTTGTATGGGAACTTCTTAACCCAATTTCCATTCTTTGGGTTAATCTCCTACTTTCAAATTATGTCATTATGTTATTATGTCGTATCTTGTATTGGTACTTTATTTATGTGTACTTATAGTAAGTACACATAATGTATCTATTTTATTTTAAAAATTATCTTTGTATGGGACTTCGTCTCAATCTCCTTTCGTTGAGGCATATTTTATTTTATACACAACTTTCTTTTATACGGTGTATAAACCCCTTTGACTTTTACGTTTACTCAAAAGGAATCTTTTTTATACGAAGCGTTTACTAAACGAAAAAAGGGAATGTTTTTGTCGTACGTATGCGGCGACAACGACTTCTCCGCCGTCGTAACCGTTATTTGAGTTTCGGCTTCCTCTACAAGCCATACCTTTTTTTTAAAAAGAAAAATAAATACCATGTTTTACTTTGGTATTGAAAATGGTTTTCATAATGTTTTTATTATATCAATGTGTTGTATTGATATCTCGTGATTGAAATGCGGAAATGTTATGTTTCCTTTATGCATGTTTTATGTGATATGATTATGTTATGGTTCTTGGGCATTATTATGAAGACGGGTGGTTCCGTGATAAACTAAGGGCGGGTGAGCCCGTTATAGCTCTCCAATGCATTGGGTAACGCGAAGGAGTGAAACATTAAGGTTTCTCCGAAGAGATTTTTAGGGAATATACTGTGATGGGTATTCCAAACGTAACCAAGAGGGTTACTCCCTACGTAAGAATGTTATGAATGCCTCAAGTTACCTTTATGTCTTATGATTTCTATGATTTATTCATGATTTTATGAGGTATGTTAAAGTGATTATGTTTTATGGGTAAAGTATGATTTCACTCTTATGTATGTATGTACCCATGTTTCCTTTCCATGTTTTTATAACCCATACTGAGTTTTTATGCTCATCCCAAGTTTTTGAAATGTTTTTCACAGGTCAAGGGAAAGGTACATGATAAGATGATAGAGTCAAGGATGTGTCAAGAATTAATCCATGTTTTATTTTAAATGTGTTTCCATTGATGGGAATGAAGAATACTATCTTTATGTAACCACTTTGTTTATATGTGGAATGTAATGCAAGTTTTATGATCTAATTCTCTAAAACTCTAAACCCGAAAAGATCCTCAATGTGTAATCTTGTAATAACTCAAGATTAAGTAAGGTTTAAGGCTGGGGCCTTATAGTTGGTATCAAAGGTCGGTTTATACAACTTTAGGAGTTAGAAAAGTGTTAAATTATAATATGATTGAAATGATATAGCATTTACGGATTACCATGTTGCTTCGCCTATGATATTTCCATGTTCAGAATGGTTTTCCGTAGGGGAAACAAAGCAGCTATGTTGGGACGACATCAGGAGGAAGACAACCTTCCAAATCAGCAACCTGAGATGGTTGGAATCGGAACTGAACAGTTTGTTGCAGTGATGGCACAGTTGACTCAGGCTATAAATGGTGGTGGTATCCATGCACGAGATCAGCCAGATCAACCGCATAGGAACATGTCAATGGTGGAACATTTCATGAGGCAACATCCCCCATCATTCAGAGGATCATCTGACCCTGTGCAAGCTGAAGGGTGGATTAAAGCACTGGAGAAGATTTTTGATGTCATGGGGTGTTCAGACAATCAAAAGGTTAGTCTTGCTATTTACCGTTTGGAGGGTGAAGCAGATCAGTGGTGGTCTATGGTTAAAAATATCAGGGACGCCGATGAGATTGATGCTCTTGACTGGGATGAATTCAAAGGTATGTTTCTTGAGAAGTATTTTCCTAAGGCTGTTCGACTTAGGATGGAAAAGCAATTCTTGGAATTGAGGCAAGAGGAAGAATCAGTGGCTGCCTATGAAGAAAGGTTCACTCGATTGGCAAGGTATGCTCCAAATTTTATTCGGGACCTTGATAGTAAAATCAATCGTTTTTACTCAGGATTAAAGCCAAAGTATCGAAGGGCATTAGCTTCTCGAGAGTTTAAAAGTTATGAAAAGATTTTTCGATGTGCTGAGAAGGTGGAAATGGAGTTTATCGATGACCAAGTGTTCTATAACAACCAGCAGAAGAAGAGACCGAGGTGGCAAGAGAAAGGTAAGAATTCTTCAAAAAAGTCTGATGGTAAGAAAACTAAGTTTCCAGTTTGTGATAAATGTGGCAAAAGGCATGCTGGGGAATGTCTTCTGAATTCTGGGAAGTGCTACCGATGTGGTAAGATGGGACATAAGGCGCGTGATTGCACTGAAAAGGATCAAGGTGAAGGTAAGAATAAATTTGATTTACAGTTAGTGAAATGTTATAAGTGCAATGAGATGGGTCACTATGCAAACGAGTGTCCGACAAGGAGCTTGAGTGATGGGAAGCAGTTAGACTACAAGCATAAAGGGGTGCTGAAATCCTTTGCAACTACTTCAGCAGATGTTGGGCCATCGAATGAAGTGGTGTCAGCTCCAGGGAGCTCAGTATTTTTTGAAGATTGACTTGAGGTCGGGGTACCATCAGTTGAATGTAAAAGAAGCAGACGTTCCGAAGACTGCGTTCCGTACTAGATATGGCCATTATGAATTTGTAGTTATGCCTTTTGGGTTAACCAATGCACCTGCCGTATTCATGGACCTTATGAATAAAATTTTCCATGAGTTCTTGGATAAGTTTGTGTTTGTGTTTTGAGGTTTGTGAAGAGGTTATGTGTGCCTTGTGATTCACAGTTGAAGAGAGAGTTGTTATGTGAAGCTCATAGTTCTCCGTTTTCAGTTCATCCGGGAAGTACTAAGATGTATAGAGATCTGCGGGAGTATTACTGGTGGGATGGAATGAAAAGAGATATTGCTGATTTTACTGTGAAGTGTTTGACTTGTCAACAGGTTAAAGCAGATCGGCAGTTACCAAAAGGGATGCTTCAGCCTTTACCAGTGCCAGAGTGGAAATGGGAGAATATATCCATGGACTTTGTTGTTGGATTACCGAAGACATCTCGAGGTAATAATGCAATCTGGGTTATTGTTGATCGCTTGACTAAATCTGCTCATTTTCTTTCTATACGAGATACTTTCTATCTAGATCAAATTTCCCGTTTGTATCTTAAGGAGATAGTCAGGTTACATGGAGTTCCTCTCTCCATTGTATCAGATCGTGATCCCAGGTTTACCTCTAACTTTTGGAAAGGCCTTCAGAAGTCGTTGGGTACTGAATTAAATTTTAGTACAGCTTTTCATCCTCAATCAGATGGGCAGTCAGAACGAACAATTCAGACATTGGAGGATATGCTACGAGCTTGTTCTATGGATTATCAGGGAAGTTGGGACCAACATCTTTCTTTGGTTGAGTTTTCATATAATAATAGTTTCCATTCGAGTATACAGATGGCACCATTTCAGGCATTATATGGGAAGCGGTGTCGAACTCCAGCTTTCTGGGATGAAGTGGGTGAAAGAAAGTTGATGGGACCAGAATTGGTAGAAGAGATGGCAGAAAAAGTTCAGTTGATTCAGAAACACATGAGAATAGCTCAGAGTAGGCAGAAGAGTTATGCAGATAACCAGAGGAAGGATCTATCTTTCGAGGTACACAATGTTTTTCACGTTTCGATGTTGAGAAAGAATATGCCAGATCCATCTCATGTTTTGAGTCCAGAGGTAGTTCAGCTGGAAGAGAACCTATCTTATGAGGAACAACCGGTCCAGATTCTTGACCACAGGGAGCAAGTGTTACGGAATAAGGTGATTCACCAGGTAAAGGTTTTGTGGAAAAACCACATGATTGAAGAGGCAACATGGGAATCTGAAAATGCTATGAGGGATAAATACCCCCACTTATTTTGATAAGTGAATAAAATTGCGAGGACGCAATTCCCAAAAGGGGGGAAGGATGTAACATCCCAGGTAATTAAAGAATAAATAATTTTCATATTTATTAATATTAGAGAATTAAATATGAATTTTAATTAAAAGGGGTTGCTATGTTCGATAGCGTACCCGATACGCAACGATGAGTTTCTTTGAAACTTACGTAGCACACTAGTAATAAAATAATATTTTTTTTTAAAATGTTAGTTAACAAGTAGTCGTTGTACTGGCGGGAATGAATAGAAATTACTAAAATATGAATAGATATGTTTTTATATGTTTTTACATTTACCCAATAAAAGATAAAGGCTTAAAATACGGAAAGAGTTCAATTTTAGGCTTTTATACTCTAATTTTCACTAAAGGTTCACTTATCACCTTTTAATGGTGAACCGTCATTGAATATAGTTTTGATCACTCTTATACATTCTTTTGGACCAAATAAAACTCTTATTAAGAATCGGGACATCAAATTTTACTTTGTGTAATTTTTGGTACCTTTCTGATAAAGTTCATTTTTTTTATGAATAGTGTAAAATGTTGCATTTTAATTCAAAACCTCTTTTTGATCTAATTTATTTATATGATTAGATTATGTTTTGAATTGGTTTTTAAGTAAAATTAGAATCTATTTTTACCATTTTATCCAATGGTGGTCATTGGAATCAATTTCGATTTGAAATTAGACTTAAACTGGTGTCAATCTTTTGATACTTATTGTTTTGTAAAAACACGCTATTTGCTCTGGCAGCGGGAATTAATTATTAAATTAATTAATGTGACTTATATGATTTGAATTTTGTAAAATAGACTTCATTTTTGAATTCGTAATATCAAATATAGCTTAGAGTGAATTTTTGGTAATTTTCTGAAAAACTTCAATTTTGATGAATAGTGAAACCACTAAGTGGTAATCAAGCAAACTGTTTTTTTCAGTTAAATTAAAGTTTACCACTAATGTGTATTGAATTTTGAAAATCCGACATACATGGTTGTCATTAAGAAGTAAAATGTGGTTCAATGAGATTATAATAATTTTTTGGTGAATAGTAACTTATTAAGTTCTTAATCGCGATTAGTGGTAATTAGGGTAGTTTAATGTATAAATAATGCTTTAATAATATAAAATGACTTAGACACATGTCCCAACCTCATTGGATGTGTCATGGCCGACCAAGACAAGCCATGGCCTAACTTGGGGACCCCATGTATCCACTTTTGTTGGGAAATAACATAAATTACTTTTTATTAAATGTTAAAGTGAAAATGACACAAACATAATATGTTTTGCGAAAACAATTTTTAAGTGGGGTTATACAAGCCCAAATTTTGATTATAAATAGTCATTGGAAAGCTAAAAAGATTTCCTATATCATAGTATTTTTTTTATAATTTTTAGACATTAAATAAATTAAATTATTTACGACATAATAATGATGCAGTGATGACATCATTATTTAACGATTAAAATAAAATGGAAGGATAATGTAAAATCTAAAACCTACACATGGCCAAAACCAATTGGATGAGTGGATTTCGAATCCTTATCACCTTATACACGAATTCTATCAATGTGGGACCTTTTAAAACCGAAACACATTTTCAAACAAAGTTATATTTCTTTACTTTCCAAAAGTGCCCCTCCTCTCCTCTTATAAAAGGCCCCCACCTCCACCTTATTTCACACACTCTTCAAGCCTTTGGCTCGGCCAACCCCTGCCCATTTGCTCTCTCCACATCCCTCTCCTCATCCTAGAGGATTCCCTTTGGGCAGAATCCTTTCAAAGGAAGCCTTTAGGCTCAAACCAAAAGAAGTTACACTTTTTAAGGTATTTCATTCTCTCATGTTCATTTGTTTTATTTTTCTTCTCCAACCCCCTAAACTCTTTTTATTTACTTCTTTTGTAACAACACCAGTATCTTCAATATACTAGGATGTTGTTATAAGATTTATTTGAGCTACACTCTCACACAACTACATCAAATGGTTAAAGAACATACGGTTTCCGTGGATGGCGAAATTCTGCCTCCCGAAACGATGATTGTTCAATACTCATTTAACACCTTCAAAGGTGGCCATTATGATGTCACTATTTTTATATATGATATGTAATATGTTTATGTTTTACTTATTCTTCTGTATTTTTCATTTGTGTCTTACCTTTATGGCTTCCATTATGGGTATACGCGATATCTTCACTTAAGGAAGTGCGGACTACCGCCCCCTCAAAGTGATGTGATTCGTTAATGCCATATGTGGGACGTGTAAAGGATGGATTTAAAGTTATTATATATGATGTTATACTGGAATTATAATATACCTATATATATCATTATCATTTATTTCCATTAAAGTATGAGATAGAAATGAAAGTAGCGTTCATGCGTACGTACGGACTACCGTCTCCATGAACGGTGCATTTCATTTCTTATCCCCAAATGTAATGTACTATTAAAAGTACATGTATATAATGGATATATAAAATTAATGATATATCTAAATGATGAATATAATTCTGGAATTAAAATATACATAAGTCTCATTTAGTTTTAATTCCGTTAATATGACAAAGAAATGAAAGTAGCGTTCATGCGTACGTACGGCTTACCGTCTCCATGAACGGTGCATTTCATTTCTTACCTCTAAATGATTATGTAATATTTTAAATACATGTATGTACTGGATATATATGACATATATGATATCTACATCATGAATACCATTCTGGATATAATGAAACATTGACCAAATTAACAACATGTAAGTGTAAGAAGTCTATTTTTGACTTAAGAACCAAATACCGACAAAATGAACATTATTAACTTAAATGATTTCATGATGTTCATAACATGGTATAAAAGAAATAATGAACTTGGAAAAGATTCATAATCAAGTAGAGATTAACTAAAGTTTATTATTCAGGAGTTTAAAGAACGGTCGGGTCAAGTCAGATACGAGGTATGGGAACTTCTTAACCCAATTTCCATTCTTTGGGTTAATCTCCTACTTTCAAATTATGTCATTATGTTATTATGTCGTATCTTGTATTGGTACTTTATTTATGTGTACTTATAGTAAGTACACATAATGTATCTATTTTATTTTAAAAATTATCTTTGTATGGGAACTTCTTAACCCAATTTCCATTCTTTGGGTTAATCTCCTACTTTCAAATTATGTCATTATGTTATTATGTCGTATCTTGTATTGGTACTTTATTTATGTGTACTTATAGTAAGTACACATAATGTATCTATTTTATTTTAAAAATTATCTTTGTATGGGACTTCGTCTCAATCTCCTTTCGTTGAGGCATATTTTATTTTATACACAACTTTCTTTTATACGGTGTATAAACCCCTTTGACTTTTACGTTTACTCAAAAGGAATCTTTTTTATACGAAGCGTTTACTAAACGACAAAAGGGAATGTTTTTGTCGTACGTATGCGGCGACAACGACTTCTCCGCCGTCGTAACCGTTATTTGAGTTTCGGCTTCCTCTACAAGCCATACCTTTTTTTTAAAAAGAAAAATAAATACCATGTTTTACTTTGGTATTGAAAATGGTTTTCATAATGTTTTTATTATATCAATGTGTTGTATTGATATCTCGTGATTGAAATGCGGAAATGTTATGTTTCCTTTATGCATGTTTTATGTGATATGATTATGTTATGGTTCTTGGGCATTATTATGAAGACGGGTGGTTCCGTGATAAACTAAGGGCGGGTGAGCCCGTTATAGCTCTCCAATGCATTGGGTAACGCGAAGGAGTGAAACATTAAGGTTTCTCCGAAGAGATTTTTAGGGAATATACTGTGATGGGTATTCCAAACGTAACCAAGAGGGTTACTCCCTACGTAAGAATGTTATGAATGCCTCAAGTTACCTTTATGTCTTATGATTTCTATGATTTATTCATGATTTTATGAGGTATGTTAAAGTGATTATGTTTTATGGGTAAAGTATGATTTCACTCTTATGTATGTATGTACCCATGTTTCCTTTCCATGTTTTTATAACCCATACTGAGTTTTTATGCTCATCCCAAGTTTTTGAAATGTTTTTCACAGGTCAAGGGAAAGGTACATGATAAGATGATAGAGTCAAGGATGTGTCAAGAATTAATCCATGTTTTATTTTAAATGTGTTTCCATTGATGGGAATGAAGAATACTATCTTTATGTAACCACTTTGTTTATATGTGGAATGTAATGCAAGTTTTATGATCTAATTCTCTAAAACTCTAAACCCGAAAAGATCCTCAATGTGTAATCTTGTAATAACTCAAGATTAAGTAAGGTTTAAGGCTGGGGCCTTATACTCAATTTCCAAAGAAGCCTCTCCCAAGACTTTGGGATCATGAAACCAAGTAAGGGATCCTCACCTTCCTTTCATCCTTTCAAGTTCGAGCACCTTTTTTGAAATTAGTTCTTTTAATTTCAATTGTTTATTTTGTTTTTCATTTATAATCATTACCTTACTGTCCAATTGGTGTTATTTTATTGAGGGATCATTTATCCTCCCTCATTGGGACCCTTTCATAATTCGTTACTATGCCGAAATTTCATAAGGGAGTCTCACCTACCTCTCTTTCATTCAATTCAAGAACTTTCTTTGACATTTTTCTTTATAATTTCAATTGGTTATATTTTAATTCATTTTTTATGACTCCCTTACTATCTAATTGATATTATTTGAATGAGATACAATTTATAATCTCTCATTTTGATCCCTTACCAAATCCATTACTATGCCGAAATTCCGTAAGGGATTTATCTCTTCTCATTTCCATTCAAGAACTTATTTTACCTTATGCTTCAAAAATTCAATTTTCATATGTTGGGATATGATGTTCCATGATTCCATTACTTTACATTTCATGTATAAATGATTAGATCTTCCATTCAAACTCATTAATCCCCTTATTATCCTTTATGTACACTCGTTACCATGCCGAAATTTTGTAAGAGATCTTATACTATCTCCTCTTACTTCAAGACTCTTTATTATGTTATGTATTATATTTCCAATTACATATGTTGGTGAATATTCTTACATTTCCCTCTTACTATCAATTTCATGTCTAAATTATGATATCCCCATTTCTCTCTCATCAATCCATTTTTATGAATCTCTATATGATGTAGTTATGCTGCTCAAATTATACCCCAATTTTTCCATGCCAAAATAATTATGTAGTGAATTCTATAACCATTTAACTATAAAGGGTATTCAAATTTATGAACATATACATATTTATTGGGGACTTATATGTATGTATTCCACATTTCATGTTCATGGGATAAATTATGAAGATGAATGAATCCCTATTGTTAGATCTATGTGTCCCACATAAACATGAGTTTAAAATGAATGTGACAGGTGTTCCTGGAATTATATAGCACTCTAATGCATTGAGTAATGTTTTAAATCATGATACATCATGTGAAATGATATTTTTCTCATGCTAATTCATGTCAAATATGCTTTTTCACATGATCCTTCATGTGCAAAGAGCTTTGTATCATGCTTCTTCATGTGTAATGAGCTTTGTCTCATGCTCTGCAATGTACAATGAGTCTTGAATCATTCTAATATCATGTTCTATAATGTTTCCAAAATTTTCCATGTTATGATTATCATGATATATCATTCCTTATTGTTCATTTTTTTATACCTCATTTATATGCCTTGTCTAACATGTATTGTTATCCTCATGTCATTCCATGTTTATTCCCTTAATGGGCTTTATAGCTCATCGTTTTCTTATATTTTCCCCAGGATATGTCATGTAGATTTATGTATATTGGATTATTATGATCATGTCAAAGAAGTTTTCAATAATGTTTTTGTATACCATGTTATAAGTTAGGATACAATGTATTTAGTTACCAAAGACACTAGACCACTCTATCTTCCAGGTTGTACTAAGTGTACTTTTCTGTAATAAATCATATATTAATGTGAAATAAAGAGAAATGTTGTTATAGTTGGTATCAAAGGATAGGTTTAGTTATTTTTGGGATTAGGATTAGAAAAACCTGGTAAAAACCCTTAGGGAAAAGATTAATTGTAAGAAATCATCACTAAATTTTGGATAAGTATAGAGTAAGTGGTTTATCAAGAAAAATACTTCCCCGTCCAGATACGAACAAGTGGATGTGGCTATAACATATATGTATCGAAGGGTAAAAACTAAAAACACCGTCGGGAGGTAAACTTGAACATGAACTGGTACATGACAATGAGACTTTCTACAATCATAGTTAGAAACTCCATGGGGATATGCTTTGGTAAATTTATAAGCTCATTACAAACTATTATTAAGGGAACAAAAATACCCATCACAATATATGTTAAGAAATAGATCATGGATAACATAGATTGGAGCCTATAAACTCATAAATTTAGGAGATAAATGTAATTTATAATTTATCCTTTTATTTTCATTGGATTCCCCTTTATGTTTTTAATATTTTAAAATACTCATCCCTAATTTTTTTTATTCTAGCCAAAGGCTGGTAATAAGAGAAATCATGTTAAAAAATGATGCGACGACCAATGTGATGACTACACTTAAAAGATGACCAATTCAAAGGGAGAGAGAATTGAAATCTTGGTCACAATAATCTCTTAATTAACTCATGTTCTAAATAGAAACATGGATCAATAATAATTCCCAACCAACACCTAAGAGAGAGAAACCCGCAGTCGAGAGCTTAATGTGACAAAAGCCTCCTATATTCAATGGATTATTTGATCCCTTAATCATGGAGCAACAAATAAATTATATTTAAAATATCTTTTCCATAATTCAATGATCCAAAAAAATGATGTTTCTTATGGTTGTCTGTTACATGGAGGTAGAATATAAATAGAAGTGGACATTGATCAAGAATACGAAGCCTGAGGAAGAGATCGAAGCAATAGGGTGGATGGAATTCCAGAAAATGTTTTTTGATAAATACTTTCTCCACACCCTCTGTCTGAAGTTAGAAAAAGATTTACTTGTACTCAAGAAAAAGGATGATGAATATATTGGGGTGTGTGATGAAAACATCACAAGAATTTCATGATACGCCTTCGATTTTTTCGTTACCCCTGATTGCAAGTTTGATCACTTCTTTGTTGGGATAAAGCATAGCCTACAAAAATCCTTGACAATCCATGAAATTGATAGCTATAAGGAAATTGTCTGATGTTCCCTCAAATTCATGATAGAGATAAAAAAATCTCATGGGTATCCTGGGGATAAGAAGATAAAATTGGAGTTTAATTCTGGCGGTCCGATAGAGAGATCTAATGGTGCCAACAAATTTCAACACCCTAATTGTCAAAGGTGAGGAAAGAAGGACCACCAATTTTTTTGAGGGGAACAAGGAAATGATTTAGGTGAAGAAGAGAAGGGCACAAGGTCAATGAGAGCTGACAGGAGTAACCCACCAATGTGATCAAGAAAAAGAATGCTTCGGTCAACCCAAAACATGTTGTTCACTGCTTCAATTACAAAGTACCATGGTACTTTGCAAACCAGTTCACTAAGCCAAGGGTTTTTGGATGCAACCAATAACCTACAAGGCAGCAAAGTTGAGTTTTTTCCATCACTACCACTGAAGTAAATCCCAACAATTAATTGTTAATATGTACACTAGTTATTCATTCAAAAATATTGAAAGTACATTTTGATTCTAGTTCTATGCATTCCTTTATATCTAGAAAGTTTAGTAGAACAATCCAAACACCACCACAAATAATAGAAGTAGAGATGTTAGTAAAAATAGAAAATGGGGAAATTATTCCATCCCATGTATATAACTCCTCCCCTATCCAAATTTGTAGATTGAACTTCCCAATGAACCTTATTATACTTCCCTTGGTGGAATTTGATGAAATTCTATGCAGGGATTGAATATCCCTATATAGAAGAAACATAAATTGTCGTGAGAGGTAAATCACTCTCCATTTGGAAAATCGACCCCTGATTCTATACAAGTACAAGGATGAGGATGAATCTTCTTTAGCACCAACATCTCAAGCATGGATATTATTTCCATATGAGAAAGTTTTCCTAGCTCAAATAATTGATTCTAAAGAATGAACCATCCTCAATGACATGCCTATTATTAGGGGATTTGCTGATGTGCTTCCTAAGGAATTGTCTGGGTTTCCTCCAAGAAGAGAT
This sequence comes from Viscum album, assembly GCA_963277665.1. Classification (NCBI taxonomy): domain Eukaryota; kingdom Viridiplantae; phylum Streptophyta; class Magnoliopsida; order Santalales; family Viscaceae; genus Viscum; species Viscum album. The sequence goes on from OY728158.1 coordinate 1,791,449,389, forward strand.
GTTGAATTCTCGATCGATCTTATACCTAGGAAATTGAAAATATCCAAGACTCTTTATAGAATGGATGTTGTGGAACTAGAGGAGTTGAAGAAACTACAATAGGAAAATATGGATAAAGGTTGCATATGCTCAAGTGCTTCACCATGGGGTGCACTAGTTATCTTCCTTAAGAAGAAGGATGGGTCAATGTGCCTTTGCAATGATTATCGTGAGCTCAACAGGATCACAATAAAGGATAAGTATCCTCTACCACGGATTGATGAATTATTCAATCAGTTTCGTAAAGCATAATACTTCTCCAAGGTGGATCTATGGTCAGGATATTATTATGTAAGGGTGGAGAAGGAGGATATCCCCAATACTGCATTTCGTACAAGGTATGGGCACTACGAGTTGATAGTAATTCCTTTCAGACTAACTAATGCTCCCTTAATATTTATGGACTTGATTAATAGATTCTTTAGAGATTACCTTGGAAACATTGTGGTAGTATTTATAGAGGATATTATAATATAATCCAAAACCAAGGAGGAGCATGAAGAGCATCTTAGTACAGCTCAAAAGACCTTGCAAAAGGAGAATCTTTTTTCCAAGTATAGAAAGTGTGAGTTCTAGTTCAAGGAATTCTCTTTATTGGGGAATATCATCACAAGAAATGGGATATCTGTGGATCCTTCCAAGACAAAAGAAATTGAGAGAAGGATGAGTCCAACATCTATGAAAGATATCAATACTTTCTTGGGGTTAGCTAGATATTATCGCCGATTTGTGAGAAAGTTTTTATGATTTTTGAACCCTCTTACCAAGCTAAATCGGAAGGGATCCAAATTTTCTTGGAATGATGAATGTGAATAAATCTTCATAGAGTTAAAAAGGAGGCTTATCACTTCTTCTGTGCTCATAATACCCACAATTGGGGAGATTTTCATTATTTTAAGTGATGCTTCAATGAAGGTATTGGGATGTGTGTTGATAAAAAATGACATATTAATTATCTATGCCTCAAAGAAATTGAAATTTGATGAGAAAAACTACCCCACACATGATCTGGAGATGGGTGCAGCGACCTTTACATTGAAAATTTGGTGGAATTATCTCTTTGGGGAGAGGTATAAAATATATACGGATCACAAAAACCGCAAGTATATATTTACATTGAAGGAGATGAATTTTCACCAACAAAGATTTTTAAATCTGATCAAAGACTGTGACTTCTCAATTTACTGCCATCCTAGGAAAGCGAACAAAGTGGCAGATTCTATAAGTAGAAAGGACCCAACAATTCTATCATCGATGATAATTTAGAAGGATCTGATCTTCTTATATTGAAAGAGGATGAACCAGGGAATCATAATGAAAGGAACATCATCAATCCATTCACAAATGATTTCTCAATCGTCTCTTTTGGAAACATTAAAGGATGCTCAAAAAAGGATGCAGGAATTCAGAAGAAAGTGGAAACCATAAGAAAAGGGAAATCATCAGAGATCAATGTTAATGAAAAAGGAATTTTGAGATTTGGTTCAAGACTATGTGTTCCATTAAATCAGAGTTAAAGGAGTAATTATTGTATGATTCACATAGTTCAGCTTTCTACATTCACACATGAAACACAAAGATGTATCGAAATATTTGAGAGCACTATTGGTAGGATGAAATAAAGAAGAAGATCATAGAGTATTCTTTAATGTTCTTGGTATGTCAGCATGTGAAGGCTGTAAGACAAAACTCTAAGGGGATTATGCAACCATTACCCATACCAACATGGAAATGGAAAAACATCACCATGGAATTTCTCCCCGAAATCCCAAAGACATCCAAGGGAAAAAATGCTCTTTGGTTTGTTGTGGTTTATCTCATAAAGACCGCACACTTCATTGAAATTCGAGAGTATTTATAAATGGATCAACTAGAATGGATATACATTTTAGAAGTGGTAAGGATACATGGAGTACCAATATCGATTGTGTCAGATCAGGATCCAAGATTCACCTCTATGTTTTGGAAAAGACTCCAGCATGCTCTAAATAGTGAGCTAAACTTTAGATTGACCTACCACCCTCAAACTGATGGAAAATATGAGAAGAATACCCAAACAAACAAGGAAATATTGAGAGCTTGTTCAATGGACTTCAAAGGTGGATGGGGAAAACATCTTCCTTTGGTGAAGTTCTCTTACAACAACAGTTTCCACTCATGCATCCAAATGGATCTCTAAGAATCCCTTTATGGGAAGAGGTTCAGAACACCAGGATGTTGGGATGATGTTGTGGAACAAAAACTTCTAGGTCTGAATGATCAAATAAATGGTGGAGAAGGTTAAGACCATCCGGTAGCACATCAATGCTGCCTAGAGTTGACAAAAGAGCTATGTTGACAATTGTTGAGAATACATAGAGTTCAATGTTTGGGACATGGTATTCCTTCATATATCTCCATGGAAGAGACTGATGTGATTTGGGAAAAAGGGAAAGCTTAGTCCAAGGTACATCGACCCTTTTTTAATCCTTGATTGCATCGGATCCGTGGCCTATTGACTTGCACTCCCACCGAACCTATCTCAAGTACATGATGTATTCAACATATCACTTTTGAGGAAGTACATACCTGACACCACATATATTGTCACGAACCAGCCGGGGTTGACCCTGAACCGGTCACCCGAGTCGGTCCGCAGAAAGTCCCGAGGGGCATTCCAGATCCCCCCAGGATGGCAACAAGTGCCGGGCATTAAAAATTTCAATCATTGGGAACGATTTCAGCCCAAACTAAAAACAGGATCAAAAGAACGAAAATAAACTAAACAAATAGACAAACACTAAAGACATAAACAAAACTACTCCACGACATATCTCCACGTGACCTCGCGGGTCACCCCCAACTACAACCAACATCGCTCCCACACTGTGCGACTCAAGCCAGGAAAACCTGAACACAAGGAACCTGCAACTGAAATGGTAAAAGATAGGCGTAAGCACAAAAGTGCTCAGTAAGTGAGCCCCACAACAAATCCCAAAGCACTGCCAGTAAATAAAGAGTCTACATATTCCAGGTTTGAACTAAAATGTATAAAAGTAAGCTTTCATAATGCTTTACTTGAAAATCAAACACGATACATTTCCCTTATTGTTTTTTGAAAGTTGGTTCCCTTTCATTAGTTTTAAACTCATTCTAAAAAGCAAAGTGTTACATTTTAAAATCTTACACAAAGAGAATAAAGTATTTTCATTTGAAAACCATTTTCCCAAAGTTTAACAGTATAGGCTGTGAAGGATGACTAAAAGTAAAAAAGCACAGAAAACAAGTGCAAGTAAAGGTAAACAAGCAAGGAAAACCAAGTGCAAGTAAAAATAAACCAAAAGTTATCATCAATAACCATGGGCGATCCTAAACATCCCTAGAAAACCCTTGGACGTACTCGGGTTCAGACTACCAGCTGGCATGGTACTCTATAGTCAATAACCAACTAGCCGCCCTAACAGCCAACCAGTGGCACGCCCCACAAGGCCTTACCTACCAAGGGGGGACTAACCCGTCTAATCGGGGTTAGCCAGCAACCGTCACTAGATTCTCTAAAGGACTCCTAGGAACCCATGGTGGTTTTAATAACACTGTGTAAGTGGGAGACCCTCACACGCGTGACTCATCTCACCCCACTTGCCAACCCCTTACACGGACATCGCTACATGACAACCCTCGAAGGGAATTCCCCCTGTAGATATGCCCCATAAGTACGTATATATATGCATATGTATAATCACTTCACATTTAATAAAGTACCAACCGGGCCGTCATATCATTTTCATTTTGACCATTTAATACTAAAGCATTTCTAAAGGGATATGACACAAGCCATTTCATTGAAAACCAGAAACACACTTAGATTATTATTTAAGAAACTCAAATCTGCATGCTAAACCTGAAACACACTGGTTTCACAAGTAGAATCATTTTCCAATATCCAAACGCACCTCACTTTTATCAAGAGCCAAACGGGCCTTTAATCAATTTTTGAAGGAATAATATTTCTCAAATGAAATCCAAACTTTTAATCACGCGTCAAAGGAAACATTTTTCAACAACCAATAACCACACTTAACGTTTTCAAAATCAAGTTTAAAGGTCATACAACATTTCTTCTAATCAAGGTTCTAAGAAACACCTTTTCCATAAACAATACACCTACTAATTTATACACACCAAAAACATTTCAAAACACAATTTCACATTTCATAAAGAACCATTTAGCAATATTACCATGGAATCACACAATTGAAACCAAGAAAAACACTTTCAATGAAATGCTAGAATTTAAACAACTTTTATCAGCAGATCACCACACTATAAATAACTACTAAATAATACTTTTTAATTTACTGAAACTCAATGAAAACACAAGGAATAAATAAATTCTTAATTTAAAGGCGAGTACAAAGAGAGACCTACCTCAGCTTGAAATCCAAATGCACAGTGTGTCGCACCTCGCAAAAACGCACAAACAAACGCACATTGATGACCACAGTATCGTGAGGTTATCTCTCCAACGCGCTGCATCGAACACACAACAATTAAAATCACATAACCACCGAATTATAATAATTCATATAAAAACTAAAATATATATATATATATATACAGATATATATATACACACACAAATATATAAACGTTGATATAAAATAATTTAAGTAAGAAAAAAACAAACCTCACCTCGATTCAAAAACCGAACCCAATGGCTCAACACACCTCGCGCGGGTCTATATGCGCTTGCAAACTAAAGACTGATGCGTTGCGGAATTATTCCGCCAACGCGCTGCAAAAAACACAAAAATTGAAATTACACCAACATAGCCTTAAAACACCCCAAACGGGCAACAACACGAAAGAACCACCTAGACACATTTTCAAAAAATCACTGGCGCCATCAACACTATTAGAAAACAACTTTTAAGACTAAACACACTCTTGACACCACCAAAAAGTCAACTGCACCACAACACTTCAAAACACAACTGCACAAAACGTTGGCGCTGATAAAAAGCCCTAGGTGAGTCTTCAAAAAGCATACGTACACCAACACCACCTCAAACATAACACTAACAATTCAAACGCCCAATGAACCAAATAGAAACAAATTCGCATCATTTATAAAAATTAAATTCACACCAAATTAACCAGCCACAAAACACATCAACTCAAACAACCTAGTGAAACAATTATCCAAACAAGGAAGAACCGAAAATTTCCACATGATGTAATTAATCTAACAACAAAAACACATAAACAAATAAATAACCAAAAAGACACGTAAATAGATAAAATAACAAGTAAATAAATATACCATGTAAGGATGTGATTGTGGGCAAAGAGGGATGCATCCACGTCGGGGAAAGGCAAAGGCACCGAGCAGGGTGCTTAGATCTCTGGTGAGGGAAAGGTTGGATCAGAAGGAGGAGGTAAGGGTGTGCGGGCCACTGGGAGTAGGACGGAGGCACCGCTGGCCGGAGCGGGACGAGGTGGCTGGTGAGCGGAAGGCGGCGGCCGGGTCGGAGGAGGTCAGTGTGGCGGAAGGGGGGTCCGGGACGCCAGAGGGAGCTGGGACGGTGGAGGGAGCCTGGACGACCGAAGAGGAGGGAGGCTGGGACGACGGGGGTCGGGCGCGACAGAGGCTGGGGGGATCGCCACCGGACAGGGGTTGCGGGAGGACGCTGGCTCGGAACGGGGGTCGCACGGGGGCTGCGAGACGGTGCGACGGGCTGTGCGCCAGAGCGGTGGCCGAGGTAGAGCGGGAGCCGACTGCGGGAGCGGGGAGTTGCGCCGGAGGGGGAGCGCGTCAGAGCTGGGTGAGGTCGAGACGGCGACGGGCAGTGAGGGGGTAGGCGGCGTGACATGCAGAAGAAGGAGGCTGCCTGAAAAAAAGAAGAAAAGGGGGGGGGAAAGAGAGGTCGTGGGCTAGGAATTGGGATAGTTTTATGTTTATAATATATATATATATATGATAATAATAATAATAATAATAATAAAATAATGAAAAAGGAAATAATAATAATAATAATAATAATAATAATAAAGTAATATGATAAATTATAATAATAAGTAAAAATTAGTTAATTATAATAATAATTATTCTGATCAAATATTTAAAATAATAAAATCATTTAAAAATAACACACATATATATATTTATACATATATAGATATATATATACCTATAAACATATAAACGTAAATACAATAGAAATTTATATATAAACATATATAGACATAAACTTATATAAGCATATATATACACATATAGACATATATATATATATACATTACTATACACATATATAAAAATATATAAAAATACTACAATAATGATAACACAATTTAAATGTTAATAATAATAAAATGTTAACATTAAAATTTTAATATTTAAAACGCCAGGTGAACACATAGTCACCTGGGCCGAACGCACGGTCACCGCTAGCGATGCGATGACTGCGCACCGGCGCGAAACCGCCAACACAATCAAACCTCAAAAATTTTAAATCGGGACCAAGAAAGAAGTAAAATAATGACATTTGCGGTCGGGGTGTGACAATTCTCCCCACCACAGACACTTTCTGCCCCCAGAAAGTCACCAAGCCAAAAGTTAGACAAAATTCAAGTCTATGCCCAAATAGAACTAAAGGAACTGAAGAGAACTGAGATTCTCAGGATGAACTTACTCCACACAGGTCACACCCGACCGATTCAAGAGAAAACTGAGATCCAAAGTTGATGGGAGAACACAAAGGGGTTCTCCCCACCACAAGAGCTCAACTTGTGCAGAAAATTTGACCATCTAAATAGAAAACCCTAGGAAAGGGGGGGGGGTCGATGTGGGAACTCCCAACCGGTTTAAACCAACTCTTATAGAACAAGTGAAAAACAACACCTTCGTCGAAACACTGAACCCATGAATAGAGTCAAAAAAACATCAACACCAGGGAGAACCCACAGAAAAGACTTAACCAGATACCGAATTAGAAACATGACCCATAGAAATCCACGAAACATAACCACCTCCAACAAACATAACTAAAATGAGGTCAACCCACACAAGGGTCAAACACACTTTTAAGAAAGACACACAATTCAGAATATTACATCCACACGACAAGTCTGCTTAGATTATCATAGAACAAGTCCCTCGTCACTTTATAGAAAAACAATGCATTTACAACGCTGTTGAAACTTTAATAGCAGGAAAACAAATATGAAAAAGTTTTTTAATTGCTCCACCGTCAATACGGAAGGCAGAACCTGGACCAAGGATTCACAACCCTGGGAACTCCTGACTGTGCGTGAGCTTCACCCCGAGACCTGTGGCTGGGGCTCTGATGGCTGAAGCATCTCCTGCCTCACAGTCAGGTACTGACACTCTCCAATCACATCGTCCTCTTCAAGCGACGCTTCCAGCAAAACTTCTCCAGATGACCCAGACAGCCGCAGTGATGACACGTCTTCGGAGGGTTGCGACAAGATGGCTTTAAATGCCCGAAACGACCACACTGATAGCATACCATTGAACAATATGATGAACTGGAAGTTGGGACCAAAGGGGATAACTTCTTAAGAACATGTATCTCTGGCGACTTTTCCTCACTAGAGGGTGAACTCTTACGAACAAAAGGGGACGCTGAAGTATTAACCACCCGTACACCGGAAACCAGCTCAGCCAAGAATGCTTCCTCTACCAGCTTTTCGAAACCATGGTCTTTAGAAGGGAGGACTCGCTCCTTGATCTCTGGACGAAGACCCCCGATGAAAAGAGAGGACTTCATGAGTTCATACGACGCTACCTCTGGAGAAAAGGAAATCAGTTCCTTGAAATGGTCAACATATTCCTTCACCGTCTGTTGGCCTTGTTGAATATGCATAAGCTCCATCTTTTTCTCCAGCTTCACTTCCTCAAGTACAAACCATTGGATGAAAACGATTTTAAAGATATCCCATGTCATTCCAACTTTCATTGACGATGGGGTAACCCTATTCCACCGATCCAGAGCTGGACCCTCAAACAACTCCATAATTGCACGAACCTTAACATTATCGGGAGTCCCCAACGTTCTAAAGACACGCTCTAGTTCCTGGAGCCATTCCACTGCCTCTAATGGACCCTGATCACCATGGAGAATAGGCAAAGTATGAGGAGGACCAAAAACATGGCATGAATTATCTGAATCCTTAGAGACCTTTCTGGGCGGCATTTCCTGAGCGACATATAAAACACAAAGCCAAAACCAGTATCAAACCGAAGAAACATCAAATAATGTGACTTCATAAAAAACAGTCAGCACAAAGACCAAACAAACACAAACATAACCCAAAATAAAATCTCCTTTTTTTTAAAAATCCCATTTTTATTTTAGATTATAAAACCACCCTTTTTTTTCAAGACTACTTTCCAAAATCAATACACTTTCAATCCAAAAACATTCCAAAATTTTTTCCCCTTTAAAACCAATTTAGAAAACATGTTCAAGCCCTTAATTTCAAATACACACCTAGGTAATCCCATGACCCGTTGCACGTGTCTTTATCCACTTTCCATTCATACTCGCACCAACACGCATTTTCCATGCATTCTCACACATGTGAAAACGTTCATAAAGAGGACCTGGGGTTCCATCCCGAACCATTCTCGAACAACTCCAAGCAATAACAAATTTGAAATTCAATAGATTTCAGTTTTAAAACTCATTTCATACATTTAATGTTTTTTAAAAGAAACCCGTCCAATTTTTCAAAAACCTTTTTCATTTCCAACAATGTACTTACACAGACCAAAACAAAAGCAACATCCAAATTTGCATCAACCACTGGGGTGAGAGACTGGTAGTCATGCTCAACCTGGCGACATGGTAGTGGGCCATGTCCCAAGCCAGCATCGACCACTAGGAGGAATTCAAATCGTGTACTCAGACTCCACATGGGTCACTACTCCATGTGAAATCACGACGTAACATCGGATTGCCTCCATTGTCATCTCTTAGTCCAAGACAAACCCGAAAGAGACAAGGACACAATTCCTGAACTACCCCTGGTAACTCGAGGATCAGTGCGAGCAAGAGTTCGCGACGCTCTTCTCGCACCTACCCCTCGAGTTCCGACAGTCCTAATCTCCTTCTACCGGACAACCCAAAATAACAAGAACCTCCTTTGATACCATTTTGTCACGAGTCAGCCTCAGTCGACCCTGAACCGGTCACCCGAGTCGGTCCGCGGCAAGTCCCTAGGGGCGTTCCCGACCCCCCCGGGATGGCAACAAGTCTCGGGCATTAAAAATTTTAATTGTTGGGAACGATTTCAGCCCAAAATAAAAACATGATCAAAAGAACGAAAATAAACTAAACAAACAGACAAACACAAAAGACATAAACAAAACTACTCCACGACATACCTCCATGTGACCTCGCGGGTCACCCCCCAACTACAACCAACGTCGCTCCCACGCTGTGCGACTCAAGCTAGGAAAACCTGAACACAAAGAACCTGCAACTGAAATGGTAAAAGATAGGCGTGAGCACAAAAGTGCTCAGTAAGTGAGCCCCACAACAAATCCCAAAGCATTACCAGTAAATAAAGAATATACATATTCCAGGTTTGAACTACAATGTATAAAAATAAGCTTTCATAATGCTTTACTTGGAAATCAAACACGAGACATTTCCCTTATTCTTTCTCGAAAGTTGGTTCCCTTACATTAGTTTTAAACTCATTATAAAAAGCAAAGTGTTACATTTTCAAATCTTACGAAAAGAGAATAAAGTATTTTCATTTGAAAACCATTTTCCCAAAGTCTAACAGTATAGGATGTGAAGGATGACTGAAAGTAAACAAGCAGGGAAAACAAGTTCAAGTAAAGTTAAACAAGCAAGGAAAACCAAGTGCAAGTAAAAATAAACCAGAAGTTATCAGCAATAACCATGAGCGATCCTAAACATCCCTAGAAAACCCCTGGACGTACTCGGGTTCAGACTACCTGCCAGTATGGTACTCTATAGTCAATAACCAACTGGCCGCCCTAACAGCCAACCAGTGGCACGCCCCACAAGGCCTTACCTACCAAGGGGGGACTAACTCGTCTAATCAGGGTTATCCAGCAACCGTCACTTGATTCTCTAAAGGACGCCCATGAACCCACGGTGGTTTTAATAACACTGTGTAAGTGGGAGACCCTCGCACGCGTGACTCATCTCACCGCACTTGCCAACCCCTTACACAGACATCGCTACACGACAACCCTCGAAGGAAAGTCCCCCTGTAGAGATGACCCATAAGTACGTATATATATATACATATGTATAATCACTTCACATTTAATAAAGTGCCAACCGGGCCGTCATATCATTTACATTTTGACCATTTAATACTAAAGCATTTCTAAAGGGATATGACACATGCCATTTCATTGAAAACCAGAAACACACTTAGAACTTTATTTAAGAAACTCAAATCAGCATGTTAAACCTGAAACACACTGGTTTCACAAGTAGAATCATTTTCCAATATCCAAACGCACCTCACTTTTATCAAGAGCCAAACAGGCCTTTAATCACTTTTTGAAGGAATAATATTTCTCAAATGAAATCCAAACTTTTAATCACGCATCAAAGGAAAACATTTTTCAAAAACCAAGAACCACACTTAAAGTTTTCAAAATCAAGTTTAAAGGTCATACATCATTTCTTCTAATCAAGGTTCTAAGAAACACCTTTTCCATAAACAATACACCTACTAATTTATACACACCAAAAAAATTTCAAAACACAATTTCACATTTCATAATGAACCATTTAGCAATATTACCATGGAAGCACACAATTGAAACCAAGAAAAACACTTTCAATGAAACGCTAGAATTTAAACAACTTTTATCAGTAGATCACCACACTATAAATAAATACTAAATAATACTTTTTAATTTACTGAAACTCAATGAAAATACAAGGAATAAATAAATTCTTAATTTTAAGGTGAGTGCAAAGGGATACCTACCTCAGCTTGAAATCCAAACGCACAGTGTGTCGCACCTCGCACAAACGCACAAACACACACACATTGATGACCACAGTATCGCGAGGTTATCTCTCCAACGCGCTACATCGAACACACAACAATTAAAATCACATAACCACCAACTTATAATAATTCATATAAAAACTAATATATATATATATATATACATATATATATATATACACACACAAATATATAAATGTTGATATAAAATAATTTAAGTAAGAACAAAACAAACCTCACCTCGATTCAAAAACCGAACCCAATGGCGCAACACACCTCGCGCGGGTCTGTACGTGCTTGCAAACTAAAGACCGATGCGTTGCGGAATTATTCCGCCAACGCGCTGCAACAAACACAAAAACTGAAATTACACCAACATAGCCTTAAAACACCCCAAAAAAGCAACAATGCGAAAGAACCACCTAGGCACATTTTCAAAACATCACTGGCGCCATCAACACTATTACAAAATCACTTTTATGACTAAACACACTCTTGACACCACTAAGAAGTCAACTGAACCACAACACTTTCAAAACACAACTGCACAAAATGTTGGCGCTGATAAAAATCCCAAGGTGAGTCTTCAAAAAGAATACGTACACCAACACCACCTCAAACATAACACTAACAATTCAAACGCCCAATGAACCAAATAGAAACAAATTCACATCATTTATAAAAATTAAATTCGCACCAAGTTAACCAGCCACAAAACACATCAACTCAAACAACCTGGTGAAACAATTATCCAAACAAGGAAGAACCAAAAATTTCCACATGATGTAATTAATCTAACAACAAAAACACATAAAAAAAATAAATAACCAAACAGACAAGTAAATAGATAAAAGAAAAAGTAAATAAATATACCTTGTAAGGATGTGATTGTTGGCAATGAGGGATGCAGCCACGTCGGGGAAAGGCAAAGGCATCGAGCAGGGTGTTCGGATCGCTGGTGAGGGAAAAGTCAGATCAGAAGGAGGAGGTAAGGGTGTGAAGGCCACTGGGAGTAGGGCGTAGGCACCGCTGGCCGGAGCGGGACGAGGTGGCCGGTGAGCGGAAGGCGGCGGCTGGGTCGGAGGAGGTCAGTGCGGCGGAAGGGGGGTCTGGGACTCCGAACGGAGCTGGGATGGCGGAGGGAGCCAGGACGACCGAAGAGGAGGGAGGCCAGGATGGCGGGAGTCGGGCGCGACGGAGGCCGGAGGGGGGGGGGGGGAGGGGGGGGGGGGTCGCCGCCGGACAGGGGGTGCGGGAGGACACTGGCGCGGAATGGGGGTCCCGCGGGGGCGGCGAGCTGGTGCGACGGACTGTGCGCCGGAGCGGTGGCCGAGGCAGAGTGGGAGCCGACTGCAGGAGCGGGGAGTTGCGCCGAAGGGGGAGCGCACCAGAGCTAGGTGAGGTCGAGACGGCGACGGGCAGGGAGGGGTTAGGCGGCGCGACACGCAGAAGAAGGAGTTTGCGTGAAAAAAAAGAAGAAAGGGGGGGGGGGGAGAAAGAGAGGCCACGAGCTAGGGCTTGGGATAGTTTTATGTTTATAATATATATATATATATATATGATAATAATAATAATAATAATAAAAAAATAATGAAAAAGGAAATAATAATAATAATAATAATAATAATAAAATAATATGATAAATTATAATAATAAGTAAAAATTAGTTAATTATAATAATAATTATTCTGATCAAATATTTAAAATAATAAAATCATTTAAAAATAACACACATATATATATTTATACATATATAGATATATATATATATATACCTATAAACATATAAACGTAAATACAATAAACATTTATATATAAACATATATAGACATAAACTTATATAAGCATATATATATACATATATAGACACACACACATATATATATATATACATTACTATACACATATATAAACATATATAAAAATACTACAATAATGATAACACAATTTAAGTGGTAATAATAATAAAATTTTAACATTAAAATGTTAATATTTAAAACGTCGGGTGAACACATAGTCACCCGGGCTGAACGCACGGTCACCGCTAGCGATGCGATGACCGCGCACCGGCGCGAAACCGCCAACACAATCAAACCTCGAAAATTTTAAATCGGGACCAAGAAAGAAGTAAAATAATGACATCTGCAGTCGGGGTGTGACATATATACTCAATATATAGGTGGTGTTATTAGAGAATGACCTTTTTTATGAGGAAAAACCAGTGAAAATATTAGATTGAAGTGAAGCAAGTTCTATGAAATAAGACAATGCACCTCATCAAACTGTTGTGGAGAAACCACAAGTTTGAAGAATCAATATGGAAACCAGAGGTGGTCATAAATGAGAGTTACCCTCATCTATTTTAGTATGGGAAAATAAAATTTCGAGGGTGGAATTTTTTAAGTGGGGAGGTTGTAATGACCCGAACTATTATAAATAAAAGTTCCTCTTTTGATCTAATAAAATGTCTTATTATATCTTTAGGTTATAGAAAGAACATGCAATTATTTTGTTTATTATATCCAATTAGATTTAAATGACCATTAATTATCATTATCATTGAGAATATTTTCATTGAACAATGGTCATATGAATTGTATAAATATAGGTTTTTAACAAATATTTTTGACACAGACAATGGAAGTGATAACCTCAACCCATAGGATCGTACCCTAAGAAGCCCATTTATTGGAGATTTTGAGGGAGATAGAATTTTTGGGCTTTTCCCTATACTAAGGCCAAGTTGAGATCCAACAACTTAAGCATGATTGAAACCATTTACAGGAGAAGTTCAAGATCATTGAGATCATGACCTAAACCATGTTCAACGAATGACCCCATGAAAGCCCCACCATAGTACACCTTACTCTTAAGGAATATGCTAGTGTAATAATGGGATATATATCCAGACCCTAGAAATATGAATATTTAAATTATTTTATATATAATATTTAATATATTTTAATTCTATTATTGTAACTTTGTAAATGATTTTTAAAGCATAAATAGTATATTTGGCTAATATTCATATTTGATTAAGAAATATATTTTGATAAATTAATGGATTAAATACTATTTTAATAAAATATTATGATTAAATTAATATTATTAAATATATGTGAACATATAATTTTTATGAAGTTAAATGTCATTTTTGTAAAGATTCGAAAACTATTATTATAAAAAACTTGTCATTTTCAATGAATGTCAGTTATAATTTTAAATGTAAAAATTAAAATATTTATAAAATTACTTAGATAAAATGAATATTATTTTTTTGAATCATATCATTGAAATTATCCAACATTTAATTTTTCATAATTTTCTAAGACATACAAATTTTCGGGTAAAAATTAAATACCGTATAAATATACTGTGTGTTTAATGACATTATAATGGCCAAATAGTGATGTAATAAATACTATAATAGCTATATTCAGACAAATATATATTTTAAATTTTAAATAATGTAATTTTATGTTTATTTTATTTATTTTATAAATCATTAATGATTCCTACAAGACTTATAATATATTTTATGATTTTAAAATCACTTCTTTAAGAGTGTGAATCACCTCCACAAAATCAAGCATAATATTTTAATAATTTTGGTATTTATCCTTATAAAATAATGTAATACACTCCACTATTCCAGAAACCATGGTAAAAAACTACGGTATGGTTTGTGGTTTTGAAAAGTTTATTATGTAGTATCCAAAACCAAAATAATAAAGAAATCTCCCTATTTTCCTATATAAACCCATCCAAGATACCATTTATATCTACTCAAACTATTTTAAGTTCTTCCAAAATCTTCCATTATCTCTCTAGAGTCCTCTCAAGGTTTCCCCAAGCTCCCAAGAAGCCTCTCCCAAGCCTTTGGGATCATGCATCAAAGTAAGGGATCCTCACCTTACTCTCATCCTTTCAAGTTTAAGCCCCTTATTTGAAATTAGTTCTTTTAATTTGAATTTTTTATAGTGTGGTGAATTTATAATAATTACCTTATTTTCAAGTTTATGTTATTTTAATTAGTTATCATTTATCCTCCCTTGTTTGGACCCTTACCTAAGCTATTACTATGCCGAATTTTCTTAAGGGATTCTCACCTTCCTCTCTTTCTTTCAGTTCAAGAACATTCGTTGAAATTTTTTCATTATAATTTAAATATATTATATTTACATTCACTTATTATGACTACATTACTGTAAAATTGATATTATTTTAATGAGATACCATTTAAAATCTCTGATTTTTACCCCTTACCTAAGTCATCACTGTGCCAAAATTCTGTAAGGGATTTCTCTCTTCTAATTTCCATTCAAGCACTTATTTTACATTATGATTATTAAATTCCATTTTAATATATTGGGATATGATTTTCCATGAATCCATTACTTTAAATTTGATGGATAAATGATGATATCTTCCTTTAACTCTCATTAAGCCCCCTATTATCCTTTAAGTACACCCGTTACCATGCCGAAATTTTATAAGAGTTCTTTTGTTTTCTCCTATTAATTCAAGACTCTTTATTATGTTAAACATTCTATTTCCAATTACTTATGTTTGTGAATGTACTTAAATGTACCAATTACTATAAATTTTATGTATAAATGATGAGATCACACTTTCTCTCTCATAACCAATTTTCATGAATCTCTATATGACGTTGTTATACTGCCGAAATTACACCCTGATTTTCCATGCCCAAACAATTGTGTAGTGAATACCATACCCATTTCCATATCAATGGTATTCACCTTTATGAACATATACTTATTTATTGGGGAATTACATGTAATTATTTCATATTCCATGTTCTTGGGATAAATTATGATGATGAATGAATCCATGTTGTATGATCTATGTAGCACACTTAAACATGAGAATAAAATGAATGTGATCGGTGTGCCTTGAATTATATAAAGCTCCAATGAATTGGGTAATGTTCAGTATCATGATATTTCATGTGAAATGATATTTTTCTCATTCTTCTTCACGTTCAATGAGCTTTGTCTCGTCCTCCTTCATGTGCAATAAGCTTTTCTCCTTCATGTGTAATGATCTTTGTTTCATGATCCCCCATGTGCAATGAGTCTTGAATCATTCAAATATCATGTTCTATGTTGTTTCCACATTTTCCAATGTTATGATTATCATTCTATATCATGCCTTATGGTTCATGTTTCTTTATGCCTCATTTATATGTCTGGTCTAACATATATTATTATCCTCATGTTATTCCATGTTTATTCCCTTTCTTGTCTTTATAGATCACCCCTTTCTTTGTTTTCCATGGATATCCCATCCAGTTTTAAGTTCATTGGATTAATATGATCAATCCAAGGAAGTTTTCAATAATGTTGTTGTATCCCATGTTATAGTTTATGATGCAATGTACCTAATTCCTAAAGACACTATACCTTTTGATCTTCTAGGTTATACTAAGTGTAATTTTAAGTAATAAATCATGTATTAATGTGAAAAAAAGAGATGGGTTATTATAATTTTACTCACATGTAGGTTAGGGGAACAAAAGTATGGGATGCAGGGGTTTACATAAAATAAACTATGGGCATGTAGGCCCTTACATAATAAGATGAGAGGAATTAATCACAAGACAATATTTAATCTAATGAATTATTACAAAAACCATGCAATAATAAATTGAATAACCAGATCACTTACACAGGCTGGTGTAAGCTCATGGTCATACACATAGAATTAAATGTATACAAAAAAGTACACTAGTTAGTATTCAATTCAATTCATTATTTATTATTATGATAAATGTGCTTGAATTAATTCATAAATATATTAATCAATTAAGTAATTATATTTATATTAATGACCATCTGAAGTCTCTTGAAGATATCATAAAAATTTTAAAATTATAAATAAATGGCTTGAATGGTATTTATAGATAATTACATGGAATTAATTAATAATTTATTAATTCTGCAAAATTTTATTACATATAGAACACACCATATGTCAATAATGTAATCAGGTTTTTAATACTATATTTAATTATTCTTTAGGTAATTTAATTTTTTTCTTTATTGGGTGACTACATGGAAGGTACTAATGAGCTGTATGTTGTGTTCTTCAATTGCCCTGTATCTGGGATAAATAACTATTGATTTGATTTGTATCTTGGCCAGGTCACACAAAGTATACTAATGAGATATACATTGTGTTTCCAATTGTCATGTGTCTACGTTACCCATCTATGAAATTAGTGTATTCTTCAAACATAAGAAATAATAACTCATACGTCGGGTACACTAGCTACACACAATGTATCTCATTAATGATATAGTTTTTCAATATCATGTGGTGTTATACCGCATATTTTAGGACACATTTAGCATGAATTTCATTGCTAATCCATGTATAAGACATGGCATGTATTCCAGTTACATGTCTTGTGGTATGAAAAACTATGTGTCAGGCTAGCCAGGTGAAAATGTGTTGTGCATTAAATGCACCACACGTTATTATTTTTCGATACATTGTGTAAATAGTGAAAAATATTGGTTCAATGAACTTGGTTACATGTCCTGTAATTTCAGTTACAAATCATTTATTTGTGTTGAATGACCAGAATCCTCAACACCTCCAGATGGAATCTCTTATCATTCATCACCAGTTATTAATTTCATTAAGATTATATAAAACTTGAATGAAAAAAATTAACATATTAAAAATTTGATAATTATGCTTCAGATTAAAGATTTAATATACTAGATGAAAAAATATAAGAATAATTTTATATAAAAGATCAAAAAATAAAAAAATTATAAAAAATTATTATGTGATCACTCTGATACCATAGAAATGTTTTCCGCATAGTTTAAGCACCATTGGGGAAATGGTAAATACTAATTTTTATCAGAATCCACAAATGGTCTATGATTTACATGATGAAGAATCTTCATGACCAAAAGAATTAATATGAAGATTAATTGAAAAAACCTAGAACCAAGAAGAGATAAACTTTTCACACAGAATTTATAATTTATATATCTAATTAAAGAATTACATTTTATTGAATTCTTTCTTCATTGATGAATCAACAGACCACTCTTGTTATATCATCATTGCATATAAGGAATCAATGGTAGATTCTCTGTAGTGGTGATCTTCACATGCTTTGTGAACCTTCTATTATCACCATATAATTCTCCGTGTGCTAGCATAGATAAGTATAATTCTTGTGATTATTTCTATTGATTTCAACTAAGTCCTTCAATAGAAGAAGAATTTGTTCAGGTGGTGGAGGAGAATTACTCAATGTTCTTCAATGAATTCTAAGAATATATATATGTAGTTCTTGATCTAATACTCTCTATAATCTATTATGCTCAATGATTGAAGGATGATAATGCTTGATCAAAATTTTAATAAGCGGGTTTATATATTTCTTGGGTTAGAAAATAAATAATTGTGTACGGTCCCTTATTATTTTCTTCATTATTGGAGAGCTCTATATCTTAATAATAATATTGTTATTATTATTTACTTAACATGTGTTAAACTCATGGATAAAATAAATATTATTTTCTTGAATAAATAAATATATATATATTCAAATAATATTTAAATATTAAATTTCTCATTGGACCATAAAACCTGGTCCATCAATCCTCCTCAATATTTATTGGTTCTTGAATAATGGCCATTTATTTAATTAAAACTATATCACTAAATTATTCAATAATAAATATGAAAATATTATATTCACCAAATTAGAGAATAAATATTTAAATATTCAGGTAACTAAATAAATATATATTATTTACCTTGTGAATAAATGAGAATAAATATGTATTTTAAATTGATTTAATTTAATAAATAATTTCTCTTTGAATAAATATTTTTTTAAATATACAACTAAGATATATGTTCTCTAAAATAAATAGTGATTTAATATATTCAATCAAACCTATATAAATAATTATTAAACCACATAGAGGAATAATATTTATCCAACATGTGAAATTCATATGGAATTTAAGTGAGGTTTAGAATACACATAGTCTGTAACCCTCTACACCTGTTTCTCACTGGAATTAGGCTACACTGCCTAAATCCCAAGCTTAACATCCATTAATACACCAAGGCTCCCATAAATAAAGAATTTAATGTTTCAGAAAGATGTACCATCTTATTAACTTAAATTGTGTAATATAATATCTTTATCTTGATATCTCAAATCAATCAAGTTACATACTAGTGTCATCAACCTATATGCTTGATGTCTCATTATTTGACATTTTGAAAATGAACATGCTGATAACACCACCATGGATATGGACTTAATATGGAAATTGGATTCCCATTAATGGGATTGAGATATAAAATTCTATTAAATAATACAAAGTATTACTCCTTTCTCTCATTATTCATTAATATAACATCATTCGTCATGGAACCAACATATTCTAGATCACCAATAGCATTTGTCATCATGGTTTTAATCAATACATTAAAGGATGAAAATCATCGCATGTATTAATAATAATATTAAAGTATAAGGATCATTACACATTTCTGACAATAGTAATATCCAATGACACATATAAATGTGGCTTTCCTATTGGCTGGCCATATTCTCATAAACTCATACACTAAAGATTACCAAGGCCATACACCATTATAAAGTATCTCAATGTCCTATGAGTCTCCACCCCTAACATCATGTACCGTTTGTTTCCTATCAAATGAAATCATTCAGTTATATAACTTATATTTGAGAATACAATTGTGAAACTTCTAGGTTCTCATCATTGCAAAGAACTACTATGATCTTTTAGTGAAACAAGCACCCTTTAGACATTATCACATAGTATTTCATGCAGAAGAACCATCATGATGTGATATGAAATTTTATTAATTTTAAAATACATGAATAAAAGTAATCATAATGTACTTATAAGTTGGTTATAGGTAACCAACTCTAACATTGATTGTCACATGCCTTTCTTTGTTTCATCTTCCGCATGCCTCTTTTTTATCATTTAGGTTACCCTATTTGGGTAACCTTCCGTACTCTTCGTCAAGGATATCCACCACTATGAAAATCAAACTATCTATTTTTTGGATTGAATATTTCCTTTTGGATTCCAACATGATCCAATTTACCACATCATTTGTTTCTATATTGCGATGGTCAATGATGTGGCCTCTTTTTCCATAATAATATCACTACTTCCCTATTTGTTGAGCATCATGCTTAGTGTTATTTATTATCTTCTTGGGTGTATTCTTCCTCAATGTTTTCTTTTAATTCTGTCCCATGGTAGAATCTTCTTACTTCTTAACTTGTTTCCATACCTACTATGGACTTTTCTTCACATCATCTTAATGGTTGGGTTGGGTTGGGTTGGTACATACCAAAAATCCTCATGAAAATATACATATATGTTTCAAAAATAATATAACCTTTCTAGGTTTTCAAACATGTTATTCAAAGATAGAATCTCTATTATTTTTGAAATATGATTTTGTACAGTAGGTTATATTCTTGGTTCATCCTTACTCCCCCTTATTTTAAGGCTTCAATGATTTTCCCATAATGACATATTATGCCAGCAGTAAATATCCCAATGTTGAAACCTCCTAGAATACTAATATGTACCAGCTAGTTTTCCTCTTTTACATGTTCTTATAGTTTATCCATATTTTTCCCTTTCTATTTTCAGTTTGGAACACCATCTTTTTGGGCATTGGGGGGGGGGTATGAGACATGCCTAAATTCACCCTTGATGATGTGGTGAATTTTATGGAATTTATTTCCTTACACATTTGGATATAATTTAGACATTTTCCTGTATTTCTATAAAAATAGATTCAATGTTAATTGAATGAATTAAATTATGGGATCTATTTTCAATGAGCATTAGGTGTAAGATTCTTTAATTGATATAAATATATCTTTACCACCACAATTAGACCATTTTTAGGGAAAACACATATCATATAATTCAATGGGATCACTTTTCATCTAATAATATTGAAAATACCATGATTTTGTAGCTTCTATATTTCTTAATTTCACTTCCAGATCTAAGAACTTCATATTGAGACTATACTTCTATGTTAAACTAGGATTCTCATACATGGATATTACAATTTTTTAGATAAATATTCATTACATTACACAAACATACACCTGAGGACTATAATAGTTTAGTGCCTTCATAATCTTGGAACAAAATCTTCTTAATTCATAAAAGATATTCAATGTCTTCCATAATGTTCTTCCCCTTTAGTAATCCAACTTAAAACCATTATTCATAACCTGGAAAAAGTAAATATAAGAAAGTCTGATCTCAAATTATCATTAAGGGTAAACAAGGGTGATAAGTAAGAATAATATGAGCATCAGGGAATGAGAACATGATCATAACATTTGAAAACCATACCTACAAATAAAAGATCATAATATTGCTTAATGTCATAAATATTGACATTACATAAGACATGAATCATAAGGAAATCAAAGAACAAGATACATGATAGAATGACATTGGAATAAGATATAATATTGTGTCATACACATAAGACTATAAAATATTATGTTAAGGCTATCAACCAGGAAATTCATAACATGTTAGGATTGGGTTAATCACATGTGCACCTACTTTAGGCATGGGATATTCTCTAATGTACCCTCTTGTTTCAGTCTTGAGATACCCTCTAAAGTACCCACTTGTTTCAAGCTTGAGAAACCCTACCATGTACCATCTTGTTTTGATCTTGGTATAACCTCCTATGCATCATCTTTTTTTATGTTGAGGTTAACCTCCCATGGACCCTCTTGTTTCTGGATTGAGAGAACCTCTTGTGTACGCTCTTCTTTCGGTCATGGGAAAACCTCCCATGTACCCTCTTGTTTTCAGATTTGGAAAACCTCTCTTTTAACCTTTTTATCATATAATATTAATCATTACCCAATGCATTAGAAAGAGATATAGGTCCCACACAACAAATAATCCAAAAAATTGTGTGCCATAAGATAATAGAAAATTCATCATATCAGAACCCATAAAAATAATTGGATTTCATAAAACTTTTCATTATATAATAAACAATGGAAAATAAATGGGTTTCATTAACATTTTATAATATCTTTATATCATAACCCCTGGAAAAGATATGAGTTTCATAAACATATTTTCATCATAAATATAAACCATTACATGAAATAATTATAATGGTATCCTTGATTTATATCTACATAAAAGCATAAGTTATATCAAAGGGTGTAATCATAGATGGAAAATAATTTTGAAACATCACATGGAACATTCATTGAGGAAAATAAAATATATTTTAAAACAAATTTTTAAAACTAAAAATTCATAAAATATTTTGGAAATCATTTTCATTGAAAATAAAATTGAAACTAATAAATGAAGCTTTAAAAAACAAGTAAAAACATTTCTTGGAAAAACATCCTTTCCAAATTAAAAACACTATTAAAAACATAAAATAGTTTAAAAATCTTTCCTTTTGAAAATAAATTTGAAAACCTATAAATTAATCTTAATATAAAATAATGTTTATGATTGCAGGAAATTTCATTCATGTCATACATTTTAAAATAAGCATTCCTTTCACATTTTCAGTAAAATACAAATGATAATTATTTAGAAAATGACATGAATATTCCTTTCAAAAAATTTTGTAAAATTTCAAAAATTGTTAAACCTTATTTAGTAAACCATTTTAATAAATTCAATAACATTTTTTGAATTTTTTTTTATAAAATATGGTTTTGGAAGAAAAATGGTTTTTGACAATAGAGTGAAATAAGAACAGTTTTTCATAAAGATATTATTTTGAACTATCGAGTACATGAAGAGGGGAAAATGAAGGGAAAACATGTATTATCCTGTAATTAATATAAAAGAATAAATTTTATGAGTTTATTGAGATACATAACATAATATGTCATTATTTAATTCATAATCATAAACAATCCAAATAAACGATCAGATTGTAATGTAAAACTATTCCCACAATGGTAACCTTGAGTCATGATCCACATAAAATAATAACATTATAAAAATATTATAATATCATGAAAATAAGGATATTCATGATATAACATGGGGTAGTCCTCATAGAATAAAATAGGTGCATGACCTAACTTATGTCTCAAAGAAGGAGAATTGAGAAAACAATATTGTACTGATTTGTTAGCCCTTGAACCATAAATCCCATAACAGAGAGATAATAACATGTATTAGTAAATCCATGTAATTTTAATTATAATAATAATAAAATAAATTCATGTAAATTATATAGACCATATAAAAGACACACATGGTGAATATGGATTTTGTCTCACATAAAATCAAAGTGAGATGGAAATCCATTACCATAAGTATCAACATCATTCATACACATTTGAACCTCCTCTATAATAAATATAATTTTATTATACATATATTAAAGAACCATAATAATATATAACATACCATATATTTTTTCTTATGACCTTTTATTACTTGTTTACAAACAATTTCTTCTTAAAATCATATTTCTTATAATAAATGCTTTGTTTTTTGTATCAGTTTTGATTTGTTATTTTCAACCCTCTTACTTTCATCATGATTACCTTGTCTCCATGATAATAATAATTAAATAATTATCATATTTATACATCAATTATATGTTTAATACCAATCATTAAATATGGTTTTGAGAAATGATGTATGTTATGATCCTAGAAATGATAGGTCGTACGTATGAATGAGTAATGGATTCATTTTTCAATAATCATTATAGAAAGGAGGTAAGTAATATATTATATTTATACATTTACCATAATATTATAAATAATATATTATTTATTTAAATATACTTAACCATATCATCCATGTGGGGTGTGATGAAAATGGATTCACATTGCTTCATGAAGGCGGTAGTTCACACAAACACCAGTGACGTTATCATATTTTAGTGAGTGAAAAGGTAATAAATAAAATGATATATTATAATTTAATAATGAAAAATATTTCATTAATATTATAAATATTTCATTTATATAACATATATTAATTAAATATATCCTTATTGTCTTCCATTTAAAGCATTACGGAAAACAAATCACATCACTTCGTGAGGCGATAGTCCTCCGTACACATGAGCAATGCTATCGTATCCCCTACAGAATGGAAAGTAAAAAAGGTATATATGATATAATAACTCCATAGAAATATTTTTTTCAAAAATATCATAAGTATATTTTTTATCCATTGTTATACCCAACCTTTAGAGGTGGTAATGGAAAAATGAATTATATCAGTTCGTGAGGCGGTAGTCCACCATACACATGAACGATGATTTCATGAAACATTTAATGGAAATGAATATGGTTTTGGTCAATAAATTAACATAAAAAATATCATTATATTTAATATAGTGATTTTATTATATCTTCATGTTTTAAGAAAAATTTACGGATGTGGAGGAAGAAATAAGAGAAAAATTCTCATTGAAGAACGCAACCTCTTCTTTAGGTAACCACCTTAGGTTTTCATCAAAAGAATTATTATGTTTGATTTATTACTAAACTAAGTATTATAAGATGATAGGATGGAAATTAAGATGTCATTTTGTGATGTATTGGACAAAAAAAATGCACTGAATGTGTGAGGAAGAGATGACATGGGTGGCCTTTTATAAGTGAGGTGAGTGGCACACTTGTAATTTTTGAAAATAAAAATTGTACCCTTGTTTTATACGTGAAAAAATGATAAAAAATGGAGTATTATAGAGAAATAGACATTATAGGTTCAAAATAAGTACATTAAATATATTTTATACAACTTTTAGGTCATTTTAACCATTATTGTTTTAGTTTAACCCCCGAAAAACCCATTTTTACCTTTACTGAGGTAAATTATTTTGATTATTTTGACTATTATTTTTGGTAAAAAACTGATTTATCCTTATTATATAATATATATTATTCTGATTATAAATATGGATTCCATTTTTTCAAATTAAATTAATATAAGTGGAAATTTTTAATTTAAAATCAATCTCGTGGATGTGATGAGAAAGTGGGTTTTCAAGGAGTAAATGTTCAATAGTTTATATAGTTTTTGTATCCAATTTCAATAAAAAATTAATTATAATAACTTAAATTTTATTAATAGATAATTGAACGAAATTTATGTTAAAATCAATTTAAAATATAATTTAACTTTTAAAATAAATTAAACAAAAAGGTAATTTTCAATTAAAATTTAGTATTTTCACTATTTTTTAGAAAATTAATATTTTCAAAAAATTATCAAAAATTTACCCTATTATAATTTTGATATTATGATTTCAAAAATTAATTATATTTTTTCAATAAAAATTTCTAATTATTTCAAAAATTAATTTTTAAATTAGTGCATAAAAAAGGCAGCAGAATTGCTTTTTAGAAGAATATTATTTTTTAGCATAAAAGTGGATCTCTTTTCTAGAAAACCCTTATGATGAAATTTAATCAGTTTATTAAACATATATAATATATAAATTTCTTTAAAAGTATTCACAAAAAGTTATGTGTTTAATTTACTATGGTAAAACATGTTTTTGTGCATAAAAATATTTTTTTCAGAAAAATATTTCATGTATTTCCAAATATTTTTTATTTTCATTTCTAATATATTGGTCACCAAATAATTAATTTTATATACATGTTTAAAACATATATTTTCATTATTTAGTTAATAATATTCATACCCATCATTCCAATAGCTCGGTGATAACTATCATATTAATTAATAATATTTTAATAGTGTATTATGTTTCATTTAACTTATTGTTGTGTGTAATGCAACATGAGCTCACTGTTACGTCTAAAAAAAGACAAAATCAATGTTTCATGTAACACAAGATAAAATAAATGTTTCATGTAATGAAAGATATTAAAAATAATAAATTAATTTGAAAAAATATTTCATAAAATCATGGGGTGTTATAATTTCTCAACCTCAACTGAACTCATTATTTCTTCCCATTTGATTTTTATCATTATAGATTCATCATAATGTTTTTTATTTTCTCCAACACTATAATATACATCACATTCAACCTTTTCAATTCAATATCCATCATAGATTCATTTATTTTTTTATATTCATTGTGAAACTTTTCTAAAGCTTGGATAATTTCATTAACAGCTTTCTAAAAGGCATATCTATCATATAACTCTCTTTTAAAGTTTTCATTATCCATTGAAATTGTTTCAATAAAAAGTTTGATAGATTCTTCTCTAACCTTCACAAGATTTGTAAGAGTTTTATAATAGCTCACATTCTTTATTAATGCATTTTACATGGAATCATATTATTATTCTAACTTTGACTTCTCATCATGAATTACCTTGATGAATCTAAATATATATGTTACTAATTTAATATGGAAACTTTTCAAATAATCATTAACCTCAGTATAGAGGTCATTGGAAGATTCAATGCACCCATTCTCACTACCTGTACTTTTTCATTTGAGGAATTATAACCAATATATTTATGAAAAGTCTTACCGCTCTGAAAACCCTCATCTATTGGTGACTCATCTTCCTTTATTAATATTATTCTATACTTATTTGAATATTTATTCTTCCTTTTTTCAATAAATTTACTAATGATTTCAGTTTCTCAAAAGGAGTGTAAATCACTTATTTTATCTCTAGATCTTCCATTTCAATATTTTTACATTATGTATATCAAATAAAAAAATGGGAGATAAAACTTTATATCCAATCAGAGATATAACATTTTTCCTGAATATTAATTTTTATAGTCTAAAATCAATCCAATTAGAGATAACCTTGCTTTGATACCAATTTAGAGTCCCAATGGGATCATGAAGACATGCTAGAGAAGGTGGTAAATCAGGTGTGACTAAATTATTTTACCAAGAAAATTTTCTTTGTTAGTTACGTAGACCCATTTTGGTTTTTAACCACTTTCACCTATTGCGATATAAATGGATCACATGTAGTTTATCCTACCATACACCTATTTATAATGCTGATATTGAATTTAAATTTAGATTAGGAATTTTTGAATGGTTCAACCCCCATCATGGGAAACATTCTCCCTTCCATGTTCACGTCTTTTTGAGACACATAATATCAACTAATAATCATATTTTAAATTATAGGGAGTTTAAATGGATTATCTTGAAACCAATCTTGTCATATTACAAAGCCAAGTGATCACCATATTACACAAGTGACTTTCCTCAGCTATATTACAGAAGTGAAGGGATATTTATACAGTATCCCATAGTCATCACACTAGTATCACACTATTTGGATCTCATCTTCCTTCATCTTCTTGAATTATATCTCCAATATTGTCTATGTATGTTATTTCACCCATAAATGATGATCTTCATCCTCAAAATAGAGAGTCTTCAACTTCTATAATATCTTTAAGAAATTATGTATGCAACTAAACCTCTTTTTCTCCACATATACTAATTCTTTACAAAATCTATTACTAGAAACTGAAACTCAATATTCTCAAGAATGTTATTCCATAATATCATACATGGTGGTTTATACTAAATGTCACAACTTCTAGATTATTTACTAGTGATTTGAACTCTAAACAATAAGGACTACTCTTGCTCACTACTTTTTTCTTATTAGTATTCTTCAAATTAAAATTCTCTAGTATAACATGTCATCTCACTCCATTATTCTTATTATTATCTTTTTTTTAAAACCTATTATATTCTTAGCTACAGTATTGGATTATTTCTCTTTATTTTTTTAGTCGTTATATCATGTAGAAGATCTATCAACCTCTTCTTAATTTGAGAGATCTATTTCTCTCATACAAACAATTAGAGAACACATTACATAGTAGTGGCTCTTCCTCCTTCATTTCGTCCTCCAAGATGTTCTCATACTCTCACATGCATGAGAGTAAGTAATAAATTGATCTTCTCATTTACAGTATCAATAAATAAAATATGTTGAATCCTTTTCAATGCCAACTAAAAATCACGCTTATGGAACATTCACTTTTATTCTCATGATTTTCTTTTATAACTCAAGGGAGATTCTAAAAATAATCTTAATTTTTATAACTCACATGGTCAAATAAATTAATATTTTATTATTCAACAAGATCAGTTTCATTCTTCCTCATACTCAACTCATAGTGGTTGTACTGAAAAAACTTCAACATGATTGTATAAACGTGTGTAGTAGGTATGACTTAAGGGTATTCTCTCATTATCATATTTGAATACTTTAGGAAATAAATTTATATAGATTTTAGATGAATGTATACATAGCAGCAGTATCCCAAATTTTTTTATTCATATCCATTTTTATCTGGAATCGAAAATGATTTTTTGACATTTTAGAACATTGATCGAACAATAAAAGTATCTACTAATTTTATATTTCAAGATTTATGAAATTTGTAAGCCTTCTCATTTTCGTCTTGGGGAAATTTACAACCTTCAATATCATCTTGATGTATTTAATCCATTTCATGAATATTATCATCTCACTCAATCATATAATATTCCAATGACTTAATATTTATTTGATAACTCAAGCATTGACTCATTTACATTTTCATAATTATTAAAAACCCATGAATTTTATTATTCATTATTAAGAATAATAAAACTCATAAAAAAATTATAATATCATTGATATAAATATCATCACGATATTTCAAATAAGAAACTCAACATCAGTATCTTCAAATGCTATATTCATTAGAATCATCAATTTTGGAAACTCGTATATTCAAAATTTTGAAAAATTCACTTATTCTAGTCTTACATTGATCTTCTCCTTCTTATTTTTGAAGATTAGATTATCATAATTTTATATGTTGAATAACGAACCCATTTTGGTATTTGTGGTGTTTAAAACCATGATGATAAAATTTAGCATCATCATATTTGATTCTCTCTTCATATTATGAAATCTAGATTTTTTTGTTAATAGAAACATATAATTTTTTATAAATGATAATGGTTACATAGATTTACATGATACTAACACACATATAAATTATGGTTATATAAATTTAAATAATTCTTATGCAGATTGATTTATGGTTTCATGGACCAAAATGATTTTTATACGGCTCTATCTAGTAGTTATGTTGGGCAGATTTCATGCATATGAAACAATATATGATTCTTACGCAGTAGAAAGATAATGGTTATGTAATTATTGGATAATTGTTATGCACCTCATGGATGATTCTTACACAACCATTACTTTTCCATTTTTCCAATTTATTTAGACTAATATGATGCTTACACACATTAGGGAGAATATTCTTATATAGGATAAAGACTTGGCCATTTTTTTAAATTTCCTTCAAATGACTTCAAGGCTATGCAAACGCATCTTTGGACATCTCAAACCTTCATCCAATAGTGTTTATACACTGAGTATAACAACTTTCACATGTATTAATTCTTGTGTGGTTACCCATAACTCATTCACTTTAGTCTCCCATTCAATATAACTTTAAACATTATTAATAAAAACTCACATGATGTATAAGCATTTAACACCTTCCAACCTTTACAAACTATTGTATAAAGTACTCCAAATATTATGTACTTGTCTTTTACATAAATATTAGGTAGAAAATCACCACATTTCATGGGTTGTCTCACCAAGAAGAAAACATTATCCTTCTTTATCCAAATACATTGGTAGCCTATTTTTACACCCTTTTCCAATAAGAGATAGATCTACTTTATATGATCCATGGAAGGTAACTATTTTTTATTTAGAACACATTAACTTACATGATTTTGACAAAAAATACAATTCAAGCTATATATATCCAAGGTCACTTTACCACTAAATAAATGTTCAATTTTACTATCAGGGTTAATAATTAAAATAGAGTCATACCTTTCAAGTCTCATGATGTTTTATTTATAAGAAAAAATGGATTTATCATCATTTCATTTTAGCTCAAGGAATTCTCCCACTAGTTGAATATAAATATTTTAGGGAACATATATATTGAAAAATATTTTCTTAAACTCCACCCATTCTATAGACTCAATTTCTTCATATTACCTATTTTTGTTGATGATAATCAACCAATGATTTTACTCACCTTCCAAATGATAAATAGATTAAAAGAACCTTTTTATGATTTTAACACTAATGAATAGAAAATATTTTTTCAATCCACTTCTCATCGATTAGTGGATCAAATGTCTCACTAATGGATGGTGTTAGTTGTTAGATAAAGGAATTGATGGAATTTTTTTCATTTATGGAATTTGGGTTCTTGATTTTTTTTCATCTTATTTACCATATCATTAGATAGTTGGGTGATCATATCCATGACAATTTTCACACTTTCTCCCTAAAGACCTTTACCTTCATAGGATAGAATTTCCCTTTAGTTTTAAGTTTTTAATTCCTCTATAGATGTGATTTTGAGTTATAAAGGAGTATGAGATGTTTGGAAGATATTTTTGAGTGGTTAGAGGAAGATGGATGAATGGTCCTAGGGTGATGAACAAAACCAAATACCTAATAAGAAGGCATCAAGTACCTGATTATAGAAGAAAATATATAACACCAATGTCAGTGGAACTAGGTACCTAATGGCACCATAGGATGTTTTTTAGTGTGAAGGGAAGTTTCATATATTAATCTAAATATTAACCCAAAAAAATTTAAATAGGGATATTCCCCATTTCATTCATGTGAGGACCTCTCTCAAGCTTTCCATATCCCTCTTCTCTACCTCAAGGTGATCCTCCATTAAGCTTGGTATGTGTGAATTATGATTAGTCACTGAAGGATGGTGTTGACTTGGGTAGGTTTAATCTCCCTTGCATCTTTATATTATTCTTATTCCTTCAATAAAACATGTATAATACCTCTCTCTATAAATTTAGGGCTTGTGAAACTCTTAAATATTTTCCTTGTTCTTATGGTTTAGCTATTATGGGAGATTTTATTAAGTGATATCAAACCATCAAAGAGGTGGAATATTATCATTTCTAGGAACTCGAAGAATAATTCTAAAAATTTTTGGTATGAAAACCCCTTCAATCTCTCATATTCTTAAATGTTTTTGTTATAAATATTATAGGGGTGAGTGAATATAATTACAACCAATTGGTTTTCCATAATACAAATTTCATTAAATTATTTTAAGAAATTTTATATATTTCGTGGTTGATGTGAGTTATATTTATGTATTATAGTACCTTGATAGTTATATATTTTATATTACCCTTTTTAATTTCATTTAATGATTCCTACATATTTGAAATGAAGTAGAATATTTAAATTGTGAGCATGATCGTTGTATTAGATTCTATCTGACATAATTAGCCTTTACCAATTAATTTGATAAACATGACATGTCTAATATTTCAGAATTTTTGATATGGTTATGGTAATTTAAATCTAATAATATTTAGTTATATTTGAAATGTGTGTTTTTGGAGTTTATAAAATGGTGATCAGGTACATGTAGCTCCTCGAATCTAGTAACATGGAACCGATGGTTACTACATTACATTAGTACATGATACAAGGGATTATATTACATAGGATTATAGTATTCTTGGGAGACTAGATACATATATGATTCTCTAAATCCATTTGAAAAAAATATACATAAAATTACAATGAAAACTTTATTATTTATTATGGTATATCCCTGTAATTAATCAAAATTAACTTCCTAGTACCCTAGGGAAAAGAAAAAAATAAATGGGTGATCTCTAATACTCAGTAAAGGGTAATGTATAATAGATGTCATCATATAATAACTATGGAATAAATATTATGAGAGCGATAAAAAATAATCAAATGTGACATACAACTAATATCATTAAAGCATAATATATCGATGGATGTCAGAACAACATAAATAATCACACTGATAGAAATAACTAGTTTAATAGTGATAGAATACATAATAAAAAACATAATAAACATACCTTTAAGGCCCCATTCCAAGACATCATACATAAATAGGTAAGTTATACACCAAATATCGAAGTTAGTTTGTCTCATGATTCCTAATGATGTATCGATGGGTTTATGTAATTTCCATCCCCACCCATCATAAAATCATCATAAACATACTGTCTAGGACACAACCAATAAATTAAATATATGGGAAGGTATACACCAAATATCCAATCTATTTTGTTTTATTATACTTATTAATGCATCGAGGGCCTGTTTTGGGCCCCACCTATCACTTACTAAGTATAATGAATTCACTATATGAAATCAATGATTAACAATACAATGTGTAATCAAATTTCATTAGTAATCAAGAAAAATCCATATTCAAATACAAATATATGGGATGTCAATGATTTCCCTAGTCAATAATATAGACAACATGATCATAATACATTTAGAGTAAGATGGTGAATGGTATTATTAAAACATATCTCATTTAGGAATGAAAATGACTTTTAGGAAAAATACTTAAAACGTAATCATTATAAGACATCCAGGAAAAGAGGTTGGATGGTATAATAATAATATTTCACAATTTTAACAAAAGAAACATTAAAGTATATTGAAATAGTTGAGAAACGTTTTTTTATGATTGTTGGAAAAATCACTTTGAAGACAAAGTAGAGATATGTATCTAAAAAAAACCCTGATATCTCGTAAAACGTGTTCTCTTTAAAATTAAATATATTGAGGTTGATAAAAAATTTAAAAAATTAACCTTAAAGACCAAAAAGGTTTGAAAAACAATATATTTTAAAAAATTAATATTCTTTTAAAAAAATTATTTGAGAATACATAAAAACATTGAAGACTTATTTCTTAAAAGAACAAACCACTAAAATTGGTTTTAAATTTAATAATTCCTTTTTAAAATCAATACTTTACTATTGAAAAATTGAAAAATATTTCATTCTATTTTCAAAATAATTAAGAATAAAAATAAATTGGAAAAAATATTTAAAACATAGAATTGAAAATTCATAAATAAGAATTAACATAATGGTGAAAGAAAGTGGTCACATGGAAAGATGTTAAAATTGTTTTTTTTACAAAACAATACATGTGGAAACTTTAAAACATTATTTTAAAACTATTTTAAGTAAATTTAAATTAAAAAAACCTAAATCATTTGTTATATCATGGATAAGGATATCCATATAATGAATGAGGACATAGAGGTGTACGATTCTTGACTGTAAATAAGTGGTGGGGTTGGCATTATATACAAGCATAAAATTTGGTAAATTATTTACCAAAGGAAATAAAATTGAGTGTTGAAATGTAAAAAATTAATAATAACTATTTGAGAAGAAAATTTTCAAGTTATTAGAGATAAACTTCACATAATTTTTCACCTGGTCAAAATTCCTTAATTACAATGCCGATTTGAAAATGAGATTGGAAAGAAACCATTACGACTTTAGTAACCACTAAATTGAAATCCCTTAAAAAACATTAATGGATTTTTAAATCCATTTAATTTCATGAATGTATGATAAAAACACCCATATGGTAGTATAAACCACATGAAAAATAAAACAAGTGCTAGAGAAGTCATAAGTCACAATGAATAAAAGTTGATAAGATAAATCCCTTACAAATTTGGTAATAACCAATTCAATAGAATTATAAGGAGGTATTATGAAAGTAATATAAATATCATGAGTAAATATTAATAAATATAATATAATACAAAGGTTACATAGGTACACCATATAAAATAAGAATAGGTGTTTAACATGAAAACATGCCTTAATGAATGGAAATTGAGACAAAAACCCTCACCTTAATTCTTAGCTTCCATGAAAGTGATTTTACATCCTGTAAAAAAAATATTCCTACCCTATTTTATAACCATTTTAATATCTATTATCCTTTATCCTTTGATTATAATCATTTATTATACATTCATTAGTTAGTTATAATCTATTTGTATCATCAAACATTAGTAATTTTATTAGTTTTGTATGAGTTCATAAGGGTGATATCGATCATTGTTCTTTTAATACTAAGTTAATCATTAATAGAAAATTAAAAATATTATAACAGATGTTAAAAATAGATTTTTTAAATTTCTAATTTCATATCATATGTATTTTATTGATGATTCATGATGATGGAATCGACGATGAGCTTGTTTTGGAAATTTTTAATGAGCGAAATATGTTATATTAATAAAAAGTAAAACATGAATATAAAACCTATAGAACCTTAAACCAAATACTATTTTTATCATTTAGGCCAAATAAAACAAGGTGTTATGTTTTAATATTCATACATGATATAAATTTATATCATTTTTCACGTAGGTGGTTAAACCGACTCAAACAATAAGATGTTATAATCAATTGGTTAGTATGGTAAAGAAAGTGATTCTTTAGGCATAATATCATTATTATCGAAGTATAATGATATTATTTATATTTTTTTAATGTGATGAATCATATTTTAAGATATTTGGGTAGTTAATAACATATTAGATGAAAACGTAAATATGCTACTTCATGGAGGCGGTAGTCCGCACTTACACATGGGCGACACAATCATTTTCTATAGAACAGAAAGAATATCAGAATTGATTTATATTTTCATAATTTTAATAATTTAATAAATATAATATATATTCATTTTATACATCCTTTTAAGGAAAAATTTAACATGGTTATGAAAAATGGATCATGTCTCTTATGGAGGGAGTAGTCTACAGGTAACACAAGTGATGTTTTTGTTTTTTGAATGATTGGGATGAAGGTATAAAATTTTTTTCCCACAAAAATAATAAAATATAATTATAATTATGATATTCATTAATTATTTCAGCATGGTTTTAATATATTTGGATTTTTTAAAAGAATAAATAATGGAAAATAAATAAAAATGGGTAATTTTATAATTTAACCTAACACTTTGAAAGAGCACCATTAAAAATTGGTTTGGGGCTTTGAGAGGTGGAATTTTGAGAATTATAGAACCTCTATGAATTTTTTAGGTGTTTTGGGGAGTTATTTTTGTAGGTTTTTATCAAATATAAGAGGCTTGGGATGTGATGAAAAGTGGATTTGTGATTTATCATTTTATAAGGGATAAGAATATCATTTTTGAAATAATATAAAAAGGTAATGTCAATATGAAAATGTAATGTTAATCCAATAAAGGATAATAATCGACAATGGGAAGGGGTAACATAAATATATCCTTAAACCTACATATTTTCACATGTTTGTTATAGGTTTTTAAGTCTTTTACTCTTAAATATCTCACTTTCATTATTTTTGGTTTTCACTGTGGTAACTAATTTTTACCTTTGTAATTTTTTATTAATACATAAAAATAAAATGGGTCTTATTAAACATTTTGGAACTAATGATTCCAAATATGAAATACTTTTTTTCAAATAAATTGTCTATGTGTGATAGAAATTAATTATAATATTAGCACACATAATACATAAAAAACGTTTTTAGGAAATGTATATTTTTATTTTTAAAAATTATGATTATTATATGATTATCAATGTTATTGATTTATATGACATTTATTTGTTTATTATTAACAAAATATTATTAATTTGGTTTTCAAAACATAAAAAATCTGAATTCCACCTTTTGGAAACTTATTTAAGAGAAATAGAAAAAGAAGGTTTTTATTAGAGTAAATAACACTTTAGTTTCAAAATGTTAAATATTGGTAATCTAAATCCAACATAGTAACTATAAATGCATAATTTTATTCCATAAATTAATTATTGGTAAAAAAAATGTTTTATAAAATTTTTAAATCATGGAAAAGCAAAAATTGATATGGTATTAATCAAAATGTATTTTACTATATTCACAAAAAAAATTATTTCATAAAAATCCCAAAATTCACCATAAGATAATTTTGATGTGTTTAATCCAAAAATAAATGTTATTTTTGTAAAATTGAATTTCTAAAAGTGGTTTAATTTAATTTTTATATAATATAATGTAACAAGAAATGTATTTTTAAGCATAAAATGATTCTTGTATTAATATATATCCCTTCTTTTCCTTTTTTTAAATATAAATATAAAATATAAAATTTACTAATAATTACATGTTAATATCATCTTAATTAATACTTATATGACCCCTAAGGATCTATTCATGTGACTTAATCATAAAATAATATCTAGTGGTAATCATGGGTGGTGATTTTTCTAGCATGGTTTAAATGTATATTTCCATGACCTTGAACTTCTCTCACAAATGATTTCACTCACATCATTATTATTGGGGTTTTTCTTGGGCTTGGTCTAGGGAAAACTCTATTGATGATATTTTCTTTCCATGATTAGACAAATGAGCATCATAAGGAAGACTCAAATTACCTGACACCATTTCTTCTACATTATTTATTGATATTTAATATACATACCTCTATTTATACAAGGTTACTCAATGGATATGTTATAGAGATCATATTTATTTTTTTTATAATTTTAACATAATAACATGTAACAAGATTTTGTAAAGTTTAGTGTTTTATATGAAAAAATCTATTAAAGATAGTATTTATTTAAATTATAATTATGTAATGAAATATAATGGTGTTACATTCTCCATTATTTAAATAAATTTTATATTCACAAATTCAATTATTTTTTACTAATGAATTAGTGAAGGTTGTCTATAAGATAACAAAGACTCAAGATACGATTCCTAATGAGATTGTCAGCCTCAGTAACTTAGGTAAGACTAAGAAAATCATTTATTCCTTAATAATAGGAATATCCCCAATATTGATTTTCATTCTAACCATTTGATTCAAGAGTCCCTTGTATTTTGGTATCAAGAACCATATTATATAATTTTCTTCTAAAGGGAGTTTATAATCATACTTTCATTAATATAATATCATGTTTTCATATAAAAGTTGATTTCCTTATTCTGATAATTAATTTTTTCCCTATGTAGAGAGAACCAATCCATTTCACAATATAATATTAAATTCATCTAAAGGAATAATTAATAATATTTTCATGAAGCACATTCTCATTTACATCAACACAGGATTTAATAATCATATAATTATAAGTTTTCTCTTATAATTCAATACCACATCATTAGATTGGTGATTTAATTATCTTATAAAACTTTCTAGATATATAATTGTTCCTAGAATTGAAATATATTAAGATATTCACAACTCTGGAGTAGAGAATAAGTGTACCTTAATTATCATGTTTCGCTTCCATGGTAGTCATTTCATAATCTCCACCTTATTCCCTTAGTCTAGGAGGTTGTTTATGTTCATCGTCCTTGTTATCCCATGGATTATGGAATTGACTTGGATAATGGAAAATTTCCCCATATTTAATACATTTAACTATTTATAGTTCCTTATGATAAAATTTATTTTCTTTAATCATTTTAACTAAACTATTCATTTTTTCACTACAATTAAATTCAATATATGTTCCTTTACGACACATAAAACAAATTATAGTCTCTTGATGTCATGTCTATTTTTTTCTTCTTACAATATTAATTAAACATATGAAATTTAATATTTTTTTTCTTCATCATATTGTCACCAAAATTTCAGAGCAACTCTATCATTCTCTTCTTTGGTGTGTTTGGGAATTCAACTTTTTCATGTTATTAATCATTATTCATGATATCTATTTTTTCATAATCATAATATTCCTCACTAAAGAATCTAAGTCTTTTTGGTTTCTCATTGGTTCAATCACTACATTGCATATTGCATCCATTATTAATTTGGGTTCTCCTCCCTCCATACAATACATAAATAAAGGAAACTTGGGATACGGGAAAAATTGATAATTTCATAAAAGTAAACTATAAACATAAAAGAAGTTATTAATTAATTTTGTGCATAACCTAACTTATAAATATCTATGTTTTAATTTAGGTTATCCATGATCATTCCCTATAAGGTTTTATAACCTAAAAATATTCAAACATCTCATAATATTTCATAAATAGAATATAAATTAACCAAATCATATCCCCTGGGGTAATCAAAACATGTGTGTAATTAGGACACCTTTTCAGGCACCATGTGATGATGGAGTTGAAAATAAACTAGAATTTTACCCCAAGATGGATTTGTGCAAGATTCAAAATCCACTAGTAGTTTTTAGATATGGAAGTTATTTCGTGAAAATCACACACTCTATACTTTACCAAAATTATTGGATGTTGTCCTAAACTTAGACATATCCATAGATTCTATAATAGGGTCATATTCTCTAATCTATGATTTCCAACTTTGAGTTCCAAATGCTTTCACTAAACATGCTCTGACACAAATAGTAGGGCCCTATCATCAGTAACCCAAAGTCATTGGATACTACCTTACACTGTTACAAGATACAAGGGATCTCATTATATAGGATTTCACAGTTTAGTATTCTTGGGAGACTGTTACATTATTCTCAACTCATATTTTAAAAAAATGAAATACAACTTAAAATTCTAGTGAGAGAATTATTATTTCTTCTAGAATATCCTTATAATCAATTAAATGTTTCATCTAGGTACCCTATGGATAAAAAAGAAAGTAAAATGGGGATCTCTTATGCTTAGTAAGGGATAACATATAGTTAAAGGTATCATAGAATTACCATGACATAAATAATATGGTAGAGATAAAAAATAATCAATTATATTATAAAACTAATATTATGAAAGAAGAATATATTCATGGATGAAATAACAATATAAATAGTCACATCGATAACAATAACTAGTTTCATGGTGATTAAATGGATAATACTTTACATTATAATCTAACTATCAAATCCTTTTTCCAAGACATCATACATAAATAGGTAAGACATATACTAAATACCTAAACTAGTTTATCTCATGAGACCTACTGATTCATTGAAAAGATATGTAATTTTGAGCCCCACCCATCACTAACTCATCATAAAGATATCACCAAGGCCTCATCCACAATATTTAATATATGGTATTATAAACACCAAATACTAAAACTAGTTTTTCTCATGATACTTACTAATGAATTGAAGGCTATTGTGGGCCCCTACCATTAATAACTAAGTCTAATACATTCACCATATAAAATAAATGATTTTCAATATAATGTGTAACAAACATTCATTTGTAATCAATATACATTTGTATTTAAATACAGATATATAAGATGAAAATAATTTCTCCAATAAATAATCTTTAAAACATGAACACAAGTTGTCTTGGAGAAGAAGGTGGATGGTATAATTAAAGTATATCTCATGGTGGAAAGAAATGGGTTTGATTAAAAATTAATTAAAATACCATCATACAAAGACATCTAAATAAATAATGTGTATAATATCATAAGAACATATCCCGTATTTAATTTTAGGAACATGAAAGGATATTTTCATAGTTTAATAAACACCCTTTTCTAATTATTGGATTAATCACTTTGAAGAACAATAATAAATATGTATTTTTTTAAAATTCTTGAAATTTCCTTAAAATTATTCTCTTAATACTGAATTACTTTTAAATTGACAAAATATTTAAAAATTACCTTTAAAAAAATGGTTCATGGAAAATAAATTTTACAAAAGAAATATGTTTTCAGAAACATTCTTGGAGAATACATAAAAACATGTAAGACTTATTTCTTAAAAAGAAAATGCCTCAAAATTCCTTATTAAAATAAAAAATT
Organism: Viscum album; assembly: GCA_963277665.1. Lineage (NCBI taxonomy): Eukaryota > Viridiplantae > Streptophyta > Magnoliopsida > Santalales > Viscaceae > Viscum > Viscum album. The sequence continues at coordinate 1,791,489,143 of OY728158.1, forward strand.
TCATTTTAAATCAATATATTACTATTGATAAATTTAATGATACTTTGTTTTATTTTAAAAATAATTAAGAATTTAAATCAATATGAAACCCATTTTAAAACATGGAAAGGAACCTTCATAAATAATAATGCCCATAATGGTGAAAGAATGTGTTCACACAAAATACATTAAAATGGATTATTTTTCCAAAAAAATGTATGTAAAATATTAAAAAATATTTTTTAAAACAGTTATAAAAAAATTAAGATTATAGAAAATAATATTAATCAATTATTGAATCATGGATAAGGACACCCAAAAAATGAATGTGGACATAGAGGATGAATATTTTTTACTATAAAGAAGAGGTTGGGTTGGTTTCATATACACGTCACATTGGGTAAATTATTTTCCAATTGAAATGAGATTGAGAAAAGACATGTAAAAACTCAATAATTACCATATAAGAATAAAATTATTTGGGTATTAGAGATAAATTTCACACAATTTTTCCCCTAACCAAAATTCATTCGTAACATTCCCAATTTGAAAATGGAATTGGAAAGAAACCTTATAGCTTTAATGGCACATAAATACGTTAAAGGGATGTATGATCCTGTAAGTGGTGTCACATATGAGCTCCCCATCAGCAATTTAGGGTTTTCCCTTTCACTGATCTTGGTGGTTTAGGGTTTCCTTCCACCATTCCTCTCCCTCCCTCCTTTATTGCATCTTCTCTTTCCTAGGTATGGCATGGTCGAGGGTTTATTTGTTCGGTGGTGGTGCATTGTTGTTTCAACTGCTCCACGGTTCACATGCTGGCATGTCATTTGGAGCTCTGCGATATTCACTGTTGTTCAACCTCCTCCAATGAACTTGGTTTATAGGAAACTACTCCCACTCCCATGATGGCCTCACCCATTTTTCTCTGATGGTGCATCCCGTATTCTATGATTCTCATTCTTATATGGTGGTGACTAGTTGTGTCATGGTTAGACTCGGAAGGGTCATCATCTTCTTTATGGGTTTTTACATGTTCACAGGAGGTGGCCTCAGGAAAACTTGTAGCTGGTGACATCCTCTTACCAGTCCTCTCTTCCTACCGGTGTTGCTGTTCTGGAGTGATATTGAGGAATGCATCCCTGTCGGTGATCCTCCATAACAGATCTAGCGAGGATTTGTATTTTTCTCTGTTTTGATGGTGTGGTCTTCTTTAGGTTCAGACGCAGGCACAAAAGAGGCTCGTCTGTCTAGAAAAGTGGTTTTTTGGTTCCTCCCAGTGTCTGGTTAAAAGGATTCTTGGGTGTGGTGTCAACTCCCTACTAGTTTCAGTCTCCTATTTATTGTTATATGTTTAGGGTTTCCTCTCTCATGGCTATCTTTTATTGGATCGGTGGTGGGATGGGTGATGGTGCAGGGCGGCAATGAGACATGATGGTGTTGATGGGAGGGATTTTCATGACTATTTCTATTGGTTTTTGTTTTGTTATATGGTTTTCTATACCCTTGTTTTTGGGCTGTGTTGTGTTGTTTTTTTGGGAAGGTCTGGTACTGGACATGGTTCTTTGCCTGACCCTCGAATGGCTCATTCTGGTTCTCACTTTTCCTAAAAGTGATTCATTTTATAAAATAAAAAAAATGTTATTTGGCTTAGTGGAACTTGATTGAACATCCCTTAAAAACATAACTTATGGAAGATTTGAAAATACATTTAATTTCACAATGTATAATGAAATCACCTATAGGGAAGTATATACATTGAATAAATGAAAATAAGTGGTGGATATGGAATATGTCCCAAAGACAAAAAATTAGGAATACGAGTCCCTTACAAATTTAGTACTAGTAAATTCAAAATAATTGGAAGGATGGATTAAAAAAATTTAAATACCCTTAAAGAACCATTAATAATTATAATATAATCCAATGGGGTAATATATACACCATATAAAATAATAAAATGTGATTAAGTTCAAAATATGCCTCAATGCATGGAAATTGAGATGGAAACCCTTAACTAAATTCATTACTTCCTAGAAATCATTTTAACCTCCTTTATAATAAAAATAACCATATTAATAACCTATTTTATTGCCTTTTTCATGTCTAAAACCCTTTTATTATTTGGTTTTAATCATTTATTATACATTCATTTGTTTACTATAGTATATTTTAATCATTTAATGTCAGTAATTTTGTTTGTTTCATATGTGTTTGTAATGGTGATACTGAGCATTATTATTTTGATACCAAGTAAACCATTACTATATAAGAAAATGCACTAGAATAAACTTTTTTTAAAAATTTATAATGATAAAATTTCATTTTATATGTATTTTATTTATGATCCATGATGATGGAATCAACGATAAGCTCGTTTTGGTAATTTTTTCCAAGCGAAGGATGTTATATTAATGAAAAGTAAAATATTAATATAACACCTATAGAATCCCAAAAAATAACAGTTTTTCATTTAATTCTAATAGTACCATTATTTATGTTTCCATAGCCACCTATGATAATAATTTATAGCATTGTTCACATAGTTGGTTAAACCATCCCAAAGAAGAACATGTTATAATCGATGGGTGAGTACGGTAAATAAAGTGACTCATTTGTTATAATATCATTATTATATAATAATAAAGATAAAATTTATATATATTTAAGGTGGTTAATATCATTTTCAAATAGTTAGATAATAAATAAAATAATAGAAGAAAAATGAAATATTTTGCTTCGTGGAGTTGGTAGTTTGCACATACACATGGATGAAATTCTCATTTTCCATGGAATGGAAATGTCAGAATTGGTTTTTTTCATAATATTAATAATTTTTTAAATATATTATTTATTCATTAAGTACCACCTTTTAATCATCCATGTAATGATGTTATGAAAAACAAATCATGTCTCTTATGGAGGCGGTATTTTTTAAGTTACACATGCGATGTTTTTTGTTTTTTGAATGGTTAGGAGGAAGAAAGGAAATATTTATCCCATTGAAATAACAAAAGAATTATTATATGAATTTTATTATTTGAATATGTTTAGATTAGATTCAAAGCTGGTATAATAATAAATTAATGAAAATTAATGAAAAATAAGTAACTGATAATTTTACATTACTCCTTGAAAGAACTACTTTTAAAATTAAATTAAGTCTTTGAGAGTGGTTTTATAAGAAGAGAATAACCTATAAGACATGTATATGAGTGTTGGATAGTTATTTTGGCATGTTTTTGTCGAATCTAAGAGGCTTGGGGTGTGAGGAGAAGTAGGGTGGTGATGACTCCTTTTATAAGGGAGATGTGTGGCATTTTTGTAATAATATAAAAGGAAATGTCACTATTCAAAGGTTAAGTGGATAAAATAATGAAACAATAAGGGATTGGGAGAGGGTTTAAGGTAAAGAAAGGTTAAACCATACATTTTATCATATGTTATTATATCCTTTACTCTTATGTTTTTCACTTTTATCATTTTTTATTTTTACTGTGGTACCTAATTTTTACATAAGTAATTTACTTTTAATGCCATAAAATAAAATATAAATTATTATATAATTTGTGAATAGTTATTAATAATATTATGTCCATTTTTTCAAATAAAATTACTTAGGGTGATAAAAATTAATTTTAATATTAGCACACATATCGTGTAAAAATCATTTTAGAAAAAAGGAACTTTTACTCTTAAAAATTATGATTTATATAAGATTATCAATGTTATTTATTTTTATGACATTAATTGGATTTTTATTAACCAAATAATATTTATATATCTTTAAAAATAGTCCATAAAAAATTTCCACCATTTGGATACTTAGTTAAAAGAAACATACAAAAATAGTTTTTATATAATTAAATATAACTTAAGTTTTAAAATGTTAAATATGGGTTTTTAAAATTTAGCATTATATTTTTTAAAGAATAAATTTATTCCATAAATAAATAATTTTTTGAAAAAAATGTTTTATACAAGTTTTAATTCATTCTTAAATCTTGTTAAAATAAAAAATGGTGTTGTTTTAATAAAAACTATATTTTTCAATATTCCGCTAAAAATCTACAATTTCATAAAATCATAAAAAAAACACCATATACTAATTTTGAAATGTATAATCAAAAAATTATGTTTATTTTTAAAAAATAAATTTCTAAAAGTGATTGAAATTAATTTAAATATAATATTTCATAACGGAAAAAGTATTTTTAAGCATAAAATGATTCTTGTATTAAAATATATCCTTTATTTTATCTTCTTTTAAATGTAAATGTAAAATATAAAATTTATTAATAATTATATTTTTATATCATCATAATTTATACTTACATAACCCATAAATTTATCCACATAAGAATTAATCATAAGATAATGTATAGGTGTATTCGTGGGTGGTGATTCTTATAGTATTGATCTCATCAAAATTTCCACAATCTTGATATTCTCTCACAAATGATTTCAATCATACCATACTTGTTAAATTTCGGCATAGTCCTAGTCTAGTGAAAACCCTATAAATTCCACTTCATTTCCAAGACTGGAAAACAAGCTTCATAAGGAAGATTACCATTACATAATTCCATTTCTTTTACCTTCTTTGTTGATATTTTAATATGGTTAATGATATTTATATCGGTTTACTCAACAATTGTGTTATAATAGCCATATTTGTTTTATGATTTTAATACAAAAATATATATCATGGCTTGGTTTTAGATTAATTTTGTGTGTGAAATAATCTATTTAACATAGTATTTATTTAAAAAATGATTGCATATTGAAATCTTGAGGTATTACATTCTCCCCTATATATAATTTATCTCATTATGATTTAAAATATTACTTATTTGTGAAAATATATAAGGGAGTCCATACGATAGACAATACTCAAGAAACAATGCCTAATAATATATTAGCCTCACTAAATTTGTTAATACTATGAAACTCATTAATTTCAAAATAATAGGAATATACCAAATATTGAGTTTATTTCCAACCATTTGAGCTAAGAGTACCACATTATTTGGTATCAAGACCCATATTATATAAATTTCTTCTAAAGTGAGATCAAAATCATCCTTGCATTGATAAACTATCATAGATATATATGAAAAGTGATTAGTTTATTATTTAAATTAATTTTTCATCTATGTATATAGAGCCAATCCATTTCCAAAATTACATTAAATTTATCTAATGGAAGAATTAATAAGATTTACAGGAATCACATTCCAATAAAATTCAGCTTGGGATACAATAATCATATAACAAGATGTTTTATCTGATAATTAAATATCCAATAATTAGGTTAGTGATTTAATTAAATTACAAAAGATTATATATATACTAGATTTCCTAGAATAAAAATATAATAAGACATACACAACTCTAGAGTGCATGATAAGTGTACATTAATTATCACGTTCCACTGTAGTGGTAGTCATTTCACAAGCTCTAACTAATTGCATTATTCTTGGGGTTTTATGATGTTAATCATCCTTGTTAGCCTTTGTATTAGGGAATTGAATTAAAAAAATTCAAAGTTCTCCATATTTAAGACATTGAACTATTAGTGGTACCTTAGGAAAAACATTATTACCCATTATCATGTTAACAGATCTCTTTATTTTTCCTGCACAATTTGTTTCTATATGACATAATTTACCACAAATAAAACATCTTTATATTCCTTGAAGAAATTTATCTTTGTGCTTCCTACAACATTATTGATACATAATAAATTCAATATTGTTTCCCTTATCATAATTTTTCACCTAAACTTATATGATACTTAATCCCTCTCTTCTTTGGAGTTTTTGAGAATGCAACTATTTTCATGTTTTCAATCATAATTTTTGATAGAAGGTTTATCATAATCACAAGATCACTCACTATAGGTATTATCTACTTTTCTTTCTCATTGAGAAAATCACAACAATACCCATCACATCCATTGTTAACTTGTTTTTCCCCCTCTTAATCCATTAATTAAATAAAGAAATGTTGTGGAATGATAAAATTTATAATTTTATAAAAGGAAACTATAAACATAGAAGAATTTAATCTTAAATTTTAATGCACAACCTAACTTATGAATCTCTATGTTTCAATATAGGATATCTATTTTAGTTCTATATTAGGTTTTCTAACCTAAATATATTCAAATAACTCAAAATGGTTCATAAAGAGCATGTCAATCAGCCAATGCTAATCCCTCAGTAGTTTAAAACTAGATATTCAGTTAGGAATCTTTATCATAGACCAGGTGAAGATTTAGTTATTACTCAACTAAACTTTTGGGGTTATCACCCCATTTTGTATCTATGCCAGAGACTATATCCACTTGTAGTATTCAGAAAGGGATTTCATTATCAAGAAATCTCACACTCCATACTTTACCAAAATTTCATAATGTTACCCTATACATAGACTTATTCATAAATTATCTCTTATGGTTATTCACTCTAATATATGTTTTCCCAAATTTAGTTCTCATGTTTTCCACTAAGATTACTATGAGACCAACTATAGAACTGGAACTCTAACAACCTAGATTCTATGGTCACAACCTTAGGTTGGTACAAGATATATGTGATCACATTAAACTAGAAAAAACATTTTAGAATTCTTGGGAGACTAGATAGATACATTATGTTCACATTACATTTTAAAACAATAAATAAAATATAAAATTCTAGTGATAACTTTATTATTTATTCTCATATATCCCTGTAATCAATCAAAGTTCACTTCTGGGTACCCTATGAATAAGAAAAAAAAATAAATTGGTGATCTCTGATGCTTATTAAGGGATAAAATATAGTTGAAGATATCAAAGAATAATTGAGGAATGAATAAATAATAGAGATAAAAAATAATCAAATGTTTCATAAAACTAATTTCATTAAAGTGGAATATATCCATGGAAGATATAACAATTTAAAAAACCACATGGGTATTAATAACTAGTTTCATGGTGATAGAATTTATAATTTTGGACATCACGATATTACCATAATGTCTTTGTTCTAGGACATTAAACATAAATATTTCAGTAATAAACCAAATTTCCATGGAAATTTATCTCAGTATACCTAAAGATGCATTGGGGGGCTATGTAATTCCCAGCCCAACCTGTCATTGGATCATCATAAGCATACTTTCAAGGTCTTGGCCAATTTATTAAATATTTGGGTTGGAATACACCAAATACCCAAACCAGTTTGTTGCATGAGACCTATATATGCATCAAGAGGCTATCATGAACGTCACCCATCACTTACTACGTCTAATGCATTCACTATATAAAATAAAAGACTAAATTTACAATGCATAATAAACCTACCTTTGTAATCAATAAAAATCTATATTAAAATAAAAATTTAATATATATCAGTACTTTCTTCTATCAATAATATGGAAAACATGATCATAATTTATCAAGAGGAAGAAGGTGGTGGTATTATTATTACATATCCGTAATTGGAAATAAATGAGTTTCATGAAAACATAACTAAAACATCGTCATTATAATCCATCCAGAGAAAAAAGTTGATGATATCAAAAGAAAATATCTCAAGTCTAACATAAGAAACTTCAAAGTACATTGAAATAGATGAAAAACAACTATATAAGATTATTGGATAAATCAATTTGAATAAAAATAAGAAATATCACTTTATTAAAATGATTTAAATATCATTAAAAATTGTTCTCCTTAAAATAAAATACTTTGAGGTTGATAATTTGTTTAAAAATTACTCTCTAAAACTAAAATGGTTTCTAAGAAGAAGAAAAATTACAAAACAAATATGATTTCAAAATATTTATTTGAAAAGGCATAAAAAATTTAACTCTTCCTTCTAAAAATAAAAAATCTCGAAATTATAATTTATAATAAATAATAACTTTTTAAAATCAATATTTTTCTATTGAAAAATGTAACAATTTTTACTTTTCTTTTAGAAATATTTATAAATAAAATCATTTGAAAAACCATTTTAAAACATGAAAATAAAGCTTCAAAAATAATTATTCCCATAACAATGAAAGAAAGTGTTCATAGGTAAAACATTAAAGGGTTTGATTTTTTAAAAATGATACATATGGAGAAAATTAAAAAGTTATTTTAAAAATATTTAAAAAAAACTAAAATATTAAAAAACAACCTTAATCAATGATGGAATCATGGATAAGGGCATCCATAAAATGAATGAAGATATAGATGAGGAATATTTAAGACCATATAAAAGTGCCAAATCGGGTAAATTATTTATCAAGAGAAATTAAATTGAAAGAGGAAATGTAAAAATTAAATAATAAATAAAGGGTAAATGAAATTGTTAGGGTCTTAGAGAAAAAGTTAAAATAATTTGTCCTGAATGGAAATTCATTCATAACAATCTCCATTTAAAAAAGATATTAGAGAGAAACCCTTAATTCTTTAGTAACACTTGAATTGAAAATCCTTAAAAGATAAATTAAGAGGGATTTAAAAATACCTTGAATTACAGGAAAGTATGATTAGAATACCCCATGGTATGTATATACACCACACAAAAGAAAACAAGTGGTGGGTATGATATATGTCATGAAGAAAAAAAATGATAAGAGAAATCCTTTATAAATTTGGTAACATAAGATTCAAATGAATTGGATGGAGGGATTAAATAAAAGGAATGGAAAAAATTAAGTAAACATTAATAATTATAATTTAATAAAATGGTTTAGTAGGTATAATATAAAATAATAAGAGGCTCTTAACTTGAAAACATGCCTCAATTGATGGAAATTGTGATGGAAACCCCTACTTTAATTCTTAGCATCCATAAAAGTTCTTTAACCTATTGTATAATAAACCTAACCTTATATATAACCTATTTTAGAAACCTTTTAATATCTGTAACCCTTTTTTTATTTTTTATAATCATTTTTATATATTCATTAGTTATTTATTGTTTATTTTCATCATCAGATGATACTAATTTTGTTTCTATTGTATGATTTTGTAATAGAAAAGTCTATCTCTATTCCATTCATAATAAGTTCCTCATTCATAAATAATTAAATATACGAGAATAAATGTTTTAAAATGATTTAAAAATTTCCAATTTAATTTCATAATTTTTTTATTAATGATTCGTGATGATGGAATCGAAGATGATCTTGTTTTGTTGGTTTTTATGAGCAAACGATTTCATATTAATAAAAAAAATATCAATATAACAACCCCAGAACCTTAAAAAAATATTAATTTCCCATTTATGTCTAATAATATCATGATTTATGTCTCTATATTCATCTATGATATAAATTTTTATCATTTTTTAGATAGGTGTTTAAACAAACCCAAACATCAACATTCCATAATCGATGGGTGATTATATTAAGGAAAGCGATTCTTTTGGAATAATATTATTATATTACAAGCATAATAATATTATTTCTATTTCATCAATTTTTTGAATTAGATTTTAATAGATTTATATAATGATGGAAATACAAGATGAAAAATAAAATATGTTTCTTCGTGGAGGCGGTAGTTCACACATACACGTGGGAGATGTTCTCATTTTCCATAGAAGAGATATAAGGTTGGAATTTTTTATATTTAAAAAAATATTTATATAATATTTATTCCTTAAATACCCCTTTTTAACCTTTTGTGTACGGATGTTATGAAAAAAGGATCATGTTTCCTATAGATGTAGTAGTCCATACGTAACACAAGTGACGTCCTTGTTTTTTGAATGGTTCGGAGGAATATAGATAATGGATATCCTATAAAAATAATAAAACATCAATATACAGATGATAATATTTTAATTATTTTAAGATGGGTGGGTTATATTTAGAGTAGGATGAAGATGAAAGAATAGAAAAGATATTAAAAAGGAGTAATTGAGAAGTCTATATTAAACTTTGGAAGAAATCATTTTTAGATTGGATTAAGGACTTGAAAGGTGGAATTTTGAGAAGGATAGAACCATTATAATGATTCTAGTAATTTTGGGGAGTTATTTTGGGGTGTTTTTATTAGATATAAGAGGTTTTGTTTGTGTGTAGGACTAGGGTTGTGATGGCTCCTTCTATAAGACTGAAGAGTGACATTTTTGTAATAATATAAAAGGTAAAGTCCCTATTCAAAGGTCAAGTGGATCCAAAAATAGAAAATAATGGATTGAGGAAGGTTTAATGTTAATATATCCCCAAAAATATATTTTCACACATGTTTTAACATTTTATTATGTCATTTACTCTTAGATTTTTCACTCTATCATTCTTTATTTTTTCCATGGTAACTAATTTTTACCAAAGTAATTTGTTTTTAATGCCTAAAAAGTAAATATTATTAAATAATTTGGAACTAATGATTCCAAATATGAAATCCATTTTTAAAATAAAATTTATAAATGTGATAAAAATTAATTTCAATATTAGGGCGCATAAGTCGTCAAAACCATTTATAAAAAAAGTGCATTTTTATACCTAAAAATTATTTCTAAGATAATATTATTAATGTTACAGATTTATATAAAAATAATGGGTTTTTATTAACAAAATGAGATTTGTGTGTCTTTAAAAAAAACCCAAAATTGAATTACACCTTTTGGATACTTAGTTAAAAGAAACCAACTAAAAAGAGTTTTTATTAAAGTAAATATTAATTAGGTTTCATAATGTTAATCATGAGTTTTCTAAATTCGATATTATATTTTTAAATGAATAATTGTTTTCCTCAAATAAATTATTATTCATGAAAATTTTTCTATAAATGTTTTATGTCATGATTTTTTCATGTTAATGTCGAAAACACTACGGTATTAATAAGAATTATATTTATTAATATTCACCTAAATATCAACTATTTCATAAAAATCCCAAAAATTCATCCTGAGGTAATATTTATATATTAAATCCAAAAATTAAGTTCCTTTTATACAATTCATTTTAAAAAAGTTATTTTAACTAATTTTAATATTAAAGTACCTTTTAAGAACAAAATTATTCTTATATTAACATATATTATTTCCATTATCTTACTTTAAATGTAAATATAAAATATAAAATATATTAATAATTAGATGAATATAGCATCCTAATTTATACTTACATTTCTCCTCAAGAATGTTTCATAAGACCTAATCATAATATAATTTTCATTGGTAGTTTTGGGTGGTGATTTTTCTAGCATATATCTCATAGTAATTTCCACAAGATTGAGCCTCTCTCAAAAATGATTTTGATTGTACCATATTTATTGGAGTTATGACTGGGCATGTTCTAGGGAAAACACTAGTAACACCACTTCCTTTACAAGATTGAAAAAATGAGCTTCATAAGGAAGACACCCACTGCCCAATGCAATTTTTTCTCCCTTTTTTATCGATTTTGTAATATAGTTATTTCTATTTATACTAACTTACTCAAAGATTATATAACAGTTATCAAATTTAATTTTTTATGATTTTAGCATAATAAAATATATAATGCTTTTGTTTTAGTTCATTATTTTGTGTAATTTTTTTTTTCAGAATTTCATTTGGTTAAAGGAGAATTACGTATTAAAATATTAGGGTGTTACAATACACCCATTTTTATCAAATGGCTTAATGAATTGGGATGGGATCGTAATTCCATAATGTACTATACACCTTAACCCTTTCTTTAAGAGATGGTAAATTGAATTACCTACTTATTATACATGATTCACTTTCCCTGGTATGGGTGGAAATGTTTCCCTAACTTATTATACCCATTTCCTTTTCCTAGGATGGGAATGTATACCCTGAATTATTGTACACATTTTTTTCAAATCCTGAGCTTGTGCATAAATCGGTTAAGTTAAGTATGGATCCTCCTCATATATAAGGTTTATTAATATTAATGATATCTAACCAAAATAGATCTGACAAAGAAAGATGTTACTTACAATCTGTATTCCCATATCCTTGTCTTATTATTTAATATACTTTAGATTATGAAAGAGGGTTAAGGGGTAGGTGGTGACCACCTATTGGGTATGATATACTCACACCCAAAATGGGACCCTACAGGTTGAATGAAAATCCTCTTGTATGTGATCTAGATAGATCCAATGTGCTAAATCAAGGGATTTTTTTCCAATTCAGAGCATTTAATTTTGGTAGAGTTGTTTTATCATTTTAGTGGATGAGTGGGTTGGATGTGTAAGGGTTGTTTGTAGATGTTAACTTCTTATATAGGGAGATTTACTATTGGTTATTTATGACCTATTTGGATGGAATAATTTATATATATTACATTTTCCAAATCATACACTTTTATTTTACTTTTTGGATGTCTTGGATTATGGTGAGCTGTTGATACATGTACATTATCTCTTAGGTTTAGTTCCATTCCTTGTTTTCAATCTACTTTTTTATGTAAACTATAATATGGCTGTGAACCTTATCAATATATATATATATATATATATATATATATAGTATTAAGATGAAAAACCATATCCCACCAATTGATCCTTTATTTTACTGACCCATTCCTTGTACAGATATTATTAGTTGATTTTTAACATAAATATTCCAATAAATAGAACCAAAGGATCAAGAATCCATGTTTCCTTGGAAGACTGGGTACATAAAGCATCAACTTGAAACTAAAAATAAATATTCATTGTATTAATTTCCACAACGACGTCTTAAATCCATTTATGCTTCTATAACTAAAAAATATAGCTTGGGTAATACATAGACAAAAGGGGTGTGATAAAAATAATAGTAATAGAATAAACATGATAAAGAAGGATTGCATATAATTTATAAGGGATGAAATGATATCACAAAATAAAAGGCTAATGAATAATCATATGAGATAATAACATAAAAAACTTAGAATCATAAGATCATGGAAACAAAGGAATGTTGTAGCAATATATAAAATGATATAAGCATAAGTCAAGGATAACTTCCAAGAAAACATCACATGGTGGACAAAGTCCCCTCATGGATTAGGTTTACTCCATAATATTATACATAACATCTCATGAGCCAAAAACATTACACAATGCATTGAAGTGCTATCTGGGATCATCCATCATAACATATTCTTTCTTATCTTATCCACATAAGGAAATTAATCATAATTCATAAATACATGAATTAACCCTAGAAATAAATGAGTTATATTATATTTTATCGAATCAAAATAATAACAGATTTCATAAAGATTATTAATAGAATAAGGAATTAAATATTTTGGACATTTATCCTAATAACCTGCATTCTTAAATGTCATGTTCTCCTGAGAGAATATGAATTTATCCTTTGGTGGATGGGTGGTTTGAAAATCTAGGAGTCAAAGTGAATTTTTGTGGGTTTAGACATCCATAAATTGTGTTTTGGATGTGGTTGATGTTTCTTGAGAAGTCCCGGTGATTTAGGAGAACATCAGAGGAGAAACAGACAAGCTAGGATACTGAAAATAGCCCTAGGATTCCATTAACATTTTGAATATGATTCACAACAGAATTCTTTTCACAGGGTATAGTTAGGGAGATACAAGACACTAAATATGGGATTGGGAGGCTTTTCTCAAAATTTCATGGCATGAAACATAGTTTCATGCAATGATACAAGTGAAACATGCCTAGTAAACTTCTTTTCATTAATATTACAAGATTTGAAACATGTTTTCATGTCATGAACCTTCCCTGGAAGATTTAAAATGTTTTTAAGTGATAGTATTATTTTTTAAACCCTCTAAAACTGATCCCCTTCAAACCACTTATGTAGAGAAGCAACATACGGGAAGATCTTGGCTTTTGGGGACACTTCTGACCTCATTTCTCCACTAATTGAAGCACTATAGATTCTAATAGATTCCTCTACTTGATTCATAGAATTTTTTATCCATAGATGCTTCCAATTATCCTTTTAATATCCTTCGTCAATTGCTTATGTCTCTATTTCGATTGAGAAATCAGATGGTGAATGCACATAATCATAACAGACCTCTCTGAGGATGATAAGATCTTGGATCTTCCTAGAAAGGGGGCATCCCATGTTTCGGAATACAAATCATTGAATGGAGATCCAGTAATGGTGCATTGATGGTTGTATATTCTCTAGGTTTCCAATTTATTTATGTTAAATTAGTTTTTTTATTATCGCATGATAGTTATTTTCCTAGTTTGGTGTCAGATTATTGTGTCACACCTTCCTATGGTGGTTGGTCATTATTCTGTCTAGGCAACATGGTCTGGTTTTTCTTTTAGCATGTTTATTCATAGTTTGTTGGGTGAAAGGTTCCTATTTTTTAATTTACTTAATTATAGTGGTGTTAAAAATAAATAATTTGGATGCTTGGGCATGATATAGGATCCCATAGCATTTTAGTAAGGGTCAATTGGACATGGGAAATACGAGAAATGTTGTTTGAACTATCTTGGCTTGGAGTTATATCCATTTGAGTTAGGTAGGATATAACAACTCCCTTTAGTTTATTTCATTTTGTCATAGTATATGATATATGTGAAATTGTTTTGGCACACCGTGTACATGACCTAGTAAAATTGGAAACCCACTGCTTAAATGAAAATTTATATTCTTAAATCTCCCTCATACCATTTTGTATCTATTGGATTTGAGACTTGGACTAGCATCCATCCAAGGGGTGTGACAAACCTCAATAATAGGTTAGATCCTGGATGGAATAACCCAAGGGATACTTCAATAAAAAGATATTTTTTATATTTTTGTTTACCATGAGAATTGGATGGCTTTGTAAAATGGGATCTTATATTGAAATGGAATTTTCCAAACATTGTAATTATAATTATTGGTTTGAGAATTATTGACATGTTTTAACACTGTTAATTTGGAATAGTATGGAATTTTGGTTTTATCTTGAGATGGAATAACCTGGAATAAAATTGGTTAATTGGAAATTAAATAGATTTTGGCTAAATTGATAAATGAAATGTGATTGGATAAAATTAATGTTAATTATAAGAATTTAACATTATGGATTATGATGATATGTTATATATGTTTTATGTTTATTTGTGTGTTTTGATTTAAAAAATTTGTTTGATTTACTCTGGTATGATTAATGCCCAACGGATGGTTTTTATATGTTTGTTTGAGATTATTGAATGATATAAGATGTACTTGAGATGGGTTCTTTATGGAACTTTATGTGATTCTCGAGGGAAAGGTGCATGGTTACAAATCACTTGAGGGTATGTTTCATATTTACTAGATGCATTATGGTGTGATTCATATGTGTGATTATGTGTGGTGCTAGAGAGAACCATATGTGATGCTTGAGGGAATGGTTCATGGTTAGGTTCTTTCTATGGGAAGATTTCATGGGTTATGGTCCAACTGGGGAAAATTCATGGGATAAAAACTACTTTAGGGTAAGAGGGAATATTCACTAGATTCCTGATGGTGTGGAGTATGTTTATAATAGATGTTTAAGGAAAAATATTTATGATGGCTTGAGGGTAGGAACAACTTTTTCATGAGATGTTATGTGTGATTTATCCTGGATAGAAGAATCTACCACTAACATGATGTGATCTACTCTAACGTAGGAGGATCTACCTCTTTGTAGAGATATTTGGCATCATGTCGAATCTGTTGCTTTTGATTATTGTTGACATGGTATTGTTATGTGCTCATATATTTCTAGAAATATTCCGTAGAAGGTTTATCTAACCTCGATTTTCAACCTGGAACACAAGGGTTATCAGGTTTATTTTATATTAAGTACAAATTTTATTAAATTAATACCCATATCTATCACTTATTTAATGAAATATATAGTTAAACTAGATTTGTTTATACACCCTTGGTGGCAGCCTACTATGATTAAATCACACCCTACTCGGCATGCCATTTCACATGGGTACCTAAGGAACTCTTACATGTTTATTGCAGGTACACATTATGGGTTGAAGCCCTAGTTAGCATGGTCGAACAAGATAGGTCGGATGGTGTCAAGAGATTAGATGAGATTTGGCTTAGTGAGGCAGTAGAGCCCTTTTTTTTATTTTTCAGTTAATCTGGTATGTATCAGTGACCAACCCAGTGGGCGTATTGTTGTATGTTCTGTATGGTTGTTTGGGACTTTTTTTATTTCATATACTATTATTATTTGTCATTTATTTAGAACACCCTGATTATTTATTATCATGGATGATGTATATTTATTTTTTTATTGTATTTACATTCTAATGAAGGGGGTATATTCTGCCCATTGTAACATCATACACCCCCACTACTAGTCAGTAGCCTCTAGTGTATGGGGAGGTGTGCATGGGGCCATGTGGATAGATTTTCTATCCACTAGATATATAGTGAGTCTGATCAGGATATTATAAAGTGGTATCATATGATTTCCTTTTCATTTGTCTTATGATTTAGGGATCAAGAAGAATGGAGATTTGGGATTGTTTCTGAGCCTAATATAGATAATAGGATGGAATATCTCAAACACCTACATTGGTAGAATGCCTAAGTTTCCAAGGATGGGATTAATATTCTGATTTTCATTATTACAGTTGTGTTTGATTTTCACCATGAGTGGTGCACATGTGGTTTGGATGTTTTGATTCATTAGGGTATCTGGATCTTGTCCCTTTGGAAAGAGACCAATGAGTTGATTTTTGACTTATGGACCATAGAGAAAAGAGGCATCTCATGCATCATATTAGGAATATTGGATTCACATGACTATAGGATTTATAGTGTCTGATTTCACTAATGATATAGGCTTGATTTCTTAAGACATCAACAACTTCTCATACTATGTTTTTTTGTATAAGTACTTGGTGGTATACTACTCAGCCGGAGATGACTTGTATATGGATTCTTTCTAATGGTAGGTTATGTTTATCTATGGGATATGCTCAATGATGAGGATGGAAACTCAGTCCTCTAGAATAGGAGGTGTAGTGACCCCAGTGGGTTTTTATAGTACATGGTTTCGAGGCATTGGGTCCCTCATCGGTGTTTTTTGTTTGAGATAAATTTTTTGGCCTAGTCCTATAGGGAGAAGTGTGATGTGAAGATTCATGGAGAGGATGGTTCCCTATATGTGGGTGGTTAGATAGGATTTTTATTTCTTTCATTTGTTACACCCTTGAGATATACATCTTGAAAAGTTGATTTCATGTAGCATTGGGACAAGAGAATACTTTATTCCCCATGAGTGGTGACCTTCAAAGAGGTTGTCCTATGGACTAGTTGGTGGGACTTAGTGGATTTATTGTTACCTAACTTGTAGGTCTATGTAGGAGACCTATAGCCTTTTAGTTTGGAGTTAAACCCAAGCGGTTTAGTATTTTTAGTTTATTTGATGGTGACCTGTTAGATGGTTTACCACAGTTTTTCAGATGTTTTGTCTTATGTAACCGATGCATGAGAGTGAATGGGGTTTTGGTGAGTAGCACCTTATGTGTTGGTGCTTTTGGAACCAATTATGGCCCTGAGGATAAGACCATAGTGACGTCTAGCCCTGTGGATTGAACACACTTGAGTAATATAGTCAAATCATTGGTGGATGCTCATGACTAGACCGATTCCTATTGATAGCAAAGCATGTGCCTTAGAATGACACACCATTAGCTATGGATGATCATCTGTGATAGTCAAATTACATTATGAGATAAACCGTCATTTGAATACTCATTTCATGGATAAACTGTCATGTTTTGAAGAGAATTTCCAAGAGAGCTTCTAGCATGATGAGGTTGACGGACCAGGTGGCATGGTCAGCTACTTCAAAGGGAATTTATTCATAGTTTCAGTGATAAATAAATTATGGGATTTTGAGTCAGGTTCAGTGAATAGATGTTGGATGGTATGTGGCCCAATGGTTTCTAATGATAATATGAGGTTGGCACGTGTTAAGGACATGTGATTCCATTTGGGATGTGAGAATGGGTGACTCAAGAGTAAGAACCTATTTTTTTGTAAAACAAATGTGATTCATTCAAATTATGGTGAGACCAGTGGTTTTGGGTTGGTATAATGAATCGTTTTTTCTATTGAAAATTATTTGGTTCATAGTGTAGGAACCCAAGTAGTGTGATTGCACTAGTTCCATAATAAATAATTATTCATTGCTCCTTGGAAGAGAATTTTGAATCATTAGTGAGTTCTGGATAACAATCCCCTCTTAAATCATGGAAGCCAGATGTTAGTGATATTATTGTGGACAAAGAGGCCTAGGACCCTCGAGTGAGTTTGAAAATTCCCTATGGTGATAGATGACATAAAAAATGGATGATATTATGATTTTAATCATTGATGACATATTAGGGAGCTACCAATTTATATATAATCACGCCCAATATCTTTACATCATCTTGAGTGAACTAAGAGGTATTTGTCTATATGCCTATCTACTTAAATATGTTTATAGTTGGATAAAGGGACACCTTGTTGTTGTTTTCATGGAGAAATATAAGTAAGTTTTTATTTTTGGGAGACCACCATAGGTTGTGAGGATGATCCCCAGGTGAGAAGGGTCACTGTCATGGTTGGACCAGTCATTGGATGGTCTAGGTGGGGTTTGAATGTTCATACATTGTAAGTACTAATTTATATGGTTATGTGAAAATACCAAATTTTGAATTAGTCCCAGACACTATATGTAATCGTTCCATTGGCATCAAGCTCAAAATGTTTGTCTTTGGTCAAAAGGTAATTCATGGGGTGGCCCCCATTTCATGACATGTTTTCAAGGGTGAACCAATTTCTCCACTTGATTCAAATTTTGAATCCTTATTTCATGATGTGTTTCTGAATATGAAGCTTGTGATGAACTATTTCATGACATGTTTTATGGGGTGAAACATGTGATGAAATTATTGATGGTGTCTTTAGGGTGAAATTTCTATAGACATTCATGAAGTGGGTACGATGGTTTAAGAATGTCATTCTAGGAATTATGGGAGTATTCTGAGGTTTAGTCGGGACCTTACAAGGAGTGGTAAGTGTATATGGGCCCTGTGTGTGGGAAATGAATACTCATATTTTCAGCCCAGAATCAGATTTAGGAGATGGTATATGCTATGGAAGGTATTTTTGACTGTGTTCAATCATGGTGAGATGGAAACTGTATTGAATGAGTACTTGGACCGTTGGGAACCTATTTTTATAATAGATCCAGATGGTGCAGACCATCAGGGGTAAGAAGTGGTCATGAGAAGTTGGGTTATATGTGTTGGATCGAATATGTAGATGTATATGTATATTAGATGGAACAATACAAGAGGGGGGTGAATTTTATATTTAAAAACATTGAGTTTAAACACTTAAAGAGATTAGTTTAAAAGATGTTAAACTAATAAAATTTATGCAACCACAATTGTATTGAATATAAAGGTATGAAGTAAAGTAATACAATTAGAAAAGTGAAGTAATTGTTTTCAAGATGAATACAATAATCAGAGTAAAACAAGTGTGAGAGATTCTATGATAAATCATATAGAATCCATTAGTACAAAATGTAATAGAATAATTGTAATTGAGACAATTACAATTGAAAGTATAATGAAGAAAGGAAACAATACAAATTCTTTTCTAATACAAATAGTAGTGGAAATGTAAAAGTATTACAATTCTCATGACCCAAAGAGAAGGGTTATCCATTCACCTAGGATAAGATGTATGTCTTACCACCACCTTGGTAAGACCTCGATACGATGATCAGTTCATCTGTCTGCCTATTCCCAGCAGCCCTTGATACGATGATCGGTTTGTCCATCTGCCTATTCTTGGCAGCCCTCGATATGATGATCGGTATGTCTGTCTACCTATCCCTGGCAGCCCTCGATACGATGATCAGCACGTCTGTCTGCCTATCCCTGCCAGCCCTCGATTTTGTTGGTAATCAACACCTCTGTCTTTAAATTACTTGAAAGCCCTCGATACGATGATCAGACGCACAAAGCACAAAGCATGAGAGAAGTCACAATGTCTCTCTCTAGAACTTGACAGAAATAAAGTATCTCAATTGTACACACACATTCACGCCTGTTCTCAGGTGTCTGTTTTTTTCTCAGCTTCAAATAACCTCCTATTTATAGGCCTCGGATTCCAATAGTCACATCTCCTCCAACGGTATTATTTCTCCGAAAAACTCGGAGGGACATGGAAACCTGGCATTATAACGTCCATATTGAAACAGAAATCATGACATCATTTTGATTAGTTTGTAACTAACTCAACGACGTCTTATTGGTTAGAAAAAGATATATGAAAATGATAAACAATAGTATGATTAATATGAAACAAGTGTTTTTGACTAAGTACCAAAACAAGTAATGAAAGTATGAAAACCAGAGTCGGTACGATACCATTGACAGAGTTAGTACGATAATATTGACAGATTCAGTACGATACGATTGAAAAAATTAGTATGATACATTTGACAGAGTCAGTACGATACAATTGATAGAGTCAGTACGATACGATTGACAAGGTCAGTATGATATGATTGACAAGGTCAGTACAATTAAAAAGACATTTGTGATTTCCAAAACAAGATATAGAAGTCAAAAGAGAACTTTTGACTCGAAAATCTCCCCCTTTTTGGAAAGCACAACACATAAAGTAAGTATAACAAGAAATACTTATCTCCCCCCGAGTTATTGGAAACTCTTCTGAATATGAATTTTAATACAACTAACTCCCCCTTAGGTGTATACTTTCCTAAGGATTGTATTCATAGATTTTCCTTGGTTTCGATGTATTTGATTAAATCAATCTACCTTTGTAAAACATTCTCCCCCTTTATAAAAAATTCTCCCCCTTTATAAAACATTCTCCCCCTTTGTGGTTTACAAAAAGAATGGGATCACTTTGAGTTTCCTAAAAGGTTTAGAGAAAAGAATTGATGGACAAAAGAAAAAAATCATAAAAGTTATTACAAAACAAAGACAGTTTCCAAAGGAAAACAAATACAACAGTCATTTGTTTTCTCTTTCCTTTTCCTTCTTTATGAGATCATGAAGAACAACTTTCATCTTCTTTATTTCTTTCTTGTCTTCAAAAATTGAATCACCCTGAGTTCTGAGAAGCTCTTGTTTGTCTGCAAAAATCAGATCTTGATTCTTGATAGTCTCCTCCTGGACTCTGATTACTTCCTCAAGGGTATCAATTATGTCTTGCATATTCTTGTTATCTTTGGATAACACATAATTTTGTTTCTTCAACAAAACCATTTCATCATTGAAAGATGAAACATTCGATAATTCAGACTGAAAATCATTCATTCTCTCTTGCAATTCTTTCAATGATGGAATATCGGCTCCATGAGTTATCTGATTCAGCCTTTCAACAGTTTCTTTGTCAAGCTTATTAAAGGAAATAGCAAGATCATTTGACAACCTCATTATATCTTCAATTGCTATCTCATGGTCATTCACCGAGATTTCTGTTTTATATTACCACTTGGTCATCCTGTTGTAACCTTTATTATGAGCAGACGAGGTTTCAGAAATAACTTTCAAATCAGCTTCAACTGACAAAACTTTCTTTCTCAAATCTCTTATAGAACGAAACTTCTTTTTCTGATTGTCAGTAATGAAATCAATTTTCCCTTCCAGCGTGGGAAAGTAAGGAATGGTATTTTCAACCCTTCGTAAAACATGAACAATATAATCACTCTTTTTGAGAGAGATTGTATGTTCTGAATCAGTATCCTCATCATACGAAGGAAATTCATTTGATCGGCTTGAGTCAACAATTGGTTGTTTTACTTTTGATTTTTCATTCTCTTTTCTTTATTCTTCTACTTTTTCACTGATGACATCAACTTTTTCAGTATGAGAAGATTGAGAACCTTGATTTTCTTGAGGGGGTGTTATATCTGGAGTATCAAAAGATAAAAAAGGTGCTTGATCGGCATGAGGTGTTTATTGAACACCTTCACTCTGCTTTTGAACTGATTCCTCCCTACTCTTCTTCGAACTCTAAAGGAATTCTAAAATAAAATAACTTTCCTCCTCTTCCACTTCTTCTATCTCTTCCATCATTTGTTTTCCCTTTTCTTTCTCAGGAAGGATTTGTATGATGGGATCTTGATGAACTTCTGTGGTAAGTTGAGCACCGGCTTCCTCAACTGCTTTCAAGAGATTTGAAGCATAAAATTCCTATGCTTTTCTTTTCAAAAGAACCTTCTTCCTCTTTTCAGCATGAAGGGTATCCTCAACCCTTAATCTCTCAGCAAAGGCTTCGATTGGATCAAGTCCAAACTTTGGATCACCTTCCTTTCTCTGTTCCTTATCCTTTCTCTATTTGGATACAACCTCCTTACTGTACTTAGGCTTCTTCTTTGGATTTGAGCTGTTTTGTGGATCAGACTTCTGAGGAACAACAAAAGAAGAAATGTATTTGGCTGGCATAGGTGCCGATTGATTTTGAGCCAATTCAGCTTCTACATATCTTATAAAAAGTTTTGAGTTTGGATCAAAACAAACATTCATCATTTTCAACGGACTCTTACTAATCCAAATGGCTTCAGATCTATTAGGTTTCCTTTCAATGGAATGTTTCAAAACATTATGCTATCAAGAATAAACTTTGTAAGGATGTATGGATACATAATCATTTGGGACTTAATCCCTCCTGTCTTGACATTCTCAATGGTTTAAAAAACATACCCCATGAGATTTACTTTTCTCATGTTTACAAGTTAGTCAAGCATAAAAATATCATAAACTTTTAGAGTTTCTCTATCCCCTTTCCTTGGGATAAGAAAACCTTGCATCCATAGAGTAACAAACTGATTGTCTGGAGAAAGATGAGCCACTTTTCTCTTCTCTTCATTTATAACAAACAAAGACATCTCAACACTTTCTCTATTAAATGTACCGACTTCCTCTGGTAGTTTATGAGATAGACTGAAATAATCCCATTATATTGGGACATTCAGAAAATTAGCCGCTTGTTTCACAAACATAGACAACTTTCTATCATACACAACAAAATTTATAGTCATGTCTTTTTCAAAAGATACGGTTTTATAGAACTGACTGACTTCATCAAAGAGAACCAGATCTTGAGAAACAGGTCTTTTGACACATAAATACTCCCATCCTTGAAACAAAATGATTCTTCTGATTGTGGAATCATATGAATCAAAAAAGTCTCATAAATCTAACCTTTCTCTAAAAAAGTCATTATCTGTAAAAGTATTTAAAGTCATTTCAGCGGGATTATTAGCAGAGGACTGAGACATATAGGTGATGCTGATGAAAGATTGTACGATGATATAAAACCAGTGGAGCAGAGCTTCGCCTCAAAACCTGAAAAACCAATGTGGTTTTGGGGAGGGGTGATATTTATAGGCGATATAGGGGTGACCATCGATCTTCTGTGGTCAAGATTAGAAGAAATAAGATCAATGGTTAAGATTAAAACGAAACAAAAAAAAAATAAAAAAATGGAAAGTACCTCCCGGAGAACGTAAGGTAATTGTTGGTTTTGGTAGAGTTAAAAAGAAAACACAATCGTACAAAGTAAAAGAATACGATCAATCATTATACCGATGGAAAACAAATTCGTTACCATTAACTGAGATGCCGATGGAAAACAATCTTGTTACCATGAACTGACAAGCCGATGGAAAAAAATCTCGTTAGCATAAACTGACAAGCCGATGGAAAACAATCTCATTACCATGAACTGACAAGCCGATGGAAAACAATCTTGTTACCATGAACTGAGAAACCAATGGAAATTAATCTTGTTACCATGAACTGACAAGCTGATGGAAAACAATCTCGTTACCATGAACTGACAAGCCGATGGAAAACAATCTTGTTACCATGAACTGAGAAGCCGATGGAAAACAATCTTGTTACCATGAACTGACAAGCCGATGGAAAATAATATTGTTACCATGATCAGTTGATAGGATTGAAAATAAATTCATTAGCATGATCGGTCGATACGATGCAAAAGAAATTCATTACCATGATCGGTCGATACGATGAAAAAGAAATTCATTACCATGATCAGTCGATACGATGAAAAAATATTCATTACCATGATCAGATGATACGATGAAGTAAATAATACAATAAAATTGTCAATACGATAAACAGAATAGTAAATGATACGATAAAACTGTCAATATGATAAACAGAAAAAAAACACATACTAGGAGAGTAAATAATTAAAGATCATAAGATAAAAAGAAATATAGTAAGAAATATCCTCCCCCTTTCAAAGGGAGTTGTTTGTTGTAAGGAGAAAAGTAAAATAGGAAGTGGATATGAATTATTATTTTAATGTAATCATTCCTAGCTTCTGTTTTATAATCACAAACCTATCGGAAGGTAATGGTTTTGTAAAAATGTCAGCAAGTTGTTCTTCCGTTCCGATAAATTGTAGAATTATATCTCCTTTTTGTGTGTGATCCCTAAGAAAGTGATGACTAACATCTATGTGTTTTTCACGAGAGTGATGTGATGGGTTCTTACTAAGAGCTATGGAACTAGTATTATCATAGAGAATTTCAGTTTTGGAGAAACTCAATCCATAGTCAGTGAGTGTGTGTTGCATCCACAAAACTTCAGCACAACAACTTCCAGCTGCTACATATTCATCTTCAGCAGTGGATAGTGCTACTGAGTGTTGTTTCTTACAGGACCAAGAAACCAGAGAACCTTCTAAGAAATGACTTGTTCCATATGTACTTTTTCTATCAATTATACAACCACCAAAGTTAGCATCTGAAAAAAAATTTAAAACAAAATCTTCTCCCGAAGAATAAAAGAGACCTAGATCCATATTGGCTTTTAAATACCAAAAGATTCTCTTTACGGATTTTAAATGAGACTCCTTTGGATTAGATTGGCATCTTGCACATAAGAATACATAAAACATTAAGTCTTGTCGACTAGCTGTCAAGTATAGAAAACTTCCTATCATACCTCTAAAGATTGTTTGATTTACTGGTTTCCCAGTTTCATCAAGATCAAGTGTATTTGAGGTACCAATTGGAGTGATAATACTTTTAGTTTTGTCATATCCATAATTTTTGAGTAAGTCTTTAATATACTTATGTTGAGATATATATGTCCTTTCTGGTTTTTGAGAAATTTGAAAACCTAAAAAGAATGTTAACTCACCCATCATTCTTATTTCAAACTCAAACTTCATTAAATTTCAAAAATAATCAGTTAAAGATTTCTGAGTTGATCCAAAAATGATGTCATCAACATAGATTTGAACAATAAAAACATTTTTGTCTTCCATTTTTATAAAAAGGGTTGGATCTGCTGTACCTTTTGTATAATTGTTTTGTAAAAGAAATCCTGTAAGTCTATCATACCATGCTCTAGGGGCTTGTTTAAGACCATATAGAGCCTTGGTAAGTTTGAAAACATGATCAGGATGTTTTAAGTTTTGAAAACCAGGAGGTTGTTCGACAAAAACTTCTTCTTGAACAAAACCATTTAGAAAAGCACATTTTACATCCATTTGAAAAAGTTTGAAATTAAAGTTTGCTGCAAAGGATTATAGAATATGAATAGACTCAAGTCTAGCTACAGGAGCATATTTTTCTTCATAGTCTATTCCCTCTTGTTGATTATAGCCCTTAGCAACAAGTCTTGCTTTATTTCGAACAATGATTCCATTTTCATCACATTTGTTTCTAAAAACCCATTTTACACCAATTATAGTTGTTTCTTTAGGTCTTTCAACTAAAGTCCAGACTTGATTCCTCTCAAATTCATTTAGTTCATCTTGAATTGCTTTGATCCAATCATCATCACCTAAGTCCTCACAAGGAATTTTAGGTTCAAATTGGGAAAGAAAAGCAAGAAGTTCTATTTCCTTTCTTAAGGAATTTCTGGTCCTTACAGGTTGATTTACGTCACCAATGATGTTATCACTGGGATGATTCCTAAGAAACAATTGATTTGCGTTTTGTAAAAGCTGTTCATCAATATATGGTAGAAAATCTTATATGGTAAATGTTTCAGAAGTATCTTCTTGAATATTTTCCATATCAGAAGGATATTTTATCAAAGGTTGATAATTAGTTTTTGAAAAAACATCTAAGGATATAGGTTGGGATGATTTAAAAACAAAAGGATCAGATTCATCAAATTTCACATTTACTGTTTCCTCAACAGTACAAGTATTTTTATTGAAAACTCTATAAGACTTATAAGTTGTGGAGTAACCTAGAAATATTCATTCATCATATTTTGGTGCGAATTTTTGTAGATTATCTTTTGTATTCAGAATGAATACTTTGCACCCAAAAACTTTGAAGTATGAAACTTTAGGTTTTCGGCCAGTCTATAACTCATAAAGGGTTTTATTAAAAAATGGTCTAGTTAAAACATGATTTATAGTATAACAGTAAGTACTAACAGCTTCAGCCCAGAAGTGCTTAGCAATTGAGTATTCACTCAACATGGTTCTAGTCTTTTCCTGAAGAATACGATTTCTTCTTTCAACAACACCATTTTGCAGAGGAGTTCTTGGAGCTGAGAAATAGTGAGTAGTACCTTTATTACTACAAAAAGTTTCAAATTCTGAATTTTGAAATTCTCCACCATGATCACTATGAATAGTTATCAATGGTAGGTTTTTCTCATTTTTAACTTGGGCTCTAAAAGTTTTGAAATAGGAAAAGGCTTCAGATTTATTTGTGAGAAAATAGACCCATGTGAATCTTGTAAAGTCATAAACTAAAACAAATACATAGTATTTTCTTCCAATGCTTCCAGATTATGAAGGACCAAAAAGATCCATGTGCATAGCTATAATGCATTAGAATTTGAAACTTCATTAACTAATTTAAAGCTAGTTTTATATTGATTTCCAAATTGACAAGGATCACAGACTTTTGAAGAATGAAATCTAAGGTCCGGTAATCCTTTTACAAGTCTTTTATTTGAGAGTTTACAAAGGTTTCTTAGATTATAGTGTCCTAATATTCTATGCCATATCCAGGAATGGTCTTTTATCGCACTTAAGCAGGGTAAATTTTGGCTCCTAAGGTCTTTTATGTTAATAGTGTATACATTCTCTTGCCTATGGGCAGATAGAATGAACTCATCCTTGGAATTGTGGACTAGACACTTATCATTCCTAAAATTCACAAGGTAACCTTCATCACATAATTGACTTATGCAGATGAGATTGTGCCTGAGACCTTTAACAAAAAAACATTTGAGATAAGAAATTTTCCAAGAAAAACAATATTACCTATACAAACAATCTTTCCTTGAGAATTATCTCCGATGGTAACTTTTCCACCTTTTTTTTGATAGCCTTTTCAAAGATATCATTGTTTCCGGTCATTTGACGAGAACAACAACTATCCATGTACCAAATATTCTTGTTGGTACACTTCTCATTTTCCTGAAAAAAAATTAGTTTTTCGGAATCCAAACTTATTTGGATCCAGAATGGTTAGATAAATATTTTTAGGAATACAAATTTTTTTAAAAAAATGTGCTTTATGAAATCCTAAAGATTGAGTTTTATTGAGATAAATCTCTCTTCCCCAGTGTCCACCACATTGGAACTTGGAACAAAAAGAGGTTTTTTGTGGAACAAAATAGTTATTACTAAAAACAGGGTTGGAATGAGCATAACCAAGACCAGAATGAATAAACAAAGGACTAATTTGAGAATACATCTTGTCAAAGTTTTCCATTCCATGAGTAAAGTTTGAGAAACATTTCTTTAAGGAAAAAATTTCTGACTTCAATTTTAAAACTATGTTTTTATTTTCCAAAACATTTGATTTTAAACTAGAGTTAGGCTCTAAAACATTTTTCATTGAAAACACAGTTTTTAGGTCCTTAGAAAGATTAACATTATCAGATTTGACATTATCAAGGGTTTTTAAAATACTTTCAAAATCAGAAGTCATCAAGATCATTAGAAAGATTCGATACTTCTTTAGTTAAAACTGAAATTCTAGAGTTTGCTTTCTCAAGATTCTTCTTGAGTTTAGAATTTTCATTTTCAAGTAATTTATCAAATCTAGATACTTATTCAAAAGAAGGTAACATATCATCTTTTGATGATTAAGATTCATCATTTGAAGATTCATAATATTTATCATCAATATAATTTGCATTTAAAGAGACATTTGTAATAGCTTCAACATTGTGTACCTTAGCCATGAGAAAATGATCTTCAATTGGTAATCTAGGTATAAGTCCAATATTCCTTCATCCTGAGGACTCATATTCTGAAGAATCATCTGAAGAATCACTACCACATGCACTCCAAGTATCATTTCACTTCAATACTTTCATTGTCTTATAAAACCTTTTCTTGTTTCTTTCAGAGTGTTTCTCCTTTCTGTATTTCCTCTTCAGTAAAGGACAATCAGGCCTTATATGTCCTACTTTTTTACATTCATAACAAGTTACCTATGAATATTTCTTATCCTTCCTATCTTTCTATTTGAATATATATTGGATGTCTTTCTTTCCCACAATCTTGTTCATCCTTCGAGCAAGATTGGCTATCTCATTATCTGAAAGATCACAACCACTTGAATTAGATATAACTTTCTTGGATTTGGATCTTGTAATCCTTTCAGGTGTTTTAGCTTTAGATGTAAAGGCTACACTTCCATTCCCATTCTTCTTCTTGTTGAAATTAGCATCTCTCTCTATTCTTGTCTCGTGCTGTAGAATATTTCCAAAGAGTTCATCAAGAGTAATCTGGGAAACTATCTATTTTCATCAATAGCTATCCTTTTTGATTCCCATTCATTTGGCATTATATCTATAATATTATCTACTAGAGCTTCGTCATCAAGGCCTTTTTCACCCATAGATTGCAAGTTGTTGACAATTTTCATAAATCATTGTTGCACTTTACATACTAGCTCTCTATAAGGAAAAACAAATCCATGATACTATGCTTGAAGCATTGCACTTCTTGTTTCTATAACCTTGGATGTACTAAAATGAATGACTTCTAATTTCTTCCAAATACAGTTGGATACTTCACATGAAGATATCTGACAGTATATATTGCTGGTCATAGAACATAATAAAGTATTGTGTACCTTGTAATTCAGTCGATATTCTTGCTTCTCTTGGTTAGTGAAAGTACTGACTTCTTTGTAAGGAATTTTGTAACCTCCAGTAAGCATTATAAAATTGTCTACGCCAGTATTGATCACAAAAGTCTTCATACGATCTCTCCAGTACTCATAATCATTCCCATAAAAGATAGGTGGTCTAGAAGGATTTAGATTGTCTATTGACCCAATATTCATTCCTTCCATCTAATTAAGCAATATCTTTTCCACTCCACACGTTAGTGTAGTAAGTAGTAAAAAAAATAATATGAAAGAAATAGAAAAAGTAATACAAATCAGTGGAAAACCTGCTCTAATACCAAATGTTGGATCAAATATGTAGATGTATATGTATATTAAATGGAACAATACAAGAGGGGGGGTGAATTGTATATTTAAAAACATTGAGTTTAAATACTTAAAGAGATTAGTTTAAAAGATCTTCAACTAATACAATTCAAAAAACCACAATTGTATTGAATATAAAGGTATGAAGTAAAGTAACACTATTAGAAAAGTGAAGTAATTGTATTCAAGATGAATACAATAATCAGAGTAAAACATGTGTGAGAAATCCTATGATAAAGCGTATAGAATATATTTGTACAAAATGTAATAGAATAATTGTAATTGAGAAAATTACAATTTAAATTATAATGAAGAAAGGAAAAAATACAAATTCCTTTCTAATACAAACATCAAAAGAAATGTAAAAGTATTAAAATTATTTTGACCCAAAGAGAAGGGTTATCCTTTCACCTAGGATAAGAGGTCTGTCTTACCACCACCTTGGTAAGCCCTCGATACGATGATCGGTTCATCCGTATGCCTATTCCCAGCAGCCCTCGATAAGATGATCGGTTCGTCCGTCTGCCTATTCCCGACAGCCCTCGATATGATGATCGGTATGTCTGTCTGCCTATCCCTAGCAGCCCTCGATACGATGATCGGCACGTATGTCTTCCTATCCCCGGTAGCCCTCGATTTTGTAGGTAATCGACACCTATGTCTTTCAATTACTTGAAAGCCCTCGATACGATGATCGAACACAAAAATCACAAAGCATGAGAGAAGTCACAACGTATCTCTCTAGAACTTGACAGAAACAAAGTATCTCAATTGTACACACACGTTCACGCTTGTTCTCAGGTTTTTTCTCAGCTTCAAATGACCTCCTATTTATAGGCCTCAGATTCCAATGGTCACATCTCCTCCAACGGTCATATTTCTCCGAAAAACTCAGAGGGACTTGGACACCTGTAATTATAACGGTCATATTGAAACAGAAAGGATGACATCGTTTTGATTAGTTTGTAACTTACTCAATGATATCGTATTGGTTAGAACAAGATATATGAAAATGATAAACAATCATATGATTAATATGAAACAAGTGTTTTTGACTAAGTACCAAAACAAGTAATGAAAGTATGAAAAGAAGAGTCAGTACGATACGATTAACAAAGTCAGCACGATACGATTGACAGATTCAGTAAGATACGATTGACAGAATCAATATGATACATTTGACAGAGTCAGTACGATATGATTGACAGAGTCAGTACGATACGATTGACAAGGTCAGTACGATACGATTGACAAGGTTAGTATGATTAAAAAGACATTTGTGATTTCCAAAACAAGATATAGAAGTCAAAAGAGAACTTTTGACTCAACAATATGGTGGGGAGCACTATGAAAATTCAAATGATATGATTGATGAAGTGGTGATGTTTCAGAATAGATGAGAATCTTGAAGTGGCATCTAGTTATCAAGTGGTAGTTGTGCGCAGTGGCTTGGTATTCATTAGGTAATACACCAAGTTTTTGGAGATGTTCAATGGAATGTCTTTTGGAATTATAGGGTAGAACTTATTAAAATTATCCTGGATAAGAGACTGAGGTAGTTTTGGTTCATCTGATGAATGATCGGTGAGGCTTATTAGGGATGATAAGTTTTATGATTGGGGGATTATAAAAACCCACATCCATACGAATCGATTGTTCCTGGGAGAATTTTAATTGATCATATAATGGATGGGTGGTTTGGAAATCCTAGAATCATAGTCATTTTATGATGGTTTGATTATACATAAATGGGTTTTTTCGTAAGTCTTTGATGTATTAGTAGAAGTCTCAGGGGTTTGGGCATATTGTGGAGGAGATATGAACAATTCAGGCTGATAGAAACAGCTTCAAGAGGCCATTAACTTCTTGAATATGATTTAAAATGTTAATATTTTTCATGGGGTGTGGATAGAGAGATATAGGATTTGAATAAAGGGATCAAGATGCTTTTCTAGAAATTAGTGTCACACCGTGACACACGAGATCCATGCCCAGTAAACCCCTTTTCCTGAATATTACAATATGTGAAACATGTATTCATCATTTTGAACAGTCCAATGATTATTTTTGAATGATTTTAAGTGAAAATATTTTTTCCCCTACAAAATTGATCCCAATATCCCCTTATGTGGAGAAGCAATCAAGGGAAGATCTTGACTTCTGGGAGCCCTTCCAACCTCATTTCTCAACTAATTAAAGTATCGTCAGTTATGATGGATTCCTCAGGGTAAATATTATCATTTTCAATCTATGGAAACTTATACATATCCTTATAATATCCTTCATAAATTGGTTGTATATTGATTCTAATTGAGAAATCAGATGGCGAATCCATTCGATCTTGATGTATTTCTATGAGGATAATCAGTGATTAGATCTTCCTAGCAAGGGAGTATCCCATGTTGTGGAACAAATGCTATTTAAGGGTGATCCATTACAGGTGTGTCTTTGGTTTTACCTTTTCTAGGATTTCAGTTTAGTTATAATAAATTTTTTCTTGTTTCATTATTATAAGATAGTGATTTTCCCCGTTTTGGTGTCAAATGATAGTGTTGTAACTTCTGAGGGTGGTTGGTCATTGTTCTAGCTTGGTGACATAGTCCAGTATGTCTTTAGACATGATTTTTTCTTTTTAATTGGATTGCATGTTATTCATTTTAATTTAAATAATTATAATATTTTCATAATTAATTAATTTTGATGCTTCAGCATGAGACAAGTACCTTTGGAATTTAAGAAATGGTTGATTGGACTTGGGCAATGTGAGCAATGTAATTGGACCTAGCTTGTTTTGGAGTTATCCCTATTTGAGGTAGGTCGTATGTAACAAATTCCTTTAGTATATTTCATTTTGTTCTAGTATATTCAATATGTGAGACCATGTCAGCACAACATGCACACAACCTAATGGAATTGGAAACACACTTTCTAAATTAAAATTTATCTATTTAAACCTCCCTCTAAAACTGTTTTGTCTATTGGATTTGAGACTTAGACTTGTGGCTGCACAAGGGGTGTTCCAAACCATGATATTTGGTTGGATAATGAGCAAAATAAACCTTGATCTCCATGAATAAATGGATATTGGTTATATTTTTTGTTTACCTTGTGAATGTTTTTGGTTTTTAAATTGAGAACATGTCTTCACATGGAATTTTCAAAACATGGTAGTTGTGATGATTGGTTTCATAATTATTGGCATGTTTTAAAAGGCATATTTTGTAATAGTGTGGAATTTTGGTGTTTTCTTGAGAAGAAGTCATCTGGAATAATATTAGTTAATTGGAAAGTTAATGGATTTAGCCTAAATTGATAAATGTAATGTGATTGGATAAGATTATTCTTAATTGGATGAATTGACTATTATGGATTATGATGATATGAAATATATGTTTTATGTTTACCTATGTGTTATTTTCTAGATTATCTTGTATTTAATTTTCTATGATAGATGCCTAAGGGATGGTTTTTATATGTTTTTTTGAGATTATTTACAAATATGACATATACTTGTGATGGGTACTTGAGATCACTATATGTCATACCTAAGGGAAAGGTGCATTGTTACGAACTACCTGAGGGATGGATTAATTTTTTTTTCTTGTGTTTGGTGCTAAAGATCACCCTATGTGATCCCTAAGGGAATGGTTCATGGTTATATTCTTGCCCGAGGGAAACTTGCATGGGTTATGGACCACAAGAGGGAAAGAAGAAAGGGATTTCAACCACCTGATGGTAGGAGGCACAATCCCTGGATGCCTTATAGTGAGTAGTATATTATTACTAGATGCCTAAGGGATAGATTCATAACGTTCTGAGGGCAAGGACTACTTTTTCACAAGTTGTTATATGTGATTCATCATGGGCAAGAGAATCTACCGCAGACATGGGGTGATCCATCTTGGCGTAAGAGGATCAACCACCTGGTATAGATATGAGGAATCATACTAAATAAGTTGATTATGATTATGGTTTTATTGGTACTATATCATGCTTAGAGATATCTGGAAATGTTCCAAAGTAGGTTTAGTTGACCTCAGGTTTCAACCCAGAGCTCGAGGTTTAGCAAGTTTATTTTATTTTAAGTATAAATTTTAATAAATTAATACCCATTTCTATCACTTATTAAATGAATTATACACTCAATATGGATTTTTCAAAAAAAATTGGTGGTGTCCTACTGAGTTTTACTCACACCCATTCTCGGCCACCATTGCACATGGGTAACCGATAATCTCTTCTATGCTTATTTTAGACACTCATTTTATGTTGAGAGTTGGTTAAGGTATTTGAGTAGGATATCTCATATAGTGTCAAGAGACTATATGATGTTCGTATTTATGATGTAGTAGATCACTTTGTTTTATTTTTATCTTACTCTGGTATGTATCAAAGACCAGCCCAGTGGGTAGATTATTGTATGTTCAGTATGGCTGTTCAGGCCATTATTTTATTTCATATACTATTATTGGTTTTAATTTATTCAATTTACTCTAATTATTTATTATCATGGATTATGTTTAGTTATTTATTTATTACATGTTAACTTTGATATAGGTGTATAGTATCACCATTATACCATCTTACACCCTCACTACTAGTCGGTAGTCTATGGCGTATGAGGAGGTGTGTCTGAGGTCTTGTAGAAAATTGGTCCAGCCATTAGTTATATAGTGTTTCAGGACTAGTTGTTACATTAATACCTAAATAAACAATCATAGGTCTCAAAATATGGTGTACATTTAAAAAAAACATCATGAGAATGGGTAGACAAATGGGTGTAGAAATGAACATTCAAAACAGTTTTTAAAGAATTGGTTAAAGAATTTTGGAGAAAGAATAAGTATGTATTTTTCTTTGAAAATAATAGTTAAACAATATTGTTTATACCTGAAATATTCCTTTATTTAATTAAATCATTAATGGTATTAAATAATTTAAATGATAATTATATTAAAGGATAATGGGATTGAAAAGTTCCCCTTAATCAAGTTTGATTTTAAAGAAGTCATTTTAGAAATAAAATTAAGGAATATATTACCACTTAAAAGGATGGGATAATAATATATGTTTATATGTATGAGAAATATATACATAATTTACAAGCATTATATAATATCAAATAGAGAGTTAACTTAGTGTGATAAAGGAAGTTCACAACCTAAAGAAAAAGGGTGGTTCAGAGGGATCCCTTACCTTATGTTCCAGAATCCTTATTCACTTTCACATAATGTCTAATATAATAAAATTAAATTCATTAATTAATTATTTAAAAACATTTTCCATATATATTTGATTTACTATAATTTTATTATGTTCATTTATAACCATTTCAATGTTTAATTTCATTATTTTGAGGGAATTCATTACATGATTGCAAGGTTCGATCACTTGTGGATAATTATTGAAGTTCTTATCAAATGTGACTAAAACTACATAAGTGAAATGAAATATAATTTATATAATTATATAAATTTAAATAGCCCCAAATACCCATTTTTCTGATATAGGTACAATTCATTTAGTAAAAATATTAATGTTAAATAGTTATTTCATTGGGTGTTTATTATAACATAAAAAAATTGAAATAAATTATTATATACTTATTATAACCATATTTATACATAACATTGTTTCAATAACAGGCCTTGAAGGAAGTGGAGAAAAACGAAGTATGTTGTTCATGGAGGTGGGGAACCATCCATATTGTAAATAATGTTTTCATTTTAGAATATAAATAAAATAGGGTAGAATATATATATTCCACCATATTAATAACATATAATCATATTTAGGATACTTATTTTTCTTTTTCTAGATGGATGGAAAACATAATGGGGTGTTAGAATAAGAATAAAATTGAAAGAGGTTAGTCGATAATTTTACATCTTCCTTTGGTTGTGTCTTCCTATACTACCCCGTAAGGCTCTATGAAATGGAATTTGGTGAGACCAGATGCACAAATAAATGGGGGAGTGGATTGGTATGAAATTTGGGAAAAAAATTCAATCTCTAAGGGTTGGAAGATGTGATTAGAGGGGTGGCGAGGGGTGGTATTTATAAAGGGAGGAGAGGTGTGTTTTGAATATTATAATAATTAGTTTATTATTTTAGCTCAAGAATATCAATAGAGATGAATCTTGTGGACATATACAGTAAATAGTGCATGTCATTTAAAAATATATGATGATTACATGAGTCATCGAAAAAAATTATGTATTTATCTTATAATGTTAAATATCATATTTTGAAGTATTTCACTATTCCAAAAAAATTCAACAATTTTAGAAAAATGCCAAAACATCTCCCCAAACATTTTTCAAAATTTAGCTTCCAAAAATGAAATCAATTTTATAAAAATTATTTTCTAAATATGGTAAAGCTAATTTTTAAATAGTATCCTTATTTACTTTAAAAATACCAATTTTAATATTATAATCAATATTCAGACCCTTTGGGAAATTAATTATGGTTTCATAAAATTAGATTATCATTGTAATACAACTTAATAATAATTTATAAACCCATTTAATGATAATAAAATTTATTTTAAATCTTTATATTCTTTATAAAAATTCAAATTAAATATTCATGTTTTACAAAATTATAAACAATTTTTTTATCATTTAGAACATTTATTTACTTGTATCATGATATAAGTATTTTATATTATCAGTTTATAAGATACCTAAATATTATTTCACACTTCCATATATTATTTTTCTATTCCCGTGATAAGGTTACTATTCCTAATAGTTATATTACTATTCCAATGATTAGATTATTATTCCAACAGTCAGATTTTAATGGTCATATGGATTATCTACTTTTTATAAATAGATCATATTTAATTGTCTCTTCATTGAATTATATTTTCTCTCAAAGATTTAAATATATATATATATATATATTTATTTATTTTCAAAATTCATATTGCATTATTAATATTCTACTTCATTTCTACAATGTTGTTCATGAGTGTGATTATTCTAGGGGATCGTGAAAATCCAAATTATCCTATTATTATTGCCTTATTTTTTTTCTTAATCCCATTTTAATATTTATAATTCTTATAGAAATTTTATTCTCTATATTTATTGATCAAATTATTATAATAAAATTTTTAGAGTTTTTATTGTGTGTTTCTTGTTCTCGATATAATATTATATTATTAAATATAACAAAATTATATAAGAAGTGAAATTCCATTGATAAAATTCTGGGTAGTTAATTTCTCTCCCCCTTAAGAAATTTCATACTTGAAATTTCATTTTAAATACTAGGGTGAAAACATGTTAGGGTACTTCTACTTCATGGCTTCCTTCAATTCTTATGTCACATCCCTATACTTATTGTTTCACCATAGTACTTTTACTAGGTGAGTTGTCTTGTTGCCTAGAACTATATATCGATGATCTAAGATCTCCACTAGCTAATCCTTATAAGAGAGATCATTTTCAATATATACCTCCTTTTAATTTAGTACATATGTGGTCTTTGTTATGTATATCATCAAGAGGAATATTTGGAATACGTCATTTACTTTAGACAGGGTAGGTGGGAGTGCTTGTAAATAATCCTTGATTCAATTGTGATCATGAATATCAAAGGGGACGATATACTTGGGACTTATCATTCCCTTCAACCCAAATCCCATGACCCTCTTACATAGATATATGTAGAGGAACACTTTGTCTCTAACATCAAACTCTATGTCTCATCGACGATTCCCAGTACAGATCTTTAGCTAACTCTGAGTAGCCCTGATGTGTTACTGAATGGTATTATCTTTTTCTACAATTTCCTCAAACATTTTATGAACTAGCGGCTTGTATTAAAAAAAACATCCCATCATGCAGGTTTTCTACATCTCTTCCCATAAAGGTATTCATATATAGCCATTTTGATTCTTGAGTGGATACTATTTATGAAAACCCATATCATTAATACACCATAATTCATGATTTATTACATAAAAATACACTTAGTAAAATCCCATAAGATTAAGAGGCCGACCTCCTTTAGTAAATTAGTCATATATAATAATAACATAATATAGAGATACAATGAAATTATTTAAAACTCCTCAACATTATTTTAAACTTTCACCACTCCTCTAAAACTATATGAGATAACCTTGTGATGTATAAAAGAAAGGGGTTAGATTTAAATCCCAATAGGGTAATAATCAAAGAATAAAATGATGAAAGTAATACGTGTTTGTCAATAATCATTTCAAGGTGACATAAAATGGTTGATAATAAGAAACATGACCATTAAATCATGATATAAGAAGATAAGATCAAGGAAACATAGGAGTGTGTGGACAACATAAAACATGAAATCATTATCATAAGTTAAGGATAACCATTAAGAAATCATAACATTGTGTTCTTAGGATAATATCCCATGCACCTTACATGGTATCTCATGAGAAAAATATAGTACCCAATGCATTGGTGGTCTATATAATTATTGGACCACCCATCACATTCATATTATGTACATTCATTTGTGTTCCACATATATCATACAACATAAGAGAATATTTCATCAATTTTGATCCCATGGTTATGGAGTATGGTTCAAATACATGGATTTACCTAATAAATTAATGATAGATACAACTATGTGAATACCCATTAGTGGATATTGGGATGGGTATTCACTAAAAAATGATTGGAATGGAAAATCCCAGGATAATTTCTGCAGTATAACAGGTGTATATAATGGTTTATGGAATGGGTAAATAAGAGTAAAAAGTGAAATATCATTACGTTGGAATTGTAAGGATAGTAAATTAATGTTTAAAAACACATTAAAACATATAAAATTGGAAATAAAAATGGTCTAACACAAATAAATTACATAAAATAAAAAAGAGAGGAGAGAGTCCCATACCTTGAGAGGGAACTACTAAAGGCTTGGGAGGTGCTTATTAAGATCTTTGTAAAACCCTAGGAAGGAGGTAGAGATGGGTAATTAGATTTAATTCATTCTCAATGTTTTATTAGTGTAGAGGATTTGGATGATGGTTCGATATTTGTTAAAATATAGGAAGAATTCATTATTAATTTCTGGACATAGGTTTTGAAGTCTATATGAAAAAATAATCAAAACCATAGACCATATCATGGTTTTTACCCATGATTTCTAGAAAATAGAAGTTTTTTTCAATATTTCATAATTCCAAGAATCTAGATCCGTAAAATAATACCCGTTTTGTTATGAAATTGAGTCGTGTTAAAAAATAATTGATTTTAAAACCTTAAAATATATTATAGGTTTTGGAGGATTAATTGAAGGACTAAAAAATTAATCAAATAACATAAAAATACATTATTTTAAATAAAAAAATATATGTTTGAACAATAATTCCTTTTATTCCATTTATTACATCACTTTTTTGGAATTATGATGTCATAATATAGACTGTATATTAATACCGTATTTAATTTTTATATAAACATTAATCTATATTTGAAAATTATAAAAAAATCACCATTGGCTAATTTTGACATGAAAATTTCAAAAATAATATATATTTTATTAAAATAATTTTCTAAATATGAAAATTTTGACTTTTAAATAAAAATACTTATTTACGAGAAAATACTTATATTATAATATTAACTACTATATAGACCTTATAAAACTTACATTGGACTTAATTAATTTAAATTATCATATATATATAAATAAATATTATTTATTTATAATATTATATTAAAATTAATATTTAATTCAAATATTATTGAATTTTTGAAAAGTGTGTCTTAATTGAGATTATTCATTTCCCTAAAATAAAAGTTTGATTTCTTCGTATCAAAATCTAATTTTAATCATACTTGTTATATAATAATTTATAAAGTAATTATAAAAGGGATAAATATACTCATTTTTTTATTAAAAATAAAATATGAAAATTCATACTACTAGGGCCAATATATATAACCCCATATTACACCATTGTATACCCTAAGGGTAAGGTGTACGATGATGGGGCTTTCTGGGGTGGTTTAGTGAACATATTTTGGGTCTTGATATTGATTAACTTGAAATTATCTTATAAATGTTTTTTTTCAAGCATCAATTACTGAATTTCTACTTGGGGTTGGTCAAGGGAAAATACAATGATGTCATCTACCTCAGATGCTTTGATAAATGGGATTCATAAGCTATGATCCTACTGGTTGAGGTCATCTCTTTTTCTATCTATGAAAATTAAACATTATCAAAACCCTTAATATATACTAATATTATCAATTAATGTAAAATTACTATACTATCAGTGGTTAATAGGCTTAAAAAAATTTTAAATATGAAAGGCTATATTTTATAATTGGTCCAAAACAAAAAAAAATTAGTGCATGTGTTTTCTAT
This sequence comes from Viscum album, assembly GCA_963277665.1. Taxonomy (NCBI): domain Eukaryota; kingdom Viridiplantae; phylum Streptophyta; class Magnoliopsida; order Santalales; family Viscaceae; genus Viscum; species Viscum album. The sequence goes on from OY728158.1 coordinate 1,791,528,929, forward strand.
AACTATAAGGAATTTACTCAATAAAAAGGGAATTTATTTTATAAATCTTGTCTTTGTTACACTAGTATTGTATGATAACTCAACGAGAGGAAGCTTTTGATCTCATCTACCTTTGATGTCCATCAGGCATTCTTTCAATTTTTCTTCCAGATTCTGGATAGTCTACTCAAATTAGCCATTAGTTTAGGGGTGATAAGACATATATAAGTTTAATTTAGTGTTTAGATCATGGTGGATACTTTTCCAAAACATAGAGAAAAATCTCATATCTCAGTCATATACATTCAATAGTGTTGTTTCAGGAAGCCTCACCACTTATTTTATGTATATCCTTAGAAGTTGATCGAGTGAGAAGTCCTCTTAAATTTCAATAAAATGAGTTGTATTTGTAAGATTATCCACCATATCCCATAATTAATTTTTCCTCTTGATATCACTGTAATAATGGTGACAAAGTCTATGGTGATTTATTCTCATTTTCATATAAGTATGGGTAATGGTTTCATCATCCCCTTGGACTCTTTCCTTTAATCCTTCACCTACTGACATACCATGAATTTTGATGTATATTCCAATATCCCCTTATTTATATTGTATAATTTATAGTTCTCTTATAGATATCTATACATATTCATGATACATGGGTGGATGGAGAAGGTAGAGTTATGTGCATCATTAAATAGCTCCTTCTTTATCTTAGGTTTTTATGGGACACATAATTTTGACCCAAATATTATAACTCTTTCTTCATCAATTTTGAACCATGATGATTTCCATTTTCATATATCTTTAACCTTATTTTGTGTTTCCACATCACTTTTTTTCATTCTTTTATCTTATCTAGGTTAGGGAAATAAATTGAAAAAGTAATGATGATTTTCCTTAGTTTATTATCTCCATGTTGATCATTTTCAAGTATATAAAGATTAAATCCTTATCAATTCTCATCATTGATAAGGTTTATGAATCCTTAATACTTAGATAATCTTCTACTTTATTTGATTTCCATGAATGGTAGAGGATTGAGAAGGCATAGTCCTTGATCAACTCTAACCTCTTGTAGTTATTAATCTCATTCCATGTGAATATATATTTGAGTCTCTTATGGTCCATATATATTTCACACTTCTCCCCATAAAGATAATGCTACAATATTTCCACCATGAAGATTATTGAAACCAACTCTATATCATGTGTTGGATATTTATACTCATGAAATTTAAACTTCCTTTAGGCGTATGCTATCACATTATCCTTCAACATTAGTATACATCCCAAGACTCTTTTTCAATTTATTGAATATATCTTCACATTAAATGGTTTAGAAAACATTTACTCCCTTACAACTCATCTTGGTTAATGAATTTGTAAATTTTAAGAAGTTTCTCACAAATCATCAGTAACACACAACTAGTTCCAGGAAACTGTAGAACTCCATTACAGATGTTGGTCAGGGCCACTCCTCAATTACCTTTATCATAGAAGGGTACATGGATATCCCTATTTTGGTGATAAAATTCCCCAATATTTCTACTTTCACTATAAAAAATTAACATTTTCGTAATTTTTCAAATTGATTCTCTTTTTGTAAAATATTTAACACAGTAATGAAATTCTTCTCTTGCTCCTCTTTTATTTTTTAGTATATTAGAATATCATCCATAAATACAACCAATCCTTTGTCAAGTTAATATCTAAATACTATATTAATTAATTCCATGAATATTAATCAAGCATTAGTTATACCTTGGGGAATCATTATGAACTCATAGTGTCCATACATTGTTCGAAAGGTAGTCATGGGAATATCTTCCATCTTCACCATTAATTGGTGATATCCAGACTGAAGGTGCACCTTAGAAAAGTTTTGGGGCCCATGTAGTTGATCAAACAATTCATCAATTTGTGGCTAGGGAAACTTCTTCATTATAGTGAATTTTTTGAGTTCATGATAATCAATGCAGTTGAGCATTGACCCGTAATTCTTATTGATGAAAAAGAATGGTTCACCCCAAGGTGAAGCACCTAGATGTATAATTTTTTATTATTATCTTTTAACCACTTTTACATTAATTCCAAGTAAATTGGGTCTATTCTATATGAATTCTATAAAATGGTTAATGATCCAGGTATAGGTTCAATTTAGAACTCAACTTCTCGATCAGAATGAAGACCAGGAAACTCTTTAGGGAATACATCAGTATAGTCCGTCACAATGGTCATGTATTCAATCATGATTACCTCTTTTGTATGAATAAATTTTATGTGATATCATTTATTATAAGGAAATAATATCCACAATTAATATTATGATTCCAAATTTGATTCATCCTCCCCCTTAAACTTCTATAATATCGCAGGATGACTCGGTATGTGAAAAGTGATCTACCTCTCCCGACAGTTGATGTCGGATTTATATAAGGATATCCAATCCATGAAAAAATATATCTTTAAACTCTAATAAATTAATAATTATAATATTTTATATATATTCTGGATTGTAAAAATTGATTGGGGTGGAGTTATACACTTGGGGTACAATAATTTCCATGTTTGCTGCTCTCATAGATAGCTCAACCCCCATGTTTTAAGGAGGTGTTTGGAAAGTTCTAATAAACTTGAACGATATGAAAGAATGTGTATAATTATAATCATATAGGAAATTTCAATCACATAAATGGATAATGAGTGCACCTATCACAATTTTATTATTGTTGTAGTCTATTACTATATCCAAAACCGACTTAGGGATGAAAATAATTAAACTAATAAGTATATAAACAATGAAAGTATGAAGTTATAATTAATAACTTGTTAATGAAAAGTATATCCATAATTATGATATTATAGGGTTCAATCGATGTTATCCATGGAATTTTTGTTAGTATTTTTTCTAGTAAAAAAATTCAAGTCTTCATTATAGTTTGTAAATTGTTTTCCAATTTTCAAAAGAATATCCCTAGGGAGTGTCCAAACAGGTGTGCAACATGGCCTCATTGTCATGCACTAGGTGTTGATCGAGTTAATACCCAATGCTCCCTTTTTAGGGTTATTACCCCTTGGTACCGCTGTGTCTGTGATATATCCACTTATTGTATCTAGATAGGGATATAATTTCTTAAACACCACTCACTCTGTACTTCACCAAGATTTCAGGATATTTTTCTATACTTAGACTTATCCCTAGGGTTATTTACTAATATACTCTTATCCTAATCCCCCCAAAGTAACTGGTCATTACCTATAATTGAAACTATAGTGACCAAAAACATTTACATGTATTATTACATGATTTTTAACATAAATATTCTAATAAATACAACTGAAGGATTGAGAAGCTTAGTGTCATTAGAATACTAGGTATATAAAACATCAACATGAAACTAAAAAAATAAAAAATCATTATTTTAATTTCCATAATGAGTTCCTAAATCCCTTTTATCTCCTAAAACTACATCGGATGACTTGGAGAATATATATACAAAAGGGGTTATCTAAAAATCATAGTAATGGAATAAACATGATAATGAAGCATTGCATGTGGCTTAGAAGGCATGACATGATATCATAGAAGATAAGAATCATGAATAATCATATTTGAGAGTAACAAAAAAACATGGAATCATAATATCATCAAAACATATGAAATTCAAATCAATAATTAACATGATATAAGCATAAGTCAAGGATAACTTCCAAGACAACTTCACATGGTGGGTCGAGTCCCATCATGTTATAGGTTTACTCTTTAATCTCATACCTAACATCTCATGAGACAAAAACATTACCTGATGCGTTGGAGTGCTATCTAGGTGCACGCATAATAACATGTTCATTCTTATGTGTGCCACAAAATTAAATCAATCATAAGGCATAAACATAAGAATTATCTATGGAAATAAATGGGTTACATAATCTTGTCTCACATCATAATCAAAGGAGGTTTCATAAATATTCCAAAAAGAATACGGAATTAATGTTTTGGATATTCAAACCGAAATTCACATTTTCAGGTCTAAAAATATGGTTTTCATTGAAAAAACCTCATGAGAAAGGGCAGAGATATAGGTATATAAATAAACATTTTAAATAGTGTTTTAAGGATTATTTTAAAGACCTTTGGATAAATAATAAGTATGGAATTTTTTTTGAAGTCCAAAGGATAACTAGAATTGTTATATTGAAAATATTAATTTAATTAATAAACTCATGAATGGTAATGGATATGTTGAATGAGAATTACATAAAAGGATTAAGGGATATAAATGTTCTCCATAATCGGGTTTAATTTTAAAGAAGGAATTTTAGAAATTAACGTAAGGAATGTATTACCCCGTCAAAGAAGAATATAATGAGCTATGTATATATATAAGATATATATATATATATATATATATATATAATATAGATGCATTCCATAAAATAAAATATGGATTGAAAGTGGGTTATATAGAGAAATTTCATAACCCAATGAAAAACGGTGGTTCAGAGAGATCCCTTGCAATAGATTCCAGAATCATTCTTCACTTGCACATAGTGTCGTGGATATTCAAATTAAATTCATTAATTACTTTATTTATGACCTTTTAAATAAATATTTTATTTACTACAATTTTTTATGTTTATTTATAACTGTTTCAATGTTTAATTTCATTTTTTTGAGTGCGTTTCTTTTATGATCCAATGGTCAGATCACTTATGGGTAATTATTGAAGATCTTTTAAAATGGTACTGAAAATATTGAAGTGAAATTAAATGGTATTCATATAATTCCAGTAATTGAAATAGTCCCAAATACCCATTTTTTTGACATGCAGGCAATTCATTTAGTAAAAACATTAATGTAAAATGGTTAATTCATTTAGGTCGTTTTACCGACTATTACAAATTAAATTCATTTTATTTAATTAAATGATTATAAAAAACATTATAGAAATTTAAATAATATAAGATTTAATTTTTATAATAATATTTAACTATAATATCTTTTTTATAACCAACCAAAAAGTGGTGGATAAAAATAAAGTACGTTTTTTCATGGGGATGGTGAACCAACCATATTATAAAAAAAATCATTATAGAATCTAAAGAAGGGATTGTATAATATAAATATTTAACCATAATAGTAAAATATTAGTATTTTTATGATATTTATCTTACTATTTATAGGTGTATGGAAAACATAAGGGGTGAAAGAAGAAGAATAAAATTGAAAGAGGTTTGTTGAGAATTTGACATCCTCCTTTGGCTGTCTCTTTTTAGGCTACCCCTTGAGGCTCCTTCAAATGGTATTTGGTGATACTAGAAGCACTAGGACTTGAGAGAGAGTATTGGGAAGATAATTTGGAAGAAATTTATAAATATACAAGGCTTAGAGGAAGTGAGGAGAAGGTGTAGTATTTATAAGTGGGGTGAGGAGTGTTTTGAATATTATATTTATTAGTTTATTATTTTGGCTCAAGATGACCAATAGTGACAAATATTGGGACCATATATAGTAAATGGTGAATTTTATTTCTAAATAATTTGTATTTACAACATACCTGACCCAAGAATTCATGTATTTAGCTTATAATTATAAATATCATATTTTGTCATATTTCATTATTCACCAAAAAATATACTCTTTTCGAAAGATAAAAAAATCATCCTAACCATTTTTCAACGTGTAGATTTGAAAAAAGATATTCATTTAATGAAAATAATTTTCAAGAAATTCAAAAAATAATTTTTAAATAGATTCCTTATTTATTTAAAAAATTGAAATCTTGATATTATTATCAATTTTCAGACCATCTAAAAAATTATTAATGGTCTCATAAAATTATATTAGCATTATAATAATATATAATATTAATTTTTAAACTCATTTTATGAGGATTAAATTTATTTGAAGTCTTTATATTTGTTATACAAATGAAAATAAAACATTTATCTTTAAAAAAAATATAAACACTTATTTTATCATTTAAAATTTTTATTTACTTGTATCATGACATAAATATGTCATACTATCATTTTATAAGATACCTAAATATTATTTTTCATTTACATTGGCATGGTTACTATTCTAATGGTTATGTTACTATTCATAATGGATATATTACTATTATAATTGTTAGATTACTATTACAGTGGTCAGATTACAATTTCAATGGTCAAATTTTTAACAATCATATGGGTTCCCTATTTTATTTAAATACATCACATTTCATTCATTCTTTATTCACTTCTATTTTCTCTTTTATATATATATATATTTATTTTGAAAATGCATATTACATTACTGATATTCTACGTCATTTATACAATGTTGTTCTTAAGTATAATTATTCTAAGGGGTTGAGTATATCCAAATTTTCCAATTTTTTTATGTTATTTTCTATTTTTTCCCATTATAATAATTTCAATTCATATAGAATTTTTTTTAAATATAATGATCTAATTATTGTAATAAATTGATTCTAATTTTTATTATGTATTTTATGTTCTCTATATAATAATAAATTACTAAATATGACACAATATTATACAAAAGTAAATTTTATTGATAAAATTTTGGGTCATTAAATTTATCCCTTAGTGTTAATGATATCTTTTAGTGATTGAGAGGTGCATCTGGCATGTTTTGGTGGTCTATTACTATGTCGTTTGGTTAATTAGGTCACATGCATTTAAAAATAGTATGTGAACCCACATTAAGGGCATATAGGTAATATAATTGGTAGTATCTGGGAGGTGTTTCTATCGGGACTCGAAAAGTAACCCAAAAATATACATGTCCAACATAATTATAGTGAATGATTGAGTTATCAAAGTTAGTTCGGGATCAATTTATAATACTCCATTCGGTTTTATACTAAATTTATATCCTCCTGCATCATGCTATTTGTTGATAGGTAGGTTCTAGTAGGATAACATGGAATATTGTGTGATTTCCATTGTCTGTTATATATTATTATATAAAAAAATTAATGACCCGTATTAACTAAAACATAAACAATAAATAAATAGTTATTCTTTACATATTCCTTATTAAATTCTTGTTTAATATGGATTAATAGTTGATTCTTTTGGTTAGAAATTATTTATTTATTTTTTATAATAGTTTGTTTCATATTCAACTTAAATAATTATTTATTATTTAAAAGTTATAATTTAATCATGAAAAAAATAATGAATATTTCAAAAAATGTTATAAAATGAAAAGTATTTTGATAAACTAAATTAATAGAACGGTTGGAATCAAGGTAGACTTGACTTTTCTGATGCAGTTTTAAAAAAAGGGTTGTTTATTCTTAGGAAATTGTTTTTAATATCATTCCCTAATATATTATAGAGGATTCATACTATAAGATCACTTACTTATATGCAGGAAAGGGGGATGAGAAAACTACACCAGCTCAAATTGTAGTTGAACCTTATGTATTAGAAGGGATAGCTTAGTTTCTCCAAGTGACTAGTCAGGGATCTCTTCAGAATGGTCCAATGGTCTCTAAGGTTGTGAGGGATTTTAAATTTCACCGTCACATAACATTCAGGGGTGATTTCCCTCCTTATGAATCAAAGGAGTGAATCATTCATATTCATTGGATCTTTGATATCATAGAGACACTCAAGAAACACTATGTTCGATTTTCCACCTTCATGCTAGAAGGGGCATCTCACTGGTATTCTGTTAGCATGATAAAAGATAATAAATATTAGGTTCTTAGTATGAAGTGTTTATAAGATCTATTTTTTGATTAGTTTTATCCTAATACATTATATAGAGTAACATCTATAGAATTCATGGATCTAAGATAGATCTCGATTTCTTTATGAACTATGCTTCCATGTTCATATATTTTCTTCACTTTGATCCAAATATGAGCGATAATGAGGAATTGAAGTCAAGGCCCATTGAGATGGGTTTAAATGATACATTATAGACTTAGGTGGTGATTTTTAATCTTTAAACTAAATTTAAAGTATTGAATAAGGGAATTCTTGTTAAGAAAAAGTCTTATGGTAGTAGAGGTGTGGTAAGTTCATTGATTATTCAAACCACAGTTGATAGTTCTAAGGGTGGTTAGAAGTAGATATTGAGAGAGGGGAACACAAGTGATTCTTTCTAGGGTGAACAGATTAGTGGATTGCCTATATCTCCGATGATGGGAGGACCTCATGTTACCTATCATAAATATTAATGGTCATACCATATCAACTCATACTTTAAATTTTAGGAGATTATTTATTTCAAGTTGGTTGTATGGGAATACTCACATATCCTTTCATTGAGGTGTATCATAATGGTTCAGGCAATAACCTCTGCTAACCCAAGGACTATGGGATTAGTTAGTAGCTCAATCCACTTGCAGTATCCAAACACACTGTGGAAGATCAGGTTGAGGAGGTCAACTGGGTAGTCAAGGTTGTATGTCTATTATGTAATCATCCATGAAAGAAATATTAACTCAGGGTTAGTATTAAGGTTCTAATAAGATTATATTCTATGGAGAATCCTACTATTGTTTCTAGATAGGGGTCATCTACTATTATAGGTACTATTCAGATATCCTTTAGTTTTTCATGTTCTTAATTTGATACACGTGATTAGCATTCATTTATTTCTTTGTAATTAGTATCCCTTATTGATATTAAAATTTAAGAATCAACTTTTTATATGAATCTTGATGCTTCTTTGGGGAAAAGGATATAGGAGACAAAGACGTTTCTATCATGTACCTTTGTTATTATTTATTATGGGAAAATCTAGGATCTTATGGTTTTGAAGATAGAATCATTTAGCCTCATTCTAATTGTGGATTGGTTGAATCATTTTTAAGAATTTATTGACTTCTATACAATAATATTGTTTTCCTCATCTATAGAAATTGAATTATATACACACAACGAGGAGTGGGAGTTTCAAAATAGTTGATCTGTTCCAAATCATGGGAAGGCTGGGGATATTACTTATGAAATGGAAAGTCACTTCTATCAAGTATTTGATTCTAAGGAGCTTCTTGTTTAACCTCCTTTAGTAGACCTATATACATATGTATTATCTATATATTTTCCATGATTTCCCTCTAACAGTTAAGTAGAATTTTCCACCAATATGTTTCATGGAACTAAAACTATATCGATTTCTCTATATCATATGACATAGACTGAATTGAAAGAGTTAAAGATTCAGTTATAAGATTATGATGCAAAGAGTTTTATTAGAATAATCACTTCTCTTTGGGGTTCTCTAATAACTTTCATAAAGAAATTCAATGGAAGTCTCTATCTTTGTGTAGACAATTGAAATATAAATCAGGTAATGATCAAGAATCAACATCCTTTACCCAAAATCAATGACTTCTTTGACCAATTAAAATGAAAAAATGGTTTTCTAACTATATTTAGGTTGTCATGAGATTTTCATTAGAAACAAAATTCATTACAAAATAGCGTTCTGTAGTTGATATGTCCATTTCAAACATTTGGTTATGCCCTTCAGTATAATCAATGTGTGATATGTGTTTATGGACTAATAAAAAGGATGTTTTATCCAATTTAGGACTCTTTTTTAGGCTATTTATAGATGATATATTAGTATATTATAGTTCTTATAATGAGCAAGGCCAAATTTTATGCATTGTCTTTGAGACTTTATAGGAACATCAATTATATACCAAGCTATCCAAATTATCATTCTATATTAAATAAGTTAAATTTTTAGGAATATTATTTCTAAAAGATGGTATCTTAGTAGTTCCTAAGAATGTTGAATTAGTTATTTAGTACAAAATTCATTCAAATGTATTTTAAATAATGAGTTTTCTCAAACTCATTAGATCCTATAAAAATTTCATTCAAGATTTCACTGAAATGTCTTCCATAATGATAGATTTCAAAAATAAAGTGACTGAATTCATATAGTTTTACTAGTGTGATGTATCCTTCTAATAGTTAAAGAAGAAGTTTACTTTAGCTCATGTTCTAATTCTACCTTAATCAAGATAAGGTATTGATTTGTATTGTGATGTATCTTCAATTGTTCTTAGTTGTGTCTCATGGGGATCATGGTGTAGTGACATATCAATATAGATAACATAACCCTCATGAAAATAATTACCCAACTTATGATTTAGAATTGGTAATTGTAGTTTATGCATTAAACTACTACATGAATAATTTGTTTGGTGAATGATTTATGGTGTTCAATGACCATAAAATACAAAAATAAATATTTTATCAAAGAGATATGAATCTAAAGAAGTATATCTATGGTGATTATCTTCAATAATTTTATTTTTATATTCCTTTTGATCATGGTAAATGTAATTTTATTATCGATTATCTTTACGATATTATTCACTGCCAATGGATGTTAGAGGAAAATGAGGAATGAAGGTTGTTTTTTCTTAACAAAGAACTCTACTTAGATGTTATTGAGCATTAGAGGGGATATGTTAATACCACATTAATCTTACATAATAAATTTTGGTGTGTATCAAGGATTCCCAGACATCTGAATGCAGCTATAATATTATTTGAGAAAAACTCGATGATTGGGAGATACTTGATGGTTGGTTGCAAGATCCTTCATATTTCTTATATATCCATGGAGATTTTGTAGTCCCAGATAGTATTAATAAATAAGTAATGAATGATTATCATGACTATCTATGGTTGATACATGCCAGAATCACAAATATGTACAATGATTCCTAAGGATACCAGAGAATCACATACATAAATATTAAATAATTTTAGATGATTATTAAATACATATCACAAATATACATGGACAAGGACTGAAATGGTTTAGTGTACTTGTAGACTAAATACATAAACATATTATTTCATAAAGTAGCTTCAAAATCTCTCAAAAATTTCTTCTATTATAGTACTCTTCTTAAACATACCCTACATAAAACCGTTCTTCATAACCTGGGAAAAAGGAAACATAAGAAAGTGTGATCTTAGATGCTCAGTAAGGGTAAACATAGGATATATAACCCAACTATCATATGTAATCATATCGTAAGTATAAATATATGATAATATGAGGATATAAACAGAAAATCATACCCAATATTTCACAGTTCATAATCCTGAGTCATGTTATAAAACATTAGTATGTCACAATATTGGGACATCATCCGAAAAAAAATCAATAATGAGTCATGATTTCAAATAATAATCATAATAACATGTCATAATAGTGTTTCACTATCATAGGAATAGAAACTATATCATATTTTATAGTTAACTATTGAAACCATCATATCTTAGCAGATATAGAATCACCACATGTTTACCATATCTTAGTGGATCAATAATCCGTAACAGTTTCACATAGAGGATCAAGAACATCAACTTGTTTCCCATAATTATCTTATGATATATTAAGCTTTAACCAATGTATTGAAGGGATATATAATTTCAGGCCCACCCATCACATAACAAAAACCATATATATGTGTTCTATAAGATCAGAAAACATTTATCATGTCATTATAGAATATCTAATAGAAAATAAAAAGGTCTCATAAACATCTTATCATCATAATAAAAAACCATCCAGAGAAATAAAAAAATGGTACCATTAGATCATGTCCCCAATAAAAGAATAAATAACATTAAATGATGTTATTATAAATTAAAAATTCAATTAGAATATCACTAGAATATTTCTTGAAGAAAATACCCATTTCATTTTTAAATCACTTAAAATATAAAAATTTCTAAAATATTGGGGAAACGTTTTATCTTAAAAGAACCATGTAAACTTGTAAACAAATATTTTAATTAAAGAATGGAAATTATAGTGGGAAAATATGTTTATACACTATATGTTAAAAGAGAATACTCTTTTCACATGTTTGTAAAAAGTCAAAAATAACTCATTCAAAAAATGTTTCTTTAAAAATATTCCTTTTAAACCTTTTTAAATAAAGTAAAAGGTAATGAAAATAACCTTTTTAAAACATTTCTAGTATCATTAAAAAATTCAATAAAACAATATTGAAGAATTTGGACACACAAGGGACTTTAATTATAGATTATTTGAGAGGTTTGGTGAATAAGGGTCTAAAACCCATTCATGTTTCCCAATGTACCAATGAAACTCTCATTGTCTTAACTGATATTTACCTCACTTATTAGTATGGTCACTCTTGTGTTCACATATTAAATGATGACCTGATTAATTGGTGCACTTATCTTATCCTCAGTAAAATAATATCGACAATCCCTCAATCTACCTGAACTGATTATCTTAATATAGAATATAATAAATGAAATCACACAATACACAATAACTTTACTTGTTTCATATTTGCTGGGCTATGTCCAATTAAAACACTCTGACATCGCATCGATGTTCCAAAGTACACTAATAATCTTTCAATGGAGAATTTAGGATAGGTCACTCATTTTCTCAGGTTCACTCCCCTAACAAGATTTTGGGTCATCTCACAATAGAAAAAGTGTAACTCCCTTTGTCCTCCCCCTTTTCTAACTTCTTTAGGACGGAATGATTTTTGGCACACAAAAACATTTTAAACATAAATATATGATATTTGATACACTAATTAGTGCATTTTGATCTTTACACTACTCTTTCACAATCTAGTTGTGAGCATCACCATTATAGAAACTCCACTTTCCCTGTTGAACAATTCTTTAAGAAATACTGAATTCCACTAGAATGTCTTGTAATGAGTGACTATCACATCCCCTATTATTTTCCTTAAGTTAATTCCCAATAGACACTTACATGAAAATGTAACTATTTCCTAAACTCTTATATTTTTTGAAACATTCACTATGTCGTTAAAGTATAAACTTTCATGATTGTTTCAATATTTAATGAGACTCACTTTTCCAAATAGGCATCAATATTTTATTCACGTAACATATGTCATCATTACTACTTCATTAAAGAAATAACTTTCTCAAAATTATTCTCAAATTAAGAGCCTTTGGATATTTAATGATTTAAGGTTTTAAAAATGCGAGATATTGGCCTATTTATAGACATTACCATCCATTAATAAAACTTACATGATCACCACCTACCTTTCATGAAACTCTGTACTGTATTCATGTAATGTCAGTATTTACAAAACTTCTAAAATAACTTATTTTCACATACACTTTTGAAAAACAAGGCATCTTCACGTGACTTACAACCTATGGGAATCTCAAAACATCCATGAAACATAGTTTCATGAATCTTTCCAAACTTTTGAGAATTTCATTATTTTGTAATATTTTCATGAGGAAGTCTCATAACATCATTCTCACAAAACTTCACAAAACATTGAGAAATAAATAATTTATTTTGTGTATGTTATTCACTTTTTTGAAAAACATTCCTTTTTCATATTTAATTGGGATGGCTTGGAATCACCTTGTTCATAAATATTATGATTTAGTCATATTTATTTTCTTTATTTTCCAACAATAAATTCCTACATGCACACAAGCATTTCCATACTCATTTTTTCATGAATACATCAACGTCTTCATGGCCTTGAAATATCTCTATGAACATTTAATTATGCTGGCCTATGTAGGTGCTCCTCCTTCATTGATATCTTCTACCCTTCTCTAAGTATTATCATGATTGTCATTCTGGTATTGCACATTTCATCATGTAATCCACCACTTTCCATTTATCAGGAACACAATTTTCTCATGACACTATGAATATGCTAAATAGAAAATCAAACATGATTCACTACACCATGCTAATGAAAACACTACATCCAACACACCAACACACCAGTGTTTAAAATTATAGGTTTGAAAAATAATTCAACACATAACACATGGAGACACTAATTATCAATATTGACCAATAATCTCTACCTTTGTATTAGTTGGAAACAAATTCATGAATCATTTGACTCTATATCGATTCCACCTGAGAAACTATTGTATAGACCAGCTATCCATAAATTCTAATAACAATTATTAATTTCTACTAGTGATCTATATCAATTGTTTCATAATGTGTGTAACTTGATAAAAACAATTCTTTAACCCCACTAGGAAACTATTTTCATCATGAACTCCTTCCTTGATTTATCTTCATTAAATAAACATCTTCATCATCATTAGATTTACAACCTTTACATCTTATTCCCCCTATAAAGAGATAGAGAGGAACACATAGATTCATGATAATTTCTTTACAGAACACAAGTTACACATGTATTCATGATCCTTTCTTTGTAGAACAGAAGTTACACATATATTCATGATCCTTTCTTCTCCTGATTTGACATTAAATCCAAATTATATTATATAAATATAAACTGGATATATTCTTGAGAAAACTCATTCCTTGGGAAATAGGGATATCACTTTTAGAATTATATAATTCTCCTATGTTTACTTGATGTTAGACAAGATAATATTATATCCTTGAAAACCATTGAGATCATTCATTTAATCATTAAACTATTTCTCATATATTAATAATTTTCAAAGGGGTATTTTTAACACCCCTATATTTTATGATCTATTTCTCTTTAAATAAATTTAATTTATTTGATAGCTTTCATTACATGAAACATAGAGTTTAAAAAAACAAAAAAAAAACTATTAAAATAATATTATGTAAAAATTATTTTGTTTTTTATAATTTCATTTTTAGGGTTGGATAATTGTTTTTTCTAAAAAAATTATTTTTTGTGAATTAAATAAAATACTGATTTTTGTAAAACTGTCATTTCTTTTCTTCAAATCATGTAATTTTAAAAATACAATTATATTATGTAGTTGGTATTAAATTTATATAGGATTAATTTTATTTAAAATAATCTAATTAATTCAATTAGTATAATTATTTTTTATGATTTTGATATAAGTCATTTATTAAATTTGAAGGGAATATTTTCGGAAAATTGTTTTTGTAGCATTTTTTGGGTTTATTTCTAAATTAATCTCTCAAACTTATAGGAATTGAATTTGATAAAATGAATTCAATATTTAAAATCATGATATTAAAATTTTCTATATATGTCACTTTTATTTTTAGGTACTATGAATGGTAAACGTGCTAAGATTTTTCACATTGGTAAAGGGTAAATCTTGTAATTAAGGTCAAAAAAAATGTGATAAGGCATTGAAAATCTATACAACCATTGAATTTATTTCATTGTATAATATTAATTTGACCATTTCCATTTATAATAATAATATATGTATTTTTTTCTATTTTCTTTGTATGATGATATTTACATTATTTTATATAAAGAAAAATAGAAAATGTCACTCATTTTCCTTTTAACTTTTCTTATAAGTTCACATAGGGATAAAAGTAAGTTTTAAATTAATATTGAAGATTATTTTGTGAATATTGAAAATATTTTTTTATGGTAATTTATTTCTAATTTTTAGTGATTATATAATTACTTTAAATTCATATACAACGTTGACAGAATGTTTGTAAAGGTAGAACAAACAATAAAAGCAAAGAAAATTAAAACATTAAATCTAATGTTTTTTGGATGAATTATGGTTAAAAAATAATTTTATAGTTACTAGTATATTATTATTGATTTTTAAAATGAATATATTTTAATTCCATATTTTTATTTATTTCTTTAATGTCAAATTAAATGAATACTGTAAAAATGATATTTCATATATTTTATGATAAATAATATTTTATTAAATTATTAAAAATATTGTAAAAATATTGAAATAAGAAAATTAGGATCATAAATAGTCTAAATTTTCGTCCCATTACCATTTATAACTAAAATGTTACCTTATAGAGAGAATTATAATCCATTAATATAGAAAAAGTTAATGTTGACCAAAAATTAAGGGGTAAAATTAGTTAATCAAGAGGTTAATCCAAAAGATAAGTTTTAAAATGATATCTAAACCAATATAAGTTATATTTTATGATTATATTAAATCCATATAATCCATATATTCAAATAAATTTCATTTATTAACCATTTTACATGAGTTAGACATGTATTATATTATAATATTTCATGAATTTCCAAAAGTTCCCCTCCCATGGATTATAAAAGGATGGCCATTATCTCTTTTATTTACACAAATTTGATCTATCTAGGTTGACAAATACTATATAAATTATCTTCTCAACTTCCATATCCTTGAATTAGAGGTTTTGGTTTTCTTAATAGACTATTCCAATGGTCCTTAAGAAGGGACCTAAAGGAGGTCTACCAAAGAAGAGGTAATAATCATACACTACCTCTTTCAACTAACTTATTATTCCACCTAAAAAAACTATATAGTATTTATCATAAAATAATGATTTTTTCCTAAATACACTTAAATGTTATTTTGATTATAGAACCAACATTTTTCACCTTCTTTTCCATCAAATGGGTAGTGAAAGTATCGCTCATACGTACATGTGGACTACTGGCTCCACGTAGCGATACAATTCATTTTGAATCACCATTTTTCAAAGATTTTTATTATTATGGTTTTAATGTTTATATAGAATATTAATGAAATAATTATTCATTTTTAATTATAATATCATATCTACCTTCTTACCTTCCAATCGTTTGGAAAATGATAATGACCCTCATGCATATGTGTGGACTACAACCTCCACGGAGTGATGTGATTCATTTTTCATTACCACATTAAATGGGTGGAATTAAAGATAGATTTAATGAATATTTGTTGTAAATAGGATATAATAATTATTTGATAAAGTTGTATTATTATTTAACTTTCCTTCGTTTCATCCATCATAAGGTAAAAATAGCTTTCATCTGTACGTATAACCTACCGTCTCCCTGAACTGTGTAATTAATTTTTATATATCTTTCTTTTATGGATGAATCTACATATATATATATATATATATAAGTAATACGTTTAAAAGGAATAGGACTACTAGACTAAAATTCTCTTAAAAATTGAAATAATTAACACTCGGAAATGGCACCTTAAAAAATAATTATTAATAGATAGGTGTTAAAATGTTATAAGTGGGTCATATATGATATTATAAGTTGGTAAATGACTCTGGTATAGAATTATAATAAATTAAAAAAAATTATACATGATTTTAGGTCACTTTCAAATAAATCTAAACTATAGGTAATGGGTTTCTTAACTCAATTTTTATTCATTGGGTTATACTCCTACTTTAATGAACTTGTTATTACATTATTATGTGTGAAATGAACTATAATTATACTATTTTTTATTTATAATTTTTTTCTATGGAATTAAATTTGTTACACATAATCACTTCATTGATTAATTCTCACTACAATAATATGATATTTATAAGGCATTTCATCTCAATTTCCACGATAATGAGTCATATTTGGTATTATACATTTATTTACTTGTATGTGGTGTGTGTATTTTTCCTATGGAGTATCTAAAATGAATATCTAAATATTCATAATGATTAATGTTTCATTTCATGTTTACTCTTTCAAGGGGTTAAGATTTAAAATCAAACAAAGAGGTAAGGATTAATTTTACAATCTCATTTTTTTGGACTGCCTTTATTTTCATCGAAGTAATCTTGTAATATATCCTTCATAAACTTCATATATGTTATTATAATATGGATATTAAAGGAGTTTTATGTTTTATTCCAAATTTTACTCTCTTTTTCACTTGAACTGGGAAAAGTAAATGTTTAAAATAAAAGCTGATCTAATTTCTCTTTTGATTGGGTATATTTTTCTTCTATGTCTATATTTTTAGAAATTATTTTACAAAAATATCTTTTTTACTAAAATGATTTATTATAGAAATTTATTGTTATCCATGACTTTATAAATGGTTTTAAATGATTCTTTATAATGTTTTCCAAAAGTTTTATCTTTAACATTCAATACAAAAATTCAAAATGAATTTTTTATTTTAACGTATATAGTTTTAACATATTTTCCCACCACCATAACCATTTACAATATTTAACTTCTTCTATATGTTTTAAATGTTTTTTAAAAATGAACATTAATAAAAGATTATTTTAATGTTTCAGTTCCATTTTTTATTTATCGAAAGGATAAAATTTTATTAAAAACCTATATTTATAATGAATTGACAGAAATTTTTATATATTATTAATTTTATGATCATTAAGTTTCTCTTGAAACATTTAATTTATTGTTATTAATTTTCATTGGAAATTGTATTTTTATTTAATAGACATATTCTTTTTATCCTGAATATGATTATTTATTAAACCATATATCATTTATAAATATGGTGTTTTACTTTGAAATTTATTTGATTGATTAGAGAAATATTAATATTTCATTTTATTTACACAATATGGATAATTATTGATCATGCATATTGTTTATGGATTAAATGGATCAATCAATATATGAGGAATGAATTGGACATACAGTGATGGGTAAGGGCCAGTTATACATATCCCCTCAATGTATCGACAGGTCTCATTAGACAAACTAGTTGGGTAAATTTATTAAATGAGTTTTTTGTTCATACCTACCCATCGATTAAGTTGTCTTGAAATAAAACCTTGATGGTAAATATATCATGTTGTCTGAGATCATGATGTCCAACATTAATATTTTCCTTCATTAATTAAGAAATTATAATCAATGGGAATACAACACCAATATTATAAATGGATGCATTTCAGGTTCATGTTATTGATTAAATAGAATGCGTTTTTAGTTATTTACCATGTCATATTGAGTATTATTTATTAACTCATGATAGATTCCATTGTACATAACCCTAAATGATCATTTGATCTTTAATTTTATTTTTATTATTATCCCCAAGATATGAAGAAGGATGTTATGAATAATATCATGGATGATAGAATGTTTTGTTCTTACTATATATTTTATATTTCCAATGTAATATTATAATAATTTATGTATCTAGTTCATCAAGGATACTAAATTGATTCATCCTTAGATATTAGATTCCTTTTATCTTATACCAATTTAATAAAGTAAAAAATATACATGGGTTACTGGGGTCTGGGTTTTTGCAACTGGCGTTAGAATAATTTTAGTAAAAAACATGGGAACTGGAATTTAAATGAATATCTAACATGAGAATTATGATAATACCATATAATATTTTTAAAATATTACCAATATTGGGATTTTTATTTTATGGTTCAATATGAATGAGATTATGATCTAATAAAGTGTATACCATTATTTTTTAATGGAACCTAATATAATAAATAGAATAAATACCCATAGTCAATGTAGGGATTAACCTGGTGAACAAGACAATACATATGGTGTTGGAACTGAGTAGATCATGGACATATTTTTGTATATATCCCAAATAACAATACCCGTATAGAGAAACCTATTATTCTAAAGTGTTATTTACCTTTGTTGGATCACGTCATGTGATAGAAGCCACTATCCTTTAATGTAAATACTAATCCATTGGTATTGTAGAAATTGATTCAGTCCCTCAAAAATATATTCATTTATTTTGGATGTTACATTTGTTATTCCCAATAAATCTATGATGGTCTATTTGTGTGAGGTTGAACCTGAACTCCTAATGGAAATTACAACCATTATATGTGTTTTTCTACCAATTCATGAGTTTTATTTATCATATATGGTTGGGGAGAAACCTAAGATTGAGGATATTCATATTATATGAGATTTTTTTATATTTATCCGAAAGAGTTACCTAGTTTTCCCGCAAGTCATGAAGTTGAGTTCTCAATAAAACTCATACATAGTGCTACACCTCTTTCAAAAAATTCATATAGAATGTCCTCAATTAAGTTGTATTAATTGAAAAGAAACTCAAAACGAATCTAGATAAGGGATTTATTCAACCTAGTGCTTTATCAAGGGGTGAACCTTTTCATTTTGTTAAGAAAAAAAATGGTTCAATACATATTTGCATTGATTATCTGGAACATAACAAGATAATATATTAAAAACAAGCATCCTATAACCTATATCAATGATCTGTTTAATCAATTATGAGAAGCTCAATATTATTCCAAGATTGATATTTGAGTTGGATATCATTAGATAAGGGTCAAGAAGGTGGATATATCCAAGAAAACCATTCATACAAGGTATGGTCCTCATGAATTTATAGTAATTCCATTTGGACTTACCAGTGTTCCTATTATCTTTATGGATTTAATAAATAAATTCTGTATTTATTACCTAATTAGTTTTTGGAAGTCTTTATATTTAATATTCTTATATATTTGAAGAGCAAGGAAGATCTTGAAGAACATTTGAGGATTGTACTAGTGACCTTGAATAGTGAGACTCTATATTTCAAATTTACCAACCGTGAATTTTGGTGAAAAAGTCCAATTATTAGGTAATATAATTTAGAGTGAGTGTATATCAGTGGATCCTTCAAATATGGACGTTGTTGAGTAATGGAATAGACTAACCCTAGTAACTAAGATTTGTAGTTTTCTTGGGCTATCTGGATAACGCTGAGGATTTGTGAGATATTCATCATGACTATAAAATAGACTCACTAATTTGACCTGATAGGGACCCAAGATCTTGTGGATATATGAATATGTGAAGAATTTAAAATAACTGAAGAGAAGTTTGGTATGTTCACTTGTTCTTAAACTACCCTTTATTGGAGAAGGTTTTATTATATATTGTGATTCATTAGAGAAGGTACTATGATGAATCCTCATGTTGAAAAATATGGTTATAGCTTATGCCTCTTAGTAATTGAAAATTCATAAAAAGAATTATTTAAATCATGATTTAAGATATCTATGGTAATTTTTATAATTATGATATGTAGGAATTATCAATATGGTTAAATGTGTGATATATAAACTTATCATAAAATAATTAAGTATATATTTATAACAAAAGAGTTGAATATGCTTCAAAGAAGATGGTTGGATTTGATCAAAGATTATGACTGCTCAATACATCACCATCCTAAGAAGGAAAACAAGGTAACTGATGATCTGATTTGGAAAATACTTGGTAGTTTTTTTATGATGATAATTTAAAGAGATCCCACACTTATGGATTTTTAAAGGATCATACTATAAATTTGGAGGAAATGGGATAGATATTATATTTTCAGATGATTTTCAACTATCCATTCATGTGAAATTAAATAGATACAGAATGAAAATGTAAAATTACATAAGAAGGTGAGGAATGTTCCTGAGTTCAACGATAATTATAATGGAATGATAAGTTTTGAGAACCGAGTATGCATACCCTCAATATTATATTTGAAGAAGTAGTTGGATAAAGCTCATAGGTCATCATTCACTATTCATATTGGAAGTATGAAGATTTAAAGATATCTGAAAGAGTATTTATGGTAGGATAACATGAAAAGAGATATTATAGAGTACATATCTGGATTCTTGGTGTGTCAGAAAGTTAAGGAAAAGAGAAATTATTCTATGGTAACGTAACTACCATTACCCATACCAGAATGAAAATGTGAAAACATTACCATGGATTTTGTTCTTATACTCCCCATAACATCTGAAGAACATAATGAAATTTGGGTTGTTGTCGATTTCCTTGTGAAATCACCACATATCATTGATATTAGAAAATATTTCTCTCTTAATTTTCTTACTCAGTTATACATTAAGAATGTTTTGATATTTCATGGAGTAACGTTCTCAATCTTATCAGATCAGGATCTGAGGTTTACCTTTAAATTATAGACAATTCTACTATATTATCAGGATACATAGTTGAGTTTCAATACTTTTTATTACCCTTATGTGTATTGTCAGTTTAATAGGACCATTAAAACTATAGACTACATGTCTATAGTTTTCTCTATGAATTTTAAAGGTGGTTGGGATCAATACCTTTATTTGGTACAATTTTCATACAATAATAGATTTCACTCGAGTATTAAAATAGTTCATTACAAATGGAAATAAGAGTTGAATTCCAATCTGTTGGGATAAATTTGTAGAAACAAAGCTATTGGGACTTGTTCTAGATAAGGAAATAAAAGAGAAGTTAGATCAATTCAAGAACACATAAGTGAAACACAAAGTCAAAAAAGGTTATGTTGACATTTTTTGTAATATATAGAGTTAAAATTCGGTGACAAGGTATTAATATAAATATATATATGGAATAAGGTTATGATATTTATAAATAATTGAAATTTGAGACCTAGATATATTGGCCCCTTTAAAATTATTTATCGTATCGGCATGGTAGAATATCATTTGGTGCTTCCTCGGAATCACTCTCAAGTTCATTATGTTCTCCATGTATCTCCCCTATAAGAGTACATAAATGATCTATTACATGTACTAAACTAAGAGGTTGTATCTCTAGAGGAATAATTTTATTATGAGGAACAATAAGTGAACATTATACATCATAAAGAGAAAGTTCTACGAAACAAGACCACTCATGTGGTAAACGTTTTGTGGTGAAACAATAAATTTGAGGAAGCTACATAAGAAAACAATGATGTGATGAGGAAAAAGTATCCTAATTTGTTTTCAGTATAGATTCATAATTTCAATGGGGGAAATTCTTATAAGGTGGTATAATTTAACTCTCTGAGATTTTATGATATATTCCTCTTCAAATGAATTTAATTTCTTTGATAACATTCATTATACACAACACCAAGTTCAAAAAAAGAGAAAACTGTTGATATATTTTTATGTGGAAATTATATCATTATTTCATGATGTCATTATTATATTATGTTTTATTTTTATTATTTTTCTAAAAAGTATTATTTTTCAGTGAATGGTGAAAAATACCAAATTTTATAAAACGATCATTTCTTTTGTTTAAATCTTGTTATTTAGAAAGTATAATTCTATTTTAGATTTGGTATTAAAGTTATATTAGATCAATTTTATTTAAAATAATATAATTAAATACATTAGGATCATCATTTTACATGATTTTGAAATGTGTAAATTTGTATTCTTAAAGAACATTTTCTCGGAAATTTATTTTTTATTTCATTTTTCAAATTTATTTTGTAAATAATTTATAAAACAAATAAAAATTTATTTTGATAAAATGGATTCAAAATTAGGAATTTTTTAGTTTAAATTTTGTAAATATATCTCTTTTATGTATAGGAATTATTAATAACAACCACATAAAAATTTATCACCCTAGTAAAGGGTAATTTAAATAATTGAGGTTAAAAATAATTTTATAAGGAATTAAAAAACTATCCAAAACTTGATTTTATTTCATTATATGAGATTAATTCTAAAATAGATATCATTAAATAAAATATATCGAATTTTGGTGCCACTTACCTCTGATAAAGACATTTTTATCATTTTAAGTATTGAAACATACAAAATGTCCTGGTTTTTTCATTTCAAATTATCTTATAAGTTCACATAGGTATAAAAATAAGATGTGATTAAGTATTAAATTTTATTTTATGAGTAAGGAAACTATTTTTATGATGGATATTTATTTATAATTTTTTTTATTTATATAAATTAAACACTTATACAACGATGACACAATGCTTGTGCAAGTAATGGAAAATTCAATGTAAATAATTAGAAAAACATTAAAAATAATGTTTTGGGATGAATTATTATGAAAAAATAATTTTATTATTAATAATAATTTATTATTTATGTTAAATTAATAAACTATAATTTCATATTTTTATATATTTCTTTAAAGTTAAATTGAATAAATAGTGTCAAAATGACATTATTTATATTTTATGAAAAATAACATATTTTTAAATTATTTCAAAATAATAAAAATATTTAAATAGTACAATAAAGATAATAAATGGTCTGAAATTTCATAAATTTTGTATTTATGAGAAATTTTTTACCTTACATGTAAAATTAGAACCCATTATTATTGAAAAAGTTATTACTATGGTTAAAGATAAAATTGATTAAACAATGTGTTAATCCAATAGATTAGGTTTAAAATGATATATAAACATATATAAATTTTATTGAATGATTATAGTAATAGAATATCGTGACTATATTAGAATTAATTTCATTTTAGAACCATTTCACCTGAATTAGACATATATTATGTTATGATATTTCATGAATTTCCAAAAGTGTCACTCCCCTCACTTATATAAGGACACCCATTCTCTCTTTTATTTACACCACTTCTTGAAATATATCTTAGAAAAACCTGATACAATTATTTTCAAAAATTCTCTATCCATGAATTGGAGGTATTATTTTTCTTAATAAACCATTCCAGGGGTTCTTGAGATGGGATCTAATGGAGGTCTGCTGAAGAATATGTAATTGTCCCAGTAACCCTCTTGAAATATATTTCTTCTTATACCCTATATAAAGATGTGGTATTCATCATAAAATAATAAATTATGTATCCCCAATATATTTAAATGTTAATATTCTTATTTAATAAAAATTATTCACCCTATTTTCCATCAAATGGGAACTGAAAGTATCACTCATATGTAGGTGTGGACTACCTCCACCACATAGAGATAAAATTTATTTTTCATAATTATTTTTCATGGATGGTTATTATAATGGGTAAAATATTTAGATAAGATATTTATGAAATAATTATTCTTCTGTGAATATCATTTGAAACCTACCTTCTTGCCTTCTAATCTATTTTAAAATGATAATGTTTCTCGTGCATAAGTGCGGACTACCACCTCCACAAAGCGATGTGATCAGTTTTTCATTTCAACGTTACATGGATAGTAATAAAGATATATTTAATTAATATATATGATATATATGAAATAATAATTATTTTTTAAAGTTGAATTTTTATTTACGTTAATTTCATTCCATTCATCAAAAAGTGAAAACAATGTTCTTGCGTACGTACAGTCTACCATCTCCATAAATGGTGTAATTCCTTTTTCTATCTCTACCTTAAATAGATGAATCTAAATATTTATTTAATGAATATATATATATATAGATATATAATATTAATATAATTATTAATATTATGGATATGATGGAACCGTAATTAAAGTAAAAGGATTGGAACAACTGAACTGAAATTCTCATGCAAAATGAAAGAGTTAACACTTAAAATAACTATTAAAATAAGAATTATTAATAAATCGGTGTTGAAATGTTATAAGTAGGTTATAGATGATATAAGAAATATTTTCATGACTCTATTATAGAATTATAATAAATTAAACTTTATTATACAATATATTAGATCGCTTTCACTGCAAGTCCAACTTAAGGTAAGGTGTTTCTAAACTCAATTTCTATTCATTGGGTTATAGTTATAATTTTTTTGACTATGTTATGCCATGATTACATGTGAAATAATATATTAATGTATTATATTGTATTACCACTTTTTTTGGATTTAAATTTGTTACACATAATCACTTTATTAATAAATTCTCAATTCAATGTTATGATCTTTTTTAGGGATTTTTTCCCAGATGTTTACTCCATTGAGACATATTTGGTATTATACACCTATTTACAGTTATTTGGTGTATGTATTTCCACTTTGATGTATATAAAATGAATATATATTTATTCATAATGATTAATGTTTCAATTGAAATTTACCCTTTTAAAGGGTCACAATTTAAATGTTACCAAATAGGTAAGGATTTATTTTATAATATCATTTTGGGGTTAACTTTATTTTCATAAAAGGTTTCCTATAATATATCCTTAATAAAATCCATATATTTTCTTATACTCTAGATAATTAATTATTTTTCATGTTTTCTTCAAATTTTTAATCTATTTTTCACTTGAATCAAGAAAATAATTTTCTTAAAGAAAATCTGATCTTATTTGTCTTTTGATTATGTATATTTTTCTTCTATATCCATATTTTTTTAAAATTATTTTAGAAAAGTATTTTTTTATAAAATGATTTATTAAGGACACTTAATGATATCCTTGACTTTTTACAAGGTTTTAATGGAATATTTATGATGTCTTCTGAAAGGGTAATTTTCAAATTTCTTTACAAAAGTCAAAAGGAATGTTTTATTTTAATGTATATAATGTTATTGGATTTTCCCACCACTAAAAACGATTTACACTATTTAGATTCTTCTGTAGGTTTTTAACAGTTTGAAAAATCTTTAATAAAATATTATTTTAATATTTTCCCTCCATTTTCTTTATTTCTCTAAAAGACATGATTTTATTAAAAAAACATATTTCTGATGAATTTATAGTAATATTTTATCACTTATTAATATTATTGTCATTGAATTTCTTTTGAAAATTTCACTTTCTTATGACCATTATTCATTTGAAATTATATTTCTCTTTAATATCCTTATTCGTTGTATCATGGATATGATTATTTCCTAAACTCATACATATGGTGTTTTATTATGAAAGTTATTTGATTGATTGGGTAAATATCAATATTTATTATTATTTAATAAATATAGATATTTTTTGATAAGGAATATTTTTTATGAATTACATTGACCATAAAATATATAAAGAATGCATTCATTATGAAATGATGGGTTGGGCCTGGTTTTAGATAGCCCCATTGTGCATTGACTGATCTCATGATACAGATCAGTTTTCCAAACATATTAAATGGGTTTTGGTGTATATCTACTCATCTATTAAACAATATCAGAAGAAGTACTGGATGGTAAATATGCAATGATGTCTGAGATCATAACACCCAACATTAAGTATTTCCTTTAATAAAAATTTAGTTATTATAATGTTTGAGGTTACTAAATATATATTATATTTGGAAGTATTTAGTTCTCATGTTATTGATTAAATAGAATTTCTTTTTATATTTTTACTTTTCCATATTGATTATTCCTTATTCACTCATGATAGCTTTCATTGTATGTAACCCTTATAGAGTATTTGATCTCACCCTTTATTTGGTGTCCTTTCCCCAATATATGGAGAAGGATGTTATGAATAATATCAAGGATGTGATAATGTTTCTTTTTATATGAATTTAAATT
Organism: Viscum album; assembly: GCA_963277665.1. Lineage (NCBI taxonomy): Eukaryota > Viridiplantae > Streptophyta > Magnoliopsida > Santalales > Viscaceae > Viscum > Viscum album. The sequence goes on from OY728158.1 coordinate 1,791,555,845, forward strand.
TACAATATAATATGGAAATCATATATTTATCTAGTTCTTTACGACTAACAAGGTGATTGGTCTTTTAAGATGAAATTTCTTATATCTTATGTCAATGTAATAAATTAAAAACCATCGATAGGTTAATGGAATTGAGGTTTATATAGTATTTATACTTCTTCAACTTTATCAATATGGTCCTTAAATCTAATAAGGAGAGAAAATGATCCCCATGTGATATGTGAATATAAAATCCCACCTTTTTATTACATAAACATTTCATTATATTGTACAAAACAGCATATCTTTATAGTTTAGTGGGTTTGAAAAAAGGTACATATTTCAAAAAAAAACATAAATTATTATTCAAAACCACTTTAAAGGATTAATACATGGTTCATTATAAGTATAATTACTCCAAATCATAACCTAGGGACATATATCAAAGTAAAGGGTGATCAGAAGGTCCAGTAAGGGAAAATAAGGGAAACAATTAAATGTGATATTGAGAGATATCAAAAAATACTCGAGGTATATCATAAAAGCAGGAGAAAGAGAACATAAATAATAACATAATAACTTGAACCATAACTTGAAAATGTGGCCACAACATTTAATTTAGAAATTCATTATCATATCACGAAACATCCCCTATGTGTCATAAAAATTACCAAGGTTATTCACCAAGGTATCGTAAAACTTGTCATCACTAGAGATTAATTCTTTACCCAATGCATTGAAGCGCTATCAGGGAACACCCTTAATATGTATTTATTTTCATGTGATCCATAAATATAATCATAAAACATATCATAAATAATCCAGAGATAGTAAAAGAAATGGGATTCATATCATAATCATGACGTTTTGAAAAGTGCTTTCAAAACAAGATCTTCATGACATTTTAAACCCACAGAAAAGGAAGGAAGTTTTATTGTATGCTATTACTAGAATGAAATAGATAATTTATAAATATATTTTAATACCCCCATATAATAATTGGGTTTGAGTATTCATATAGTAAAATAAAATAATTTCTTGAAAAAAAAGAGAGAAATTTTGAGATGAAAAGTTTACAGCATAACGACTATGTAACATGTGTTTAGAAAACATTAAAAAAAGAGGGGAAAAGGGTCAAAAACTCATAAATAACATAGAATATAGTATAGTAACATAATAAAATTGAAATAAGATCATATTATAAATGTTTGAAATACATATCACATGAAAATAAAACTTGAAAAGAAAAGAGGATATGAGATTTATTTTATGAAAATTCGATAGCCTAACAGCGTCACTTGAAAATTCATAAATTTAATTGATGAGAGAAAAGAGGGTATATCATCATATGAACATAAAAAGGACAGTAATAGGTATATATAATATCATAACACATAATAAGAAAATGTAAATTCAATGACATAACACAAAAGAAGTGTTGACTAAAAGAGAAGGGTAAAAGGTTCCCTTACCTTGACGAGTAACTCCTAAAATTTGAAGGTTGGGACCTTGGGGGCTTGATGGCACCTTTAGATGACTCATTTGGAGGTTAAAATACTAGATATATATTGGGGTAGAATTGGGAATTAAATATAATGGAGTAATGGTTGGGTATTTATAGGAAAAGAGAGGGAATATTTTATTAATTTCTAAGGACACCTCTTTAGTGTTTTTTGTAAAACCATGGGCTTTTTCATGGTATTTTCCCATAGTTTAGGAAAATTGGGACAAATTATATCATATTTTATTCTATAAGAGTCTAAAAACATGTTAAATATCTCATTAAATCATTATGACAAAGTAATGATGTCATTAAACACACCAAAATCTCAAAACTGTATTTTTTACTATTCACCAAAAAACAAAACATTTTATAAAATTCTCATACATTCAACCTAACCTAATATAAATAATCTACATTACAAAATGAAATTTATTTAATAATATTAAATCACTAAATAATATGAATATAACTTTTATCTATAAAAATACTTATTTATTAAAAATAACAGCAGAGATAAATTGCATAGTGAATTTGCATGGTGAAATTTCTGAAAAATTATTTTATAATTTATAAATAAAGATTAGGGTTTTTATAACACTATTTAATTATATTAAACATTATTTTTTAATCCTTACTTTAATATAATAATTTAGTTCTATGAAAAATACAATTTTTGTCCAAAAATCAATTTATCAAATTCCATCTCAATTTTTGAGAAAAACTATTCTTAAAAGACAAATGATGAGTGAAAAGTTTTATTTACACAATGGGAAAATAAATTAAGTAACTAAGTCCTTGAAACATAACCCCTTATAACACCCTTATACGACCTAAGGGTAAGGTGCGCGATGGTGAAAGAATCAATGGGTGGCTCGAATAACATCGCCCTAGTGGTAATTTCCACCATCTTGAACTTCATTCGAAGGTTATTTCTTTCAAGCTTCACATGATGAAGCTAGGATTGGGATTAGTCTAGAGATAAGCCCAAAGATGCTACATCCCACCCAAGTTATGAAAAATGGGCTTTATATGGTATGGATCTACTGGTTGAGGCCATCGACTCTACTTTTTTACATTAGTTTTCATTTTTCATTTATATTTATAAACAATAATTATAATGTTAAAATTATTAGATACATTCCAATAGTCACATTGTCCAAATGTCATAATTGAACAATGGTCATATAATAGTCAAAACATTATGGTTAAATCTAAAATTATACTCACTTAATTTAAAAGGATATAATTTTGTTGTGTAATAATTATATAAAACACATATTCAGGAAAAAATATTATTCAAAAAGTTTGAGTCATTATATTCTTCCCCACTAAATTTTATCCCCAAAATTTAAACCCATAAACTTATTAAAAAATATGTGGGTACTTCTGCCTCATTATTTCCTTAAGTTCTCACGTCACTTCCTCATATTTTTGGTTTTTTCATAACATTTTGATGAGGTCGGTAGTCTTGTTGTGTAAAACCATGTCCCTACGGTCCAAGATGTCCACCGGTTTCACCTTGTAAGAGAGGTCATGTTCCAGTTGTATCACCTCTGGATTCATTACACATGAAGGGTCAGGTATATACTTTATCAAGAGTGATATGTGGAAGACATCATGAACATGAGCTTGGTTTGTTGGACATGCTATATGATAGTCCACTACTCCTATACGATCAAGGATTTCATAGGGGCCAATGTACATAGGGATGAGGTTCCCTTTCTTCCAAAACCATATGAATAACTTCCATGGATAAATTTGAAGGATTAATTTTTCAGCAATATCAAACTCCAAGTCCCTTAGACGGTTGGCAGCATAGATTTTCTGCCAACTCTGAGTAGCCTTTATGTGTTGTTGGATGGCATGATCCTTTTCTGTCATCTCTTACACAAGATCCGGACTAAGAATCTTTCTCTCACCAGCTTTTTCCCAAAAAGTATGATTTCTACATCGCTTTCCATATAGAGTTTCATAGGGTGCCATTTGAATATTCAACTGGAAGATATTGTTGTATGAGAACTCGACTAATGGGAGATGTTGATCCAATCCACCATTAAATTCCATTGATCATATTCGCAGCATGTCCTCGAGTGTCTTAATAGTTATTTTAGATTGGACATCAGTTTGGGGGTGATAGGTCATACAGAAATTCAATTTAGTATTCAGAGCATGTTGAAGACTTCTCCCAAATTATGATGTGAACCTTGGATCACGCACAGATACGATAGATAGTGATACCCCATACAGCCTTACTAATTCCTTTATGTATATCTTGGAAAGTTGATTAAGAGAGAAATCTTCCCAAATATATATAAAATGGGTAGTCTTAGTGAGATAGTCCATTATAACCAATATCACATTTTTCCCTTCAAAAGTTTTCGGGAGACCATTGAAAAATTACAGAGCGATATTATCCCACTTACATAGTGGTATGGGTAGTGGTTGTAATACCCATTTATGAAGTTGTCACTTTTACTTCACTTGTTAACACACTAGGCACCTTGAAGTATAGTCAACAATCTCTCTCTTTATGTTATCCCACAAATAATGATCATGAAGGTCCCTATACATTTTAGTGCTTCCAGGATATATGGACAATGTAGAGCTATGAGCTTCATCCATCAGTTCTTTCTTTATCTCTAGAATAGATGGAACACATAGTCTTGTTTGAAATTTAAGTACACCTTCGTGATCAATATTGAACCTAGGAAACTTCCCATCCTTCACATCCTCAAACTTCATCTGCAACAAATGATCTTCTTTCTAATATTTCTTGATCTTATCTATTAATGAAGGATGAAAATTCATTTGGGATAGGGTTGATGATGTCCCTTCCCTTAGAAGTACCATGTCTAGTTTTACTAGGTCTTTGATCAAAGAATCTCCTTGAATCCTCATCATTTCCAAAACAATAGGGTCTTTCTTGCTTAATTCATCAGCAAATTTGTTTTCTCTTCGAGGGTGATAATGAATTGAACAATCATAGTCTTTAATAAGTTACAACCATCTCCTTTGTCTCATGTTCAATTCCCTCTGTGTGATAATATACTTCAAACGTTGGTGATATATATATATATATCACATTTATCCCCATAAAGATAGTGACTCTAAATCTTTAATGAAAAAACAACTGTATCTATCTCCACATCATGGGTAGGATTGTTCTACTCATGAGGCTTAAACTATTGAGATTCATAAAGAATTACCTTGTAATTTTTAATGAGGATTCTCCCAAGGCCTTTCAGAGATGCATCACTGAAAATAATGAATCCTTATTTGATAGAGGGTAGTGTTAACAAAGGTTTAGTAACCAATTTCTTCTTCAAATCTTGGAAAATTTTCTCACAATCCTTTTTCCAGATGAACATAACCACTTTTCAAGTTAACTTGGCCAGTGTATTAGAAAGTTGTGAAAAGTATTTCCAAAACCTCTTATAATATCCTGCTAAACCAAGAAAACTACGAATCTCAGTTACTTTTTTCGGATGAGACCACTCCTCTACACCTTTGTCTTTAAATGGTCAACTAAGATTCATTTATTGGTTATGATGTGCCCTAAGAAAGAAACTTATTGTAAACAAAATTCACATTTTCTTATCTTTCCAAAAATCCAATCCTTCCCCAGAGTTTGCAAAATAAACCATAGATGGTCCTCATACTCCTCATGACTTTTTGAATATATCAAAATAACATTGATAAAAACTACTATAAAGTTATCATGTTAGTACTTAAAGAATATTTTCATAAAATCCATGAAAATAGCAGGAGCATTAGTGAAGCCGAAGGACATAATAACAAACTCATAAAGACCATTTCTTGATCGGAAGGCGTTCTTTATAATATCTTCATTATTCACCATCAGTTGATGATAACCAGATCGAAGATCAATCTTGGAGAAGAATTGAGCCCCATGAAGCTGGTCAAAAAAATCATCAATTCTTGGAAGAGCGTACTTGTTCTTCACTGTGATCCCTTTCAGTTCTCTATAATCAATGCATAGCCTCATTGATCCATCATTCTTCATTAAAAAGAGAACAGTTTCTCTCCATGTATACACACTTGGCCGGATAAAACCCTTCTCCTATATATCTTGGAGTTGTTTCTTTAATTCCTTCACCTCTACATTTTCCATTCTATATGGGGTCTTTGATATCAGTTTGGATCCAGATATGAGTTCAATGGATAACTCTACCTCTATTTCTAGGAGAGGTCTATGAAACTCCTTAGGAAATATATAAATGTAATCTTGAATGATAGAGACACTTTCTATCCTTATACTTTCATTTCCTTCTTTATATTCATCGATTAAATCCATAAATAAGGATATAGGAGGTGCTTCTAGAAAAAGATCAGGTTGAGATATCACTCCTTGGAATATTACTGTAGGTCATTCATTATAGACTACTGAGATTTCATTGCTTTTGCTTTTAATCTTAGAATTATACTTTGAGAGCCATTCCATCCCTAGTATATTGTTGAATTCCAACATGGGAATGACTAATAGATTTGTGATAATATTGTTCTCACTAAAGTAAATACTAGAGTTTTAAAACATAGTTGATGCTTGGATAATCCCACAAGGGGTCTTGACTGATAACTTTACTTCTAGAAGTTTGGGGATTGATTCTATATTATTTGAAAACTTGGAGGAAATAAAGGAATACGTAGAACCGTAATAAAAAAAAGTACTTTCTGGCTTTGAGAAAACAACAAGAGTACCTACCAGCACATCATTTAGAGAATCAACTTTAGTTGTCGTGATAGAAAAAGCATGACCTTGCTCCATTAGCCTATACTGAGGTTGATGGTGATTACCCTCCACTGCACTCAGATTGGGAAAGTGATTTGAAAAGTGCCCAAGCTGTCCACACTTTAATAATTGGACTTCGGGTAGGGCCTGAACCATCTTCCCTTTGTCATTTGTTTTGAGAAGCTGATGCTTCACCTCACTATGACAGTTCCGAGCGATATGGTTGTATCTTCCACACTTGTAGAATTTACTGCTCCTGAGTAAGCAGTTCCCTAAATGATTATTCCCACAATTATTACATGTGGTAAGTTGCACCTAAATCCTCCTCTTCCCTAATCAAATATCTTTCCTAGGTTTGGCTTAAAAGATCTCTTTTTTTAATTTTATTTATGAGACAACTGCATCTCACCAAACTCCATTGCACTTTGTATGATTTACTCATAATTTTCATAGTCATGGTTGGATAAATTCTTCCATAGATGAGGTCTTAGTCCACCGAAGAATCTATCATCCCTCTCATTAGGATCCATAAAACAACATGAGGTGTAACGGGAAAGTCTTGTGAAGTTCATCACATAGATAAAAACAGATTCATTTTCCTTCTACTTCTACTCAAGCAATTCCTTCACCATTCTAATTCTCATCGAATGAGGGAAATAATTAGTGAAGAATATCTCTTTGAACACTTTCCACTCCATAGCTTCAATATCCCCTCTTGGACTCATGTTTTTAATTAGTGACCACCACTGATCAGCTTCTCCTTCTAAGAGGTAAATCGCAAGGGTGACCTTCTCTTGTTCTGAACAGCGAAGTACAGAAAATATCTTTTCAATAAAGCTTATCCAATATTCCAAAATCAATGGGTCAGTAGATCCACTGAACACTGGTGGTCATTGAATCATGAAATACTCAATAGAAATTTGTTCCCTTCATGGCGATATTGGTATCTTAGATTGATTCAAGTTATTTCTCATAACTTGAGTCAGTGGATTCATCATTCTAATAAAGGTTTCCATATTGGATTCCATTAGAGGGCTGTTAGTGTAAGGTCCGCTGCGATCACCATTCGCTCATATCCTCCTATTTCCTTCCATTTTCTAAAATAATATGACCTTAATGAGAAATTCATTTCATTTAATAATCTTATAATTCTAAAGGAATTTCATTTCTATCATTATTAAATATATTATTCTTTAATTGATAATTAAAGTTTTTACAAATCCTCTATAATAGTTCATAAACATACTATGATTAACCAAACATATCCCCTAAGAGTGTCAAACCAAGAGTGCAGTAATGCCCATTTTCATGCATTAGTTCCCATTCAAGTTTAGCACAAAGTGGTGTTTTCGGTACTTACCACTAGACACATCTGTTCCAGAGCTACATCCACTTGTTCGTATCTAGATAGGGATTTATTTGTTCTGGAAACACTTACTCAATACTTCTCTGAAATACCAAGATGTTTTTCGATATTTAAAATTTTCATTAATGATCATTGTAAAGTTTTGAAATCCTAATTTCCATAAATATCTAAACCATCCTTTGATGCCAACTATAGCATCCCACCTTTTTATTATACAAAAATTTCATTACATTTTACAAAATATAGGATCTTTATAGTTTAGTGTCTTGGAAATAAGGTACATAATACCTAAAAACATAAATAATTATTCTAATCCACTTAAAAGGTTTCATCCATGGTCCATTATAATTATAATTACTCCAAATCATAACCTGGGGACATACATCAAAGGGAAGGGTGAGAAAAAGGGCTAGTAAGGGAAAACAAGGGAAAAATTTTACATGTGATATTGAGAGATATCAATAAAAACATTAGGTATATCATAAAATCATGAGGAAGAAAACATAAATCATAACACAATAACAAGAAGAATAACATGAAAATGTGGCTACATAATTTAATTTATACATTCATAAGCATATCACCATGGTCCATCCCCAAGGTGTCATAAAAAATACCATGGATATTCACCAAGGTATCATTAAACTTGGAACCTCTAGAGATTAATTCATTACCCAATGAATTGGAGTGCTATCAAGGATCACCCTTAATATGTATTTATTTTCATGAGAGCCACATATATAATCATAAAAAATTTCATAAATAACCCATAGAGAGTAAAATAAATTGGTTTCATATCATAATCATGACTTTTTCAAAAGTTATTTTAAAACAAGATCTTTATGTCATTTTAAATGCATGGAAAAGGAAGGCGAGTTTCAAGTATGTTATTACCAGAATAAAATAGATAATTTTAAAATATATGTGAATACCCCCAGAGAAGAAATAGTTTTGAGTATTCACATAAGAAAATAAAATAATTTCTTGATAAAAAGAAAGAAATGTTGAGATGAAAATTTTACAGCATAATGGCTATGTATCATATTTTTAGAAAATATTAAAAAGAGAGGGGAAAAGTGTGAAACACTAATAAATAAATCATAATACATTAGAGGGATAGAATAAAATGGAAATATGATCATGGTATAGAATTTTGAAATACTTACCACATGGAAAGGAAACCTGGAAAAAAAAGATGATATTTCTTTTACAAAAATAAGGTAGCCTAACGACAACACTTAATAATTCAGAAATTGAATTGATGAGAGAATAAAGGTTCTCTCATCATATGAAAATCAAAAGGAAAGTAAGAGGGATATATAATAGTATACCCCAAAATAATAAAATGTAAATTAAAATACATAATATAAAGGAAGTGTTGACTAAAAAAGAAGGGTGAAAGGTTCCATTACCTTGAAGAGTAGCTCCTAGAATTCGAAGGTTGGGACATTGGGGGCTTGAGGGCACCTTGGGAGGACAAAAAGGGAGGTAAAATGACTAGATAATCATTGAGGGAGAATTATTAATGAAATATAAAGGAGGAATGGGTGTGTATTTTTAGGAAAAGAGAGGGAATATTTTATTAATTTCTAAGGACACCTCGTTAGTGGTTTTTGTAAAAGAATGGGCTTTCAATTGTATTTGACAATGTTTTTAGTCACTTGGGACACCTAATATCATATTGTATTATATAATAGTAGACCATCATGTTAAATATCTCATTATATCATTATGACTGGGTAATGATGTCATTAAACACACTGAAAACTCAAAACTGCATTTTTACTATTCACTAAAAAACAAAACATTTTATAAAATTCTCATAAATTCACCCTAACCTAATATCGATATTCTAAACTCTAAAAAAAATTTATTTTTAATATTAAATATCTAAATAATATAAATTTAACTTTAAACTATAAAAATGTTTATTTATTAAAAATAATAGCGGACATAAAATGCATAGTGAATTTTCATAGTGAATTTTTTGAAAAATTATTTTATCATTTATAAATAAAAAGGAGTATTTTTATAACACTATTTCATTATTGTAAACATTATTTATGAATCATTAATTTACTATAATAATTTATTTTTCTATAAAAAATACAATTTTTTCTTGAAAATCAATATATCAAATTCCATCACAATTTTTAAGAAAAACTATTCTTAAAATAGAAATGATGGAAATAAAAATTTATTTAAACAAAGGTATTATAAATTAAGTAACTAAATCCTGGAAACATAATCCCTTATAAAACCCATGTATGACCTAAGGGTAAGGTGTGTGATGGTGAAAAAATCAATCGGTGGCCTAGATAACATCACCCGAGTGGTAATTTCCACTATCTAGAACTTCTCTCGAAGGCAATTTCTTAGAAGATTTACATGTGGAAGCTCGTATTGGGATTGGTCTTATGTGAAGCCCAAAGATGATAAATCCTACTCAAGTTCTGATAAATGGGCTTCATATGGTACGACTCTACTGGTTGAGGCCATTGACTCTCCTTTGTGCATTATTTTTTCTTTTTCATTTCTATTTATAAACAATAATTATAACGTCAAAATTATTAGATAGTTTCCAAACATCATACTGTCCAACAATCATAATTGACCAACAGTCATATAATGCTCGAATCCTGATGGTTACATCTTAAATTATACTCACTTCATTTAAGAGGATATAGTTTTTTTGTGTAAGAATTATATAACACACCTATTCAGGAAACAAATATTATTCAAAAATTTCCGGTTGTTACAGTGAATCCTCTTTTTGTTAGAACCACTACTTATACCCACTAATTCACTTATTCTCCCACATAATTTCTACACATGTTACTATAGGTTTGAGTAATCTATCTAGCTCAAAATAATATTTCAGTAATATCTGCACTCCCAAAGATTTTTTGTTGGTGGACTTACCACGTAGAAAAGATCCAACAACAAAACCTCTAATCCATATGAGCTGAGACTCGATGTAGTAAACCATAGATAATGTTAATAACACCATATTTTCCCATTACACTCACTTCTATACATATCAAGAATCCACAGAACATCATCATATTTCATGTAATTCTACCAGATTTATTCATTAGTTATAGACACTAAGATGAAACCAACTATTCAAACTAATACCAAATAACAAAGATACCATCATTATTGATGAAACAATTTATTAAATCTTTCTTGATACCAAATTTTGACATGATTACTAATTTGTTCAACTTTCGAGATCACTTCCTAAATTTTACTTGGTAACTAATTTCATATCTAATTCATATAGTGTCATTTCTTGTTTACTAGGGATACCATATATCATATTTTCACCTCGAAACTCCCATAACATTCTCAACTTTTTCATTGAATATAACACTATAATTATATATGAGAGTTATAAATCAATTTCATCCATTTATATCTTGAGAATAGTGAAATTATATCACATTTTATATTAAAAACAAATAAAACATGAGAGCTTAATTCATTGATGATTTGCTTGTTTTTCCTCTTAAATATCTGAAGTTGGAGAGACCGGGTGCTCTTGATATCAATTATTCATGGATATTGACACCACTTTACATCAATTAAGATTTCAACTTTAAAATAATAATACCAATCATTGAAAATCCTAATTAATACTCTAATTCTTCTTCTGTTATCATTCATTATACTTACATATATAAAAAAATTTCTACTTAAACAAAATTTAATCATTTGGGACTTCAGTGCATGTCACAACACCAATTTTTATCTTTTTATGAAACTTCTCCATGTATCACATCTCCCCAAAAACCAGAAACACTTAAAAAGTAGTTAACCACATTTAAACACATAGGAAGAGGGGATAGTTTAACTTCCTTAGGGTCAATAATGAGGCTGTTCTTGATAAACCAAAGATTAATTATCAAACTTTTCTTTTCCTCTTTTCATATTTGAGGAATGGTATACCATCACCTCATCAACCTCTTCTTAATTTTAATCATTATTTATGGTAAGACTCTTCAGTTCCTTTAGAGCAGCTCTACTTTGAGTGATTCCACATACACAAACATTATTTTGGATATTTACTTAAATCTTCCTATTTCTTGGCATGGAAATTTTCTTTTCATCATAGTATAACTCACAAAATCTTATTTTTTGGGAAATATTTCCAATAAAAACCTCCTCAAACATTACTGATTGGATCCTTATTCTCCACATCTTCATGCAGATTTTTTAATCCTTTCCTAATTTATCAACTTTCACAATGCATGTCTTATTTTAGGATGTGTGTTTCACATGAGCGATTATTGGAGTATGTTCAGTTTTTCAATTCTTCTTCATGTTTTAACAATAACAATCCTATTCAATATCAAATTTGGAACTCTGCATCAAACTATTGTTTTCCCTTTTCTTGGGAACTCCCATAGTTATCTTCTTCTTTTTACTTGAAGTAAATTTTCCAATCCCATTTGGTATCCCTCACATCTTACCTCATTAACAAGAAATATAACCACCTCAAATTTTTTCTTCCCTCGTAGACCCTTCTTTTCAAGATCATCCATCTTTCTAAAAACTGGAGAAACCTTCTACTTTTTTTTACAGGATTTTTTCTTCTCATTCAATGAGGGCTTCCATTATTAAATTTATTTTAGATCTTTATGCACCTTTCATTGAGCTCCATTATTTTCCCCCATAGTAGTAAATCTTTTTTCAATCTTTACATACTTTCTTTAACTGTAAAATTTCTTCACATTTTCGATATGGGTAGAGGATTTACTTGTGACACTTTTAGTTACTCTCTTGCTACAATTTTCTATCCAAATGACCCTGGTTAGCACAGATAAATAATAATTCATTAAATCCATACCTCATATAATTGAACCATGGTTGAGATGTATTTGAAGCAAATTTTCTTATTCCTTTCAGCCCATGGACTTCTAGGTAAACACTCATGTTATATCCTATGATTCCGTAGTAGTAGCACTTAGTGGCCACCTTCTTCTGAAATATGTCTATTTTAGGTTTGGAATGTTACTTCTGTTTAATTTATTACTCTGGATTTCAACATTTTTAGATTCCAATAGTTGATGATCCTATATGAGGAATATTATTTTTATCATTTGGGGTTTTCATCCTTCCTTAAATCTCATTGATCTTTCCAATCTTCTCCTTGAGTTGGGAAGTCATCTCATCAAGACTTAACCTTGATTATTTCCCATGTTTTAACCTCCCTTATAGTTTTGTTCTTTAGAGGGATAATGATATATTTTATCTCCTTCTCTATGGATATTTTCTTTTCCACTTTATGTGAATGTTTTTAAGTAATTCACCTTGAATTGTCATTTTTAAACCCATACTCATAATTTCGTCATTCAGGGATACCATTAATTTCGTCATCGTTTATTTCTTCTCATCCATACATACCATATATATACCCAGTTAATCCTTCATGGACCACTGATTTTGAACCTCCTTTGAGTCAAGGATATTTTCTTTTGAACCTGCCTTACACTCTTGCACATTGGAACACATCTACTATAATTCCTTGGAACGAGTCTCATTTTTATCCCCTGAATTCGTGTCCAAGTCAATTAGTTTTGATTAAGCCATTTTAATTTATTAACCAATATTTTTAGTGCTTTAATGTGTATCCTTTGAGATTATTTCTTCATTCATTTCTCATTTTTTTCTTCCTTCATCCCCTGATAAACATCCTATTATATGTGAATAGATTACACCTTTCGATCTCTTGATATATCATCATTCCTAGTAGTTTCCACATCTCTTGGAATATTAGGATCCTTGGATAGTCATACAACATCATTATATGAGCTATTAGATACAGAATCATATTTATCCATACCTTTTATTTTTGAGCTATTGGTCTCCTATATCTTGATTAGACACTTACCAAAGTCAATTCCATTTTATGGAATCCCATTGGAATTTTTTTCTTCATATTCTTTATCTTTCCCATATCGTATGGAAAAAATAGATTTCAACTCCAAAAACTAATCATATCAATTCAGAACAAAACAAATCCGAAAATAAAAATCTACCCTTTAATAATAATTATTATACCCATAAGGATCTTTAGTGAGAGATTACCTAAGAGGGGGTAAATTAGGGTATGAAACTCATTCGCATTTTCCAGTTTACCTATGAAAATATCACTATAATAACTAATCTTGACCTTTATTGTTAGAAGGGTCACTCTTGTGATCACCTATTAAGTGATGATCTAATTAAATGGCATTATTATCTTTTCCTTACTCAGATTAGATTGATGATCTCTCAATCCATAAGCACTGATTATCATCCAATGGAATATAAGAAAAGTAAGAACATAAGACATAAGAATTTTACTTTGTTCTTTGACACTGGGATATTTCTAAAGAGCACACACCGACATTGTGTAGATGTGAAAAAGTACATGAATAAACTTTTAGTTGTGAATTCGGGGTTGGTCACTCCTTTGGATAGGGTCACTCCCCTTATAATTTTTAGGTTCGACTCACTTATACACAAGGTTCAATCCCTTTTTCCTCTCCCTTTTCTCACTGCTTCAATAGAGAATTATTTTCATCTCACATGCCAATGCATGACTTCAATTTATGAAATATTATTCACTGATTAATGGCTGTGGAACTTCACACTACTCTTTTTGAAACTAGTTTTGTACATCAAAATTACAATATATTTACCTTCCCTATTGAAAAAGACGTCAAGGAACAATAAATTATATTATCAAGGACTATAATGAGTTCAATCACTTCATGTATTGTTCCTCTTAAGTGAATTCCCAATACACACTTTCAAAAAACATTCAAAATTTCAAAAAATTCATAGATATTAATAAACCCAAGTAGTGTCGGAAAACAACCAATGTTTTTGAGCCATTTAAAAATTCATGAAACTCACTTGGTCAAACTAACAAATGTTATTTCTTCTCATAACTCATTTAAGCATTATTGATTGGTGAAATAAATCCTTTTTTCAACTATTTCTTGAATTCATAGCCTTTAAATCTTCAACGAGTCTGTATTTTTTTTCAATGAGGGGTGTATTAGCCTATTCATAGACATTCTCTCTCATTCATGAAACTTCTACACTCACCATTGACATTTAATGAAACTCTATACGTCATTTTTTTTGAACTTTTAATCTTTTCAAATCTTCTAGGAAAACTTTTATTCATGTGAGGTTTCAAAAAACATGGTGTCTTTGTATAACTTACTGCCTTCACAAAACTCACCACCTACACAAAACATACTTTTATGAATCAGTCCAATATTCAATGAATTTCATTCCATTTCTATATTTTCATGAGGTAGTCTCAAAAATTCATTTTTATTAATCTTAATCAAACTTTTTGAAACTATTGATGTATTTAATGAAACTTTTTCTCTAGCATTAATTAATTTATTTCACCATATTTTCTTAATATTTCATTGAATCACAATGTTCATGAAAATTATAATTTAAAGAATATTATTTATTTTCTCTATTTTCCTACACTAATTTTTTTAACACACTCAAACACTTCAAGACCCATTTAATCATGAATACATCAAGGTCTTCATGGTCTAGAAACTTATCGATAAATATTTCATGATGCATCATTTTCTTGTTGCTCCTCATTTTTTGATAGCATCAACCCATCTCTTGGTATTATCATGATCAACATTGTTTAATCACACATTTATTTAAGAAAACTACCACTTTACCTTTATTGGGAACACCATTTTTATATGAAACTGTATATATGATTAACAACAAATCCAACATGATTTTCCAGAAAATGTCAATGGAAACACAGAATCCAACAAAAAAACACACTAGGATAGATAGTGGTAGGGTTGAAAAAAAACCAATTCACAACACGTGGAAACACCAATTATCATTGGGGTCCAAAATAATATCATGGACATGGATGAAAATGTTCGTTGACCAAAGAGGAAATAAGTTTGTTATTTTATTAAAAAAATTTCCTCAGTAATTATAAGTACCAAAGACAAAAAAATAGTAATTATATATATAAATTATATGGATAACTATATTAGAAGAAAATATGAATGTTTTAAAGGGTAAGATCAATATAATTTCCCTTAATTAAATTTTGTCATATATAATCCCAAAAAGAATTGAGATTGTAACATAAGCCCTTACCTTAAGTATTGACTTACATAATACATGTTTGAACCTACTATATAATAGATATGTGTTTATTATAAATCTATTAAAAATAATTTTAATATATATCATATCATATATTATTTACTTATAATATCTTATCACCCTTTTCTTGACAATTCTTTATTAAAATCACTATTCTGAGTGATAACGGTTTCATTTTTCATGAATGTTTCAGTTCTGTGAATTAGGTTCTCATACTTCGATCATGGTTGAATAATCTCTAGAATTTTAATCATGTTATAAGTATATTATGTAATCATTATATACACTTTTGTAACTATTAATTTAAATCAATAATGAAAATTTAATTACATCACTTCATGGAGATGGTTGTCCATATATACACATGAGTGGTGTTTCCGCTTTTCCATAGATGGAATGAAAAAAATAAATTTATAATTCACCTTTTTAGAACAATAATAATAAATAAATATCAAATATATTTATTAAATCCATAATTATAACCATCAATGTAAAATAGTGATGGGAAAATGAATCACATCGCTACATGGAGGTGGTTGTCCACTTGTATGCACAAGCAATACTTTAATTTATCATTTGGTATAAAGGAGGTGCAAAATGTTTATAATGTTGCAATAATAACATCTAAATATATTTATGATACTGTATTAATTATATTAGTATAGATACAACAAAATCATAGAAGGTAGAAGAAGAAATTAATTTTGAATGAGTTGGGTAAGATGATTACCTCTTCTTTAAGATACCTTCCATGTCTTACACCTTATGCTTTCCTAGGATAGTCTTAGAGGAATAAAATAAGCTATAGGATGATTGGAAGGAATATATCAAGTTATTATGTTAGGTATTTTCTGATCTATACAGCTAGAATATTGTGAATAAGTGAGGAGATGAAGTTCCCATTTAAAAGTGGGGGAAAGGACACACTAGGAATTACTTAATTTATTTAAATATAATATATATCAGAATCATGACAAGTAGAAAAAAAGGACCCAAGATTATAATATTCGATTTTATAGGGTCAAAATAACTCAACCAATTACATTTATACATGTTTTAGATACACTTTAAGCCTTATCTCCAAATTAAGCCACTTTAAACCCAATTTAATCTAAACTATGATAACATAACGTTTTACCATGGTAACATAATTATATAACCATAAATAAAAGGGTCCCTATTAAAAAAATATGGGCATATTGATTCCAAATATGGAATCCAATTAAACATATTAAATTTCTATAGGTGGTATAAATTAATTTTATTATAAGAACACAAAACACATGAAAAATAATTTTTAGGCAAATACTTAATTTAAACGTAAAAATAAATTTTACATTGAAATCAAGTAAAAAGATAGTTTACATAATTTTTTTGGTTATTTAATAAAAAAGGAATATTTTTTTTTCTTTTTTATCAATCCAAAAATGTATTTAACTATCCAACCATACCATTAATTATAAATACCCAAAATAGTTTGTAATTTGAATAAAATATACCTTATGTTCACAAAAGTATTCCTTGGGTTCTAAATTTTAAAATAATTCTTTAAAATAATTATTGTACTCCATAAACATATATTTGGTAGGCCTAAATTTTTTAAAAGTTATTCATTCATGATTACATCATAATAATGTCATAAAAGTGGTGGTATTTGAAAAATCATTATTCTTCACTATTTACTCAAAAATAAATCTTTTTATAAATTATAAAAAATCATCCTAAGGATATTATGAAATTATAATTAAAAAATTTATCTATTCTTTAAAATAAAATTTATTAAATTATATTATATTAATTGTAATATTCATTCAAAAAATAGAATAAATCCCATTTTGATGAAAATGTATTTTTGAAGAATAAAATCACTTTATCTCATTCCTTACCAAATAACCATAATTAAATTAATGTTAGTATATTTTATAAAATATATTATCTAATTTTTTTTGTTAAAATGATTTTTATATAGTGATTAATTAAAATTATTAAGATAAAGACATATTGTCACCATATAAAACGTTTTTCAGAAAAAAAATATCTTTTAACCTTCATATGCCTTAATTTTCCTTCCTAATTAATTGATGACCAATGAATTAATTTTATTCATGTGTATATACTAATTTTTCATAATTTAGTTGATCCTATTCATACTCTCCAAACCCATGAATATGAGGTAATTATCCCATTAAATAATAACAATTCAATTGTATATTGTGGTTTGTTTAATATAGGTGTTACTTGTAAAACAAGCTATCAAAAAATTTAAATTTATTTAAAGAGAAATATGTTATAAAATATTAGCACGTCACATTATACCACCTTATTATAATTTCTCCATCAAAATTACATCACTCTAATATAAAAAACGTTGGATACATCTACCTCATTACATCCTTGGGTTCCAACGTAGCTTACTCAAATTTAAGGGTTTACCAAAAAACTTTGACCAGGTGAGTGGCCTTGTTCTATAGCACCATCTCTCTATAATCCAAAATCTCAACTTGTTTTTCTCAATAAGAGAGATCATACATTAGTGGTATAACCTCTAATTTTACTATATGTGAAGGTTTGGGTGCATACTTCCTTGGGAGAGATACATGAAACAATCATCAAGTTGAATGAGATTTGGTGAAAATGCCAAGTGATTAGCAACCACACTGATATGATCAATAATTTCAAAGGGTCTAATATATCTATTAATTAGATTTACCTTATCTATAAATATCATAACATTATTATAAGGATATATCCATAGCAATACCATTTCACCAATTTCAAACTCTAGATCTCACCAATGAATTTAAACATAACTTTTCTATCGACTCTGAGCTGCCCTGGTGTACTACTTAATGCCTTTGACATTATCTTTCATTTCATCAGCTTGATTAGGACCCAATAACTTTCATTATTCAACTTTATCCCAATTTATTATAATTTTACACTTCTATAGAAGGTATTATAAGTATCCATCATAATTCTTGAGTGAAAGTTATTGTTGTAAGAAAACTACACTAGAGAAATGTATTGATTCTAACAACCATTGAAATCTATAGAGAAATCTATAATTATGTATTATACTATTTGAATGGTCTTATCAAACTGAAAATCTACCTAACGATGATCTGTATTACTGAAAATCAACTTTGTATCTAGATCCTACTAAATAATTCTATTGAACTTCAAGGTAAATCGTAGATTCTGAGCAGATATGATTGAGAGTGGTACTCTATGAAAAATTAAAACTTCATTAATGTATATCCTTGTAATATTATCAAGAGGTAAATCCTTTTAGATGTAAATAAAATGCACTAATTTTATAAGGTAATCAACTACAACCCAAATAGCATTGTGACCTTAAGATGTTTTGGTTGGTCCGATGATGAAATCCATGGTAATGTTTTCCCATTTCCATTTTAGATTGGGTAATGGTGGTAACACACCCTTAGACTTATGTATCTCAGACTAAACATTATGATATACTAGGAATATGTATATATTCTCTACAATATCCCTTTTCTTCTAATCCCACCAGAAATATTATTTCATATCTATATACATCTTCATACTCTCAGGATGAATAGAGAATGATGAGCTATGAGAATCATAAAAAACTCGATCAAATTTTGAATTTAAGAGGCACATACTCGGTACCTAAAACTTATAATTCCATCAAAATCATAGTTTAACACATAAAAATTCCTCACCTTATTCTATAGTTATACATATTCCTTATGCACCTCTTTAATATTACCATGGATGGATGGTTGAACATTCATCTAAGAAAGATAAGATTTATCCCCTTTACATAATATTTCAAGATTAATATTTTAAACATCCATAAGTATTAGATCCATTTCAATCATCTTTATATACAAACTAGCATAGTCCTTCTAACTCAAAGCATCAGCCACCATATTCTCCTTCCGAAGGTGGTAATGTATTGAGCAGTCATAATCTTTAATCTACTTCAACCATCTCTTTTTTTTATATTCAAATACTTTTGTGAAAATATATACTTTAATATATTATGACTTGTATATATATATATATATCACACCTTTCACCATAAAGATAATTCCTCCATCTTTTCAATGTAAAGATTACTTCTTCCAGCTCCAAATAATGAGTCGGTTAGTTTTTCATAAAATTAGAGAGAGGGAAAAACTATCACCGTATAATTCTTCATAAGGAAACATCTTAGTCCCTTATATGATTCATCACTATAGATCAAATAATTTATCCGTTGCAGTGTAGCTTGATCACAAGTGCACTGACCAAAATTCTCATCATCTCCTTCAAATTCTCTTCACATTCATCTATCTACAACAACATAACTCCCTTCTAAGTCAACCTGGTGAGTGGATTACAGTTTCATGAAAAATCTCTCACAAAGCATCGGTTGTATCCTGGAAATC
Source organism: Viscum album (assembly GCA_963277665.1). Lineage (NCBI taxonomy): Eukaryota > Viridiplantae > Streptophyta > Magnoliopsida > Santalales > Viscaceae > Viscum > Viscum album. Next base: position 1,791,576,022 of record OY728158.1, read on the forward strand.
CAAGAAAAATATATATCTTGGTTACCATGGTTGGTCTAGTACATTGCACATTGACATCCATCTTTGAAGGATCCACCGATATACCCCCACTTGAGATTATATAACCCAACAATAAAACATTCTGAATACAAATTTTACACTTGTTAAATTTAGCATATAATTTCTCCCTCATCAAGGTCTTCATCACAATTCTCGAACAATCATTATTATCTTCCTTAATCATCAAATATATAAGAATATATTCTATAAAATATATCACAAACAGATCAAGGTAATCTCTAAATACACTATTCATTAAATCCATGAAAATAATAGGGAAATTAGTAAGTCTAAAATGGATAACTATAAATTCAAAATGATTATACCTTGAACGAAAGGTTTTCTTGGGTATTTCCCCCCTTTTACCCTCAATTGATGAAATCCAGAATGAAGGACAATTTTGAAAAAGTATTTAGATCCTCATAATTGATAAAAAATCACTTATATCGGGTATATGATACGTATTCTTGATTCTGATCTTGTTAAGTTTCTGATAATCATTGGAAAGAAGCACTGACTCATCGTTCTTATTAAAAATAATAACATGTGCACCCCAAGTTGATGCACTAGAGTAATAGAAACCATTTTATAGATTCTACTGGAGATCATTATTCAATTATTTTAACTCATTCTAGGTTTTTATATATGGATTATTTGAAATAGGTTTATCACCATGTATGTGTTCTATTGAAAAATCAACTTCAAAATTAAAATAAATACTAGGAAAATCTTCTTGAAAGACGTCAAAAAACACTAGTTTAATTAGTATATACCCAAGTTTGAGTTATACCTAATCATCTAAGATAGATACCCTTCTTGGATATAAATTAATGACTATAATATAGAAGTTATTTCTATTAGAAGTATGTATTCATCCTCACACCAATAGACAATCATAGGTTCATTTAGAATATAAAATGTGATATACCTTCCTTATTAGTTGATATGGTATCTATATAATGAAAGATAATACATTCCTAGAATAACATCTAATTCCACGAGAGGGATAATGAAAATATTTTCATGAAGAAAAATCTCTTAAACTTAAATTGGAGAGGAACTATATATTGGAGATCTGATCATCTTACCACTAGAAGACTTCACCACTAACTAAATATATTATCATTGAGGTGGTAATGTGATGACCTTAGAAAATTAATTTTATATAAGTGATTGGGTATAACCAAAATCAAATAATATATTAGTTTTTTTATAGTGGATGATAAGTGTAACTTTCATAATGTCATTCCAGGAACCCACTTTGATCGTCATGATCACATGATATTTCCCATTTTCATTGGGATTAAGAGGATATTGATGATGATCATCATCATTAACCTTAATATTTGTGCATTGGTTGTCATAATTCCAATACTCCATGCATTTTAATCATTGGAGTGTATATGGTACATTAGTTGGCAGCTTCCTTTCATCTATTGTATCAACCATCCACTTAATCACTTTTCGACATTCATGGGATTTATAACCAACCCTTCCACATTTAAATCACATTCTTTTTTTATTCAAGAAATTACCTTACTATTTCTTCCCACATTTCTAGCATTTAGGTGATTGGAAATTATTTACTCTATATCATTTATTCATGATTTCATGAAACTCCATCTTTTTCTTTCTTATCAAAACCATGGGAATGATAATAATCTCCAATTTACATTTCTACCATGAGATCCCATAAAAATATTTATTCATATCAACTAATGTCTCTTGTATTTAATTCTTTTTAAAGACTTGGTTTTAGTCAAGTAAATAATAAATAAATTTTTCTTTCAGGGATGATGATTAAACTAGAAGAAAACTTTTCATGTCTTTTAAAATTTTCCTTACATGTACCAATAGATTCACCATCCTTATACTTAATCTCAATGAATTCATTATCTATTTATACATGTAGAATATGACAAAAGTACTTTTTAAAAATATCCTCTTAATCGCATCCCATTCTGTAGAGTTATTTTATTCCTATTTCCTTGTATTCTTAATAAAATTCCACCATTTACCTGCTTCGACTTCGAAATGATAAATGGATAAGACAACATTTTCATGTTTCTATCACTAGAGTATAGAAAATATTTTCTCAGTGGTATTGATCCATCACTCGACCACTTTTAGTTTAGAATACCCACTAAAAGAAGGTGTATATTTTCTCATAATAGTATCAAAATTACATTATCTCTCCTTTGGTCATTTGGAAGCTCGAAATAATTCATGGAATGATAAAGTTTTGTGAGCATAGAAAAAATATTATTCATTTGAGTTCCTATAGTATTTGTTTTCTTAGGAGGAAAATTATATAATTGTCCATCACATTCATTGGTAGCACAATTACTTCGGGTAACTACCATTATATAAAATCAAAAGGCACAGTGTATTCATCAATCTACAATAATCAGAGAAATTAACCATATAATTATAAAGATAATTCAAATCATGTCCTAGATTATGACACCTTTTTTCAATCTATTATAGCTTAAGTTTAACCTAAGTCATTCATGGTCATTATCTATTCAAATCCTTCATAATGGCTTACAATGAAAATGTGAATTAACCCAAGAATATCCCATGGGAGTATCTAGCCAGGTGTTTAGTATTCAGCCCACTCATCATGTTTCGATAACAATTGAGTTAATACCTAATCTACCCATTTCAAAGTTGTCACCCCTAGGCACATCTATACCACAACTTCATACACATTAAAATATTTGTATAGGGATGTACTTGTTATTAAGACACATAATATCTACTTTACCACAAATTTAGGAAATTATCTGATACATAGACTTATCCCCTTGGTTTTCTCCAATTGTTTCTTATCCTAATATCAAAAAATAAGTAAACCCTCATATGATGCCAACTATAGTGACCCCACCATAACATGTATAAATATTGCATCATTTAGGTGAATATTGAAAACATATCACAAATATACATTCCAAAATACTGTAAAGGTTTAGATTACTAAGGATACTAGATACATAAACATATTATTATATAAAGGATATTAAACATATCTCAAAATGTTCTTCTATCATAGTACTCTTCTTAGACATACCCTATTTAAAACATTTATTTATAACCTATAAAAAAAGGAAATATAAGAAAGTCTGATAACATTATCTTAGTAAGGGTAAATATAGAAGATATCAATCAATGATCATATCTAACCATATCATAAGAATAAAAATATTATAACATGATATTTTCAATAGAAAATCATACCCAACATTTCATAGTTCATAATCATGATTCATGACATAAAACATTAACATGTCACTATATTGGGTCATCCTCAGGAAAAAAGAAATCATGAGCCATGAGGTAAAATCATAGGCTTGACAACATGTCATAAGTGTGTGGAAACATCATAGGTATAGAAACCATATTATATTCCAAGGTCAACTATTGAGACCATCATATCATAGTAGATTAATCATCACTACTGTAACGAACCAACTTGGGTTGACCCAACTTATCACCCATGTCGGTCTGCCACATGGCCAAAAGTGCATTCCAAATCACCACGGGTTAGTTAAATTCACCAAGAACACCAAATATCACTTGGTAAGGGTTTCTATATAGGTAAAATAACATCAACCATCCATAAAATGGGACATACACACTAAAATCATCAGATTCAATGGCATAAAAATAGATATCACAAATAATGTCATATATCATAATACAAAACATACCATAATGTGAATATACATGGTATAACAAAGAAAATCCCAAAACCCAAAATGAAGGGAAAAATTCCAAATATGGACCAAATATACATCTCAACAGATACAAGATACCAAAACAACTCCACATGATCCAATCCCTATGAGACCATGTCTCCTCTATAAAACATTGGATGATGGTAATCAAGAAGATACACCCTAGTACATGGTGCAGTTACCCTTACCTATTCCCTAAAATTTTTTTTATTAAACTCCTAAAAACCCCAAAAGGGTGAGAGGAAAGAATCAAAATAGTATACCACCATGAATCTACTTAGGGTTTTTATCTAATCAAAAAGATAATCTAGTTTGAAAACACTTTCAAAAATAAACTACATTGAAAACACTCTATTTTCAAATTAACCCTTGAAATCCATTTGGTTTTCCTTTTTTTATAAAACCTATTTACCAAAAAAATATAATATATCTCAAGTTAATAGATAGGTTTCCACATACTTAATACATCCAACACAATAACATAAATCATAACATCAAAATAAAATAGGCATAATATATCTCATAACATAAAAATGGATCTATCTAAATTAATAAAGCATATAAACCAATATGGAATTTTTTAGGTACACCTAGGGATCTAACCATTAGGCCTATAATGAGTGATTATACAATTATGCTACCGGGATAAGAAAAAGGAAGCTCTCACGGTCTTCCTCGGGCCTAAATTGAAGAGATCTCATGGTCTCTCAGCAACCAATCATGGAATATCTCACAGTATTCCCACCCAAAGGATCTCATAGTCCCTTGAAAACAAAAAATTTAAAATATTATGGTCCTCCCTCTAAATTCTCACATAGTCCATTGAAATAACCCCGTACTCACACACCAGTTATCCCATGTGCTACTCTATGCCAACTCTTTCAAAAACAAGATTCCATATCAAATAAGTCATATCACAATCCTTTACATAAAAAAACATTCCCATTTTGTGAAAACACATTTACCAAGGTTAAATAATTTCTAAAAACACTTTATAAATCATTATAAATTGAAAAACCTCTTTTATATATTTTATCAAACACTTGGTGTGTATAAAAGCCACAACCATTTGGAAAACCCCATTTAAAAACTTAAATTATCAAACGAATTCATCTAGAACATAATTCATGGGATAAAAATCAACCATAAATCACTAATTTGGTAATTAAATAAAAAAAACTAAATTCAAAATTTAAAGATAATATATGGAAAACTCTATTAAATAGACACACCTACCTCCAATTTTTTCAAATGCTCATCACCTCCGACGATGGCCACCCAAAAAAGAAAGAACAAGGCCTCACACACCCAATCCACAAGAAAACGACCCATTTATCCCATTACACCATAGATTCAGCCAAAACCTTCACTAGGGTTCCACACTTCTGATAAAATGGAATAACAATCTAGGAGAATGGTGAAGGAGGAAGAAACCATGAAGAAAGGGGATTACCTCAAGACAAAAAACAATCCAAGGAGAAATCACCAACATATGAGGGCGGAAAAACCACCACCAAATGAGAGGCGTTTCACGTGATGGGGGAGGAAAATGAGCCCCAAAAAATTAAAAATTGATAGGTGTAAAATGGTAAAAACGAAATTTTTATGTGAGTAAATTGGGCTACATGGTTTTGCTATAATGCTAGGTAAATCATGCACGAATCATGTGGGTGCCATTATCAACACAAAAAATAGGCCACATGGTTACCCCTAAGAAGATTTATAGTTTGGAAAACCTTGTTCAAACTATGAAAATTCCTCTATCCCAACCTTCAGTGATGTCGCATGGTTAGCTGCTTGGTTAGAGAAATAGTGCGCTAACTATGCGACTTGTCGTGTCTTCCAAAAAACTCATGTTTTTCACTCTTGGAACCTAAGAACTCCAAGAACACATTAAAAGATAAATAAAACTCAAAATTAAATTTACTAGTGACTCAGATGGTGTCAAAAACTCTCCACCATGCCACTCTCTACCCCCAGAAAGTCCTCAGGCATCCTCCGAATAGAACCAGTGACGACACTTCTCCTTCACCCAACCTTCATGTTCCCACGTCTCATGGTTATCACTAATACATTTCTAGAGCACATGGAATAATGATATTGAGTTACCACATATCACTTTTTTTTTGAAAATACATGATATGAATAGGCTTCTCCACAATGGTGGAATCAATATCTAACTCCAAATCTTCCCACTCCAATGCATGAGAAGGGTTTAGATGATATCTCTTCAACTGTGAAACATAAAATATGCCATAGTTCAAGGTCATCCACGGTGGCAGATCCAACTGATATTCTACCTTCCCAAGATAATCCACAACATTAAATGGCCTAACATAAAACAGTGCCAATTTCCCCTACTTTCCCAAACGATGGTGTTCCAGTCAAACTGATACCCATAGAAACACTTAATCACCCACCAAAGACACTAGTGCATGATGATGATGGTCAAAATAAAACTTTTAGTGACTATAATTTTTCGCAAACCATTACAGAATCAGCTATACTATCTCGTTCATATCCAAAACTATGCTCAGTTTAACCAAGGAGTACTTGTTTACCTCATCCCAACACAATGGGGATTAGTGAAAATGCCCATATAATTCCTTAAATGGGTCCATCCTGATCAAGAATTATAAATTTTCATTATAAGAAAACTCAGCCACTGGAAGGTGTCTTTTCCATGAACCACCAAAATCAAGCACACATGCCTGCAACATATACTTGAGTTTCTGGATGGTTCTTTTAGATTGACCATCTATATGTGGCTGATAAGTAGTACGTAATTTCATCTTGGTTACCAAAGCCTCTTGAAGTCCCCTCTAAAAGATAATTTTAAAAAAGACCTAATAGTCCGAAACTATTTCTATGGGCATTACATGAATTCTAAAATCCTCTCAAACATATAGGAATCTGAGGCCGTCTACCCTAGTAATCTCCCTAATGGACAGAAAGTGCAGTGATTTCACCAGGTGATAAAAAACCTCCCATATAGAACCATTCCCACTTGGTGTATGAGTTATCCCAATCACAAAATCTATAGTGATATCATCCCACTTCCACAGAGGCATAGGAAGTGGCTGAAACAACCCAGCTAGTCTATGATGATCATATTTTCTGTTTTGGAAGGTCAAGCACTTGGAAACAAAGTCTTCCATTTCACGTCTAATCTCAGGACACCAATAATAGCCTCTCAGGTAGAAAACATCTTTTTCACCTCAGGGTGAATGGACCAACTAGAATGATGCACCTCATTTATCACCTATTTCATCAAGATCAACGGAACAACCAATTGATTCTGGAAGATAAGAGAGCCAATGGGAGACTAAGACCAATCACTTGATGTCTCCCCACTATTCAAGGAACTGCTAATCTACTGGCACTCAGGGTCAGATGACTTCTCACTTCTAACCACATTGAGAAGAGAGAGTGTAACCGATACACTTTCCAAGAACACCAACCCTATATCATACTATACATATAGCATTAAATTAGATAACAAACACATTAAACCCCACTCTTGCACTGATTTTAGAATATCCTACACTTAGAGATTCATACTCAATGCCATGGTGACCACTTTTACTTTCTTAAGACTCTGAGTAATCTCAAAATTAAATGTACAAAGGGACTCTACCCAATGTATATATCTGAGGTTTAGGACCCTCTGGGTGAAAATATACTTCAAAATTTTATGATATGAATAAAATATAAAATCCTCCAAGAATAGGTAATATAGCTATGTATTTAATTCATGTATGATAGCTACCAATTCCAAGTCATGGGTTGGAAAATTTTGACCATGTGGGAGTAGTTCCGCGATCCATATGCCAACACATGGTTATCCTATATTAACACAAACCCCAAGCCCACAAAATAAGCATCACAATACATAGAGTAATCTCTCCCAATATTAGGAAGAATCAAAATAGGTGTGGATGTCAAATAGGTCTATAAGTACACAAAAGCATGTTGTAACTTCTCCTCCCACTAATAATTTACACCTAACAAGGTCAAATACATTAAAGGATAATATATCATCGATAAGTCTCAAAAAAGTGCCTATAATACCTTGCTATTCCTAGAAAAATATGGATCTTGAACACATTCTTAGACTGCTCCCATGACATGACTGCTTGAACTTTCACTAGATCCATTGAATCTCCTACCTCAAAAATCATGTCTTCCAAGAATTTCACTTACTGAATCCAAAACTAGAACTTGGAAAACTTTTCATATAGATGTTTATCTCTAAAAACACACAAAAAACAACTTGATGGTTGGAATGATCCTCTCTCACCTTGGAATTCAACAAAATTACATATACAATCATGATTGTGAAGGAGTCCAAAAAGCAGTGGAAGATCTGGTACATTAATGATATAATGACTGTTTGAGAATTGGTAAGCCCAAATGTCATAACCAAATTCTCAATAAGTTTATACCAGATTCAAAAGGTTGTCTTAGAAATATCCTCTTCCTAGACCCTCAATTTTTGGTACCCCAATGTCAGGTCAATATTTGAAAACTAATGGGCCCCTCTGAGATTTTTAAAGAGATCATATATTCTAGGAAATATGTATTTATTATTTACTATCACCTGGATATGTTTACAGTAGTCTATGAAAAGTTAAAGAATCACATCCTCCTTCTTTGAAAATATCACTGGTGAATCCCATGGTTAAAGTATAGGATGGATAAAACCCTTTCCCTTAAGAACCTCTAGATTAAATTTCAAATCCTTCAGCTTGGATGGAGACTGGGGGAGAATATCAATGGTAAACTTGGCCTCTCACTAGGGTATGTATTCTGAGAAATCATCCGGAAACAAATCTGGGTACCTATCCATAACCACTAGAAGTTCATTTTTTGAACCCTGCTCTGCAGAATCAAGAAACAACCTAGAAAACTGGAATGAGACCAACCCCGACTTTGAAGAAATCAGTTCTTCACACCATGAATATAGATCCCACTTACCCTTAAAAACATGAGTGTTATCATAAGTAGTGAGTAACATGACCCTATGTTGAAAACAATTTACTAGATCCTTCAAGTTGATCAAATAATCCATGTTGATGATAAGGTTAAAACCTTCTAGGTCCAAAACAAGGAAGTCCCAAATGAATTCCATGACAGCTTCCACAACAAGATACTTTGGGTACTTGAATCCTTGATCCTTCCTTCTACCCAATTGGGTTATCAAATCCATGACATAAAGAATCAACATAGATCACATACCCAAATCATCAATAATATTAAGTGAATTAAAATAATGGGATGTTCCTGGATCAACAAAAATAATACCATAGAAGAAGTAATAATCATCTCACCTCTGACGGTGGCCATCCCAGAGTCTGAGTCCTGTGGAATAACCATCACTTTATAGAGATTCCCTTTCTTAGAACCACCCAAAGTCTTCTTCCCACAGTGACAATATCTCTCACCATGAAGCTAAGATCCTCCACCCTTGGAAGCCTCAGAATGTACATAATATCCCTTCAAAAAAGTGTAACCAAAACCTCTCCCCTATAAAAAAATGAAAAAAATTACGGGATATTCTATGACTAGATACACAAGTGGAACATCCTCAGAATATCTAATAATTTTTTCCTAATGTGTTCTGCCTTCCAAAAATGATAACAAACAATGGGATTATTCGCTAAAGAGTCCATAGGAACTAAACCTAAAGACTACTTGACACTCTTTCCACTACCCTTGTGAGACTCATCCGACTATATCTCCATCCCTAACAAAGAACTCTGGCTATGTCTGAATGATGGAACACCACTGAGACCTATCTTCCCTATCAAACATGCATATTATATATATTCCTTATTTACCACCTCTAAATAGGATGGTAAATAAATAAGAATGGGTTTAAACCTAATCTATTTCCTCAATCCCATCTCAAAAAGATGATCCTTGAGGTAATCATTCATGAGGAGATTAGGGGAGACATGAACCAACTCAGTAGTTCTAGTGGAATACTCCATCACTAAATGATCACCCAACTCCGTCTTCAATAACTCATGGGCCTTTACCACCCTCAAGGTCTCTGGGTATAATGGTCGAATGAACACTAACATGAAAGTGGTCCACATGTGATCCTCCTACCTCCTCGATAGAAGCATCAATTCCCACTACTTCTTACCTATTACATCTAGCACATACATGGAAAATACTTCTTTAGAGGTCCTAGGAGTCTTCAATAACTCAAATATCTACTTGATACAATTGAAAAACTCATCATTTTCATTGGCTCACTTGTCTCCATTGAACACCAGTGGATTTTTTTACAAACTCCAGAGTATATTCCACCATCTATTGCTACTCATGAACACCAAATTAACCCATGGTTTAGATCTTATGAAGCACTGACTCCACCAACGTCAGATAAGGATGAGGGTTTGCCTATGGAGTACTCTCTACTACACCCTCTCTACACATGGATGAGGTCCTTGTTGGGGAATTGTCTACAGGACACAAAACACAAGATCATTAAGCACAATTAAACTTAAAATGCATCAAATAAACCAAAGAAACTCTCATCAAAACACCCCCTAATCAAGTTCAAAGTTTAACCACAATCTCCAATCACCCATTACCACTCGATGTTATATATAAAAAAGATCATGTCAGGCATTCCCCCATTCCTAAATCTTGGGTCCTAATAGTCTTAGCTCTTGTATACCCCTGAATCTAGAATGAAAACCAACTTTGATGCCATTTTTTTATGAACCAAACCAGGTTGACCCAACTCATCGCCGGAGCCATCCCACCACATGGACCAAAGTGAATTCGCAATCACCATGGGATTTTAAAATGCATCGGGCATAACCAAATATCAATTGGAAATGGTTTTGTTAATGATAAAACATAATAACACATCCATAAAATGGTACTTTCACACCAAGATTATCAAATTAAACCACATAAGAAAAAGATACCATAAACAATGACATGCATCATAATATTAGACATTCCATAACATGACTTATATATGGTATCTCAAAATAAAACCCAGAAGCCAAAATGATGGAAAAAATGTCAAAAAAGGCCCAGAGGTATATACCAATGGATAAAAGATACCATAAATGACTCCAAACAATCCAATCCATATTGGACCACATCTCCTCAAAAAAAACATTGGTTGAAGATAATGAAGAAGACCCACCCTAGTACATGGTTCCCTTCCCCTTACTTGTGTTAAGAAAAATAAAGCCTCCAAATGCCTGAAGGCCCAAACAGGGTCTGAGTCATGAATCCCAAAAGTATAACACCATGAATTTATTTAATTTTTTCATCCATGTAAACCAATAAAATAGTTTTAAAAAACTATTAAAACTAAACCACATTGAAAACATACCATTTTCAAATAAACCATTGAAATCACTTTGGTTTCCTTTTCGAATGAAATCGATTTCCCAAAGAAATTTCCAATATGGTTCAAGAAAATAAATAGGGTGTAACATTATTAATAAATGCTACACAAAGGAAAGAATAACATCAAGAGAAAATAAGAAAAAAATTAACTCATAGCATTGAAATGGTTTTATCCAAATGCATAAATCATATAATCCAATCTAGCATGTGTATGGTGTACCTAGGTCTCTAACTATCTAGCCGGTCATGAGTAACTAAAAAATTATTCTAGACAACTATGTAAAAGGAACCTCTCATGGTCTTCCCTGGACCTAAATCTAAGAGCTCTCATAGTCTCTTAGAAACCAATCATGGAAGATCTCATGGTATTCTAACCCCAAAGGCTCTCACGATCCCTTGAAAAAAATGGAATCTCACATGGCATTCCCTCTCAAGTCTCATGTAGACCCTCAAACAAACCCCTTTCTCACACCCCGATTAACCTATGTGTTACTCCATGCCAACTTAGTCATAAACAAGATCCCATATCAAAAAAGTAATATCACAAGACTTTTCATAAAAAATAGTCCCATTTTTTCAAATCACATTTCCAAAGGTTAAATAATTTTTATAACCACTTTAAAAATCCCTTTTAAATCAAAAATTCCCTTTGATCAATTTTATCAAACACTTGGTTTGAAAAAAAGCCACAACCATTTTGAGAAGCCCCTTTAAACACCGAAATTAGCAAACCAAATCATAAAGCACATCATACATGGGATAAATATCAACCCTAAATCACTAGTTTGGATATTAAATAAAAACATAAATAAGGTTTATTCATAATTTATATGTATTACATGGAAATTTCCCTTAAATAGAGACACATACCTATAATTCAATTCAAATCCCATCACCTCTTATGATGACCACTCAGAAATGGAAGAACACGGCCTCACAAACATAAGAATGTATAAAAAAAACAATTACCCCATTAAATATCCTTTATTCATCCAAAACCCCCCACTAGGGTTCCACACTTTTATTAAAATAGAAGAAAGTCCAAGAAGAAGGGGAAAGGAGGAATAAAACATGATGAAAGGGGCTTACCTCAATCCAAAACACCAAACTTCCAAGGAGAAATCATAACCAAAGGAGAGGGTAAACTCGGCCACCAAAGGAGAGGGGTTTTGTACTATGGAGGATGAAAATGAGCTTCCAAAACATAAATCATAATAGAGGTAAAATGGTAAATTTACACTTTTTATGTGAGCTAGATAAGGCCGCACGATTAGACAAACCGCATGCCAACAATGTGGGTTCCACTATCCAACCAAAAATGGTACACACTATTACCCTTTAGGAGATACATAGTATAGAAAAGGTTTCTCAAAACATGTGAAGCCCTCTGTCCCAACCTATAATAACCTTGCATAGTTAGTCATACGGTTAGACAAACTGATCACTAACCGTGTGTCCTATTCTGTATCCCTAAAATATCCCATTTTCCACTACCATTATCTAGTAACTCCAAGAATGCATAAAAAGATAAATTATACTCAAAATTAAACATACCAGTGACCCAAAGTGCGTCACAACCACCTGTTTCCCATATCATAGTGGATCAGACATCCCTTTCTATTTCTTATTTTGTATTGAACACATAATCTCATCTCTCATAATTATTTCTTGTGATATAAGTCTTTTCCCATTATAGGTATATATAACTTTGTCTCACCTATAAAATATTGAAAACCATACATATGTGTTCCACAATATCATAAAACATTCATCATGTCATCATAGAAAAAGTCATGAAAAATAAATGGGTCCTATAAACATCCCATCATCATCATAATAGACCGTTCATAAAAATAATTAATATGATATCATTGGATAATATACCTAGAAAAGAATAATTAACATCAATGGATGTTATCATAGATGAAAAAAACCTATAAAAGACCACTAGAATATTTCTTCGGGAAAATACCCTATTCATTTTAACATCACTTAAAATCTAAACATTTCCAAAATATTAGAGAAACAAATTTATTTTAAAATAACCATAGTGATTTTTAAAGGAATATTCAAATAATCTAATAGAAATGAAGGTTGTAAAATGTATACATTCTATATACATTAAAATAATATATTCTTACCACACATTTGTAAAAAGTCAAAAACAACTTGTTTGGAAAGTTTTTATTTAAAAATATTCCTTTTAAAATTTTTAAATAAAGTTAAAGGTAATAAAAATTTACATTTTAAAACATTTCAATTATAGGTACGAACTTCTATAAAACAATTTTAAATAGCATGGACATGGAAGAAAAATGTCATGAACTAATGATGAAATAAGGCTCGATTTTATTTAAAAACATTATCTCAATCGTTTTGGGTACCAAATAGAAGAAAATGGTACTAATAAATGAAAATTAAATGAATAAATAGATGAGAATAAAATATATGGTTTTTAATGGATAATATAAATATAATTTCCCTCACTGGGAATTTAGCATAGACAATCATGAAAGGAAATAAGATTGTAACATAAGCTCTTACATCAAGTCTCATCTTGATTATAGACATTTGAACCTCTTGTGTAATAAATATATATTTATTTTAAATATATTACTGAACCATATTCATAAAAAATACCATATATGATTTAATTATAACATCTTTTCACTCTTTTATTAATAATTATTTATTAAAAACATTGTTCAGGGTGATAATTGTTTCGTTTTTCATGTATGTTTTAGTTTGGAAGTTCTGATCCTTATACATTGATCATAATTCCATCATATACATAATTTTAATCAAGTCATAAGTATAATATTTAATCATTATATAAACTTTTATAACTATTCATATAAATTGGTGATGAAAAATGAAATATATCACTTTGTGGAGGCTGTAGTCCATAAGTATAAAGGAGTGATGTTTCCACTTTTTGATGTGTAAAAAAATAATAATAATTCAACCTTACAGAATAACGATAATATAATATATATCATATATATTCTATAAATTTATCATTATAGCAGTCAATGTGGAACATAAATGTGAAAATGAATCACATCACTATATAGAGGTGGCACTCCACACATACAAACAAGCGATACTTTCATTTCCCATTTAATAGAAATAAGGTGTAAAACAGTTTTATCATTATCATATTAACATATTAGTATGTTTATGATTCTAATTAATTCTTTTGGGATGGATAAAACATATTTGGGGAAAGTAGAAGAAGAAATAAACTTTGAAATAGTCGGGTAAGATGATTATCTCTTCTTTGAGAGACCTCCTTTGGATTACAACTTAATCCCGCATAAGATGATATTAGAGGAATAAAAAAAGATCTATGATGAAGGCAAGGAATATATTAAACTATTAGGTAAGGTATTGTCTGAAATATAAGGCTTGAAAACTGAGAATAATGGAGGATAAGAGGTTCCCTTTTGTAAGTGATGGAAGGGGAAAGTTGAAATTACTTGAAATATTTAAATATAATATATATTAAAATCATGTCAGGGGGAACCAAGGTACCCAAAAGTAAAATATAAGGTGTTATAGGAGCTAAATAAGTCAAAAAATATATTTAGAAATTTTTTTATACATTTTAATCATTATGTCTTAGTTAAAAATCATTAAAACCCATTTTAATCTTAATTGTAGTTACATAACTCTTTATTATGGTATCATAATTATATGACCAAAAATAAAAGGGGGCATATAATTTTTTTTGCAATCTTGATTAAAAATATAGAATCTATTTTATCATATTAAATTTCTATAGGTGTTAGAAATTAATTTTAATATAAGAACTTAAACTCATGAAAAAATGGGTTTTAGGAAAATATTTGATTTAAGTGTAAAAAAAATTTTACATTGAAACTAGGTGATAAAATTGGATTCCAAGAATTGTTTTGGATATTTAATAAAAAAATGAATCCTTTTACACTTTTTAATTAATAAAAAATCCAATATAACCTTCCAACTTTACCATTAAATGAAAATACCCAAAAATAGTTTTAAATTTGAATAATATGTAACTTATGTTCACAAGAGTCAAGCTTGGGTTCCCTATTTTAAAATAATATTTTAAAAGAATAAATTTACTCCATATAAAAATATTTATACTAGTAAATAATTTTATAATTTATTAATTCATTCTTACATCATAATAATGTCTTAAAAGTGATGTATTTGAAAAATTGGTATTTTTCACTATTTACTCAAAAATAAATCTTTTCAAAAAATTCTAAAACATTCATAAGAAGCCTATTTTGTAATGACTATTGCACAAATGATATCCATTTTTTAAATAAAATTTATAAAATTTGAAGAAATTAATTATAATATTCATGCACAAAATGTAATAAAACCATTTTGAAGAAAATAGGTTTTTGAAGCATAAAATGACTTTATTTTCATTTCTTACCTAAAATCGATAATTAAATGAATGTTAATATATATTTATGAATATATTATTTAAAATATTTATTAACATACTTCATAAATAATGATAAAATTAATTTATTAAGGTAAAACGCATGTCGTACATAAAAAAATATTTCCAGAAAACATATCTTTTATCCTTCAATTGCTTTTATTTTATTTTCTAGCTAATTTATAACCAATGGATTAATTTTACACATGTGTAAACAATAATTTTTCATAATTTAATTTCTCATATTCATACCCACCAATCCCACAACTAGTTGATAACTAGAACATTATGTAATAATAATTCAATAGTATATCATGATTTTTTCAAACTTGATGTTGTGTATAAAGAAAGATTTCAAAAAGAGTAAATTTTTTAAAGAGAAAAATATCAAAAAACATTGAGTTTTTATAATTCACATCAATGGTTTTGGTGGTATTGTATGAAAAAATATATTTTATGGTTTTTCATTAGATGTTTCACCTATCTGTAGGCAAATGTTGGGCATTAAAATCTCATAGGTACTCTTCAATCACTTCCTCTACTAGTAAAGAAATGGAATGAGATCCTAATATAATTTTTGACAAATTTTCCTAAATATTCTAAAGGCAATGATATAGTGTGGGTGATCATGGATTGATTGGATAATAGGTAATGATTCTTGCATATTAAATAAGCATCTTTTTTTCTTGAACCCAAAAAGATTTATGTCGAATACACCATTAAGTTTTATAAAATAACAACTGAAATTATCTCTAACAAGGATATATGGTTCACATATGAGTTTTGGAAATGGATTCAATGAGCATTGGGTTATCATGTGAACTTATGTATTTTTTGCCACCTGTGGATTGATAGATAGTCTATGAGAACCATCTATAATCTAGAGGATATTCTCTGATATTATATTCATGATTTTTATAGATTATTTGATGACTACCTTTCATTGATAGAATCCCACTATGAAAATAGTTATAAATCATCTATACAAATGGATCTGTGTGAGTTACTTTAGTAGAGATCATTTTTTTCACATCTCTGGTGGACCAAAATAGGTGAATCATCTATAATTGGGAATAATATCATTTAAGAGATGATATAACATGTTAGATTAATTAAAAAGTTTCTCACAATCACTAAAAGTTGGTAAAAGTTTTATATTGACCGTAAAGTATTTCCCTTTTAATTAAAAGTGGGTGATCTTCTATTTAATTGGGATTAAATCACTGATGAATGAAAAAAAAAGGATGTTGAACCAATTTTTTTTCATAATTTTGAAATTTTGATCAAATTAAAACAAAAAACTTATCTGCATAATGTTTCTATGATATTTAGTGGGATGGATGAAACTTTATATATTTCTCAACCAAGTAAGTATATACCCAGCCTTTCACATATTATTCTTTTGAAGATATTAAACTTGAGGTATATGTATCATGTATGGAACGTGGAGGATTTATAAGTATCAAATAATACTTATTTAACAATGTTAAAGAAAATAGAATCCTTAATTTCATAGATATCCGTGCTATGAATACTGAAACCATGTATTTTGTATGAAAAGTGTGAAACTTTAATTGTAGGTGGATGTTTATGTTGTTTCTAATCAAGTGCTTGATAAAAATCACTATAGAACAACCAAACAACTATTACCTATTAGGTGTATATATGGGTTTAATGAATCAACCAATGTTTGGGAAAGAACCTGCTTTTATCCATTAAATTCTAATATTTATCAAGGTGATGGAATAAGGAGGAATATAACTTCAGGGAAAATTAACATAAAAGAACTCAATTGAACAAACACTGTCTCAATAGTTTATCCTTGTTTATATTGGAATTAAGATATTCCAGACCCTTTATATGTATTTAATTGTATTTTTCAAAACATACAAGCAATACATAAGAAATTCATGTATTTTTCATACAAATTCACTATTTATTCTCCCACGTATTTCATCTATTAATGATAGACTCTTATAGAATATTCTCAAATGTGAATGCCTAATATTTGAATTCCTTACATAATCATGGGTTGTTATAAGAATTTCACAATATAATTCTTTAAATAACATTATCTTATGATATGGACATCTCATAAAATATGAATATCTAGGGAAATAGTATTGCAATATCTATATATCATAAGAAATTATACACCCAAAGGTATAAAACATTTAATTTGCGACATTTATAGAATACCCTATGACTTTCCCATATTATACTATAAAATATAGCCCAAAAATACATCAACTGTATATAGGATTTAGGGAATTTATCCATAAAAATAGCTTATTTTTATTATTTATCAGGGTGGGAAGGTGTTGTGAGGTAGGGTAATTCCTCTTGTCCAGGTTAGGTGGAAATATGGAAAGATCTAAGATATAATTTAAGAGTAGGAAGTT
Source organism: Viscum album (assembly GCA_963277665.1). Classification (NCBI taxonomy): domain Eukaryota; kingdom Viridiplantae; phylum Streptophyta; class Magnoliopsida; order Santalales; family Viscaceae; genus Viscum; species Viscum album. The sequence continues at coordinate 1,791,594,021 of OY728158.1, forward strand.
GATCTGAAAGAACTATAGTTGGAATTATTCCCTTGTAAATCTAGTTGAGGCTTCTCGAAGAATAAAATCTTAATGATGTTGAAGTTTTAAATAATTATACAATCACATGTTATTATGTGTATTTAATTCCAGAGTTTTAATTCCTCTTTAGGTATATTTTTAAGCTCAATAAGAATTAAAGAATTTTGGAGGAAAATTAGGGGAAGTTAGAAGAAGAGGTGATAAGGGGCATAGGCTGTTGGATAACACTGGGTACCCAATGGATTTTTATCATGTACTCGATTGATAAAGTGGAGATGCATCACCATTGCCAGTTCCACCGAGTACCTAGTTGGCATGAACTAGGTATCAGGTGTTATTAAGGGTGTTTTTTAGTGTTAGTGGCAGTTTAAACTTTTCACGTCAATTTTAACAACTAAAAATATTTTTAATCTATGTTTTCCCTATTTTAACTATGTGATACCCCCATAATGCTCTCCATATCCCTCTCCACCACCTCAAGATGATCCTCCACCAAGCTTGGTTTGTGTGACTTTTGATTGGTCATGAAATCATATCATTGACTCGGGTAGGTCGTATATCCCTCTAATATTCCTATTATTTTTTTTATTCATGTAAATGGGTATAATACCACTATATCTAAAAATTTATGGCATGTGAGACACTTATTTCTCTTTTATATTCTTCTAGTCTAGTTTTTGTGGGATATTTACATAGGAAATATCTAGCAATACATGAGGTGGCATACTCTCATTCCCAGAAACTCAAAGAAGTGTTCTGTCAATTTTTTGGTTGGTTAACACCTTGAATATCTCATATTCTTAAAAATTTGGGATTAATAGAATATAGGTCTGAGTGAATTTAATTACAACCAAGTGGTTATCCATAATAAAAATTTCTTTAAATTGTTTTATGAAAACGTTTCTTGGTGCAGGTTGATGTGACTCTTATTTATGTGTTGAAATTCCATGATCATGATAAAGATAATATTTTTATAATTATTAATATTATTTTAAATGATTTAATCCCTTCCAATTAATTAATTTGACCTTATTTACATTATTTTATGATTTTTGGTGAGTTTTGAGCTTAAATGTCAAAATTTGTTAAATTTGGAAATTGACAGCTTTCTAAAACTTCTGTGTTTTAGACATAACATTTACTATGGTGAACCAAATTGAGTGATTACTTTTTTAAGTTTTTTATGTCCCGTTTCTACATATTTGTCCCCTATTAAAAGATATAATTCTAATTTCTACATGCCCAACTATTTCTCTCAATGTGAAAAGTTCTTCTGGATGGCGGAATGAACCATGCCTCATTCAAAGAGGCATATTTCAGACCACCTACCTCTAACTGTAGTGGTTCCAGCTGGGTTATAAATATTACTAGAAGGTTCATATTATCAGTAATTATCAAGGACAAATGCATTCATTAAGGCTTCCATTGCACTAGGCAAAGTAAGGTTGGTTGAATAGTGTTTGGCAGCAAGAGAAAGTCATCTCTACTATTTCGCACATAGAATCTTTGAAACAGATCCATATTCCCTGAAATTTGGTGGGTGGATGTCCAACTATATTCCCAACATCATTTAATAAGGGACCTATGCCGCATTCGGCTGGGAGGTGGGATAAACGAAGCTACCATTCTGGAGGAGAAAAATTCTGTTCTTTATTTTCAATCTTTTCTTATTTTTATTTTTATTATGTTTTCATCTTCATCATCAATATTAATTACCCTTACCATGGTGGGGTAAACATATGAGGTGGTTGTGGAAGGAAAGGTTTTCTATTTTTTAATTCTTGAGTTCTTGAATTTGATTAAAGAAAAACTCTCTCTCTCTCTCTCTCTTCTACAATGTTGTTTTCAAATTCTAATAACAGAATTTGTTATCTTATGCGACCATATTTGATTTTATAATATGTTGTTATTATTAATTTGATAAATGATCATTTTACACCCTCCACTAGGGTTTTTTCTTTATTTTATATAATAATATTAGTTCTTAGTGGTGATGTACTTAGCGATAACTAGTACATGTGAGAGGGGTGGTGAACATTCTTGATTATTTGGGATAAAAAATACCTGATTGGGAATTGCCTAAGATAATTGGGGATATTCACTAAAACTCTATAATACACTAAAAAAAGTGTATATCAAATAATAATTTTTTAAGGTCTATTCTTATCATGACTACCAGATAAAATAAGTGAGTTGAATCAATTGTGGAATCTCACTCAAATCAACTTAGCAAAAGAGAATTGATTAAAATGGAACAAGGATAGCATTGTAATTAGAAAACTGACCCCGACATGATCACCTTTCTCATATAATAGTTTTAAATCACTAGTGTAAAAGATTTTTCTTGAATATCTATCTCAATTTCTTCCTTTTGTTTCATTTCTATCTTTGATTTTAAAACTAAACATTTACAAAAACACACAAATATTTCTCTAATTAAAAATTGAAAAACTATTTTGTGTGCACTCCTTATCGGGAGACTACCTAGGGAGAATCACTAAACTATATATAGTTAATTTAAATAAAATTGTTTTTCAACTCCCATGATAGGAGTGCATCAATCTTGGGGCCGTTACTAGGGAGGAAATGCCTCAAAACACAAAAACTAAAAAACAATTCTTGAATGACACATTGTTTAAATAACCCTTTAATTGAATTTGATCCTGAAATTGATCATACAATAACCCAATTGAAAAAATAAAATTTTGAAAGAGAGTTCGATGAAATATACCTCATAGATTCAAGTGATACTTTTAGTAATCACTCTGAACCTACAATAATGGCTAATAATCCCAACAAAACTCTACGTGATCTCTGCGCACCTCAATTTTCTAATCAAAATAACTAACTCACTATCCCTACCATAGAAAATTATTTTGAACTATGCATTAATATGATTTAAGTGCTACCAAAATTTAATGGTCTGGTAGGTGAAGACCCAAATCGACACATCTAAGAGTTCACCTATGTCTTCTCCAGCTTCAAACCCTAAGGAGTCGCAGAAGAGCAAGTAAAATGGAGGGCATTCCCCATTTCACTTGAGGGAGGAACAAAAGAATGGTTGTACAATCTCCAACCATGAGAGATAAATTGTTGGGAAGATATAAGAAGAATATTCTTGCAGAGATTCTTCCTAACATCCAGGATCACATATATAAAAAAAATAGAATTATTTCATACATCAATTGACTTGAGATACTCTCTATGAATACTGGGAACATTTCAAGAAACTCTAGGCAAGCTTCCCACACCAAAAAATAGAAGACACCCAATTCCTTGTGTTCTTTTACCAAGTATTTCTCGAAAATGATCGAAATCTACTAGACGCGTCATCTAGAGGAACCCTAATTGACAAGTCTCCTGCTAATATCTAAGTATTGATTGAGAAAATTTCACAAAACTCACAGCAATTCAGAAATAGAGGTATGGAACTAGATACATCCATGAGGTAAGAACTTATAATTCATCCTCAACCTTACTTGAAGCAACACTTAAGAAAATGACCAGTGTGATGATGCAACTTTCTATAAACAAAGAGAATAAACAACAAGGCCCAAATCAGGTATGTGGTTTACAGTCTTCTAGTTATCATTACACTGATCAATGTCCAGAAGTGTAGGGGACTGAAAGTTGTGCTGCAAACTATCAAGAAAGGAAATTCTAGTCAAATAAACCACATCAACCCCAACAAGGATATGAATTTAGAAATAACCAGGATAGAACTCCTTTTTAGAATAAATACCAAAATCAACCTCCATTCCAACAGTATTAATTCTAGAACCCTCCACCATTCCAACAACCCTATAAACAGACATACCAGTAGAAACCATATAAAAAACCTTCAAAAAGTTCTCATAAGAACCACCAAGGAATAGAGATTTAAGATATAAAGAATACCATGAAAAATTTAGATAAAAAATTTGACAGCTTTATGGATACTCTGACCAAAAATCAAGGCAAACTCCCATCACAAATAGTTTCAAATCCCAAGGATAGTGTGAGAGTCATTACAAAGTGAAGTGGAAAAGAGTTCATGTCACCAAAAATAAGTGAGTATGATGATTCTAAGAAACCTAATGATGCACAACCCATCCATCCAAAAGAAGGAGACCCGAACAGCAAATGAAAAAGAATTAGGTTTAGGAAGGAAATGACAAAAACACCTTTTCAAAAACAACAAAGGGAGAAAAGGGATATCCAAGAACCATTCCCATCAGCATTAAGTGAGTAAAATTAGTTTAAAGGATATAGAATTAAATGATAAATTCAAGAAACCTTTCAGAAAGTTGAGATAAATTCCCACTACTAGGTGAAATCCAAAAAATCCCCAAGTATGCAATGTTTCTGAAGGAGTTATGCATGAAAAGAAGGTTACAAGATGGAAATGAGATAATCAGCTTAGGAAGAATCCTCTTAGCACTAATCACACCAACAATACCCAAAAAAATTCAAGATCTAGGGACATTATCTATTCCTTGCACAATTGGGTTTTTAAATTTTACTAATGAATTATGTGATTTTGGATCTTCAATAAATGTTATGCCTCACTCAATATTTTCATCCTTGAAGATCGGAGAACAAAAACCAACTCGAGTGGTGGTCCAATTAGCAAATATATCAACTATTTTCCCAGCTGGAGTTGTAGAAGATGTAATCATTGGAGTAAGTTGATTGATCTTTCCAACAGACTTTTATGTCCTTACCATTAGAAGAAGGCCGAGAACCAGGCCACTCTCCCATCATCCTGGGAAAACCCTTCCTAAAAACAGTAAGGACTATCATCAATGTCCATGAAGGAACACTCACAATGGAACTTGGAGATAGTATAGTACACTCTAAATTCATGATGCAATGAAACATCCTCCCAGTAATCACTCACATTATGCGATCTCCCATGATGAAGGTATAGAACCAATTGAAGATTCAGGTATGGTTCTTGACTTCTTATCATTAGGAGAACATTATTCATTTGAAAATTTCAATTACTAAGAACCTAAAAATCCTAATCTCATGTTATAGGATGATGTAAAATCTTACTTTTTTGATGATTTATTAAAAGAAAATGAGTTGATACAGGAGATTCCAGCAATAGGAATAGTAAACCTTAATTCAATGTCATCACTTGAACAACCCCCATATCTAGAACTTAATCCATTTCCAAGTGAGTTAAATTATGATTACCTAATGGAAGGAGAGAAATTGTTTGTAATAATTTCCAATAACCTATCCCATTCACAAGAGTAAACTCTAATTGACCTACTCAAAAGAAAAGTTCAATCTATAGGATGGAGTTTAGGTGATAAACTCGGAATTAATCCTAAGGTCTTCTCTCATATAATATTTTTAAAAAGTGATTCCCGACTAGTTAGACAACCTCAGAGAAGACACAATCCAACTATCATTAAGGTTGTTAAGAAAGAGATAGAGAAATTGCTAGCAGCTGACATAATTTTCCCAATCTCTGATTCTTTGTGGTTCAGTTCCATTCATGTAGTCCCAAAGAAAAATGGCCTAACAGCTGGAAAAAATGAATGAAATGAACTAATCCCCATAAGAGTACAAAATCGCTAAAGATTGTGTATAGATTATAGGAAGATAAATCAAGTTACCCAAAAAGACCACTTCCGCATTCCGTTCATCGATGAAATGCTAGAAAGGTTAGTTGGAAAACCCATTACTATTTTTTAGTTGGATTCTCAAGATACTTTTAGGTACTGATCGCACTAGAAGACAAGGATAAGATGACCTTCACCTATCCATTTGGTACATTCATCTACAAAAGGATGCCTTTTAGGCTATGAAATACCCCAGGTACATTTCAACAGTGTCTGGTGAGTATTTTCTCTTATTATATTGAGGACTTCTAGATGTATTTCTTGATGATTTCACAGTTTTTGGTAATTCATTTGATCATTTCCTAGGAAATTTGGAAAATGTTTTGAAAACATGAATTATAAATAATATTTTATTAAATTTCTAAAAATTCCATTTAATGGTTGAAAAGGGAATAGTGTTGGGGCACATAATATCACAAAAAGGGATTGAGGTTGATAAATCAAAAGTTGATGTAATAAATTCCTTTCCATATACAACTTGTTTAAAACATGTTAAATCCTTTTTAGGACATGGAGAATTTTACAGAAGATTCATCAAAGATTTTAGTAAGATTTCCCCCTATCTCAAGATTACTAGTTGAGGAAGCTTACTTTAATGTTGATTATGCATGAAAGAAGTCATCTGATGAACTGAATTGAAAGTTGATCACACCTCCTATAAGGAAACCACCCAACTGTGATTACCCGTTCGATTTTTCTTATGATGCATCCAACCAAGTAGTGGGATCCACTCTATCACAATGAATTGAAAAAAAAGCCTCAAGTCCTATCTTTTGCATAAAGGACCTTGTATGCCACACACATCAATTAAACAGCCACTGAGAAGGAGTTCCTTGTAGTTGTCTTTGCACTAGATAAAATCCGATCAAATCTTCTTGGAACTAAAGTTATTGTTTTTTCTGATCATGAAGAACTCATGTATTTAATGAATAAGGAGGATTCTCATCCAATGATACTAATATAGAGTCTACTCTTATCGGATTTAAATTTTGAAATAAAAGATAAAAAGGTAACTTAAAATCAGGTGGCTGATCATCTAAGTCAACTACCCCACACCGCTGAAGGAGAAATTCCAAACCAGAACCCACTTAATGATGAGCTTCCCAGAGAATAACTCTACATCATCAAAAATGAAGTTCCATTGTATTCCAATATGGTCAATTATCTGGTAACATCTCAAATCCCATCTCATTTAAATTCCCACCAAATTCAAAAGATGAAATATGAATCTCGATATTACATCTGGGATAATCATTTTCTTTGGAAAATTTGATATGAAAATGTAATAAGAAGATGTTTTATTGATAGTGAAATTAATTCTGTATTTGAGTTTTTTCACACATTATCTTATGGAGGCCAATTTGGACCTCAAAGGACAGCAAGGAAGGTTTTAGAATTTGTACTTTATTGGCCGTCCCTTTTTTAAGATGCTCATGAATTTTGTAAAAGGTATGAAAAATGTCATTTTTCTAGAAATATTTCAAAGATAAAAGAAATGCCCCAACAACCACTTACTTTATTGAAAATTTTCAAGTCTAGGGAATAGATTTTATGGTCTGTTTCCCAATGTCATTTGGAAATTACTATATATTTCTTGCAGTGGATTATGTTTCCAAATGGGTGGAAGAAAAATCCACCAGGACTGAAAATGCTAAAGTTGTTTTTGATTTTGTCAGGACTAACATATTTTGTAGGTTTGGAGTGACTAGATCAATCATTAGTGATCAAGGGACTCATTTTTTCATTAGGAGAATGGAGTATTTGCTGAAGAAATATGGGGTGTATCATAAAACATGAACTCCCTATCATCCATAGAATAATGGAAAAGCTGAAGTGTCCAATAGGGAAATCAAAGGAATTTTGGAAAAGACAGTTAATCCAAATAGGAAGGATTGGAGCCAATGTTTGGAAGACACATTATGGAATTATTGGACATCCTACAAAACCACGATTGAAATGAGTCCATATAGGTTGATTTATGGGAAAATCTATCACCTACCTATGGAATTGGAACATAAGGCATACTAGGCTGTGAGGAAAATAAATTTGGATCTTGAAAGCATTGGGAAGGAGAGAATATTATAGTTGCAGGAGATAAATGAAATTAAAACGGAAGCCTTTAAAAACTCTAGGATTTATAAAGAGAGAACAAGAATGGCTCATGATAAGCTGATCCAACCGAAAAAATTACATCCTAGAGACATGATGATATTATTCAACTCAAGACTCAAGATGATGTTAGGTAAACATCATTCTAGATGGAAAGGTCCATTTATATTTACTCATGTATATCATTTTGGTACTGTGAATATTATGAAGGATCATGAGAAGAAGTCATTCACTGTTAATGGGAATCAGTTGAAGAAATTCCTTGGGACCATGCCATCAGAGCCAGTGGAGGATATCACAATCCTCTTACCCATTTTTCAATAAATCCATCAAGTCGTACCTCTTCCTAACACTTTCATTCTCACTGTGATTAAATTTAAAATATTTTTACATGTTTAACTCAATTTTATTGAATTTTGGACAATGCATCATTTAATCGCGAGGGAGAGAATCTTTGTAGTTTAGGATTTTCATTTATTGTTTATTCTCTTATTTTAAATTAAAAAATAGTAGTCAAACAAGTGTGTGTTTTCTCAAAATTCTTTTTTGTTTCTGAAACTTTTGAGGAGAAATGATTATCATTCCAATTTTTTAAACCCATGTCAATGTCTGAAGCAATTTATCCCATGAAACAGAGCTTAAATGAATGCTGAAAATGACTTTGTTTCAAGTTTAAATATTTATGAATTTCATGAGAAGTACTCTGAATTTTGAATCTCATGCCACATCTCACTTTTTTTATATTTAAAATCACATACCTTTGAAGATTTTGAACCTAATTTTAATATTATTCTCATTCAACTCACTTCTTGAGAGAACCATACCATGCTTGATTTAACCAGAATTTGATTTATTCCTGTTAAAAATTGAGGGTTTGGGGTACTTATGTTTTAAATTATTTAATAATTTCATTGATTTTATAACCCCCTTTTCATAAGAATACTTTTTATAATTTCCTACCTCATACATTTAATCCTTACATCCCATATAAGCCATGAAAATCCTGTTAGGTTAGCCACTTTACAAGCTAATTTTCCTTATCCAACATCCTCTTGAAGTGAAATTGCATGACCTTGTTGAACTTAAGTGTGGGGGGAGGTTGACTTGTGTTATGTTATCTTATTTGATGATACTTTAGGTGAAAATTAAAAAATTGAAGAGATGTGCTTGTTGTTGAAAGAAAAAAAATATCATTCTATTGAATGTTGTACCTTTTTTGGAGCTTTCATGAAAAATGAAGTTGTGGCTTTCTGAAGCTTCTGAAGTAGAAATAAAGTTGTACCTATCTGGATATTTCAAGAAAAATCATGTATTTATATGATTGAAACTATTTCTACTGAAATGAAGAATGGTGTGAAATTTCAATAATTTTTCATGCTAATGGAGCTAATTTACTACTAAATGGATTGAGGAGCAGACCATACATGAGTAAAAATTAGAATAATTCAAATTTCCTTCAAAAAGGAGTCAAGACCTCCTTATTCAGGCTCATAAATTTTCACATCTAAATCCTAAAAACCTAAATCTATAGAAAAAACTTATAAATTTCTCAGGATAAACATATGTCCTTGACTCAGATCAGGTGGAGATGTAAGAATTTATCCAACCTATAGTGACCCTTTCATGAGTATTGGATGAGAAAGACATTGGTAAAAAATTGAAATTTGTGTGATGAGAGAAAATGCAAGTGAGGTAAGTGTTTAGTGTGAATGGGTGGATAAATGAAGAGGAAATTTGTTGAATGATCTAAAATGAAGAACTTGAAATAATAGTGTTTATGAGGCATGATATCTTTTGTTTCTTGGTATTAAATTAGTGGATACCATGGATATGTGTTTTAAATTTACTATGTTTTGATTTTCAGTTTTACTTGTCCAGAAGTCCAAGCGATAAGTGTGGAAGAATTGAAAACAATAATATTTTCATAATTATTAATATTCTTTTAAATTATTTAATCCCTTCCAAATATTTAATTTGAGCTTATTTACATCATTTTAGGATTTTTGGTGTGTTTTGAGCTTAATTGTCAAAATTGGTTAAATCTAGAAATTGACAGTTTTCATGCCTTTATGTGTTTCTAGAATAACATTTACTATAGTGAACCAAATTGAGTGATTAGTTTTTTCAGGTTTTATATTTCTATTGGCTACATATTTTTCTTCTATGACAAGAGCCAATTGAATTTCTACATTACCAAACATTTTTCTAAATGTGAAAAGTTCTTCTGGACGGTAGAATGAACCATGCCTCATTCAATGAGGAATATCTTGGACCACCTACCTCCAAATTTAGTTTTTATAGATGGGTTCTAAATCATACTAGAAGTATCATATTATCAAGAAATATTAAGGAAAAATTCGTTAATTAAGGCCCCCATTGCAGCAGTTAATTTAGGGTTGGTGGAATAGTGTTTAGCGGCCAGAGAAAGTCACCTCTACTATTTCGACCATAACACCTATCACATGGCTCAAAATGACCTAAAATGTCTTTGAAGGATGGAAAACTACATTCCCAACATCCTTTAAAATGTGACATCTGCCTCATTTGGCTGGGATTTGGGAGAACCAAATCTACCATTATATAGGACAGATTTTGGAGGAGAACAATTATGTTCTTTCATTAAATCTTTTCTTCTTCTTATTTTTTTAATTCTTTCATCTTCCTCATCATTCTAAATTACCCATAACATGGTGGGGTAAAAATATGTGATTATTTGTTAAGGTAAGGTTTTCAATTTTTGTAATTCTTGAGTTCTTGAATTTGATTGAAGAAAAAATCTCTCTCTTCTGCGAAGTTGTTTTCAAATTCTAATAACAGAATTTATTATCATATGTGATCGTATTAGATTTTATAATATTTTGTTATTATTGCTTTGATAAATGATCATTTTTCACCCTCCACTAGGTTCTGGTCTATATTTTATATAATAAGATCAGGGCTTAGTGGTGAAGTACTTAGCGATCGCTAGTACGTGTGAGATTGGTTGTGAACATTCTTGATTATTTGGGATAAACAATACTCAATTGGGAGTTGACTAATATAATTGGGGGTATTCACTACAACTACATCACACAAAAAAAATAGTGTATACCAATCAGGAATTTTGTTAATGTCTATTCTTATTATAACCACTTGATCAAAGAAATGATTTGAATTAATTGTGGAATCTCACATAAATCAACTTAGCAGAAGAGGATTGATTAAAATGAAGCAAGGATAGCATTATAATTATCAAACCAACACCGACATGATCAAATTTCTGATTTAATAATTTTAAATCACGTTTGTTTAATATTTTTCTTGAATCTCTATCTCAGTTTCTTCCTTTTGTTTCATTCTTCTCCTTGATTTTAAAACCAAATAACTACAAAACACACAATTTATTTTCTAATTAAAAAGTGACAAACTATTTTGTGTCAACTCTACATTGGGAGACTACCGATGGAGAATCACTAAAATATATATAGGTAATTTAAATAAAATTGTTTTTCCACGCCCACGACAGGCGTGCGTTAGATAGTCACATGTTTTCCAGATTTTTTTAGTTTCTTATAAATATTTACTCTATTTATATTAGAGTAGAATATTTAAGTTATGATCATGATCATTGCATTAGTCACTATATAACATGCTTATTCTTTATCATTAATTTTATAAACATGATATGTTGCAATATTTAATTCCTTATGATATGGTTATAGTACTTGACATCTAAGGATAGTTGGTTATTTCTTAAAATGGGTATTTATGATTGTATAAAAGGGCCTTTGGATACACTCATTATTGATATATAGGATGATAATGTGGGACAGTCACCCTAACTTATTTATACCCGACCCATTCCCAAATGAATGGGTAGTAAGACTACACAACTTATTATAGATGACTCCCTTTCCTTAGGATTAGTTAACAGGATTCCCTAACTTATTATACTCATTTATTTTTCCAAGGATGGGATTGTATGCTCTGGTTTATTATATACACTCATCTCAGATCCCAAGAATACGCTCAAAGAAGGTATTTTATTTATAGATCCTCCCAATGTAAGGTGTTTTTTTAATATTAATGGAATATAAACAAAATGTTTTTATCAAATCATGTTGTTATCTATACTACTTATTCCAATAGCCTTTTCATGTTGATACATATGTTTTAGCTTATAATAGGTAGTTAAGGGGAGAGTGGTAATCTTATTCTAGGTTTGACATACTCATACCCTGCACGACCCCCTTCAAGACATGTGTAAATCACTTTATACATGACCCAAGTAAAGGTAAAACACTTGATCATTATAGTTAATCCCATTTAGAGTCGGGATTCCAAGTACTATCTTCTAAACCTTTTTGTGGATGAGTGTAGTGGACATATATGGGTTGTCCACAGATGTCTTCTTGATAGTTCCTATATATAGAGTTTTTCTTTTATCCCTTTAATACCTATTTGGATGTCATATTTCTTTTATATCACATTTTTGTTACTTTCCTCACAATTTTAGTTAGCTATTTGGATTATTTAGATTTAAGTGATGCATTGATGCATGTATATTATCCCTTGTGTTTGTTTTCATTCCCTATTGTCCATATTCTTTCATGTAGGTCAACTAGAATATAGGTATAGACCTTATCTCTTTATTTATATATTAATTAGAATAAAAACCATCTCCCACACATTGTTACTTCATCCCTCAGAGTTCATCACATCTTATGTCTATCTGTAAGTGTTCTTGAGGTGTTTTAGTGTCCTACTCTTGCAACAATTTCATTTTTAATTAACATTTCCATTTTCATTCAGGGTGTCTAATGGATAAGATAGAGATTTTATTTTAAAAAGGGTTCATTAAAAAGTTTTTAAATTTATATAAGTAATTTTGGATTGGTTTTCATGATATATAAAAGTAATTAAAATGTTATAAAAAAATAGAAATTAATTTTAAATTTTTTAAAGAGGTTTAATGAATTTTGGGAGTGGTTTATAATTTTGTAAATTATATTAAAAATTTATATTAATTATTTACAAGTTAGTAAAATAGAAAATTTAATTTTTTAAAAAAATTCTTTACCCATGTGTAGGAATTCTTCTTTGCATAAGGGTAAGTATGTTTTTCCATTACTTTTGTATAGGTAGAATTGAAATCCTGAGAGTTTTTTAATGATAGCATCATATTTATAATGGTTGCATGAGGGTTTTCCTATTCTCACATATGGCTCAACCTCTATTACCATGGCTCATGTAAGGGTCCTTCATTGAGTTAGGGTAATACTGATTTTTGGAGGGACGTGTAAGGGTAATATTTAGTTTCCTTACACAATGTATACCCCATACATAAGGGAATCATTTTAAATATATAAATCCCAATATTCTTCCTATTTTATTTTTTAAATTCCATTTTTCACGGTTTTAATGGATTTAATGATTGTGAGTCCTTAATTTAATATGTCTTTTGTCTTAGGAATGTATTTCAAAAAAATTTATAATATTTAAATGAGAAATTTGTGGGAATTAATATCAAACTAGATTAAATGAAAATTTTATAAGAAACTTTGAATTTATTTTAAAAAAATACTTGATGGAGTTATATCTTCATATCTTAAAAGACTTCTTTTCCTCAATCGAGTACTTTTTATTTCCCTCAATTCTAGATGATCAATCCTTCCCATCAAGCCTAGACATTCTTCTAAATACTAACTCGATCCCTCATTGAGTTTCTAAGCTAGTACATTCTCATATTATCTATCCGTTGTTCTTTTTGTTGTGGTGTGTAAGGGTTATTCTTTATATAGGGGATCTAAATTATCTATTTACTTATGTGAAAGTGTGAATTTATGCTGATTTGGTTTCCTCTAAGTAAATAGATAGATCTAATCTTAAACAAGTTAATAGTCTATTAATTATTTAAGAAAGAGAAAAGATTTATTCATTTTGTATTCTTGTTTTATAAATTTGAAATTTAAAGAGTGAAAAAGAAGACTATATTGAATGCAATAATTTAATACTTGTTTTCAAGTTTTTTTTAAATCACATGTAGTGGAATAAATTGTTATTATTATTTGATTCTATAAAATTAGGAAAGATAGAGAAGTAATTATCACATGGAAATTATTATTATTCTAATAATGAGAAAATTGATGAATTTAGATAAAGGAATTAATAGCATGCATTAAAATTTTAATATTATTCAAATTCTGAATTTAATAAACAATATATTAATTTTTTTTAAAAATAATCCAGAAATCACATGTAGTTTAAATAACATTTTTTCATTAATATAGAATTAAATAATGATGAGGAATGTAGTGTTTTCATGTAGTATGATATGAATAGTGTATTATTATTAATATTTAAATAATTGAAATAAAAGTTTAGTTTAGCAGTACTAATATCAGAGAGGACCACTTTGTGATATACCCAACAATGAGAGGGAGGGTGAATCGATATTGGGAACTTTTTGACTAATTATAACATTTTATACCATTACCTCTTAGACCTATTAGGGTCTTTATTATCCAATTCTATTTTCCTTATCATATGAAATTATATGAAATCAAGTAAAATATAGCATATGATATTCTTACAAGGTAAACTACTCAATAAGAGTAGTTATTCGTTTCCACGTATAGTGGTGACCAGTACATAGATTCTCTACTATAATGTGATACCATGTATAGTGGTTTGGTTAGAAAGAAATCATTAGCCTAAATGTGGGTCCCTACACATAAGAGGGGGATCGGAAAAAAAATCATTTTTCCCTATATTGGTGATGACCTTGTCCAAATTAAATATCCCTGTTGGTTCTTTATACTGCCTATATAGACAATCTCCAACTTCTTCATGTAACATTGCATCACCAAGTAAGTACTCCACCTATTGAGACTTCTGTTGGATTTCACTGTGTTGTATTTTTCTCCACTCCTTATTTTTTTGTTACTTGCATATAATCATGCAAGAAACTTTACTCTTCTTCTTTATTCCTTCATCCAGAACATGTTAATCTGATCCTTATTCGGATAATGTTAGTTGGATCCTATTAGTTAGATTTTTTTGTCTTGTGAAGGTTATCTTGGTGATAGTTTAATGGACTATTATTCTACTTCTTCTTTCAATACATATTCATCTCGCATTGTCCATAAATGTGTGTTTGTTTGGTGGTTGTTCATCTAATCTCTTATTTATAAGAAATCTCTATTTGGTATCAGGATAATCCCTTCTTCTTCATTTTCTTGATCACCTAGTTCCAATTTGGTCAATTCTTCTTTCTCTATCTGATAACTTTATCTCGGTCTACTACCTATACATCTAATCAAATATGATCTTCTTCATCTATAACTTTAATTTTTTTCCTGGTTCTTCTGATCCGTCCATTAGATCTTTCTCTTTCTGTTACTTCCTCTCTCAAAACATCATCCTAAATCAAAATTAATCTCACACTTCATGAATAGAAAATTCTTATGGCTCTTTAATTCTTCAACATAATGCACATCCATTCAAATCTATTCTCATAACACTTTTTCAATGCATTATCACCCCTTTATATCAGTAGTGGTTCTCTACAATTTCAGGAGAGGTGTATAAAATTCAAAAATTCCAACTAAATATTTCTAGTAACGCACTTGGAAACTTTCTCCTCTTGAAAAAATTCAAATTTACTAAAATATATGAGTCATCCAATCTTTATAAGAAACCTCCTTAGATCTCAACATCAATTTTCTTCATCAAATTTACTCAAATATTACAAGAATCATGATCTCCCTTCATGATTATTGAAACATTGAACTTCAATATCAGCATCACTATAATTAATATCTTTACAAAAACATTATAAAGTTATTCAAACATTATTCCTGGTATAGTTCATAAATACTCTTCTATCTGGAAATATTTTTTCGATGTTTTTTATCACATTATCGGAAAATATTTAAATCATTCACAAGATTCCTCTTATGAACATTGAAATGATTCAAAAATCGTTATTTTATACCATGGTTTGGAAACCATTCACTGATAAATATCATTCAAGACTATTTATTTGATGATTCGGAAAATATTAATTCGTTGTTTACACTTATGTGATCTACGGTGTACCCTTACACAATACACGATAATGTGTGTACTACGCTTAGTTGTTACCATTACTCCATATTCATTGTACCTTAATTCTGATGAATATAACTCAAGAACCACTATCTGATGACTTTATATAGAGACTTATGTCTAATCCAACTCTTCAGAAACCTCAACAACCTATATCTGATGATATTCATAAGTTTCCTCTAAATTTTTTAGGAAAAATATTTCTAATCATTCAAAAACATTTATCTAATAATTCTCCCAAGAATTATTTTGTATGATGGTCTACTTCAGAAATTACTTTGTCTGATGATTTGGAAACCCTTGTCTAATTATTCAACAAGGTATTTATTTGATGATCATCACACATTTCCTCTAGCAATTGAATTCATTAAGAAACCTATAGTAGATCATATGAGAACTT
Source organism: Viscum album (assembly GCA_963277665.1). Classification (NCBI taxonomy): domain Eukaryota; kingdom Viridiplantae; phylum Streptophyta; class Magnoliopsida; order Santalales; family Viscaceae; genus Viscum; species Viscum album. The sequence continues at coordinate 1,791,610,254 of OY728158.1, forward strand.
CTATCTGGTAGATTCTATTTGATTACTCACTATGTGTATAAGATAGACACTATAATTCTTTACTTCATTCATTTGCTACAACTTCCTTACTTCACCTTTTGATATTTGTATAATTCTATCTAATAAACTTTTTGCAAATATCTATTCATCTTAAATCATCACATCACACAATTTGGGAACTATAGTTCCACTGAGTTCCACCATAACATTAATATATTCATAACATGAACATTACATGGCCACTCCTTAATCTACTTTTGGATGTAAGTTTATTGAAATATCTTTCAAAGACTTTTCTCTTTTTTTGTACTTCATATTTTAATCACAATCATAATCCATTGTGATGTTTGATTAATAAAGAATATATCACATAGAAACGTATGATATTATTTTTTCTGGTCACTGTATGTCTGATGTAACCATGAATGTAACCAGTAAAACAATCAATTCCTCCTCTCATCTAATAGACTGAATCAATTCACATTAGTTCAATTTCACTCTAGTAGACTCTAACCGATAGACTTTACATCTTGGTTTATTTTATGGACTTTGTTAGATTTCTTGGGAATGATTCATCAGTTGGACTTTGTAATGTTGACTTTATAAAAGTTTTTCTAATTAAAACTCCATCTGATGGCATAGCTTGGGAACCCTTGTACGATTACCTCATTATAACAAGCATTTTATGATCTCATCATTATAGTTGATTTTTTTTGTTCATTATCACTAACTTCTCCATCTATTAGATTTACAAAATTCATAAATAAACTCCTTAAGTACTTAAGAAAATTTCATAATGTTGATTACAAACATTATTCTCTAAAAATCAAGCACATGTTTGAGACATTAGGAAAATATCTTAAATCAACATAATTAAACTCAAATTCATTAAATAACTTTCAAATTTCAAGTAATGAATAATCTCAGTCTTTACTATGGCGGGAACACCATTTATATGTAACTTAAGATAATATTGTTTGATCACTTAATTTCTTCTTAATCCATTCACCCAAGCTACATCAACCATTATTACCAAGCATGGATACTTCCACCAAATATTTCCAACTGGTTCTTCTTTATGACTTCATCTACATATTAACATCACTAAAATATTTCTATATCATTGGAAACCATTAAAAACCAATAAAACCCATTGAAAACTAATACAACTCACAAACAATGTGGGATCTTTAATATTCATAGAATAATTATCACATGTATATTGTTGATATTTTATTTTTTGAGATTTTTTCATGCTGTAGAATAATTATTCTTATTCTGGAGATTATCTAAGAAAGAGATCATTAATAACCACAATCAGTATACCCAAAGTTAAATTAGAGTATGTAAATTAGATAATTGGATGTTTTAATATTATTTGTTAAATATCTTATAATCAAAATCATAAGTATAATTCCGGACACTAAATAATTGAAATGGGAATTATCACGTGTTTAAATAATTAATATTTCATGATGAAGATATTAAATAATTGGTTGGGCTATTGGGATATCATGTGTTTTATGATTTTTGGATATTGACTCTTGATTTACTAGACAATGTGTTATATGTTTGGAAGTATTGTTATTGATTATTTAGTATGGTTAATTTCTTGAAACGATTAAATAACTTAATGTCTGATGAATTTATTATTTAATGAAAGAGACATGATCTAAATAATTACTTCTCTTCTTGGAACTGATTAAATATGGAACTAATTTTTGAAGTATTCTATGTTTACTTGTAGCTATTATTATTTACTCCATATGGGTTTATTTATGACCAAAACCTATTTATAATAAAACAATTAATTCAATATGGAATTAAAATGGTTTTTTTTAAGAATAAATGTTACAGTATGAACAAGCATATTCTTAATTATATGAGGCTCGAATGCATCAATGTTATGGACTTTATGCCTTTTTTGTATGGAAGGTACAATTGAAATGTATCTATACTCTAGGAATTTAGAGCTTTATTGTGGATTATTGATAGCTATGTATAGTTGGAATGATTTAATGAACAATGGTTTGAAGGATTGGGGTTATAGTTTATTATATTTTGTGTAATGGGATAGGATCTTGGGGCTACGATGATGGTTAATGCTGGTGATGTCGGGATGGATTATGTTATACGAAATAATGTGAGAATGACACTAGGTAGTCATGAAGAGTATAGAGTGGGGATTATTCAATGATATATTTTAATATTTTATTTATTTTTTCTTAATGGCTAAATTTTTAAATGTTATTTATATATTTGATGTTAAACTGCTTGGCACAATTTGAATTTATGCATGGAAAGTGAATTTTTGTTGTGGTATCTTAAGCCAGGTCCTAGAGTGACAAGATAATTTATGAAGTGATAAATGAAATTAATTGAATGAATAAGGATGTTTTAGGGTGTTTATAGATGATTACATACTTGATAATATAAGCAATAAAAATTATATTTCAAAGTCACTTTGATTAAAGCATTAAAGTATTAATATTTGAAGTAAAAATAACACAATATTACGTAATGGATAATTAATTAATTAATATGGAACTTGATTCTTGTATTCTAATTTGATATCTTTACCATGGTAGTTTCATCTAAGGATCATGTTTGAAGATAGTGGTGGATGTGTCTAAGTCTAGGTATTTTCCCTTATTGTGTCTTTGCATGATATTATTTATATTCTCTAATTCCATAATCTTTATCACATGATTTAGTAGTGAAACCAACAACCAAATGTTTGGGGGGGGGGTGTCTTCCCCAACATTTAGGATGGTGATAGAATAATGGTTGACTTCTCCCACTCCCCCTCTTTTCCTTTAGATATAGTATGAGTATATGTATCATGGTCTGTAATGGAATATGGTATTAGGTTTTTTACAATCCATGCTATGATAAAACTCGGTTTCACTATACATTTATATATAAGCTATTATGGATTTAGTTTATAGCACACACTTTTACCTGGGTGTGGTGGTTATGTTTTTCCATAGGTTTACTTTCATGGAATATAATGGGTTGAGGTATAATTCATGTATAAAGGTTGTAGTTTCTTCTAGTTATACACTTGGTTATAGTAGATATGATGAGATTGATATGTATACTGACACTTACATGAGATGTTGGGCTTTACACAGGACTATGATGGGTGGGTCTGAGGCCCAACTCACTTTAGGGATGACTTCTCTTATAGAAGGGATGAGTATAAGACACGATCCATCGATATGTGATAGAGATAAACCAATGGGTAAATGTAAGTAGGGTACCTCTATTTATATATATGGTATTTTGATAAAGAATCATTTACTTTTATGCATTACTTGGTGAGTAAGACATGGTGAGGATGGGAAAATAATATTAGCTACCTAGGTGACTAGTTAGTTTCATTTGTTTATTCACTAGGCTTTATTATGATTCTTTCACTTAATTCATGAGAGGATTTCGGGAGGATCCTACTAAGTATACATGTTATAGTCACCCTATGTATATATAATCTATTTTTTTAGGTTAGAAAGAGTTGGTAGGTGATTAATATGGATGGAACTAGCTCATAGAGTTTTTTCAGAGTTGTTGGAACTTTATGATTACTTCCAAGGATTTATATTTATTATTTTCATTTCAGTTGTATCTTCTTATATATGAAATTACATTCATTTATTTGGATCGATTATTTATTTATTTATGGTAGTTGGTTAGTATTTTTATCATCGTATTTATTTTTCTTTAAATTTAAATTGAGGGTAATGCCTCCCATGTGTGTGATTTATATATCATCAGTGATAATCTCCAACCCATAGCCTATTAGAGATGGTCTTATGGGTTATGATCTCTCTCTTTTAATTACAGATCCAGGAGGGGTGACTTTATAGGTATGGGGTCATGAAAAAGTGGTATAAATTCTAATGGTTGAGAGGAAGGATGAAGTTTAGGGTTAGGAACTGGAGATGATTCATGGGTTGGTAGAGAAAAAATATCCCCTAGGCTTAGTAAATTCTATAAATAAGGGATATCTACTAGGAAATGGTATTTTAGGTGCCCCTATGATCTGAAAAAAGGAATTTCAATTTTATTGAACATACTAGGTGAAGTGATCCCACTTTCATGTAAGAGACCTAGGAAGGTATCAGGCATCAATTTTGTCTCTAAATGTATTTAAAATGGGTATAAAATAGAAAACAAGTTTAAAAAGAATTAATTACTTAACCTTAAATAATTTTTTCCCATTTTAGAAGTATCTAATGTTTATTCTTTATAGGAATGGCTCTAAGTCAATGTACCCATTAGGTTTGTGCCAAATACATTTATCATCATATGCATTCTATAATTCTTCTATCAGGCTTGGTATAGTGAAGATTTAGTTTGGGGGAAGGGGTCTAAGTATGTATTCCTTTATTTTAATAAATATAATCTTCTCCTGAGCCTGATGATATGGGGCCTAGTCCAGGATAAGGGGATATTGTAAGTTTTCTCTTTAAATTTTTTTTCCAATTATTTATATTATGTTAAACTGTGTTGTGAATTAAATTATCGAATGTATTTATTTGTGCATGTGACTCTATTTATGAGGTGTATGTGACTTTATGTGCTTATATTTTGGATGGATTTCTAATTTCATGGAAATGTATTCTATGATTTCAAGAATATAAAGAGAGGGGATACCACACCCATCAGGATTTGTTATTTATTGTGATTCATTTTAAAGCTGTGCAGGCGAGTCAGGGCCACCCAAAGGGGAAAATATCATGGTGTAGTGGATGATTTACCTTGATTTTTATTCTTTTAGTGGATTTATTTATATTGATCTAAGTGATTTTATTGGTAGTGTAATATTATGTAGCATTAATTTTAATCCATTTAATGTAATGGTGCTCACCTATAATGAATGGTAAATGGAATCATTAAATTTTTTTTAGTATTTTCTTGAGTTTGTTCCTAGTAAGTAAATATTTTTTAACAACATAGATTATTTTAATATTTGATAAAGTGGATTGTTTCAACATCATTTTTGTCTATAATTCATGTTGATGTTAACTCAATACACAGTTTCCTAAATATTAAAGGTTAGACATCATGATTGGTATGTTTTAAATTTATTATTGTAATGTCTCAAATCTTTCTGTGTATTATTTTTAAATATTATATGGATTAATTTTGAGACCAGGTGTTGATATAGAGTGTGATTCTAAGAACCGATGTGTTTGAAATAAACGTTTAAAATATATTAAAATATTAAACAGCACACAGGCATGGTTTTCTTGTAAAAGTGTAATAACATCTAAATGGGTGCTCATATCAGATATATGATAGCACCATTGATTTCATAATAGCGGATTTACCCTAGGAACAATGTAACATTGATTGGCATAGGTCGGTTGTAGAAAAGTCATCACAGAAATTTAAATGAATAAAATAAATGAATAAAATTTCTTTTATTTCAGTTATTGTTGCAGTGAGGTATTTTATCATTAAATAATATTTTTTAGAAATCCAGGGTTAGCCTCATAACCCTGTAATTATCTGGAGAAGATGGAGATATAACCTCTAGAGTATCCTTCCGATGAATGATGATGAGACCTCGGATCAGCGATCGATTCCCACCAATCATGACAGATCTCACCAACGATGATGACACAGGGACTGTTCTTCATTAATGACTGATCCAAATCATGTTTGTAAATTTGATTTAATTTTTTCATTCCTCATTCATGATTCCTACAATGAACATGGACTAATCAAAAAACAGATTGATTTGCGGTTCGATCGTATTTGTGGGATGGGATTATTTTATCAGATTTATTGAGAGTTTGATATTGATATTTTGTTTGGATTTGTTTTTCATTTTAACAGTAATGAACCAAGATCAACATGAACATCAATCAAGGTTTTTAACCCCTCGATTGGTTTATTCTTTTATCCCCTGGTTCATGTGTTCTTCATTCTTCCTCTTGCTTTGATTCCCTTTTTCAATATTCGATCATTACACCTTTGATTATTGGTACAATTATCTGAAACTGTAGATCCGAAATTGGGATGACTTTTTAGAGGTGTGATAGTGGGTGCGAGAGTATATCGAATGACAGTGGGTGCTAAATTCTCATTCTTTGGTGGTAATAAATAATGGATACGGTTCCCTTTTCAAGCCGATTGAATGCCTGAATCCCATCGATTGAATGTTAGGGTGGAAAAAAACCTCGGATCTAGAGTTTGAAGGAGAACCAAACACCTTAAAAAGATCTGGGAGATCTATGGTGCGAGTAGGAGGAAAAATATGGGTTTATGAAAAAATCGTATCCACACGGCATGTAGTCCCATATTAAATGGTGTGTGTCCCATTTTGGATGAACTCTACATGTACCTAAAGGAGTACATGGACATGGGGTGGAGTACACAGGTTTCCTACATGGGATGTACTCTCCCACACAGATTGGTCTGGGCCAGCTACATGGGCTACCCCGTGTATGGGCACATGGTCAGAGACACATAGGTTTACGCCTTGTACTAGCACATGGTTGGAGTACACTGGTGGACCACAGATGAAACGACATGGCGTGTAACCCCTACAACATGCCATGTATCCTTCATTTACAAGACATGGTTTGAAGACATGGGTCTTTATACATGGGAAGTACCTGGGGTCAAAGGACACTGCGTGTTCCCCCACTACACGACGTATACCCCCTTTCTACATGGATTGATCCTCTGGTCCTATGTATCTTAGAAAAGTTTCATTAGGGTTCATTACCCTTATTGTCTCTCATAAAGTTGATATGAATCCTTTCATACTACTAGGAATAAGATCCCTTCAGTAGGAAATCCTGGATAGAGGTGTTGGAATCCTCCCATGAGAGGCCCTGAGTGGGATCCTCTATTCATCTTTGTGCCCTAGGTGGAGTTTTTGGTATTGATGTGACAAACACTATGCAGGCACCGATCCTCAACTTGTATGGTTAATCGAGATTGAGTTGTTAGTTTCACCACATGGACATGTCAGTGATCCTCATCTATGGTATCATATTTCTCTTCATATCTATTAGTGTGTATCTTTCTATTGGTGAGACCCGATGAGCAGTACCTCTCGGATGGACGTCATCAGTGCTATCAGACTCAGAAGTGTGTTCTCCTGGTTGAGTGCTTTGTAGAATCTTTGAACTAAATTCCTAGGGCTGGTATACTATGGTTGTGGATTACCTCGAGATTGTGTTTCTTAGATTGAGTATATATTGATATTCTTGTTATATGTGTTGTAGACATATAACTGTTTAGATATAACTGTACTTTCCTTTGTTGTAGTACTTTTTGTTTTCAGGGTGTCCTACTGAATATTTTTATAGTCACCGGTGTATGGCCTTTTCATGCATGTGTCATGTCTTGTGCAGATGATTGGACTTTTGACAGATCCCTAGGCATACCAAGATTAGATGATGCATAGTGAGATCAGGCAGACTAAGGTGTGTTCCTAAAACTTTTAGATAGTAGTCCTAGTACCTTTTACTTATAGGTTGGACTCATGTTAAAGATATCATTTGGTAGGATTGTATTTGGACCTATTTACTTTATATTAATTCATGTCATACTTTGGTTGTGGGATATAGTTGTATTCATGCATTGGTTACTTAGTGGTTTTTACATTTTATCATTTTGTGAGCATTGCGATGTGTGCATATGTACAAGTACGTTGGTAATGCCGCCTATGTCAGTGATATGCCTACTCAGTGCTAGTCACTAGCCACTTGTCTATTGGAGGTGTGCTTGGGGAGACACGGAAAAAACCCCACCAGGACGGGTTGTGATAGTGTGGTATCATAGTTGTCAGTTCTACTTTAGGAACGAGAGTCCATGAGATTGGTTTGGGAAATAGTGTTAAGTGTTTTGAGTTTGGATTTTAGGCCAAGAACTCTAGTGTTGGTGCGACGAACGATGTATCCATACACCAGGACTCTGATCACCTTCTTTTCGATTCGGTACATGAGAACACTGGTTATAAGGAAAACAATGGTACATCCATCATATATAATTGGGTTGTGGTTCCATGTCCTTCATGAGTTAGATCTTCAAATATACTCATTGATCACGGTACATCCTGTTTATTTTCAAGATGCCTTCGCGTTGTCTACCAGATTGGATTCAATAGCTTGATCTTGAGGATGACCCCCTTAGTGATGAGGCGTTGATACATGGACCAATTCCCAAGATGTTACCTCCAGGTGGTTCACCAGCCATACCGCCACCTGTAGAGTAGTGTGTCATACCCGATGTACCAGCGGATGTGGAGCGTAAGATGAACACGCTTCATGAGTTTCAGCGGTAGAGACCCCTCAGGTTCTGAGGTGAGTCTAACCCACAAGCGGTTGAAGAGTGGATTGAGGTTGTGCCTTGTGCTTTTTTTCTAGTTAGGACACCAAAAGATTAGATGGTGGACTTGGAGACAATATTGCTTCATGGTTCAGCAGGATGATGGTGGATTTTGGTTACCCAAACTCATGATGAGGTGACTCTTTCATGGATAGAGTACAAGCACCTATTTAGAGAGGATTTCTTACCAGTTATGCTGAGGGATTTCCATATTTAGGATATTCTTCAGCTTCAATAGGACATCTTTCTAGTAGCTTATTATTTATCAAGGTTTATCAACCTTTCCAAGTACTCGATGGATATGGTTCAAGATCAGTACTTTGGGGTTCAAACCATCAAGTGAGGTCTACGTAGATACAACTGAACCAGTGTTATCCCCCTAATAATTATTACTTATAATGGGGTTATTTAGTGGTATTTGGTGGTTGAATGCTTCTTGGATGAGTAGATACAACCAGTGATGGTCAGTAGTGGTCAAGAAGGAGTAGAGACCTCGACAGCAGGAAGACAATGTAAGTCTCTAGGACCTGAACATTAGAGACGTTTCAAGAGGAGTTCCTAGGATAGATGATATGTAGTTCTGGGTTCACAAGGTGTATCCAGAGAGCCTAGAGAGAGGTGGTGCTACTCATGTGACGACATGGGACATCTCGCTCGATATTGTAAAACCTGCCATACAGCTGATAGGGAGACTGTGGATGGACCACCAATGTAGAGATAACAACAGGAGCAGGCAGATCCATAGGTCAGTGGATGTGTCAGAGGATCTAGGAGAGCAACAAGATGTGGTCAATGTTTTGACTTCTTACCACCACCACCCCTGGTGCTCTTCACCAAGTTCAGGGAGTTGGAGGACAGGGGCGGGGACAACTGTCTGTGGTTGAGGCGTATGATCCAGGGGCTCCAAGAATGATTTGAGGTATGATCTGTGTCTTTTCTACTTTAGTTGTAGTATTGATAGAAACAGGTTCTATATATTCCTTTTTTCCACATGTCTTATTCGAGACATAGAGATTCTGGTTGAACTGTTGACTCGACCCTTACGCTTGGAAAAACCTACTGAAGAAGACTCAAAGATCATGTACTTGTGCTGAAAGTGTGACCTGAATCTTAGAGATGAGTGTTTCTATTGGAATTTCTTTGTAGCATCATCGAGGCATTACAAATTCATTCATATTATGGATTGGTTATCTACATTTCATGCCTAGATTGACTATTTTAGGAAAAGGGTGGGGTGTGTCTGTATGGATGGAACCAAGTTTTCCTTTTTGGTGAAAAGGAACCCCATGCAGCATAGGATGGACTCATGTGTAAGAGGGGACATTTTATTACTCATCAATTGGCCAGCCTAACCCTTGTTGTAGTATATTTTGTGAGTTTCTGGTTACCTATAGTGGTGGTAGATTATGAGGACTTCTTTCCTGAAGATATCCAGGTTTACTTCCCTATAGAGATATAGACTTCTGCCTTGATCTATACCCCAAGATGGAACCGATATCTTCACCAGCATATTGTATGACTCCAATAGAGATTTTCAAGCTGAGGGTGTAGTTGGAGGAATTTTAGAGGAAGTGCTTCATGAGAGCCAGTGTTTCACCCAGGGTATCCCTAGTTTTGTTTTCCAAGAAGGCATATGGGAGATTAAGGTTCTGTTTGGACTATCAGAACTTGAATTAGGTGACTTTGATAAATAAGTATCCACTACTGAGGATCGATGATCTATTTGATCAATTTAGAAGGGAATGATGGTTCTTAATGTTTGACCTCAGATCAGGCTATCACCAGCCATGAGTACAGGATGAGGATATTTCGAATATGACATTCTAGTGTTGGTATCATTACTATAAGTACTTAGTGATTCCCTTTGGCATGACGAATTCCCCAGCAGTGTTCATGGGAATCATGAACTAGCTCTTTCAACATTACCTAGACAGGTTCATGGTAGTCTTCATCAATGATATCCTTCTGTACTCTGTGTCTGAGGAGGAGCACGCGAGACACTTAAGGTTAGTTCTGGATGTACTCCGAGAGAACCATCTTTACGAAATTCTCTCAAAGTACCAAATCTAGATTCAGATAGTCCACTTTCTTGGACACATTATCTTAGTAGATGGAGTGATAGTGGACTCATCCATGGCCGAGATAGTGTTATAATGTGAGCCACCTAAGAGCATGACCGAGGTGTAGATATTTCTTTGGTTGGAAGGATATTATTGAATATTCATACCTGATTTCACCTGGATATCAGCACCCATGATAGTTTTAACTCAAAAGGGGAAACCTTTCGTGTGGATAGAGATGTTCCAATAATATTTTTAGTAGTCGAGACATAGTTTGATGAGCACTACAATATTTAGATTTTCAAAGGAAGGTGTTGAGTATGTAGTGTTCTGTGATGCTTCAGGAACATGGCTTGGTTGTGTTCTGATGCAGAGCCAAGCGATGATTGCCAATGGTTCATGTAAGTTGAGACCCCATGAGAAGAACTACGTGACCCATGATCTTGAGCAAGAAGTGATAGTATTCACTTTGAAAATGGGGTGACACTACCTGATGGGTGATTGGTTTATCATCTAATCCAATCACAAGAGTCTCAAGTATATATTCTCTTAGGGGGATCTTAACTTGAGATAGAGGTGATGGATAGAGTTCCTCCAGAATTATAACTTTGAGATTTACTATTATCTTGGGAAGGGAAACATGGTAGGAGAAGGTCTAAGTAGGAGATCTAGTTCGAAGTTGTTGAATAAGGTGTCTAATTAGTTAGCGACATTGTAGTTATCCTTTATAGATTGAGATGGAGCGACTTACCTCCCGTCAGTGGTTGTCACCCCTCCACTATTACATCGAGTCAGAAAGGTACCACTTGGGGATACCTACTTTGAAACCCTATGTGCTCAAATATCCACATGGCATGCTCTTGATGGATTTTTAAATGGCGGGGAGCACATCATTATTTTCATAGGGCATACAGTAGTGTCAGTAATGTTGTGGGATGAGATTATAAGGGAGTTTCATATGTCCCCTTCAAAAGTACATCCAGGCATGGAAAAGATGTATCAGGACCTATGACATTAGCTTTGGTGGCCAGGGATGAACAAAAGGAGTTTTAGAATTTTTTTTATCAATTCCATACTTCATAGAAAGTGATGTTTGAGCACCAAGTTTCAGTGGGATTATCTCAAACCCTTGATGTTCCAGAATGAAATTGGGATGGGATATCTGTGGACATATTGATGGTTTTACCATGTGTATCCAGGGGAAATTATTCATTATGGGTGATCGTTGATTGACTCACCAAGTCAGCCCACTTCCTAGCTATTCAAGAATAGAGTTCAATATAGAGCTTGCGATGCCTCTACGTTCAGGAGATAGTTCAAATCCATGGATTTTCATTGACAATTGTTCATTATCATGATACTCGCTTTATATCCTGGTTGTAAAAGGGATTACAGGAGGCATTTGGGACCTAGTTACACTTCATCATAGTGTTTCACCCACAAAATGACTTCCAGACTAAGTGAACCATTTAGGTTCTAGAGGAAATCCTATGGGATTTCATGTTAGACTTTGGTCATAGTTGGGAGGATCACCTACCAATGGTGGAGTTTCCATACAACAATAGATATTATTCCTCTATCAGTATGGCTCCATTCGAGGCTTTGTACAGGCGAACCTTTAGGTCGCCACTTTTGTAGACCGACCTAGTAGAGTCAGCACTTAAGGGATCAGAGTTGTTTTGAGCTACAACTCAGATGGTTCACATCATCCAGGAGTGAATGAAGACTACACATAGCCCTAAAAAGTCATATGCTAACAGTCAGTGAAGGCCTTTAGAGTTTTAGGAAGGAGACCATGTGTTCCTACAGGTTTCACCTCGATGTGGATTATATAGATTTGGCTTGGGAGGAAAGTTATCTTTGAGGTTCATTGGACTTTTTCAAATACTTCGTAGAATTTTCAAGGAGGAATACCTCTGAGATCTACCTCTATAGTAATACTGAGTACACGATGTCTTCCACATGTTGTATATGAGGAGGTACGTGTATTCCCCATCACACATTATCGACTGGGGTGAGATGGACATCGAGGATGGGGAAACATTCACTGAGTACCCATGGGAGATCGAGGATTGAAAGGAGATAATCCTTCAGGGGTGATTGATTCCTTTGGTGCATGTCCGGTGGTAGCACAAGAATCTCCAGGAGAGGACTTGGGAGCTGGAGGCTCAGATTCATACTTAGTACCCTCATCTTTTTTAGTAGCCATTGTTTTGGATTTTCAAGGACGTAAATCCCCATGGTGGGAAGAATTTAATGAACTAGATTTTTCCATGTATCATTTTTCAATATTATATAGATTAATTTCGAGACCAAGTGCTAAGACGACATGCTATTCTAAGACCTTGTGTGTCTGGAATTAATGTTTCAAATATATTAAAATATTAAACAACACATGCATTCAGTTTTCCTACAAAAGTGAAATAACATATAAATGGGTGCCCAGATCAGAAATATGAGGGCATAATTGAGTTTAGAAGGGCAGTTTTACCCTAGGTGAAACCTAACATTGGTCGGTGTAGGTAGGTTGTGGAAAAGTCATCACGGACATTTAAATGAATAAAATAAATTAACAAAAATTATTTTATTTCAGTTATTGATGCAGTGAGGCAGTTTATCTTTATTTAAGACTTTTTTCTTCAAGAATACATGGTTATCCTCATAAATCAGGAATTATCTAGAGAAGTTAAAGAGAGAACCTCTGGAGGATCCTTCCGAAGAACGATGATGAGACCTCAGATCAGTGATCAGCGCTCACCAATCTTGATAGATCTTGACAACAACAATGGTGTGGAGACCTTTATTCATCAGTGACTGATCCAAATCGAGGTAGGGAAATTGATTTAATTCATTTATTCCCCTTTATTGATTCCTATGATGAACACGGACCAATCCACGAATAGATTGATCCATGGTTCAATCATATTTACGGGATAGGATTATTTTGTGGGATTTATCAAGTGTTTGATATTGATATTTGTTTGGATTCATTTATCATTAAAATGGTGATGAACCAAGATCAACACAAACATCAATCAAGGTTTATCCCTCTCGATTGGTATATTCTTTTCTCCCTAGTTTCATGCATTCTTCATTATTCCCCGTGATTTTAACTACTTTGTGAACAATCAATCATTGCACCTTTTATTTTTGGTGCAAAGATCCAAAACTTTAGATCGAACATCGGTATGACTCAATGGAGGTGTGACAGTGGATGTGGAAGAAGATCAAATGATGGTGGGTTCTGAATTCACATTCTTCAGTGGTAATGAAGAATGGATTCAATCACCTTTTCTGAGATGATTAAAGGCCCAAATATCATCAATTTGGTGTTAGGGTGGCAAAACAACCATGGATCTGATGTTTTGAAGCGAACCGAACACCTGAATGAGATCTGGGAGATCGACAGCACGAGTGGGTGGAAAAAGAAAGGTTTCTGGAAAAACCTGATCGACATGGCATGTAGTCCCTGATTACATGACATGTGTCCCCTTTTAGATGAACTCGTCGTGTACCTGAAGTAGTACATGGACATAGGGTTGAGTAAAAATGTTGCCAACACAACATGTACTCCCTCACATGTCTTGGTCTGGCCTATCTATACGAGTTACCTCGTGTACTGGTACATTGGCAGAGAAACATGGGTTGACACCATTCACTAGCACATGGTTGAAGTACATGGGAGACCTCAGATGAAAGGAAACAACATGTAACCCCTACTACATGTCGTGTATCCTTCATTTACACGACACGATTGGAAGACACAGGCAGTACCCAGGGTCAAGGGACACTGTGTGTTCCCATACTACACATTGTGTACCCATTTATACAAGGATTGATCCTCTTATCCTTCGTATCTTAGAAAAGTTTTGTTCGGGTTCATTTCCCTTATTGTTTCTCTGAAGGATGGTATGAATCTTTTCCAAAACTTAGTGCTATGATCTGTTTAGCAGGACTTCCTGGATAGAGTTTTTGGAATCCCCCCTGAAAGGCATAGAGTGGGAACCTCTATTCATATTCATGCCCAAGGTGGAGTTCTTGGTATCGACGTGACCAACACTATGCAGGTGTCAATCCTCTACTTTGTGAGTTAATCCAGATTTAGTTGTTGGTATCACCACATGGCCTTGGAAATGATCCTAGTCTGTGGTATTTTATTTCTCTTTAGATCTATCAGTATGTATCCTTCTCTTAGTGAGACCTAACAAAAAATACCTCTCATATGGGCGTCATCAGTACTATTGGACTCAAGAGTGTGTTCTCCCAGATGAGTGCTTCATGGAATCTTCAAGATAAATTTATAGGGATGATAAACTATGGTTTTGGATTTCCTCTAGACTATGTGTCATGGATTGAGTATATCTAGATATTCTTGCTATTTGTGTTGTAGACATATACCTGTGTAGAGATGACAATACTTTCTTTTTTTGTATTTATTTGTGTTTTCAGGGTATCCTACTAAGTATTTTTATACACACCCCTTCATGGGCTTTGATAGCATGTGTCATGTATTGTGTATATGATCGACCTTTTCATGGATTCCTAAGCGAACCCAGACATGATAATGCTTACTGAGACCGGATAGACCAAGGTGTGTTCCTGTGGCTTTCAGAAAGTAGTCCCAGTACCTTTTACTTACAGGTTGGTCTTGTGTTACAGACTTCTTCTGGTGGGATTATATATGGACATGTTTACTTTACATTACTTCATGCCAGACTCTGGTTTTGGGATATAGTTTTATGCATGCATTGGTTACTTAGTGGTTTTTACATTTCAGCATTTTGTGAGCTTGGAGATATGTGTGTGTTTACAGGTACATAGGCAATGCCTCCCATATTAGAGATATGCATAATTAGTGCTAGTCACCAGCCCCTAGCCTATTGGAGGTAGTCTTGGGGAGTCATGAAATAGGCTCCACTAGAATGGGATGTGACACATATTATTATAAATTAGTTTAACATGAAATATATTAATGTTTTTAGTTACAGTAGTGAGTCGGTTATTCATGTTTCATGATGAAAAATAAATTAAATTGGTTAATTTTCTTCCAGGTCACCTTATTTAATTAGTAATAAAATGTTTTGTGAAAACTTATATGTTTTGATAACTGATGTAAATCAATAAATGATAGTATTTATTTCATGAAACATACCTAAAAGAATCAATATTTTAGAGACCCCTTTATTAATAATAGGAAATAAAAGCATGAAGAATAGTAATGGGTTCAGACATAGCACTCCTTCCCTCATTCAAAAGATGAGAAATCCATACGAGAAAACATCAAAAATAATATTCTTTTTTCTTACAATATTTATAATCATTATAACAATGCGAATCATCTCCCAAATAAGAAAAATAGTTGGATCGATCTAATAAAACTTATGTATTATAATTTGATCTTATTCTCATGGTATGATTATGATTAGAATTTTTTTCCTCATTCCATACTTTTTATGTGGAGCCATCATAAAGCATTTTATGTCCTTCTAACCTTGAATATCCACATCCCTAAAATATCTCTTTGGTTATATATCATCATATTCTATATCCACCAAATGTTCATTAATATTATGTAATTTCCATTGCTATATAATCTGTTAATGGAGAATAAATCCCACATGATAAGCACAAATAATATCCACATTAACTAGTTGATCATTAGAGAGTTAATTGTGCTCCTCAGCTTGACTTAAGCAAGCCTCCCCCTATAAAGCATACGTATCTACTTACTCCTTCTTTGATAGATCCTAAGAAACCTATCTATGATACCCATAAAGGTTCTTTAATAACTAATAAGATTGATAGGAAGTCATGATACATTGATATAATCTTAATGAATCAGTATTTCCTTGAGTTTTAGAAAGGTATATGGCCATATTCATGGGATAAATTTCATTTTCAATTAATGGTTACACCCTACATATGGTCCCATGCCTAGCCCTGTTAGGAAGGTTCAAAACAAGACTCCTTTAGAATGAGACTAAACACAAACTGGATATTCCCACTTGCACATTAGTTCACTAAGAATCAGAAGAATATGACTCAATTCCATGATAGAGATTATGGTCCCTGAGCTTAGCCTAATACAAACATTCTTTTATAGAAAAATTAATTTGTTAAACCTGACTAATATTACTTTTAGACTGCACAACCATACCACAAAACCAAATTACTTTTCAGGTTGAGTGAATTGCATTCAAGATCTTGTAAATGAGATAACACCATGATCTTTCATTAGATACTCTTTTATATTAACCATTTGAATTTCCTCACTTATTACAGTGTCATAGAATAATGTATTACCCTCCCCCTTCCCCATCTCCTAGGAGTAATCTATATTAGTATTTCAAGGATAAGAACTAAACCACAAGAACCTACCAAGAAATCCTTTTAAGAGCCTTCTGTTTATTATTAAACATGTAATTTCTCCTATCCATATCATGATTACCACTAGTGTGGACCTAACCATGATTAAGAAATCTAGAATAATTTTGTTGGGAAACAATTCCCTTTACTTCATCAACATGAACGAAATTATCACCACCACCCATTGTTTTTCTTACAAAGAAAATAATCATGTCCTTTCACAGAGAATAATTAGAAAATAGTATTTCTATGGAATTTTTCCTTTAAATTCTAAATTTATTGACAATTAGTGTAGAAATCAGGTAACCTATCAGAATAAAATTTAAGATTAAAATCCTATTCTAGTAGAGAGATAAATTTTATTGACCAAAATAGAAGAAGTATTAAATGGTTTTAATTCAATGACTTTAGAACCCACTGGTTTTTAAATCAAAAATTCATAATGGAAATTTTACAACAACATGCTTTTAAAAAATTACTATTTCTATATTATATTTTGTGATGGGTGCCATTCATGTATTTAAAGGAAATTGATAATGAAAAATCTAAATGATAAAGTGATACAGTATGCATGGAAAATTGTTTTGAGTGGGATGTCTGAAATTTTTAATAACATGTTATGTGCACATGATAAGATATGTTCCTTGTTAATTACTATTTATGTCATGTGAGTATTATGAGTTCTATTATTATTCAAGCATGATAACTAACATTATTTATGACATGTTCAGCATGATAAGTTATGAAGTGTATGAATTAAATTTTCTATATGATTTATTATTCCATGTTTTTGTTAATTGATAAATTAAAAACATGACAAGACATTAGTAAGATAAGTAATATGGTGAAAATATTATGATGTAATCATTACAAGAATGAACATATATTAATCTGATATAATTCCTAAGTAAAATTGTTGAAGTGACAGATATAATGTTTTATCCTAAATAATGTTTTGTAGTAATATTTAAATTCATTAGAAGTGATTGTTTCCAAAAAAATGTTCCATGATATAGTGTTTAAATTATCTATAATGATTGATTGATATGCAATAATTGTTGGGTTTTCCAAAAATATTTTTGTGGCATTTGTTGTGATTTAATTACTTTAATTGGGAACTAGAGCCACATATGCACACACATTATAATAAATTTTGTAATTCTTGTTTTTCAATGATGTATTTTTCCACATATTGATATTTGAGATCAATTCCCCTCATTGATGTAATATTTCATTGATGGACTTGATCTTTTTTATTGGAATATCACCCAAGATAGTGTTTTAAAGATGTTACATGGTTATGTGCTTTCCCCTATTGAGTATTGATTGTTTTCTAGATATAATGGGATCCTTGAGATGTATCTTGTAGGGAGGTTGATTTATTCCCATTAATTCCAATCTCATTCTGAGTTTTATTTTAAATTCTCAGGGATGATAATTGTTTGAGATGTATTTGATATAAGGGAATGGTTTTTTCCAAAGATTTACTTTTTCATTCTGGGGTGTCCAATGGTTGATATAATGTTTTTATTTTCAAAAGGGTTCTGTAATTCTTTTACATTTATATAAGTAATTTTAGAGTGGTTTTCATAATTTATAAAAGTTATTAATATTTTCTATATGTTTTTTTTAAATTAATATGGAATATTTTTATGGTATTAAATTAATTTTGATAGTGATTTAGAATTTTGGAAATTGTATTAAACCCTTATATTAATTATTTATAATTTGTAATAATTGGAAATTTAGAGTTTCTTAAACAAATTCTTACCCTTACGAAGGCCTTCTTCTTTACATATGGTTAATCTTGTTTTTCTATTTATTGTGTAAGGGTATAAAAAAATAGAGAGTTACATAAAGGTGTTGGTCCCTAAAAAGGGTTCTAGTGTGAGGTTACCCAAAGAGGGGTGGGGGGTGAATCAAGGTATTCAAAGTGTTTAACCAATCAAAACACTTATTTAATTAATGTATCACTTTCCCTAAATGATCTTGACCTTTCATCCTTGAAAGTCACTTTTTGTGATCTTAAACCAGATATACGTTAGGTTTCTTGATCTTTTTTTGTGTGTATGTATAAAGTAAATAGGTAAATGATAATTTATTTTCTTCACCATAAATGGGATACATACAAGGAGCATGCATCGTTGTAATTTCATGAACCAAATCACTATAAAGCTCGTATCTCTTCATAGGGGTCACTCCCCTTACAATGGATTTGGGATAGATAATTTTTTCCCAAGATCACTAATTTATATAGGTTTTGGGAAATATCATGACTTTCTTAGAGTTTCTCCCTCAAATGTTCCTTCCAATTCTTACTATTAGTGGAAATGATCACCTTCACTTTGTTTATGGATTTTTAAGACCCTTCAAAAGATTCATTTTCTTGATTACATCCTTAGGTATGAATGGATGATCTATTGATGTCCTGCTGGGATGATCCTTCATAATCTGTGAATATATCCTCACAATAACTTCTTTTTCTTCTTCTAGAGTGAGTCTGGAATTCATCTTCTCATTGTTGATTTCATAGTAATCTTCTCTTCTTATTTGGAAAAGTATTCATATGATTCTAAATCCCCATTCTTCTCATCCCCAGCCTAGAACACCTCCTTCTTCACCTCTTAAATTCAAATATCAATTTCCATGCAATGTTCAACATATGATTTCAATTGATCCCCCTTATTTAAATAGGTAGTCCATGTTCCAAATCATTAAGAAACCTATTAATTGCATTATGGGATAATATAAACCATCCAAAAATCCTCCAAAAATCCCATAATTGTAGTCCATTATAACTATTTCTTGGTCAATATTCTCTATCTTTTGAAGTTTGAATTAAATATATATTTAATTCAAATCTTTAGGAAAAAAACTCCTTCTCATCAGGCATACATCATGGTCTAAAATAATGAAATATGATTATGGAAGAATTCATGAATGGTTCATGCATCACCATAATGATTTCTCCGGAAATTTTCACATCACCCATTGAAACAACCATCACCATGGCATGGTGAAAAACCTTTGATCATTTTTTCATGAAAATGTTGGTCATTATGGATTGGTCACTTTCTATTGGTTTTTTGGCTTACACCTCCATATGAAAACTACAACCACCAATGAAGACCACCATATCTATAATGGGAATCCTTCTGGGATACTCTTAAACCACTAGGTATACCTCAATAGTGTGGACCATCGCATGTTATCCCTTTTCAATTTCATATTTTCAATATATCACATCACTTTGACCATATCCACTACCATTATCAATTTTTATCTTCTCTATTTTGCATAGGAAATACTCTATTTCGCCATATTTATCACTATGGCATGGTATAAAAACATTAGTAAATTTTCACTCATAACGGATTACACTATAGCCATATTATCCTTGATCATTTTTCACAGGTGAATTGGAATTACACCACGGGTACCACAATGGTGTGTACCCTTTCTAGTTTCCTATTTTGAGAACTTACTCCTCAACACATCATATAAAAAGGGCATGGCTACACCTGGTTCCTTCTTTACCTTCACTAAGCCTTGTCACAAGGATTTTTTCTTTCTCGTGATGGGAAGCTTCACCGCACCAAGCCTTGTGCCCATGTATGATTCTCGTCTTCCTTCTCTAAGATTCCTTTGGAAATTCTTTTGATCATGTATGCTCCTTCTAGTATAACTTCTCACTTCCATATTACCACTAAAGATCCATTATCTTCCTTTGAATGGATAATTTATCCAAGAGAAAAACCTTCAAGATGCATTTTTAACAAATACAATCAATAATAAAACAATCACATTGTCAAAAAAAACATCCAAGAATCACCACTTCTTTTAAACAATCCTCTTATCAACACAACACTTCTTCTCATCAAACATATTATAAACAAATCCAATAGAATCCTTTGGTATTCCTTAAAATACCCCCTTTGGATTCTGTTGAAAATATCCAATACATCTCCCCCTTATTGGAAGTGAAATAAAAAAGGGAACATACTCATCCATAAAATGTGGGGATATTCTTTTCAATCTCAATCTACCCTTTTAATGAGATCATCTACATTCAAAATCACACTTCTCTCCAGCATGATGTGTGGGATGATACTCTTAGAAATATCATATCACCCTTAATTTTAAACTCCCAAGAATGATTCCTCATGTGATTCAACTCCCCTTGTTAGGTTAGGGAAGACTTACTCATCTTATGTCTTCTCCCACTATTTCAAAACACCTCTATCCATTGGTATCATACACATGTTGATTAGTAAAATCCATTAAAAATAAATGGAAAAAATTTCTTGTTGGAATTTTTAACTCTAAAAAACATCCATAAGATAATCTCCATTCATATTACATTTTCTCTAATGATTCATTGAGTGAATTTACCACTTGAAAATTTAGTATTCCAAAAATCCTTTAAGCCTATTGATCTTAATATCTGTGTAAGAAATATGAATTTTTATAAAATAAAACGAGGTTGTACATGTAACTAATGAATAAAAATGAAACACTAACAGAATATTTGGATCTTATCACTTATCAATATATAGCATGTGAAATTAATAAATTCCACAGCAAAAAATTGTTAGTTAAACAATAATTTACTTTGTAGAAAGTATTATACCACATGTTAAAACTAATACCAACTATGGAATAAAAATTGATACTAATTGTAACCTGTATCTTCCAAATATTCATAGGCATTTTGAAATTCCAAATAAGCTTAATCATCATTTAAATTTTGATTACCCCTCCCCTTATGAATTCATATCATAAAACCAATTATTGATCTTCATGTTGGGTACACCACTTTAGCCTCCAAATATTTTTTTTTCATTTTCTAAAATAAACCACTTTTTGGGTGAGTGGGAACCTTACAAACACTGAAAATAAGATTAAAGCACCCCCCTTTTAAAACAGCATTACACATCTTCCACCATCACGAAAACCCACATTTAAATTTGAATATTCAAATTCAAAAAGCAGGAAAACAAACCACCTGTGCAAAATGAGAGATGCCATTTTACCGTCGTAGCCATCATCACCTAGCCGACTATATCATCTCGTCACAGCCACCACCTTCACATCGAATAATCACCATCACTACCATCCAGTCACCTTCATCATATCACTTCTCGAAACCACAACTTTTGACGCCATTGCAATGTCACTAGAGCTGAATCCTCATACGGTCACCACCAATCATTCCAACCGACAATCAATGAATCATCGTGAAAGAACCTCAATGCAATTGACGTCACCGAAGAAAAAACGACCACCATCGACAATCGGGAAAACCGCAAACCATGGACGCAAACACTAGAATAACACTTGAAAAAATAAAACATCAGAAACAACCTCCTATAATAGCTTCTATGATGTGACCTTTGTCACCAGCCCCAAGCCACAGAACCAACGGCGCACTCCAGTTGGAATCCACTGAGACCCTCCAACACCGTGAGATGAACTCCTGAAACACCTCCATAAAGAACGTGTTCCACAAAACAGAGCTATCGAATAAGCCAT
Organism: Viscum album; assembly: GCA_963277665.1. Lineage (NCBI taxonomy): Eukaryota > Viridiplantae > Streptophyta > Magnoliopsida > Santalales > Viscaceae > Viscum > Viscum album. The sequence goes on from OY728158.1 coordinate 1,791,632,561, forward strand.
ATTGAGGAAGAACTTGACCAGACGCTAACCTATCAATGCTTCACCTTCTCCGCCGTCATCCTTGGCACAAGTAAAACTCTCCCATGTCGTCGCCATATCGCAAAGAAAATCCCTCGTCGAACTAGGAAATCCCCAAACAGAAAATACCCAAACCACCGAGAGTGAGAAAGAAGGAATGGGGTTGGAACCATAATCGAATCCCCGAAAAAATCATAAAAAGAAAGGTGAAAGGCAACCGAAGATCGCAAAAACGAGGGGATCAATCCCTAAAAAGTAACCTGGGGCTGAAACCCTAGAAGAGGAAACAAAGAGATGCTGAGAGGGCCCTCGACCACCAAATTGCTATCCCAAAGCCTCGGTGTGTCCATACCTCCAGATCCTACCTAGAGCGGAGCTGTGGAACATGAGGCCAGAGCATAATATGGCAGCTTGAGAGTTGGGTACACCACTTATTATAGTTTTATCAAATATTCGTTTATCTTTATAATATGCTATTCTTTAACTCAATCACCCCATGTATTGTATGTCACCCTTAATTCATCACCTCTTTATAAATATTAATAAATACTAAATCATATGGATAGAGGGGTACCTCAAACTTCTTCAAGTAGAGGAATGGGGTTGGTCAAGTGTACCAACCATTCACATTCCATCTTTAATTTTCCATTTTTTTGGAGTTTGAGAAAAAACACCATCATTTATTTAACTTTATCCTCATCATATTTTCTAGTTGGATACCTTAAACACATTCCAAATGATATTCTTTATGTAATATCTCTTACACACTTATCTTCATATATTTGTCTATTTACATCATTCTTTGATATGGATATTTCTATAGTTTTGTAATCAATCACACTTGAATAATTTTCTTCTTAAATAGCATTATAAGTGGATTTCACCACTATATGCATTCTCTATTTCAACTTAATCTTTCTCCTTAGAGTGTTTTTGTGGAACTAATTTTGTAAAGTTCTTTCTTCATGGCCAATGGTTCAATATTTGAATACTTATTCATCATTGGTGGATTCTAATTTCCTTGTTCTTATACCTTTAACATGGTTGTAACAACTTTTTTTTATTGCTTATATATTTTCTTTATTTTCTTCCAAGACAGTTTTTTTGGGTATTTGGATCTGGGTGATTAATACACCCTTCTTCGAGGCCTTGTCTCATTTTCTAAAACATTTAACCTATTTTCTATCATAATAAGAATTCTTCTTGGGTACAACCTTTATTTGTATTTCATAAGAGTGGAGTGTCTACTTATGGATTATTTACCCTTTCATGCATTCCTCCAATTATAATACCTTTCCATGTGACTGATGTTAGAGAATATTTAATAACTACCATAACAATCATACAATATAAAATCTATCTTTAAATGAGATATAGTCATAACTAGAGTTTTTCTCACATCTTTGGGTTTTTTGGATTCAAAACATCTTCTCATGATGTTCCCAATTATTCCATAATAGTTGCATTTTGACTCTTCTTTTATTTCTGTATTACATATTTTATAAAAATCATAGAACGTCTAACTTATTCTAGATTTTAGATATACAAACTTTCTCTATTTTGAGGCTTCATTTAGTTGTATTTTCAAATTTTAATTTTAGAAATTTATCCTATCCTATAGTTCTCTTAAACTCTCATATTTATTATTCAATTCAGTAGCAATTTCCTTCAAAAATAAAGCATCATCCATTCTAGTTTGTATTTTTCTTCTTGTCGCATTTTTAGGGGAATGATTCTTACCTTAAATTCCTTGTTTATGGTCATTTGCTTCAAAATTTCTTGGGAAATATCTTCAAACATATTTATCTTCTTCTTAATCTTTGTTCCCACTTTCTTTAGGTTAAAATACAAGGAAACTTATTCTCTCTTTTTCCTCTTATGTTCCATGTAAAAATCATCTACCATCGCATAATAAACTTCACACATGACTTCCCATTGTTCTACCATATCTTATTGAGTTGGGATCTACTCTTACTCATTGAATAAACACATTTTTGATTGGAAACATGATGTTGTTGGAACTTTTTCATCATATCTTTTTTTAGCTCTTAAATAGAGTCTAAAATTCCAAAAAATTTCTTTTCAAAATTGTTAGAATCAAATGTTTCATTAGATTCATAATTTTTTTCCTTGGTAGAATAATTTATCTTTGGATATGAATTCCTCTTGTTCTTTTTCTTCTTGACATTATACATAAGGAAATATTTACCATCTTTAACATGGAGTTCTTCCAATTTCATTTATGTTTCATTGGATAAATTTTCATGTGAAACCTTGATATCCACTTCATCATTGAGGGCATCCTTTAATTCCTTTTACAATGTGGCATCAATATCAATATTTCTTTGATCTATTTCAAATATAAATATATGTCTTATTAATACAAAAATTCCATCTTCCATAACTTCTTGAGGTATTCCAATAGAATATTTCATAAAGGAAATGAACTCCTTTTTCCAATTTTTGAAATGTTTTACATAAAAAATAAGATATTTCATTATTAATAAAATTTCTATTCAATGTATTCATATCAAATTAGAGCAATAAAAAATCCACTAAAGAAAAACCTCACTCTAATACCAATTATTGGTCCCTCATAATTGGATTAGTGTGATATTACCCTAAGAGGGGGTGAATCATGGTATATAGAGTACATAACTAATTAAAGCACTTTTTTATTTAATGTCTCACTTTCCCTATATGATCATGAACTATTAACATTGATGGTTAAATTTTATTCTCTTTAACTGGATATACCTTACATTGTATAATCTATTTTGGTGTTCATGCATAAAGTAAATAGATACATGCTAATTTACTTAGTTCATCATCACTGGTCCACATCTAAGGAGCATTAATTGGAATTGTTTCATGAACCAAATCATTATAAATCTCATTTATATTTACAGGGGTCTCTCCCCTTACAATGGGATTAGGGTTGGCTACAAATTTCTTGGGCTCAATTCCTTATAATGTTTTAGGGACACATCACATCTTCTCAAGGTCACTCCCTCAAATGTTCTTTATAATACTCACTACTAATGAAAAAGATCACTTTTATCTAGTTTATGAACTATTCAGTCCCTTGATATGCTTCATTTGTATAGATTTAATACTCATGTTTGAATGGTTTCTCTATTGACATCCTATCGGACTACTCCTTCACAATTTTTGAATATCTCCTCACAAGAAAATTCTTCTTATTACATAGTGAATCTGGAATTCCTCATATATTATATACATGAAAATAAATCTCCTCTTTTTATTTAGAAAAGTAATCAATGGATTCCAACTCCTTATTTCCATTCCCTTACCTAGAAAACATATCTACCCACCTTAGAAATTCATCTATAAATTTAGATGCAATGTTCATTATGTGATTCCAACTGAACTCTCTTCTTGAAATAGGGAACCCATGCATCCAATCATTAGGGAACCTATTAGTAGCATTATGGTCTAATAAAATTATCGATAAATCCTCATGATTTTCCATAATGAATTCCATAATTATAGTCCACTATAACTGCTTTGTGGTCAAAAGCCTCTTTCTTTTACAACCTGTTCTAGGTATCTATTTAATTCACATGTATAGTATTGAAAACTTCTTCACATCAGGTTGGAATAATTGTTTAAAACCGATATGCATGATTATAAAATCATTTAAGAATGCTTCATGCATCACTATAATGATTTCCCCTATAATATATATGTCACATGTCGAAATTCCCTTCCCCATGACATGGTGAAAGACCATTGGTTGTTTTTCCCTAAATCAATGGGCACTAAATATTGGTCACCTTTTATTTTTCATTTTGGATTTCAACTCCACCTGATTAAAATGACCACCAACAAACACCCCCACTATTGTAATGGGAATCCCCATGGGATAATCCTAATCCACCATTTCCACCTCATATACAAGGACCATCTCATGTCTTCCTTTTTGAGTAATAGGACTTCAATATAACACATCACTTTTACCAAAACCACCACTAGATTCAGTTTTAGCGTTCCATGTATTTCACAAGTACTACTCCATTTCACTGAGATCATCACTACATCATGGTGAAAAAACATTATCCATTTTTAACACTCCACAGCTTACACTATAGCTATACTGGATTTGACCAATTGGAATAGGTGAACTATAATTCTATTATGGGTGTAAATACCCTGGCACTAATAGCCGAAATTCAGTGGTTACTTTATTAAATTGTTTCTAGACACAAGTGATCACATCCCAAATGAAGGAATAGATTAATATAATTAGTAAACTAGATACATATTTTAATCTAGTAGTACATTTGGAAACATGAAATACAACAGAGTGAATGTAAAAAAATCAGCATCCTCGAACTCATTCAAATATTCCTTCTTCTTATCCTGGGGAAAGGAAAAAAAATAAGGGTAAACTCATATGCTTAGTAGGAGTTACACAAATCAGAAGCTATCATGGATGAATAAAGCATAATTAGAAAGTAAAAATATATATGGGAAGGTAAAAATATGAACACACATTCCATTTATTAAATAACTCAACTATAATGATTGGATATGGCATAAACCATTTGGCAAGGTAAATAACTGAACACACATGTCATTTAATCAATAACTTAGCACAGAATTCGTCTTTGGGTAATAAAATTTAATAATTACATGGATAATAACAACTAAAATATTAATAAAGAAAATTATTTATATTGAACATCAAGATCTCAAACATCATGATATCTATACCTTCAAGACTATTAATAAGACATTTCAATACTATGGGTAAAAACCCATTTAATGATAGCATACTGATTCTCCTTATAAGAATATTTATTTTTCAAGGGGATATATAATTATAGGCCCCAACCATCACTACATATCCAACGTATTCCTCATATATTGAATGATCTATTTAAATCATGAAAAATATGCCTTATCAAAAAAAATTATATTGAATAGGGAATACGTAATATCAATATTTCCCCAATCAATCATATAACTTTCAAAGTAAAACACCGTATTTAGAAATGATATATGATTTTAGTAATATGAATATCCCTGATAAATAATATGGATATTTTAGGGAAATGTATTTTCCAATGATCATAATATAGTGGATATTTTAAGGGAAAGTTAATGAATAAAAAATAATCAAGAAATTGAATGTCAATGCATTCCTTAGTCAAACTGATCATAAAAAGTCAAGATAATAGATAAGGATGGTATCATTAAAATATATCCTTAGTGTATTATATGTAAAATAAAGGTTTATTGTTTATGATGAATAGAAATACCATGAAAATATCATCAAAACATTTTTGAGGAAAATTTCACTTTGGAAATCACTTCAAGAAACTATAAATTTCCATAATATTAGGAATACAATTTCCTTTGAAAGTAACCTTATCAACTTGAAAAGGAATATTTAATGAAATGAGTGGTCATTTGTATGGAAATGTTCTTATGATGATGATTATATTAAAAACAAATATTCATTTCACATTTTTGTAATAAAAGTCAAAAGTACTTTGTTTGGAAAACTATGGCAAGATTACTTTTAAAAAGAAATTTAAAAAAGCATGGTAAACATTGTTTGAAAAAATTATAGAATTTTTTTTTAGAAAACATGGATTTGGAAGGAAAAATATTTTCAGCTAAATAGAGAAATGAAGTCATATTTTATTTGAAACATTTTATCAATCATTTTAAGTACCAAAGAGAGGAAAAAAGTACCACTACTTAAACATCGTGAATAACCATAAGAGGGAAAAATAAAAGGGGTTTATTAGACAATGATAAAATAATTTCCTTCAATGTAAATTCAATTATAAATAATCCTAATGAAAATGATATTGGAACATAAATATCTTACCACTTTGGAATCTTTTGAGTCAAAATAACAATAAAAAAATAACATAAAATTAAATGTTAAATACCATGAATATAAAAAGATTCATTATATAGCATAACAAATGTGTAGTTGATATACCTCAAACAAGAATACATGTGTATAACATAACATATATCCCAATTAATACAATTAGAGATGATAAACCCTTACAATGATCATAAAAGTGAAGTGAGAATTAATCAATGAATCAATTATGCATATCAAATTTAAAAAATAATTAAAAAATTTAAATGAAACATAATATAACCAAAATTAATTACACAAAGAATCTTTGAATATAAAAGGCAATGAAGAATAAATGTAACCCAATGACAAGAAATTTAGTTATGAAATTCCTTTCCACTTGGTAAATTTTAGGTCAAATCCCCTTGGGTGAATTAATTCAAATCAAAACATAAAATTCCCGGAATTATAAATTATTCATGATATTACTTGTAAAATGGGTACTATATACACCATGTAAAATAAATAAGGTTTATTACACAATAATGTCCCTCAGTAAAGGGAAATTGAGGCAAAGGCCCTTATGCCTCACTTACTTTTGATTAAAAATGATTTAACCTCGTGTATAATGTTTTTTTATCACATTAATAATTTATATTAGAACCATATACATGTTTATAACATCATATATAATCCTATTATAATATATTTCTACCCATTTGTCAACAAACTTTAATTATTGTTTTTTGTTTTGGATGTTAATTGACTCGTTCTCCCATATTTGTTTGTCATGAATGTTCTGGTTCCTCTATAAAGAATATAGTTTCATTATCACTAGAATTATATTGATGTTATAAATATAATATTTAATTATTTTATTCATTTTTAAAACCATTCTTTAAATTTGGACATGAAAAATGAGTCGCATTGCTTCATGGAGATAGTAGGTTGTATGTACGCATGACCAATAATATAATTCCCTTAATTGGTAAAAGGGTAAAGAATTGGGTAGTTTATTAATTTTATTGAATTAATATCTTGTCATATTTATTAGATATATTCATTATTTTTTCCATCGTTATGACAATCCATATGAGTCTGTGATGAAAAACAAATTACATCTCTTTGTGAGGTGATAGATTTTCATACACACAAATGATGGATTTGTTTCCCATTTGGTGGAGGATGAGATGGATATATATTATGAAATAAACACAATAAAATATTAGTATATGTTACATAATTGTTTTATTATATTTTAAGTGTTAATATATAATATAAGTCTATAAAATAAGAAATAAAAAGAAAGAGATTTGTTAAGATGATTACCTTCTCTTAGAAAAACCACCTTTGGATCCCCTCTTAAGGAAACTAGGATTGGACTTTTTGGAGTACCGGAAGCTCTAGAATTTTTATAGTGATTTTTAGGAGATATTTGTTTAGTTTTTGGTTGAGAAAAATGGCTGGAGAGGTGTGAAGAAGTGGGGGGATGTATTTCTCTTTTAAAATTGAGGAGGAGTGTCATTTTTATAAATACCCCAAACTATTCAATAATGGAAAGTCACTCACCCGAAGTGCCTCCAAAATTAAAAAATAAAGAAGTGTATGAGATATAAGTCCAATAAAAACCTCTATAATTTAAAATAAACATGTTTTAAACATGTTATTCCATTTAACTCTTTAGTCTAACCCCCCTATTAAACCGGTTTTAAAATTAACTACAGTAACATATTATTACTATTTTTACTATTCATTATAACCAAAAGTAAAGTTGACATTATTATATAATATTATTTATTATGATTCAAAATTTATAATACATTTTATCATGATAAATTACTATAATTTTAATAATTTAATTTAAAATTAAACCCACATATGCGTCAAAAAAATGTTTTTCTAGAAATGCATTTTTCAAGCAAAAGATGATCTTATAATAACTATATGAAAATTAATAATAGTTGAATGAATTTAAATTAATATTAATATATATAATAAATAAATTTAATTTAAATCATTCCTAATTATGGTTTATATTAATTTTTTAATGTCGAGAAACATTATGCACGTGAAAAAAGTTTTCAAACAAAATGTGTTTTAAAGCCTAAAATTAAACTTATATTAAAATATAGTATAAATATGATTTAAATAAAATTAATTGAATTAAATATAAATAAATAATACCTATACAAATTTGGAAATATATTAATGTAATAATAGTACTTTAAATTGCTTAATTTATTAAAAATAAATGAAACTTTACCCAAAATCGGTATTTCCACTATTCACTAAAAAATCATTTTTTTCTAAAAAATACCAAAATTCCATCCTATGTTAATATATATATTATGACTTAAAAAATAATTTCTATTTTACAAAATAATGTTTCTAAAATATCCAAAATTTAATTGTAATATTTTATAATAAAATAAATAAAAAACTTTTTTTTGAACAAAAACATATTTCTTATAGAATAAATATCTTTACAAAAAGTTAAGTGCCTATTTATTAAGTATTTATCAATAAATTTATATTGGGTAGGACCTTTATATAAATTTAATAATGTATATAATTCTATTAATACCCACCAATTCAACAGCTGGATTATAACCATCATATTTAAAATATATATTTCATGGGTCGTTTAAGCTTTGTGTTGTGTGTTATATACAAAATCAAACACAATTTTATTATTTTAAAATATTAGGCTTGTGTGTACTTAAAGCTATCAAAGATATTAAATTTATTTAAAATAAATATACTATAAAATCTTACGGTGTTACATTCTCCCCACCTTCAATAAATTGCATACTTACCTTTTGAACTTATGCTCAAAAGATAAGGGTTTGATATTTGAAAATACCTTTGTTCAAAGCCCACACTTTAAAAAGGGTTAATAAAAATTCCCCTTAAAATAGGGAAATTTTCTTACGAAGTTCATCTATAATAACACATAACTAGGTATCCATGTTACATAATGTTTTTGGGAAATAAAAATATGAAAATGGAAGAAAAGAATAAATAATTATGGAGAGTGATAAAGATCATTGATCATAAGAAAGTGAATGATCAAGAGAATGTCAACAACCACAAAACCATAAATTTGTGATGAGTTAAAAGACCATTGATTCATCGAATATAAAGGTAATAGGATAAATTTTTGATTTCAAGATCATTTTCCAAGAGTTGATGGATTTTATTACTATTAAATGAAATAACACACAAAAATATACTTACTTGATATATTTTAAGTATAATTTCTTCCTATTGTTTTCCTTCGATAAACTATCCACTTCATTTCTTACTCAATAAATTAGTATACAATATATATTTTTTATTCTTGAATCACTAAAATTAAATTTTCATGGATTTTAATATCCACAAAAGAATAATATTCCATTCATATTGTCTTTAAATATTAACAAAAACTAGAATGGTTACCATAAGGTTAGATAATAAAAAAAATGTATATACCATCATATGGTGAAATAATGACTTTTACATTAAAATTTTCACTAAAGGTTCATAAAAGATTATTACACAAATAAATAACCCTATATCCTAATTAACCTTAGTATTCTCAACATTAGTGAATGTTTTCACCCCAAATTTTATCTCATGCCTTTTAACATACATCATCAAAAATTTAATTGCATTCTTCATAATTAATCCTTTATGTTAAACCAAACGGTTATATATACCCCAAACTAATAAAATTTTTCTCAAAATATCAATAATTACCTCAAAATAAAAATTATAACATCCTATAAGATGTTTTCCAAAATCAGATTAATATTTAATTGTCAAAATATTTAAGTAAAAATAGTGTTATACTAATTAGTACATCACATAGGCTAGTGGAATGCACAACACCCCTATCACCCTTCGGTTGTGGGTTCAAACCCTATGGCCTTTTCGGATGTAATGTGTTGTCACCCAGTATATGGGCTTTCCTTTTTCCAAAACATTATTAATTTAAATTCTATAATGATCCCAAATTGTAATAACTCATAATTACCTCGACATAAAATATAAGATAAACATTAACAGTTCTCAATACCCTTGAACTTATTCCCATAAAATATAATGGTATTATTCTTTAAATAACTTTTTCACTAAAACATATACTAAACCAATGGGTTGTATTCCCATAAATTTCCCCCAAAATATTCTAAATCTTAATAAAATTCCATCACATTCAGCATTACTATCATTCCGCCCATTATCGGCCAGTGACTAAAACCTAAAATTATAGTGTTAGCAACAAAATACATTATGGTAAAACTATATAATAATTTATAGAATGTATAAATCAAGACACCTACTTTTTAAACTAAGACACCTTAGGTTAAACCTATGTCATTTATTGTAAACATCTATTCAAATCCATCATAATGGGTTGTAAATAAAATGTAAATTATCTAAATCATATCCCATGGGTGTGTCAAACCAGGTGCACAGTAAGGCCTATTGTCATGTACTAGCTGATAATCAAGTCAAATCCCAATATTCCCTTTTAGGGGTTATTACCCCTTGGTACAACTATTCCAAAACCATATCCACTTGTTGTATCTATAAAAGGATGAATTATTAGGAAAACCATATAATCTCAACCTTCCCAAAGCATTAGGGTGTTATTATATACTTATAATCAACGAATATCATAGGGTTATGTTCCATAATCAATGTTTTCCTAATTTTATTTTCCAAGGAATATTTTAAAATTTATCTAATACTAACTATAAAGACCCCAACCCTAGTATCCCAAATTTGATGGTTACTTTGTTACTTTAGAGCGAGATACAGGAGATCTCATCCCAACAGATTGAGTAGTTTTGAATTCTTGGTAAAGTAGATACATACTAGATCATTATAATACCTTTAAAAAACATGAAATTAAACATAGTGAATGTAAAAAAAATTCATCCATGAAAATATTAAAATATTCCTTCTTTATATCTTGGAGAAAGCAAACAAAATAAGGGTGAGCTCAATTTCACATTAAGTGTTATGTAAACCAGAGGATTTCATGAATAAATAAAGCATAATCAATAAGGTATAATAAATATGGTAAGTTATATATATAAACACACATTACATTTAATTAATAACCTTGATATAATGATTAGATAAGGTATAATCAATCGAGAAAGGTAAATAACTTAACACACATGCCATTGAATCAATAAATTGTGAACAAAATGATTTCATGGAGAATATCAATGTAATAATATCTCGGATAATAATAACTATAATAATAATAAAGGATATGATTAATATTGGACATCATGATCTCAGACATCATGATATTTATAACATTATGACATGCCAAAAGATGGTTTAAAACTATGTGTAAACCTCTGTTTAATGTTATCTTAGTGATTTTCTTAATGAGATTATCAATGCATCAAGGGGCTATATAATCAAGTGCCTAAATCATAATTGTATATCCAACACATTCCTCATATATTGAATTATTTATTTAATTCATGAAAAATATTCCTTATCAATAAATATTCATATTGAATAAAGAATACAGAATATCAATATTTCCCAAGTCAATCATATAACATTCATATTAAAACACTATATGTATAAATGATATATGGTTTAATTAATAATAATATCCATGATAAATAACATGGATATTTTGGGGAAATTTAGTATCCAATGATCATAAGAGAGTGAATATTTTAAGGGTATATTAACGAATAAATTATTAATAAAGAAAGTGAATGTCAATACTTTCCCTGAAAAAACTAATCATAAACCATCCAAAGAAAGTATAGGTATTTTATAATTACAACATATCCCTAGATAAGTATAATTACAATAAAGGATTTTTTTCATTGATGAATATAAATACCATGAAAATATCATTAAAAATGTTTTTTTTGGAAAATACCTTTTCTTATTTGAAAATCACATTTAAAAAATATAAGTTTAAAAAATATTATAAAAACATTTTCTTTTAAAATAACCTTATAATACTTAAATTATAATTCAAATAAGTCAGTGTTCATATCAGTGGAAAGGTTTCATTCATGATGAGTATGTTAAAAACAACGATTCCTTTCACATTTTTGTAAGAAAAGTCAAAAGTACATTGTTTGGAAAAGAATAGAAAGATTCAATCTAAAACATTTTTTAAAAATCCAAATATTGTTAAAATTGAATTTAAAAAATCCTAGAGAATCATTTGTGAAAAAAATAGAAAATAGTGATTTGGAAGAAAAGGTATTTTTGAAAAAAAAATTCAGATTTTATTACAATCATTTTATCAGTCATTTTAAGTACCAAAGAGAGGGAAATGGTAAAATTACTTGAAAACTTCATGAATAACTATAGTAGAAGGATATTAAGGGTCTTATTACACAATGATCAAATAATTTCCTTTAATTTAAATTCAATATAAACAATCTTGATTAAAATGAGATTAAAACATAAATCTCTTATCAATTTGGTAACTTTTGAATCATAAGCCCTATGAAAGAAATAACATCAAATGAAATATTAAATACCATAAATATAAAGAGATTCATAATATAACATATCAAAGAGGTAGTATATAAATCCCATAAAATAATATTTTTTTATAGCATAACATATGTCCCAAAGAAGATAATTTGAGACGAGCAACCATTAAAATGATCATAATATTGAAGTCAGAATTAATTATTGAATCAATTATGTATATCAAATGTAAATCCACATAAAACAATTAGAAATAAAATATAATATAATCAAAATTAAGTACATGCATAATATTATAATATCAAATACAATGAATAAATAATATATCCCAATAAAAATAAATTGAGTTATGAAATTTCATACCACTTGGAAACATTAATGTTAGATAGCCTTTGGTAAAATAATTCAAATTGAAACTTAAAGTACCATGAATTATTAAGGATTTATTATATTATATGTAAAATGGGAATTATATGCACCATATAAAATAAATTATGTGCCTAACATTAAAATATGCGTCAATGAAGGGAAATTGAGATGAAGTCTCTTACCTCACGCTTCCCTTTTGTTAAACGTGATTTAACCACATGTATAATGTTTTTAATAATTTTATTAATTCATAATAGAACCATATTCATGATTATAATATCATATATTATCCTATTATAACATATTACCACCCATTACTTAAAAATAATTTATTATTAATATTATTGTTTCAGGTGTTAATTAGTTTGTTTTCTCATGTGTGTTTGGTCATAAAAGTTCTGGTTATTGTGTATAGTATATAGTTACATAATATCCATAATGATATTAATTTTATAAATATCATATTTACTTATTGTATTCATTTTTAAAACCATTATGTAACATTGTATATAAAAAATGAGTCACATCACCTTCTGGAAATAGTAGGTCGTACATACGCATGAGCTATTATATCATTCACATAATTGGTTAATGGGTAAGGAAGTTGATGATATATTATTTTTTTTGAATTAATATATTTTCATATAATATATATATATATATATATATATTATTTTAAAAATTATTATTATCGATGTGATATAGGGATGGAAAAAAAATACATTGGTTTGCGAGGTGGTAGTCTGTCGTACACATGAGTGATGGATTTGTTACCAATTTGATGGAAGAGGATATGGAAAAATATTATAAAATCAACATAATTACATATATTTATATGGTTTATATCAGGTTTATTATATTTTAAGTGTTAATACATAATAAAATGTCGTAAAAGAAGAAAGAAAAAGAAAAAGCTTTGTTAAGATGATTACCTTCTCTTAGAGAAACCTCCTATACGTCTCCTATTAAGGACACTAGGGTTGGTCTTTTTGGAAGACCAATCACTCTAGAATATATATAAGGGTATTGGGGAGATATTGTTTAAGGTTTTTGTTAAGATAAATTACTTTATAAGTGTGATAAAGTTAGGGGAGGGAGTGCCCTTTTATAATTGAGGAGGAGTGACATTTTTGTAAATCCCCAAAACAATTCAATAATGGGTAGTCACTCTCACCCCAAGTTCCTAAAAAATATAAATATAAAGTATTTGTGTAGATATAAGGCCAATAAACACCAATATAATTGAAAATAAATATTTTTAAACATTTTATTTCATTTACCTCTTTAGTTTAACACCCCTAGTAAACCGGTTTTAATATGAATTGTGGTAACATATTTTTAATATTTCTACTATTCCTTATAAAAGAAAATAAAATTGGAATTTTTATATAACATTAATTACACTAATACAAAATATTAGGTCTATTTTATAAAATTCAATTCATATATGTGACAAATTTTAATTTAAAAATAAACCCACATAAGTGATGAAAAATGGTTTGTTAAGAAATTCATTTTTCAAGAATATGATGATCTTATAACAACTATATGATAAGTAGTCTTAATTAAATAGATGTAAAATAATACATATATATATAAAATATATAAATTTTATTTAAATATTTCCACATTATGGGTTATTTTAATTAGTTAAAATGGAGAAATATTATGCACTTTAAAATAGTTTTCAGAAAAATGTGTTTTAAAGACTAAAAACAAACTTATATAAAAATCCAGTGTAAAGATGATTTAAATGTAATTAATTGAATAAAATGTAAATAAATAATATTTATTTTACTTTCAAATAATATTAAAATAATATTGGTACTATTAAATTTCTTAATTTATTAAAAATAAATGACAGTTTTGACAACAATTAGTATTTTTCACTATTCATTGAAAAATCAATATTTTTTGAGAAATACCAAAATTTCATCCTATGTTAATATCTATATTCTGATTTCAAAAATAATTTTCATTTTATAAAATAATTTTTATAAAATATCCAAAAATTAATTATAATATTTTCTAAAAAAACTATAAAAATAATTTTTGAAGGAAACATAATTTTTATAGAAAAAATATTTTTATTAAAATTTGAGTCCTTATTTATTAAAAATTTATAAATAAATTTATATTGGTTAGTATATTTATATATATTTCATAAATTAGTTATTCCTATTCATACCCACCAATTCAACGGCTAGGTTATAGTGGTCATATTTAAATAATATATTTTATGATTCGTTTAAGCATGGTGTTGCATGTCGTAAATGGTATCAAAAAAAATATTATTCTTTTAAAATGTTAGGTTTTTATGTAATGCAAGATACCAATGAGATTAAATTTATTTAAAATAAATATACTATAAAATCTCAAGGAGTTACAATGGGGACCACCATGGTGTGGTCCCTTTCCAGTTACCCATGTTGGGAACTTCCTCCTCAACACGCCTTATAAAATGGGAATGGACACACATAGTTCCTTCTTCACCATTACTATGCCTACTGACCATGGTGTGGTCTTACCTATGTTGGCTAGATTTAAAACACCATTCCTTGTGCCCAAGAATGGTTCTCATATTTCTTCTCCAAGATGCCTTTATCCATTATTTTGACCACATAGGCTCCTTATAAAATAACTTATCACTTTTTAATTGCCACCAAAGTTTCATCATCTTCCTTTTTAAGGATGATATATCACATAAAAAAACCTTTAATATGCCTTTTCAATAAATCCAATAATCAAGAAGACAACCTCATTGTTAACAATCCTCCAAGCATCCCCACTTCTTGTCACCAATACTCTTTTCAACACAATACTTCTTGTCAGTAAAATTATTATCAAAAAATCTAATATAGACCTTTGGGAATACAAAAAAAGGTAAATGTAGATTTACAAAGGTTGTGTGAGGGTCATCCTATTCTCACATATGGTCCAGCCGCTATTACCAAGGTTCAAATAAGGGTTCTTCACTATATTAGGGTAACACCAAATATTTTAACGATTTATAAGGGTAAAAATGAATTACCCTTATTTAGTGTGTACTACGTATGCAAGGGTGTCATTTTAAATGTAACAAACTTAATTTTCTTCTTATTTGTTGTCTACAATACTATTTTTTATGTTTTTAGTAGATTTAAGGGCAAATAATCATGGATTTAATATATATTTTGATATGGTGAAATATTTATAAAATACTAGAAGTTTTAAAACGTTATTTCATGGGAATTAAAATAAAATAAAATTAAATGATAATTTTAAATGAAACTTTGACTACATTTTTTGAAAATATCTGAAGGACTTGTATATGCATATCTTAAAAGTTTTTTCCTTGATCGAGTTATTTTTGTTTCCATCGATTCTAGATGATCAATACGTTATCCTCATGCCAAGAGTGTATTTTGAAAATCAACTCAATCCCTTCTTGAGTTACTATACATCTACATTATCATCTTATATCTCCTATATTCTTGTTGTTGTAGAATGTAAATAATTTTCTATAGGTGGGGGATCCAAATTATCTTTTTACTTATGTGAAATTTTGAAATTACCATGATTCTGTTTCGTCTAATTAAATAGATGGATCTAACCATAAATAGGATAATAATATAAAAATTATCAGATAAATATAAAAGATTCTTTCATATATTATCCTTGTTTAATAAACTAGAAATTTAATGAGTGAAGAAGAAAACTATATTAAATGTAGTAAATTAATATTTTTATTCAATAATTTTTTAAATTACTTATTTTAGAATAAACTGTTGTTACTATTCAATAATTTGGAATTATTGAAGAGAGAGGTGTGATTGTGATATATAGATTATTATTATTATTATCATAATAAATAAATTGAATAATTTAGATTGAGTTATTAATATAATGAAGTAAATTGAAAATATTGTTCAAATTATGAATTTAATATATAGTAGATTAATGTTGTTAAATTATAATCAATAAATCACATGTAGTTTAAATAATATTGTTCCATTAATCTGGAATTTATTAATGAAGTGGAATGTAATTATTGCATGTAGAAGAATATGATTAATGTATTGTTGTTATTTTAATAATTTAAATAAAAAATTAGTTCATGTTGTAGTACTCATATTATTGGAAGAATTATCACATGTAGATTATTGATATTTTATTAATTTAGATTATCGCATGTTGTAGATTATTGATAATTATTTTGAAAATTATCTATGAAAGCTAACATAAATGATCGCATAAATAATACACAAAGTCAACTTAAATTATGGGAATTATATAATCACATGTTTTAGTATAATTTTATAGATATTTTATTATCAAAATAATAAGTATAATTATGCATATGGTAATTGAAATGGTAACTATCACATTTTAAGATAATTAATATTCCATAATATAGAGATTAAATAACTGTTTGGGTTATGGTTATCACAAGTGTTTTATGATTTGTGGATATTGCCTCTTGTTTTACTAGATATTGTACTATATGTTTTCTATTGTGGTTGTTAGTTTAGCATGGTTAATTTCAAAAAAACTATTAAATAATGTAATGTTGTATGAAGTTATAATTTAATGAAAGAGGAATGATCAGAATAATTACTGCTCATTTTGGAACTCATTAAATATAGAACTAATTCATTAAGTATGTTATGTCGATTTATAGTTATTATCAGTTACCAGATATGGAAAACCTACGAATAATAAACCAGTTAATTCAAGATGTAATTAAAATGGTTCTTTGTTAAATAATAAATGATTGGGGCTGAAAGATACCATTTTTGATTGTGGGATGCTTGAATGCCTCAATGTTATGGCCTTAGTGTCTTTATTGTGTGTGGATAATACATTTTAAATATATGTATTCTCTAGGAATTTAAATCCTTTTGTTATTAACTAGTAACCTTATGTGGTTGGAATGATTTTATGAGCAATGGGATTGAGGCATGGGGATATAATGGATTATATATTGAGAAATGGTATGGGAGTCTGGGTTTGTAGTGATGGTCGATATCGGGATAGATTATACTATGTGCAATGTTTTAGGAATCACATCAGGTAGTCAGGATGAGTTCAGAAAAAGTCTTGCTCATCGATATATTTTAATCTTTCTTAATGCATGATTAAATTAAATATGTTTGGACATTATTTTTATATTTGGTGTTTAACTATTTGGTGTAGTCGGACTCTATGCATGGAAAGTTATTTTTTGTTATGGTAACTTAAACTAATTCAAATAGTATTTAGATAATTCAAAAAGTGATAAATGAACTTAATTAAATGAATGGTTATGGTTCATGGTATTTATAGATGGTGAAATACATGAGAATATAAGTAAGAGAAATTATATATCAAATTCACATGTCTTAAGGGGTTAAAGTATTAATTGTTGAACTGAAAATGGAATATTATTAAGTGATGGATAATTAATTAAAAAACTATTGAACTTTATGCTGGTATGCTCTTTTGATATCTAGACCTTATGAGTGGTAGCCTGGGGTCCTATGAGACTATAGAAAAATATGAGTCTAAGGATAGGTAGACTCCCTTAGTTTAAATGTGTGTGATATTGTTTATATTTTTTTTTTGATTTCATATGCTTTACTGGCCACATTAGTATAGAAACCAACACCCAAAATGTTTTGGAGCTATTTTCCCCAATATTTTGGATGGTGAGAGAATTAATTGATGACTAATCCCTCTCTTGCACTCTCCCTTTATTTTTAGTATGAGTAGGAATATCCTGGGAGATAATGGTAAATGGTATATGGTGTGTTCTTACTCAAATTATTATGGTTCATGATTTTATTATAAATTTATGTAAGTCTATAATGGTTTGATGTTATAACACAATCTTTTATCCAGATTTTGTGGCTATGGCTTCCCCCAAGTTTAATTTCATGGGACGTGATGGAATGAGGTATAATGAACATACACAAGTCGTACTAGCTTCCAATCAAACTATTGGTTATATATGATATGATAAGATGGATATATGAACTGATGGCAACATGAGATGTTGGGCCTTGTGTGGTAGTAATGTAGATATGGTCAAGGCATGACTCACATCCGGGATGACTTGAATTTGGGAAGGTATAAGCACATGACATGATTTGTAGGGGTGTGAGAGTGATAAATCAGTGGTGAAGTGAAAGAAGGGTACCTACATTTATATATATGTTCATTTGATAAAAAATTGTTTACTTCTATGCATTACATGGTGAGTGATTCATGGTGAGGATCGTAAAATAGTATTACCTTCTTAGGTAACAACATAGATTCATTTGTTTATTAACTAGGATTTAGTATGATTGTATCACATTTTTAATTAGACTTTCTGGGGATGATCCTACAATGTATACATGTGATTCTCAACCTATGTATATATAAACTATTTTTTATCTCATTAGGATATGTTTGGTGATCAATTAAGGTGGTAATAGCTTATGGAGTTGTTCAAGAGTTATTGGAGCTTCGTTATCACTGTTATATTTTTGTATTTTCATTTTAGTTGTATCCAGATATGTATGACATTTCATTCATGTATAGGGATATCTTCTTTATTTATGTATGGGATTTGGTTGGTGGATTTCACATCTTATCTCTTATTATTTAAATTTAAATTGAGGGTAATGTCTCCCTATTGTGTGATTTATATACCCTCAGTCCTAGTCGTCAACCTGTGGCCTATTAGAGATGTGCTTCAGGGGTCATTATCTATCTTTCTTCATTACTGACCTAGGAGGGGTACCTTTAGAAGGAGGGGTCATAAAAAGTTTGATATTATTTGAGTAATTAGGTTATGCTCATTAGAATCTCTTATCCCATTTGATTTATCACTAGGAAGATCATTACATTGTCCATTTAATTCATTGTTCACTCAGTTCCTCTTGGTTCTAGACATTTAAAAGAACCAAAAAATTTAGTGTGAGTATTAGTTAATATTATCTAGTTTAAACAATCACATGATAATAAAAATCAATCATAATATAACCTAAACTATGAAACCTTTATGATATCATTTTCTCAACCAAGGTTTCTTTATGTTTTATCCACTTATTATCCATAACCAAATACTTAAAATTAACTAAACCCCTCTTCAATACCAACTGTGAAGACCCAACCATAATATTCATACATATTATATCATTTTTCATGATTATCCATTACAAATATTGATAAATCATACCCCTATAGCCTAAAATCTTAGTGTATTTTGAGATTTTATACCTCAATATCTTATTTTACAATGTTCTATATATATCATCCATAATTATGTTAAAATTTAATACCTTTTATTATTATCATATGTTATAAGATTATTCATAAAGTTGGGAATGAAAACATGAGAAATGGTGAGCTCAAACACCCAACAGAGGGGAAAAGATAATAGTTATCAATCAAAACCACATAGGTGGTCTTTATGGAGATCATAATGGAGTAGGCATCATATGGCACTTTGGTTTGACAGCATAGTCATAAAATCATACTCAAAAGATTTAGAACCATAAAATAATATTGATTCATATCATGGTAATGTTGAATGGCATATGAAATGTGGTACAAGAATAAGCAGAAAAAATAAAATCTCATATTGATTCTCACTTCCAAAACCATCATCAGATAGTGGAAGAACATGTCTTATAATATAATAGACTAGTATAGCCTCCCATGTCCCATAATAAAACATCTCATGAGATATAAAGTGTTACCCAATGAATTGGAGGTCCAAATAATTTCATGTACACCTATTAAATAGTGATGAAACATTCACTTGTACGCTACATGAACATAAAAGAATTCATAAATCCATCGTAGCATAATTAACTAAGGCAAATGAATTTAAAAAAATTCATCAGATTTAAAAATGAATAAAATAGGGAAATAAAGTGGATGAATCTAATAAAACATATCTCTAGTGAAACATAACAAGAATTAAATTGTATTAACATAGAAAAACATCTCTTTTGAAAATGGTTATAAATATATTTAATAAATAAGGAGAAATATCCTATATATTCTGATAACTTTTGTAAATATAAAATTTATAAATCAATGGTCTCAAAACTAATGATAAAATTAAATAAAAGTTACTTTGAATAACTATGTAAACATAAAAAGGAATATTTTTAAAAAAAAATAGAAGAAACAATGCGAGAAATAGACCAAGTGGTAAATATAAGGAAAAAAATATTAAAATATTAACTTTAACCTTTAATAATTGAAAGTTAAAATAAAAAGACCTTAATAAATCATAGAACTAGGGATAATGACATTTTTGAAATAATATAAATAATAAATGCATGGAAGATAAACATTCCAACTGATAAAATAGAGAAAAAGACAATTCACCTTACAAATATTTTGATTAGTATAGTATAAATCAATGAGAGGGGAGAAGGTGAAAAGACATGTAAATCACAAAAATAACCAGGGGAGAAGAAAATAGAAGGTGGATTTAGATGGAAAGTACATATAAAACATTCAATGGAATTTTAGAAGATAAAAAATATCAATTAATAAGGGAAATTGGGAGAGGAACCCTTACCTTTACTTATAACTACCATTAATGCATTCTAACTCCCTATATAATAAATATAAATTTCTTAAAAATGAATTTAAGAACGTTATTCTTATATATTTGCTTTTATTTTAATAAATTATATCCATTTACTAAACATATAGTAATTAGTAATATTTTATTTTCATCATCATATGTTAGTAATTTTGATCGTTTCATACTAGTTTCAATATAGCACTTTTGATTATCATTCTATGTTATCGAGTTCATAATTATCAGATTAGTCAAGTGTAACACCATAATATTTTAGTATGTATTCTATTTTAAATAAAACTGGTATATATGATAACTTGTGAAATATATAATACCAAACTAAATTGAATAATACTTTACTAAAATACAATTTAAAAATCAATAAATTATGAATACACAATGTGAAAACAAATAAATTAACACTCATTAGTTATTAATATGAAATAAGGTTAAGAAAACATAACGTTTAAATGAATTGCTCTTCAACAAAAGAGGGTTTTCTTTATATTTTTATTTTCATTTAAAAGATAAATTTATGAACTTTGGAATTTTAATTTTATGAAATGAAATTCATTTTTTAATTCATCATGTCAAATTGAATTAGGGTGAATTTTTGGATTTTTTTTGAAATGGTGAATTTTTGGGTGAATAGTAAAAAATATAGTTTTCATAAATATCTACATCAACATGTTATAAGAATGTATTAAAATTTTATGAAAACTTATAGATAGACTAAATATGTTATTGATTATTAAAATAAAACTTCATAAAAATTCTATTTTTAATTTAGAAACATAGGTTGTACATTTTAAAACCTAAGTGATGATTTATTTAAATAAAAGAACTATTTTTTATCAAAACCACTGAATGCATGTTTATAAAAAAGACAAACTTATTTCTCCTTTTTAGTTTGGAATCTTTTTCTTTTATAACCTTATTTTTTATTTTTCTTTAATAATGTTATTATCTAAACATAAATGATTGATAACGGTCATTTTATATGAAAATTTAATTAATTTACAAATTCCAAAAAGGAATATTTTAAGCATTTCCCATACAAATCATTTTTTTTATTTCTTTACAAAAGTTTGAAAACAATATCTTTTTAAAAATTTTCTCCATGATTAGATTTTCTTTTAATTATAACCATTCTATATGATTTTCTAAAAGTTTTTTTGGGTTTTCCAAAAAATATATATTCATATTATTCTGATAATTTTTCAAAAGAAAAGGATATTGTTTTACTAAATTTTTTTAAAATGGATTTAATTCCATTTATTTATATTTTTTTCTTCCACACCACATTTTCATATATAAAAATATTTTAATTTAAAGATTCCATTATTGAGAGGTATTTTATAAAAAATATTTTAAAGGTGTTTTTGACATCTCATGAAAATAATTTTGAAAGTGAATTTTGACTTCATTTTTGAAACAAAGTTACAATTGCTTTAAAGGGAAACACTTTTTTAAATATTCACTTTAATTTTCCTCTTTATTTTTAAAATGAATTTTCTTTATTAAAATACTATAATTTATAATGAATTGGTGGTCTCATTCATATTTATGTACTTATTTTCATGTATGTATGTTCTAGTATTGATTTATCCATATAATCATCACTCTATATGGTGTGAATACCCTATCATATATAAATCATATTTTTGGGTGTTTGTTATGCAATATAGTTCAGTTATTGACTAGGAAAATATTGATAATACATATATTTGTTAATTTAATTCGTATTATTATTTATTTCTAATGTAAAATTGAATATATACATGGGAAATATTGATAATTCATATCCTAGTTTTCCAATATGAATTTTTAATAATAAATCATATTGATTATATATTATATTGCTTACTCATTTGTTTTGTTTGAAGAATTCATTGGACATATTTAGTGATGGGTGGGGCCTGAATTTAGTTATCCCCATGATGCATTAGTAGGTCTCATGAGACAAACAAGAATTGGTATCGCTTGGTGTATGTAATCCCATACAATGATAATGTATTATATGATAGGATTTGATGGTATATAAGATGTCTTCGTTGAGGAGGCCTTTATGGTATATAATATGTCTTGGTTCAGAGACCCTTTCAATATGTAATATGTATTGGTTTAGAGACCTTGATTGTATGAAATATGTCTTGGATGAGGCCTTGACGGTAAGATTAAGATGTCTGGAACTATGCATTTCACCACAATGAAGGCCTTTATTTATGTTCGTGTGATTATTTACTATTTTATGTTATCCATTAATATATTTATTTTTACTCAAGTTATTTATTTTATGGAAGATTTATTGATTATTTACTCTTCCATATTACTCATGTTTTTTTCTCTTTGAAAGCTTCCATTGTGCATTACCCTTATAGAGAATTTGAGATCACTCCTCTTATATTTCCATTTCCCCAAGTTATAAAGAAGTGTAATGCGTATGATATGTCTATAAGTGTATCATTTGTATTGAATTTTTTGGGAGATATTAAATACTTATTATGGAATAATAAAATATATGTATAAGGGAAAAACATTCAAATTGATGTAAAATACATGATTTTTCTAATTACATGCTTTTATTAATTATCTAAAGATGTAAAACTAAAAAATATAGTGTGTGTAAGTGACTGGATCATTTGTTTTGATGTTATTGTTATATATTGTTAAATTGAGTTACTTAAGTTATTATCAAAACAAGAATTTAAATATAATTATTCATCACTAAATCTTGGATTACAAGTTTTTGGTATCTCAATTTGTATTAGAGAAAGATTATATAACTTTAGAGGTTAATATGTTTTCAGATGAAGAGAATTTAAGATTTCTGGATACCATCATGGTTTAATATGTTTAAGGTCAGTTGTAAGTTCAAAGGTATAAATACCCTCATGATATCTTAGTTGATTGTTTCCTAAGGTGATTAATGATATTTTGGGAGGTATTTATGGTAATAGATGATGAAGGTAGATATAAAACTTGGGTTTAGTATGTGATTTAAAGAAAATGATATTTGAGAAGAATTTTTTGGTACGAGATGAAGGTATAGATAACCATTAGGGTTAGTATATGAATTTAAGATAAGGTAATTATGGTTATTTTTGGTAAAATGGGTTGCTATATTTTTGACCTTTATCATTGAAAGGTAATTTGATGACATAATTATATAGAGATATTTTTACCATTTTTAGGCATTATTGTATATGTTGGTTAATGTGTAAGTGGATGACATTATTTGAGGGATAATTTTTGAGTTAATTTTTCATATCAAATAGTTTTATGTCATGGTGATTCAAGTTATATTGAGAAAATATTAACATATTTTGGGTTTAGAAAATTTTAGTGAAGAATTTTGGGGATATTTAATGTTCAATAATTTTTTATACGAATGTTAAGTTGATTTTGTAAAAAAATATGATCAAAATTTTATGATTTTATGGGTTTATAATTTGGTCGAGCATATTTTTGAAGAGTTTATGGTTTATTAATTTGTGGAATTACTTAAATTTAAATTTATATGTTATTTTCATGTTTTTAAAGATTAATATGATACTTATTTACATGAAGGTTTATTCATATTAAGTATTATCTTAACTTTTTCTAACCATTTTGGTTTTAGTAAATGGATAGAGACAGATAAATTTTTTTATCATCCTTTAATGAATATTATGCCTATTAAAGGTTCATTTTGGTATTTCAACCCTAAAAATTTCAAAAGGGTTATTTATCATTTAGAATATGAGATGAATTAAAAGTGTAAAATTGATCGAAACATAATCGAATGATGAAATTATGATTTTAGAATGGAATGAAATAGATTAAGTATATTTTCTCATATTCTCTATCTCGATGGAAAATTAATTCCTCAAAATAAATCAAGAAGAGTATAAATCTATTGAGTATTGTGTTGAGACTATCTCTCAACTATCAAGTTATATTTCTAGAAACTCATTAAAAAATATTAGTCTTATAATGTTACATTCATGGTATTAGAAATTTTTAATTAAGAAATAATATTATTCCTAGAAGTAACTTGGGAATTAGTTATCAAGATAAAATCAAAATATGATATTTTACCAATGTAATGATACATTCTTTATTTTTAGATCAAATTAGAATTTCTATGATGTAATTTATTTAATGGGTAGAATTTAAAATCCTAAGATTTTAGTACGTATTCTCCTTTAAATAAAAACTTTGTGTACAATAGCATGTGATATACAAAACACTGTATATATATATATATATTTGAATAAGGTGACATGAATTGGTTTCCCAATTCATACCCAATGGAATTTATTAAAATTAAAGTTTACAATGAAAACACAAGGTGTAATGGATTTACACCATCCCAAAACAGAGAAAACAACAAAATATATATAAAACCTTAAAGTACCGAGTAACAAGTCTTCAAACAGGCTCAAATAAGATCCAATGAGAATCCATGACCTCCACTGCAGAAGTAATAGTGTGCAGTCCGGACATGCATTATCCTCCATTCCATGACATTTCCTGCTTCAAAACTGAGACTTCAGGTGAGTGTTACTTCTTTGAAAGTGAAAAGTAAACATCAATAAATTATGAATATACTATGTGTAAATGATAGATTAACAATTTTTGATTGATAATATAAAATATGGTTATGAGCACCTAAGTTTAAATGGGTTATTTTTATATAAAAATGGTTTTTATTTATATTTTTTATTTTACATTAAAACTTAAATTTTATAATTTTATAATTTTAATTTAATTAAATGGACTTAATTTTTTAATTAAAATTTTAAAAAATATCTTAGTGTGAATATTTGTTATTTTTCTGAAATGGTTGATTTTTGAGTAAATATTGAAAAATACAATTATTTACAATTATCGATATAATAATGATATAATAATGACTTAAAAGTCTATAAATCACTTTATATAGTCCAAATATGTATTTATGAATTAAAATAAATCATTTTACAAGGTTATTATGAATTTAGAAACGTATTTTTTATAATTCAAAACCTAGGTGATGATTTATTCTAATAAAAGAACTATTTTTGATCATTTTATTTAACTATGTAATTACAAGAATACATTATATTTAGTATTGGTTTTAAATTCATATAAAACTCATTTTTTATTTATAAACCATTAAATTCAATGGGTATTAATTATATACATGATTTTGTTGTAAATTCATTTTTATGCTTAAGAAGTCATTTTTTAAAACTATTTTTTATTGTGTTTTGAATACATATATTAAAAGTAATATTTACCCCCTATAGAAATATTATCATGTAAAATGGATACCATATTTATAATAATAATATTAAAATTATTTAATATGTTTCAATTCATATTTAGTCCTAAAATTTAGTTTCCATAGTAAAAGTTATTCATCACAGTAAAGGTTAAAAGGGTTAAAGAGGGAAGTTAAACTAAGGGATATGGATTCAAACAAAATTCAAAAATGTATAAATTTAATTTAATGATTGTATTTAGAGTCTAACTTATATTATATTCTAAATTATGGCTATTTTGTGCCAATTTAGTTTGCTAATGACCTTTTGTTGTCAGTTAACAGTATTTATAAAAATATTACTCTCTCTCACTTAATATTTTAAATATCTTATTATGAAGATGGTCACAATAAAAAGAAATTATGAATGAATATATATGACTATAATGATGATTATGAAATTTAATTTATGTAATTAATTTATTTTTAATTTAAAATTGTAGTATAATAATTTAAATTGATTACACGGTGTCAACACAATGCTTATGCTAACAATTGAAAATTCAAAGTAAATGGTTTTAGAAATATTAAAAGTAACAATTTTTGGATTAAATGTTGATATAAAAAAATAGTGATAAAAATGAAATTTAATATGTAATTATAATGATTAAATATGATGCACATGGTTCTATAGATTCCATTGAAGGCAAATTATGTGAATAGTGTTGAAAATTACTTTAAAGGGTATTTAATGTTAAAAGATATTTTGTTAATTACTTAAAAATAAAAACAATTGTATCTTAATTAAATAGGATTATAATTTTTATATTCTACCATATATATCCCATTTATGACCTTGTCATTTTTTTAATTAAATTATTGACCCTTAAATATCAAATATTTATGAAACTTTCATTTACTTTTTCTTATAAAATTGGACTTAATCTAACCTTTCCAAAGGAATATATGAGTTCAGTTTTATCTCAAATATATACTCAAATATATCCCCAATATTTTCATAACATTTTACCAAAACCCTTTTGTGATAATAATCATCTCTTCCAAAGGCCTTAAGTTTAATCAAATGATGGATTTCAAAAGAAGAGGTAATCATTTTAACTAAGTTCATTCATGTTTATTTCTTCTTAAAACTCCTCCAAATATTATATAAACAGATTAGAATAATAACATAAGTATAATTATTTAACAAATATATTATTATGTTTATGGAATAACCATCATCTTCCTCATTTCCATCTAATGGAAAATGAAACTCTTGCTCATGCATACATGTATACTACCACCTCCATGAATGACATTTTTCATTTTCCATCACCTCCTTATATGTTTGGTTTTAAAAGTGTATTAAATGTATAAATATTATATTTTTTCATGATTAAAATTCTATATTTGATGAAAACATAACCAAGGTGAAAGGACCAGAACCGCCAAACTGAAATATGTGTGAAAAACTAATTAGTTAACACAAAAATATTGATTTTAACAAAGAATTTTTACTATGTGGGTAGTAATAAATTATTAGTTAATGTTATATATAAAGATAAATGTAAATATGGTTTTAATATATATATATATATATATATAATAAATATAAATTTATTTTATAGGGAATTTATTATGCATCTGAAAAATCAGGAATCCAAGGTAAGGTTTTATTATCACAAACTTCCTTCATTGAGATATGTTTTGAATTATACATCTATTTACATTATATGGTGCATATGATACCTCTTTGAAATATTATATCATGATAAATGTTTTCATAAAATTAATTAAAGTTCAATTTTAGGTTCTCAATTTCAATAGGTCTTGATTCAATTATTATAAAAGATGTAAGGGTTTATTATATAATCTCACTTTTTATCGCGGTTACTTATGTTTTAATCACCATTGGGAGAATAGAATTTTAATTATTTACTAAACCCCACCTATTTTCATCTACTCTAGTTATTAATAGGTTTTCAATTATTCATTCCATTTTCCCTATATTTTATACTCAAAACCATCAAAACAGTGCATATATGAAAATTCAAACTTATTTCCCCTTTTTGGCCAGGAATATTTTTCATTCATATCCATATTATTTATTTTTCTTTGAAATTTTTCTTATATAATATTTAATGATTTATAAAGGTAATTATCTATTAAATTTTAATATCTTTAAAAAATTAAAAGAATATTTTAATCATTTTTTTGTACAAGTCATCTTTGACTTTCTTTATAAAACCTTGAAATAACCCTCTTTTTAAATGGTTTTTTCATGAATATATTTTCCCATCATTATGAAAATTATTAGTTAATTGATCGCATTAAATATTTTGATGGATTTTACAAAGAAATATATATTCCTATTATTCTTTAAAAAAATTTAAAAAAATTATATTATTTTCTTAAACATTTTTAAAGGGTATTTAATTACAATTATTTATATTATTATCTTCCTCTATACATATACTTACTTAAGCATATTTTATTTTCAAGATTCCATTATTGTAAATTATTTAATAAAAAAAATTTAAATTTGTTTTTGACAAGTCATGAAAAGGGTTTTGAAGGTGGATTTTAACTTCTTTTTTGCAACAAACTCACAAATGATTTAATGGAAAATTATTTAAAAGTGTTACTTCAAATTTCCTCACTATTTTCCAAAAGAATTATCTTTATTAAAATTTCTTAACTTATAATTAATTTATGGGATATTTCATTTACATGTCCTTTATTTTCATGGATGTATTTTACATCATTTCTAGTATTGGCTTAGTTGTATGCTCATTAGTCTATATGGTGTGAATAACCTATCATACATAAATTAGATTAGTGGGTGTCCATCCAAAAAGAGAGTTAATTATTTAATGGGAAAATATTGATAATTCATATATTTTTTATTTCTTTATTGATGTGTATTGATTTATAAATGAATATTGAATATGTACTGGAGAAATATTGAAATTGTTTTTTCTAGTTTTCTAATATGAATGGTTATTACTAAGTCATGTTGAGTATGTATTGTACTGCTTAATCATTCCATTGATATTATGAATGAATTAGAAATATCTAGTTATTAGTAAGGCCCAAAATTATATGGCTCCTTGACTTATCGGTGGATCTCAAGAGATTAAAAAAATGGGTATCACTTGGTTTATTTCAGCCTATATAATGATAAGGTCTTTATTGAGGAGCCATGATGGTATATAATATGTCTTGGTTGAGAGGCCTTGATGGTATGAAATATGTCTTGGATGAGGCCTTGATGGAAACATTAAGATGTTTGGAATTATGTATTTCATCTATATGAAAAAAGTTATTGATATTCCTGGGATTATTTACTTTGTTATGTTATCAATAGAAATATATTTTATTCTAAATTTATTGATATTATAGAATATGTATTTATCATTTACTCTACCATATTACTGAAGTTTTGTGTCTCTAAGAAATATTCCATTGTATGAAACCCTTACTAAGAATTTAAGTTCACCCTTCTTATGTTTCCATTTCCTAGGGTTATGGAGAAGAGTTATTCATATGACATATCTACAAGGGCATCATGTGTGGAGATTTTTATGGGAGATTTTGAATACTAAACAAGAAATAATAAAATTTGGGTATATTAGGAAAATGTCCATTAGATGTGAAAGAGATTATTTTTTCTAAGTAAATTCTTTCCCTAATTATATAAATCTCTAAACTTGAAAATGTCTTGGGCATTTATGTGACTAAATCATTTCTTTTTATGTTGTAATTATAGATGGTTAAAATTGGGTCACTTGAGTTGGTATCAAATCTCATATGTAAATATAATTTTTTAACACCAAATCTGGAATTAAGAGTCTGGGGAGTCTCATAAAGGCATTGAAATCATAATATTATAATGTTTTATAAATTCACATATTCATTTCATGGATGATACAAATATGATACACAAAATTGTAATTCACAACACACACATTTTGGGTAACTTTACTGTTAACAGTGAGTTACATTATATTGTTCATTCACTTTTTCCCCCTTATATAGACATGATCATAATATAAATTACTATTTCATATCATATTTCTATTATTTATGATTTTATACTCATCTATAAAAGAAAATATCAAGATATTGTAGTATTGTTCTTGTAGGTGATTGAAGCACCCCAAACAAGAATACGTTATGCTAATGAACAAGTAAGATTATGGAGTTATATTATAGTGGTGACATTTTAATAAAATACTTATGATTTTAATAGTACATATTTATTTTCGGAATGATATTCAATAAGGGTTGATATGAGAAGGTATTTTAAAAAGATAGATGAGTACTAGATTCCTACTTTGATGGAATTTCACTTCTCATTATGACTTCATTTGTAATGAAGGATTTAGGCCTCCTTCTTGTAACTCAAATATACCTTTCATGAAATAATTATTTAGGGGTGGAAAATTTTTAAGGTTTCAAATGTGAAACAAAAGGATAAAAGTGGTTTTGTATGGGTAGAGGTGGGGTCCTTTTATAAATGAATTTTACTGTCATATTTTCAATTTATCATTCATTAGTGGTTAATTATGGTTGTTTTAACATCAAAAGAGTCCCTTGAGTGGAAAAAAATGGAGGCCTAGATTATGTAAATTATTAACATTTATTTTGATTTTTTATAAGCTTTATACTCCATTCGTACCATATAAGGTATTTTATCATTTTTACTATTTACCGACATAATTCACTATTCACCCAGGAAACTTATTTTTTCCAAAAAAATGAAATTAACCCTACTGCGTAATTTCAATGACCGAGTTCCAAATATGAAATCCATTTTATAAAATTCAAACTAAAAATATGAGAAATTTAAATTTTAAAAAAATTATATTACTTTTAAAATACAATTAATCTAAAAAACAATTTCTTATATAATGAGGGATTATATTTTGATTTATTATCATTCTATAATTATCTAATATATGATAATTATTTATTATTAATGTTAAATATATTATTTATAATAAATTATTCACTTATAAAAGAGAATTATATTCTCATTATATCGTTTCTAATATACATAATGGTAATATATATTCTAAATTGTCATACATATATACCCAATGATCATAATACACTTCTTTATCTATATATATAACATTATGTAATTATCTAAAATTAATTGATCCTTTTTTATTATATATATCTTAAAAATTTTGTTATATTTTTAATTGTTTATCTTCCTTCCATAGTTATAATTGGTGGTTTACTCTTCATGGTAGACCGTGGTGATGAATATTTCAAATTCATGAACTTTTTATTTACTTGTAGTTTTATTCCAATTTTAATTTTCATAATTTATTTATATTTATTTATCATAGTGTATTAATGTTTAATTTTTTACTTTCATATTCAACCTTAATGAAATATAGAATTTTTCATTTTAGTTCAGTGTTTTCTGTGAAACAAGTTTTTCATCACATTCAAGGAATAAAAATTTGGGGTGTTACAATATCCATGGTGATGTTCTCCTATTTATATATTTTTATGAGTAATGTTTTCATCATCAACATAACATGTTATGTGAAAACTTAACTAGTTGGAAGATGAAGCATTAAGATGTATACACTTCAATTTACTTCTTCATGTTGTCCTACTTGAATTACTCTATAAAATATGTATAGAGTGAATAGAATATGATGAGGTATGTGTATCATCCAAAAGATACTTCTTTAGTTTTTACCTTGATGAGACACATATTCTTATTCCAAATATTATAATTACGTCATTATAAAGGTTAAATTACGAAATATTTCCCACCATTTTCTATATCTCAATATCTTCCTTTAGTTCATCCATGATCATTTTATAGATATATGGTTAAGTAATTATTGTGAAAAATAGTATTTCACCTCTTCCCTTATGATATTCATGTCTATAATTTACATATTTTTGAATATTGTGACTCTTTTAATCTTCATCATAAATAACCTAGAATAATCCTTTATACTAATTGTATCAACCAACTTGTTTTCCTTCTTAGGATGCTAATGTATTAAGTAGTCATAATCCTTGATAAAATCTATCCATCTTCTTTTAAAATATTCAACTTCGTTTGGTTAAATATATTTTAAGAACTTGGGATTATTATATATATCATAATTATCTCTATAAAAATATTTCCCCAAAATCTTTAATGATAATATTACTTCTACAAACTCCAGATTATGGGCTGAGTAATTTTTATCATGATACTCTAATTAACGAATGTTAGAATATATCATCTTTTCATTTTTCATGATAATTCCACCCAATAACTTTTTTAAATAATCACTATATATCAAAAACACTTATATACTATTTGGTAGTGTGTGTACAGGTGTAGTGACCAATATTATTTTAATCTCATTAAATCTATCTTCACATTATTCTATCTAGGGAAACATTACTCCCTTTTGAGTTAACTTAGTTATTTTATTTGACAATCATGGGAAATTTATAAAAAAACTATTGATAATATATAACCAATCCAACAAAACTATTGATCTATATTAAAAATATGGTCTATGATATCCTACAATCAACTATTTATTTGAATGATCTAAAAATATATCCTCACTTATGATTTCATGGCCAATAAAAAATAATTTTTGTAGCAAAAATCCACACTTACTTTATTTAGCATACTGGATTTCCTTTCTTAAGATCTTTAGAACAATCCTAAAATTCTCTTCATATTCTTCCTTTCTCATAAAATATAAGACAATGAATTCTATAAATTCTACCATAAATTTATTTTGGTAATCACTAGTGATTTTATTTATAAAATCCATAATTATGGATGGGAAATTTTTTAGTCTAAAGGGAATCACAATAAATTTATAGTGTTCATATCATATAAAAAAGGTTTTCTTTGGTATATCCTCCATTTTAACCTTTAGTTGATGATACCCATATTGAAGATCTACATTTGAGAAGTATTGATCTCAATTAATTTTATTTAACAAGTAATAAATATGACGTAAATGTTACTTTTTATTGATCGTGATATTGTTAAGATCATGGTAATCAATGCAAAGATGAATTGACCCATCTTTCTTCTTAAAATAGTTGGTCGGTGATCCCCATGGTAAAGCACTTGTGCATTTAAAACCATTTTTTTAATTCTCTTGTAGTTGATTATTTAATTATTATAATATAATAGGGGCTATTATATAATAACTCTATGATATAGTCATATAATAAGTCATGTGTTCAATTAATAACTCAACACAATAATTTGGGAGAAGACTAGGAAAATCTTTAGGAAATATATCAAAATACAACTATACAATTAGAAGATATTCCATTCTTGTTTTCTCCCGAGACATTTGAGCCACATATCCTTCATTATTAAGTATTAAGATACATATTAAGGAATTATTTTCCAAAGGAAGTTCATAATCATTATTTCATTATTATATGATCATGGGATGGTTTTTCAAATGAAATAAGATTTAACTTTACTAACAACTTTTATTAGCTCTATGTACATAGAGTCAATCCATTCCCAATATAACATAAAGTTCCACTAAAGGGAGAATAACTATATTTACAGAATGTATCGTCCCAAAAATCTCAATTTTAGAAGATTTATATACATCAGATTCAATTATCTCACCACTAATAGTTGTCACCATTAAATCAATATCTAATATTTGAGGTGGTAAATCAATAATATTATTAAACTTATAATATATTAAGTAATTCATGGATCCAAAATCAAATATTATATTTATAAATATTGAGCAGATTATAATTTTAGATTTCACCACATTTTTTTCATGATCCACTTCGATGGTAAAGATTGCATAAGATCATTCTTACTCCCTTGGTTTTGGAGGCTGTTGATATCAATTGTAATTATTTTCCCATAGATTCGTACAAGGATTAAAATAATGCTTGAACTCCTTATATTTGAAGCATTAAAGTGTTTATGGTGAATTTTTTGGAATGTTATTCCTCTCTATTATGTCATCCAGACTCTTCATGTCTATTTGATAACCATGTGCTTGATATATTAATCTTACATACAAAAAAAATTCTATTTCCTTTGATATAACTTCCTGAGTGTTTCCACCCACATTTTCAATATGAATAATGTTTAATCTTCATTCCTCCATGATCTTTATCACCTAAACATCCATAAAAATCAATTTGACTTTTATAATACCCAAATCCATGAGTATATTTAGAGTATCTGATTTCTATTTCCAAGAGCACATCAAACAATTTCATTTTTAGTTTTCAATGTATCTAATCAATAATAATTTTCATACAGTTGGTTTTAATGCATTAAAGATTTAGTCTATTTACATTAAGATCAATCATGAAGCTATATGTAAACATTGAAAGTATTGTAAATATCTCTTTATAGGAACCAATAAATTCTTTCTCCTTTTGCTTCAACTCAATGGATTCTTACAACATTTTAAAGTAAAGTGTTTGGAGAAAATAGTTATTGAAAAATATTTTATTAAACTCTTCTCATTCTATGAAGTCAGTTTGTTCCTTTTTTTCCATATTCTTGATCAAATTAATTTGTTGGTTCCCTTCACTTTCAAGATTATAAATTACTAAAACCATTTTTCATGATCTAATAATTAATAACAGAAAATATATTTTTTATAATGTTGATTCATTTCATAGTAACTGGTAGATCAAAATATCCACTGATGGATGGTGGTCATTGTCCCATAAAAGATGAAGTAGAAAGATTCAACTTCTTTGGTGCATTTAGAGGTTCGACATGGTTCATTTTATTACTCATAACCCGAGATAGTTAGGTGATCATTGGCCTGAAGTTATGCATACCAAATCTTATTCTATTGGATTATCCATTAGGACAATCGTCACATTTTTTTACTGGATTCATTTTGGTTCTAGTCATTTAATAAAACAAAAATGGAAAATGGGAGTAATAAACAATAATATCTTAATAAATTCAAATTAAACAATCATATGTATTTGAAAAATCAAAACTAATGTGTCCTACCCTATGAAACCTTTATTTCAACTTATGAAACTTTTGGTTCAACTTAGGTTGATTAATGTTTTATCCTATTATTATACATAACATAATCATAAAAATTAGTTAAACTCCACTTTGATATCAACCAAATCACCCTAAAACCTGTATTTCTGGATTTAGTATTATAAATACATGCTAGAAACATATACTCTGATACCAACTAAGACGACACAAAAACACATACACCATTTTACATGATTATACATTACATAAAAAAAATGAATCATGCTCATAGAACCCATAAGTTTAGTGTTTGAGATATTAGATTTATATCCATCTTATTTTGTGACACATTATACATTTATTCCATAAAATTTCCTCACACTTGATTCCCTTCAATAAATATAAAAAATAATATTATTCTTTATTGATTGAGAAAAAGGGAAACATGAAAAAAGGGTGAACTCAAATGATCAATATTGGGGAAATCATAATGATTCAAAGTGGACTTATCATTAGATTATAAACATATGAGAGTACATGAACATAGTAGATATAAAATGATTAATGGGATAGGATCATGGAATCATAATAAGTGATTATGAGGAATAATAACACAATAATAGATCCTAGAATAGAAATATAAAACCTAAAAGGAATGATCATGAAATAATAACATATACCTTATAATAGGAATGTGAAATTATAGGACAAAAATAATGAGTCATGGGGGAATAAATTAGGAATGATGAACAAGCATAAGTATAAAAAATTATAACATATATCAAGGATCCCTACCATGGCCATCATAAGATAATAGAAAAATTTAACCACATCATGTACATGCATAACATTATGGGCATAGTTAACTGTATCATTTCCATGCATAATAATTTGAATATAGATAACTATCTCATGTCCATGTATAAAATAATGATCTCATGGCATATGAATCTCTATCCAATGCATTGGATAGATATATAATTCTAGACCCATGCATCATACAATAAAATAATCATACATATATGTGCCACATGATATCAATAATACATCATATCTTGATTAACATGTAGAAATAAAATGGGTTACATAAAATATTTTTAAGGTATTCATAAGAACCAAATAGTAATTAGATCAGATGATACCTAAAATTAAATCTCCTAGAAATATTTTCTAAGGTGTAAGATCCAAAACATTGTGAAAGTATGCACATGTTTAAATATTGGTTTCAATATCTTGTTTCTGGTTAATGAAATGTTTCCTAGGATTATGGGGTCTTGGGGATGTTTTAGGGGTTCGGTAAATAAAAGGAAGGAAAACTGGACCAACCTATGCAAGGTGCACAGTTGGCACATGGTTAAGTAAACCATGCATGGTGGGAGGCCAAATTGTGAAAATTTAGATAGAGGAAAATCACATAGTTGGCCCATGATTTTTTAAATCTTACGGCCTCCCCTGATAACCATGTGACTTGGAATCCTATAGGGTAGAGGCAGGTGCACGGTTGGCACATGGTTTGGAAATATTTGTGGCCAAACCATTCACCCTTTTAAATGTGTGAATTTATAGTTTTTTTCCCTCGAGATTTGTTGATCCACAACTGATTTGCTTGCTCATTTACTCCCTTCTAACCCTATTGAAAAGCTTGGATGACCCAATCTTTCCAAGGTTGTTTCTTCTTCGGTTCTTGGCTTTTTGGAGCACTTTTGGTTGTAGATCAAAGCTTCAGGTAAGTCTAATGCTCTATTTGCTTCCTTTTTTGGATTAGGGATTGTAGTTTATCCCACCATTTTCTGAATCCCTAAAACATTCCTTTTTCTGATGAAATCTAAATTAGGGGTTAAAGGGGTGCTTAAATACGAATTTATTGCTATATTTTAGAGTATTTTCATCTTTAGATTCATGGTAGGTGGTTGAAAAGTAATATCCCATAGTTTTGATGTGGATTTGGGTATGCATGGTGTGTTCTTTATTACATTTAGTTGTGAATTTGATGTTGTTAGTGATTTTTGGTAAAATGGGTGTCTAATTGATGAATTGAACCCCTCATGATCCCCATGGGATTCATTGATGATGATTTGACCGATTTAGGGACATCCTTGGGGTGTACTGATGTTCTCGAATCTAGTAATTGGTAAAGTTAACTATAGAGTTCATGTGTGATAACATAGATCCCTTATTGAACTTGTTAATATGTTAATTTAATTAAAAAATGGAATATTGATAGTTGTTCCTAGGTTTTGAAAATGTCATAACGGTCATTTAGAATAGAATTAAAATGTATTAATTGGGTTAAATTTGGAATCTATCAAATGGATTATGAAATGAGTTGAATTGCTTAAAAGGGTTAGTGAATATGAAATTATGAACATGATAAATTGGTAATGGCGTGTGAATTAAAGAATATGTAAATGGGTCTTCATAAGGTAATTGATGAATCTATTGAATGGGTTAATACATGGGAATTATGGGATATACCTAATGGGTTAAGGCAGAAGAATGGGAAATTGGGATAAATGTACTATAGAATGTAAATGGTAAATGTGTTAATGCGTTATTGCTTAATATTAATTCCAATATTGATTGATATGGAATTTTATTGTCATTTATATTTTTTTTGAATGGTTTGTGGTATGGTTTGTGTGGTGATTGGATATATATAATCATGTGCACATGGCTTGGTTGTTTGGGGTATTGGCTGAGGTTTTACACCCATGGGTCGAGTTAGACTGAGCCTATAAACTCTACCCCACAATGCATGGGTCAAGGATAGAGATAGAGCTATATTCCCCCAAACGGTTTCATTCCACATAGACTGAGGATTCAAGGTGAGTATGATGTGTTTTTTATGATGTGTTTATCCCCAGTGAGATAGGGACATGACTTACTCACTTAGGAATATTGATGGAATTCCTTGAAACTCTTTTCTAAATGATTTAAATTCCTAACCAATGTAACATGTGATAAAAATAGATTATGTAATGAAGATGATGTAAATGATGAAAATGGAACTAAAGTTAGGAATGATTAATATAAAGATTGTTAACTAATGGAACCCGAGTTATATTTCAATTACTTGTATATTATCTAGTGTTTCATGCACTATCAGTTTATACGGGATATTTATTAGATATCATTAGTGGTGTCGTACTGATTTGTACTCACACCCTGCTTGAGCACCATTAGTTACCCAAGAAGAATTCATGGTTGTAGGTTAGGACAAGAGAAAAGCCCAATGCTTGGGAGTTCATTCAAGCTTGGGAGGTGTGTAGATGACGTTTCATCCATGGAGTTACAACCATTTTAGGGATTCATCTGTTGTCTTTATTTTGGGTTTCTTGCACCATCGGTACAATTAGTATGACAAGGGATGATTATTTTTATTTTGTGGTTTGCACCCATTTTTGGGAGTTGTTTGGTTATGCATGGTCATTGTTTATTACATATTGTTTCTACTATTTAGATTGTTATTTATTGTGACTTACTCTGGTAAATAGGGTATAGTCTCCCCACATGGACTATTAGACCCTTTCTATTATTTGGAAACCTCTAGATCACGGGGAGGCACACTTGAGGTCATTTGGTGACTCAATTCGAGGAACTGGTTTAATGGCTCCCAGGTCAGAGACGTTACAAAGTGGTATCAGAGCCGGTTCTTTTCTATGATCTTACTATTTGGGATGGTCAAAATGAGAATATAATGTGTTATGCATTGGAAATGAGCTCATTCTTGGGAGTATCTTACTCATGTACGAGGGAAAACCCAAGTCACCCAGGGTGGTAATTATTGTTCTTGTTGTACGTTGTTACATATGATGATATTTCACCAGTGGTTGATTCACTTGTTGTGTTATGTGATTGTTTTATGATATTTTTCTCGTAGTTGTAATGTCACAATATTGTGCATTTATACATCATTATGGGCACCTAGGTATATTAGTTCCATGCATCATGATAGGAACACATGTGATGGGTGTGTCAGTGGTGGGTAGGATTCATTTTACTTTCTTGGAAATTTGAAGAAAATGGAGTCTAATAAAATTATGTAAATAAAAAATTGGATGGGGAATGAAAAAAAATATTTAAAAAATTGTTCTCAGTTAAGGGTTCAAGTGATTTAAAAATGTTGGTTGTAATAGGTTGCGAAATGGGAGATGTGCCTAGGAGGAAAGATTCACATTGTAAGAACGAAAATGGTCTGAAGTGGTGTATAATGTAATACTTGTAACCCTATAATTTGGTTCACCCCATGTTATCCATGACCCATGGTAGGGATGGTTGAGGTTAGTTTTCCTAATGTAACGATACTCATTCGTGTGAGGTATGCGAAAAGAATTATTTATGGCTAGTAGAGAGCCTTCGTTTATATGAGCTATGAAAGATTTATGT
Source organism: Viscum album (assembly GCA_963277665.1). Classification (NCBI taxonomy): domain Eukaryota; kingdom Viridiplantae; phylum Streptophyta; class Magnoliopsida; order Santalales; family Viscaceae; genus Viscum; species Viscum album. The sequence goes on from OY728158.1 coordinate 1,791,672,420, forward strand.
TATATGTTCTAAAGATCATGTTTGGAATTATATATGAATTCCCCCATGAAGATGTGTGTTAAAAGGGAGATAAGAGGATATTGTCGATAATGCTTCCCCAATAGTGGAGCAAGAAGACCTGGTGATTCAGTGTAATAGAAAAGAGAGGTTTTGTGATAACTTCACTCATTTTATGTAGATGATGAAATAAAACCCAGGTCATGTTTTACTGAGTATGTTCAAGATGACAAGAGAGTTTTAGCTACCGCACCCTCTGACATTTATCAGAGAGGTTAGGTCAAAGGAAGCCAAGTTCTGGATAGAAGCCATTTAGATTATGCTTGAACATTTGGTGACTAATTCCAAGAAGCAACTCAAGTAGACATCCTACATGTTATGAGGAAAGGTAAAGCATTAGTGGGAAATCATTTTTTAGACTACGCAGACTGAAGGAATGACAAAGAAGGATTTATAGGAAAAAATTAGAAAACTTATATCCATAAACCTTGAGGCAGGATAAGGCTATGGAGTTCATGAGTTTGACCCAAGGGTCATGTTAGTGATGGATTATTCTATTCGTTTCACGGATTTGCACCACATTGTTCTAGCATTGGAAAAAGATGAACCAGCCATGGATAGAAATTTACAAGATGGTATTAGACATGAGATCAGGTCTAAGGTGAACATCTTCCATTTGAAGAGGTTTCCATAGGTAGTGGATCATGTCCTTATCTTATAAGGTAATTGAAAGGGGGATTCAGGTAATGGACTTGTGGTTCTAGTTGGGCGAACTGGTGGTGTGGCTTCCAAGGCCAGGAAGTTTCATTTTTGGAATTTTCATTAGGGTGAGAGTGTCTATAGTACTCAAAAGAGAGGATCGAACTCTCAGGGTGGATATCAAGTGTTTTTTTATCAATGTGGCAAGATGGGACACAGGCATAATCAGTGCCCCTGACCACCAGTTGAATGTCATGTGTGCAGAAAATTGGGACACATACAGAGGTTTTGTAAGAACCCTCAAAAAATGGGAATTGATGGAGGTTATAGGAATATATTGAGTGAATGTAGGGGGTTGGTTAACCTGTATCAGGATGGAAACTAGATCTCGACTAGTCATACCGGTTGTGGTGGTGGACGTGGAACTCTAGGGAAATAACATCCATGTCAATAGGGAAGTGTAGTACTAGGTACTCAGGAAAAATCCTAGGGTAGAGGGGCTGGTCAACTACATGCAGTTTAGTCTACACCAAGAGGTGGTGCAGCTGGGGCATTTACTATTCAAGGTATGATCCTTGTAGCTTCCATGTTTGCTAGTTCTTTATTTGACACAGGTGAAATGTATTGTTTTATCTCTTCTTATTTTGTAGTTTTTTTGGGCCTAGTAGTGGAACTTTTATGTGGGGTTATGTCAACTGATACTCTATTGGGAGTGCGAGCTGAGGATATCAGAAAATGTAAGGATTGTTCTCAAGATGTAGGTGGGTACCATTTTTTGTGGGACTTGATCATTATATTGATGGTAGGTATTAACTTGATCTTGGTAATTGATTGTATGGTGTTTTACTAGACCCATATCGACTATTTCCATCATAAATTAACATTCATGTCTCTTTAGGGAGACACTTATGTCCATCGAGGCAAGTGGTATGTTCGAGCAGGCCGTGCAGGGCTAGTTTTCCAGGAGTTGGGAGAACTCACAGCCCAAGTATCTTTCCATGTGTTTGATGATAAAGGAATAGAACTATTATTCTTCCCTCTCATTGTGGATCAATTTTATGATGTGTTTCCTAAGGACTTCTCAGGGCTACCACCAAAGAGATATGTTGATTTTATGATTGAGGTGATGCCAGGGGAAGAACCAGTTTCCATTCTGCTATATAGAATGGCCCCAGAAGAACTCTAGGAGCTTAGGGCTTAGTTGGTGGAGTTGTAAAGGAAACGGTTCATCTGTATGAGTACGTATCCTTGGGGATGTCCAATGTTGTTTTCCAAGAAGGTTAATGGAACATTACGGTTATGTGCCGATTATAGGAATTTGAATCAGATAATGGTTAATAATGGATACCATCTTCCATGAATTAATGATATGTTCGACTAACTAAGGGCTGCTTCGATGTTCTCTAAGATTGATCTAAGGTCAGGGTATCATCACCCAAGGGTGAGACCTTTTTTTGTACCATGAACTACTTTTAGAGTAGGTATGGATTGTATGAGTTTGTTGTGATGTTGTTCGGGTTGACCAATGCACTGCTAGTATTTATGAATCTAATGAATTGAATCTTTCACCCCTATCTAGATTAGTTCGTTTTTGTCTTTTTCAATGAAATCTCGGCGTACATGAAGACTCATTATGGTCATGCCAAATTTCTTGACATCATCTTGAGTACACTAATAAATCATATGCTATACGCTAAGCTATCCAAGTGTCATTTATGGATTTATAGGGTGAATTTCTTGGGTCACGTCATCTCTGAGGAAGGTGTGTCAATGAACCCAGAGAAATTATAGGCAGTGGTATATTGGGAGAAGCATTAGAATATTTCTAATATATGAAGTTTTCTGGGTTTATCAGGCTATTATCGAATGTCTATGAATGAATTTTCCCATTTGGCGGCACCACTTTCAGGTTTGAGTGGTTTGAGGCATATGAGAATTCATTCCAGGATTTAAAGATATGGTTGACTACTACACATATTATATTCTTTCTTGATCTAGGTAAGGAGTATACCATGTTTTGTATTGCATCTTGTATTTTTTTTGGGGTGGTGTTGATGCAGGAAGATCGGGTTGTAGAATATGGGTCAAAATAGTTGAGTTCTCATGAACAAAATTACCCAACTCATGATCTCAAGTTGGCCATAGTGGTGTATTATTTGAAGTGTTGGAGAAAGTACCTATTGGGAGAGCAGTTCAGAGTGTATACCGATCATAAAATTATTAAGTATATCTTCTATCAATGTGATTTAAATATTCGAAAGCAGAGATGGGTTGAGTATATGTAGTCTTTTGACATCAAGCTAGTTTACGCACTTGTAAAGGGAAAGAGCGTTGTTGATGCTTTAAGTCAGAAAACTCAAAGTCATTCAGTTCAGCAGTTTAGATCCAAGTGGAAGCTGATGGTTTTGTTTGCTGAAACACATCTATAGGTACATTATGGGTAGGGGCAGATGACCCTTGCATCCATATTAGTTGAGTCCAAAATTTTTAGATGGGTCATGAAAAGTCACCTCTGGGATTCAAAGTGTTTTTCTATGAGGTAAAGAATTAAATATGGGGAGACACCTTATGGTTGGTCTGTTGGGGATGATGGGATTGTGTATGTTTGTGTCCATGTTGTGGTTCCAATGGCTATACGAGAATAGTTGATTCATGAGTTGTATGAATCTAGGTGGTTTGTGAACCCTGTTTTGACTAATATGTATCATGATCTTTGTAGGAAGTATTGGTGGATGGGAATGAAGAGAGAGGTTGTGAGTTTTGTGGCGTGGTTCATTACCTGTCAGAAGTTAAAGGTCATGAATCATCACCCATTTGGCTTGTTACAGCCATTTCCCATTACCGAATGGAAATTGGATGACGTAACGATGGGATTCATAGAGTTTTTTCCAAGGACACCTCGAAAGAATGATGTAATCTGGGTGATTGTGGAATAGTTGACTAACGTGGATCATTTCTCACCAATTATATATAATTTCACTGTAAACCAATTGGGTAATTTGTGTGTTCGGGAGATAGTGTTATTGCATGGAGTACTACAGACAATAGTTTCAAATCTTGATCCACATTTCACATAATGCTCTGGAAGGGATTATAGAAGGCACTTGGTACCCAAGTGTTTTTAAGTATGGAATTTCACCCGCAGATGTACGGGCAGTCAGAGCATATGATCCAGGTGTTAAAGGACATGTTGAGGGCTTGTGTTTGAGATTTTGGTGGTTCATGGGAAAAAAATCACTTGTTCAGTTTTCCTACAACAATAGTTTCTAGGCTACAATTCAAATAGAATCATTTTAGTTTCTCGATGGGAGACCCTATAGATCATTGTTGTGTTGGTTAGAAGATGGAGAGTCCAAGGTGTGGGGAACAAGTCTCATCCATGAGACATCAGAAAAGGTTCAGTTCATTCTAGAAATCTTGGAAATGGTTTAGAGTAGGAAGAATTCATATGCAAATTGAAATCATAGACCTATTGTGGTTAGGGTGGGTAATCATGTGTTTCTTTTGGTTTCACCATGGTTGGGTCACCAATAGATTCCAAAACAAGGAAAGTTGGCACCCAGGTTTGTGGGTCCATTTGAGATTGTGGAGAGGATTGGACAAGTGGCATACCTATTGTCTCTCCCACAACGATATAGTGGTTTGCCCGATGTTTTCATGTTTCACGGGTTCAACAATATCACCCTAACCCATCTCATATGATTGATGTTATGTATGTTGAGCTAGATGTTGATGCGTCCTTTGTGGATCATCTCGTTCGTATTTTGGACTGTAACAATAAAGTCTTATGGGAAATGATTTTGCATTTATTTTGTGTTCATGTTACTATCTGAATTTTCAAGAAGAAACTTAGGAGCAGGAATTGGATATGCGGGCCTAGAGGCCCAATCTCTTTTCTTCAAAAGCTCAGTGATGCTTGGGAATTTATATTGAATAAGAGTTATTATAAGGTGGGGAGGATGTAAGATCCTGGACTACATGAAGGTATGTATATTTTTAAATTTTGGTTTAAATCTCTTATTTTGTTAATGAAATGTTTCCTGGGACTATGGTGTGCCTCAGGGTTGTTCTGGGGGTTCAGGAAACAAAAGGAAGGAAAACTTGTCCAACCTAGGAAAGGAGGGTAGTTAGCGCACGGTTAATTAAACAATGCAATGTGGGAGGCCAAATCATAGAACCTTGGATAATGACATATTACACAGTTAGCACATGGTTTGTCAAACTGTGTGGCCTCCCCAAGTAACCCTGCAACATGGAATCCTATTGGGAAAAGGTAGGTGCATAGTTGGTGCACAGTTTGGAAAACCGTGTGGCCAAACCCTACACCCTTTAAAAAGTGTGAATTTATAATTTTTACCCCATGGAGTGTTTAGATACTTACCCAATTTTAACCACTACTTCATCAGTTGAAACCCTGGTGATGAACTTGGATGACCCAATCTTCCCAAGGGATGTTTTACTTTGAATATTGGCCATTTGGAGTGTCGTTGGTTGTGGATTGATGCTCAAGGTATGTCTAACTCTCATCTTTCTTCCTTTTTCTGGATTTGGACTTGTATTTTCTCCCATATTCTTCTAAAACCCTAGAACCTTCTTTTTTACAATAAAATCTAAGTTAGTGGTTCAAGGTGGGCTTGAATCTGGATCTAAGGATACAATTGGGAGTCCATTTATCGTTGGTTTCAAGGTAAGTGGTCTACAAGTTATATCCCATATTTTTTAAGTGGATTTGTGTATGCATATTGTGTTCTTCGTTTCATATTGTTGTGAATTTGATGTATTTAGTGGGTTTTTGGTAAAATGGGTTTCTAATTGATGAATTTAACAACTCATTATCCCCATGGGAAGCGTTGAGGATGATTTGACTGATTTAGGTCCACCCATGGGGTGAACCGACATTCCTGATTCTAGTAATTGGTAATGTTAAGTGTATAATTGATGTGTGATAAAATAGATCCCTTATTGAACTTGTTAATATGTTTGTTGAGTTAAAAATGGAATATTGATAGTTGTGCCTAGGTTTTGAAAATAGAATAAGGGGTTGTTTGGAATGGCATGAAAGTGGATTAATTTGGTTAAAGTGGGGATGTCTCAAATGGATTGTGAAATGTATTGAAATTCCTAATAGGGTTAGTGAATATGAAAAGATGAACACGTTAAATTGATAATGGCTTGTGAATTGAATAATATGTAAATGGGTATTCATAATGGAATTGATGAATATGTTGACTGGGTTAATACATGGAAATTATGGGATATACCTAATGGGTTAAGGCATGAGAAGGGGAATTTGGGGTAAACAGACTATGGAATATAAATGGTAAATGTGTTAATGGGATATGGAATAATATTAATTCCCATTTTGGTTGATATCGATTGTGATTATTATGTGTATTGTTTGTGTAAGGTTTGTGGTATATTTTGTGTGGTTATTGTATATATATATGCATGTTCACATGGCTTGGTTGTGTGGGGTATTAGCTGAAGTTCTACGCCCATAGGTCGAGATAGATAGAGGCTCTAAACTCCACCCCATAATTCACAAGTTAGGGAAGGGGACATAGCTTTACTCCCCTAATGGTTTCATTCCACTCAGAATGAGGTTTTGAGGTGAGTATGATATGTTTGTTCTGATGTGTTTATCCCTAGTGAGATAGGGACAATACTTACTCCCTTATGCATAGTGATGGAATTAATTAAAACTCTTGTTTAAATGATGTAAATTAATAACCCATAGAACACATGATAAAAATATATTAAGTAATGAAGAGGATTTAAATGATGAAAATGGTACTAAAGCTAGAAATGGTTAAAGTTAGGATTGTTACCTAAAAGCACCGAAGTTTTATTTTTTTAGTTGTATTTTATTTAGTGTTGTATAAAATATCTATTTATACTGTATATTTTCTCGACACTATTTGTGGTGGCCTACTGAGTTGTACTCACACCCTACTCAGGCACCGATGGGTACTCGAGCAGACTTCATGGTTGCAGGTCAGGACAAGGGAAAAGACATAATGCTTGGGAGTTGAGTCAAGGTTGGGAGGTTCATGGATGAGGTTCCAGCCATAGATTTAGGACCATTTTATATATTCAACTATTGTCTTTATTTTGGTTTCTATCTCCTTGGGTGTTATTAGTATGTCTTGGCATGATTATTTTTATTTTGTAATTTTCACCCAGATTTGGGAGTTGTTTGATTATACATGTTCATTGTTTATTACATATTATTTTTGATATTTAAATTTTTAACTTCTTTGTCTTACTCTATTTATGTGGGTATAGTCTCCCCATGTAGCATATTAGACCCTTGTTGCTAGTAAACAATCTCTGGCGTACCAGGAGGCATTCTTGAGGTCATGTGGCAACTCAGCTTGGGCCCCTGATTTAGTGGCTCCTAGGTTGGGGAAATTACAAAAGGTTATTTTAAGGGAATTAAATAGATGATATAAAATAATAATAGATTATTTACTCTATAGATAAATAACGAAAAATTTAATGGAAATTATTAAAAGACTTTTTGTTATGTTTTGAAAGAATTACTTTTTAACACTTTTGTATTGTTTTTAAATAACCTACACTGATGAAAAATATATAAAATCTCATTTTGAACCATATTAAATAATAATATGAGAGGTGGTAAATATAATATACATTTAAATTTTAAAACAAGAAAAATAAACATTTTTATAAGAAATCACATGGACATGGAAGAGAAATACATAACATATATGGTGGAAATTATCCTTTAAAATGTCATATTTTAATGTGATACAAATCAATCAGATATGAGATTATGTGAAGAAAATATAATATCCCCTGTAAAAAAAAGGAGGGAATAAAATATAAGAAAATTAAATTGTAGAATATAACCAAAATAGAATACTCTATTTAAAGAATAAAGGGTACAACTTAATAAAAGGATATTGAGTCCAGAAAATCCTTATCTTAGATACCTTCTTGCTCAAAAATGATCTAAATTTCTATATAATAAATTTAATTTTTTCTTTAATCTATATAAAATCTTTATTTATATTTATTTTACTTAAAAAATCCAGTTGTACTTTTTATTGACAATTTATTTATCATTCAGAGTTAATATTAATCATTGGGTGTTAATTGTTTCTTTTGTTTCATGCATTCTTTAGTGTCGTGGTTTCAGTCCTTACTCCATGATCATGTGTTCATGAACTTTATAAGGTCATAAAAATTATTTAGATATGTTTAATATAGTTCTAGAGTTATGTTATTATTTCATTGATGTTACAGTAATTGTTTATAAAATTGGTTAGAAAGTTTCTCTTTTTTTAACCATTAAATCAACCAAAATAATTATTTTTGTTAATAAATATGATTATAATTATTACCATTCTATAATTGAAAACATAACTTAAACTAATAAATTATATCATATATTAATAGAATTTTTTTTCACAATCATCTATAATGAAAATTCTATAGCATCATTCATGTTAGTTGTTACACCAAAAAAACCAAAACATGATTTAATTTAATGGATAAGTTTAAAATTATTATATTATAATACATATTTAATAGAATTATAATGATATTATTTAAATCATATATGGGCTTTAAATAATTTTTATTAAGGGTGAATGAAAAGATAAATGTAAAATAAATAGATTACTTTATTACTTACTATGCATATTGGAAACCTTCTTTTATTTTTAATGTTTTGGGGAATCTTCTTAGGACGAGAATATTCACAATATGAAAGAGACTTATTATGGATAGAATTTGTTTAAATATTATAGTTTAATCCAAATGAGAGGTGTGGTTTGGAATGGGTGGTGGTGAGGTACTTTTATAGACGATTTTGAGTGGCATGTTTGAAAATACAAATTCGTTGATGCATTAGGAATGTAATATCCCAAAGAAATAACTCAAAGTAAGAAAATAATGGATATGGGTCATGTATTCCCTCATTAATAAAATTTGGTGACAATGTTGAGAGATAATTTATTACTTAATTTATTATTTTAACTCTTTTGTCTCATTTTTCCTTTGCTGTTACAACTCATTTTTTACCTTGGTAACTTATTTTTTGGAAAAGAATGAAATTATACCTATTAATTAATGGTAATATATATAAATAATATATTTCAAATAAATCAATATTTAATTTATAATATTTTTTAATATTAAATTTAAAACACAAAATCCTAGTATCTGAAAATAATTTTTTGAAAAATATCTTTTAAAACATTAAATGAATTCATCCTTATTTATTACCGGTTACTAATCATTATATGAATTTTAATTCATTTATCTATATATATAAATAATATATTTCACCAAAATCATTCTTTAAAAGTGATAGATTTAATTTGTTTAGAACAAAAACACATAATGAATAAAAAACACTATTTTAGTATACAATATATTTTTACGGATGAATTATTATATTTTTATCTTATTAAATAATTATTTATTTTATATTAATTATAAGTAAAATATATTATCACTACTAGGAAACTACCCTATATCAATGATTCTATGGACATTTGGGTCCTTTTCTACCAGCATAGGTCTACACCCAATGTTTTCCTTAAAACTATTGGAATAGACCATAAGGAATTTAGATTAATAATGGTTATGTGTAAACAATTAGTATAGGGTATTGTCCCCAACTAGCACCACAAACCCACCCAGAATCTTCAAAAAATCAATATAACCTATAAAAAATACCAATCATAGTACAAATTTCATTCAGCACATATATTTAATATTTTGAAATTAACCAAATGATAACTATATCAATTTTTTTCTAACCACTCATAGTGCTATAACATAAATATACAATCCACAAAATCAGTTTTAGTCATTAAAGACCTTCCACATAATTTTCTCCTTACTATCAACTCAAAATGGAGGGGATAAATATGTCCATAATCACCACCATTTCCACTATTATCATCACTTGTATCACAGACATCCTCACCGACAACATCGTCTTTTGCATCATCATTATCATCAGAAGTGTCATTACCTCAACCACCACTAGGAACATCATTTTCATCACCTAGCACATCATATAAGAGAAATTTTTTGACATACATGTATCAAAAACCATAGAATACTCTGATGGAAGTGATAAATGTAAATCTATTATAGATTTTTGGAACAACTCGTTGAAAATTTTACCTCTTTGAGGCTCTAGTATAGAATTTTTTTGCCTCAAAAAATTCTTCATGAGTGTTTTATAGGTCCGTGCTACTAGATATTTTTTAGGCACACTATTTGGACCAATACATAGTGGGTAAAATGATCTTCCCGATTTTTCATCATACTCTCCTTAGTGATCCTCAACAATACTAGTCTCAAATGATCATTTGTACCACTATGTCACATAGTTGAAAATAAAAATAAGATATTTAATTATGAATTAGATATTAAAATCTGAAATAATAACAATAAGACTTATAATATTTTATTGTGTTTATTCATTTATAGAACATCCATATTTCTCCCTCCTACTCGAGTAAAAAATGTTATTGAGGCACATGACCATTGATACTCAATATTTCATCTTCAAAATGACATTGATTACTATAAGAATACATTATTCAATAATATGAAATTGATAACGAAAATTAACTCATTCAAACCAATATTATATTGATCATATCCAAAACAAATTATATTAAATTTCAATGAACTTAAATTGCGTTCGTTGAGGTATATTCAAATTAGTTTCATTACATTTTGTATTAAGCATGGTTGGATTTGTCCTTCAATTTAGTTTTGATCTTTTTCATTCATTTTTTATTAATTCATCTTGTTTTTAGTTAGTTTAGTTTAAAGAAAAATTTGTTAAGATGATTCCAAACTTTTATATCTAGATGATTTATGTATGGTTCAAATCTAATCAGTTTGGTTCAATATTGGCAATTTCATGTTGTTTTGTTTCATCTTAATTCAATTCAATTCAATTAAATTTGGTTTTTTGGTTTTTTTTTCTATGTGTTATTTTGGTTCACTTCTATTAAATTTAATTCAATTTTATTTGAATCAATTTCATTTAGTTCGATAGTAATTGAGTTGGGTTTTTATAGTTATGTTTGGTTCGAGTCAGTTCTTTTTAATCTAGTTTATTCTATTTTTGTGTTGTTTAGATCTATTAAATTAGTTTTTCAAGCCTCCTACTCTGTATGATTCTGTTCATTTACCATTTTTTCATTTCTTGATTATTCAATTCAGTAAATTTTTAATCAGTTTAGTTCAAATCAATATAGTTTACATTATTTCACATTCATTCAATTCACATTAATATTATTTTAGTCAATTTTATTCTATTCATGTTAGGATAGTTTGTGTTAGATTGGTTCAACATAGTTTAGTTATGTTTGGGTCATATCAGATTGCTTCATTGGGTTTAAGTGGGTATTGTTCTATTTTTAAATGGATTATAGAGTGGTTTATCTTTGGTTTGGTCTTATTATATTTAAATTGGTTAAGATATATTTATTCCACTTAAATATTGTTTTGGTATATTTTGTTTGGTTTTGTCCAATTCATTTTAGTATGGGTTTCATTGGATAGTATTTGTTCCATTTTGATCATATAAGGTTTATTTGGTTTGATTAGGAATGGTTATATTTAATTTTAGTGGGTATTGTTCTATTATACTCCAGATTGTTTAATTGGTTATATAAGTTTTGAATCTATTATATTTAATTTGATTAACTTCCCTTTTGTTCAAATTAATAAATATTTGTTTTATTTCAGTTGTGTTATTTCCTAGTAAAACTCAATTGGTCATAAAAAGTACATTGCGGCTCTCAATATACTACATTACAGTGCACCCCAAAGTGTGCATGTACTTTATAAAAACCTTGTTCTTTTTTTCATTATGATAAATACAAAAAACAAATAATCAATATAAATAATAAGAACTAAATTTTCAATAGAAACCATTAAAGTTAAAGAATACCTTAAACTAATTACTCTTCCAACAAATGAATATTTATTTGTATTTTGTAGTAGGAGGGTCATTGAATATTGGTAAACCCTCTATCTCATTGATGAATATACTCTTCCAACCAAAATATAGTTTATAATTATATAATCTCCATAATTTTCCATGTTCCATCAACCCTATCACCTTCATAGATTGACTTTTGGGAAAGTTAAATCGAAGCTAGGATGTACATGTTAATTCATGTAAATAAAATAATAATATATATTTCAATTTGACAAATTTTCTTACCCATATCTCTTCCAATGAAATCTCATTGATTTGATTACTAATATTCTTATATGAGACTGGTTTAACTAGAATGATATCACTATACTTAGATAATGTTTCCATGAAACTTCTAAATTATCTAACATTTTTTCCAATAATTTGGTTATCTTAATAATAATATACCATGACTTGTGTTTGATGGTTCTTGTCTTCATGTATATGGGTTTCCCCACATTTCTGATTAGAAGATCCCATTGAATAAGATAAAAGAAAAAAGTATAATTAATACACATTGAAACTAAAAAAATGTTGTGATATAATATAATAAACATATTAATATAAAACTGATCTAGGTTAATCATTAGACTATGATATACCTATGGGATATTCTAGATCAGTAGGCTATGAAGGGTGTTCTTGTACTAATTCATGTTCTAGGCCTTCTATATGCTGTGAAGTATAAGTTAAAGGAGAATAAACATTAGATCCTGGATGGATAAGAGTAGGAAATGCAGGCAGTGTAGACATGGTATGTCTTTCCCCCTCCTTTAAAAGATACCACAATGAGGGGAGAGAGATAATGACCCCTGAGTCCCGCCTCCAGTAAGCCCTAAGTCAGCGACTAGTACTGAGGGAATAAAATTTTCCAAAAATGGGAGGCATTATGCTCTATAATTATATAATATTAGGAGATAAGATGAATAATCCACAAATAACTCCATGACATAATATAAAAATAAACCAAAATCATCACGTATGCATGTATAAATAAAACCAAGACAGATAATAGAGTCCAATGTAAATAATCAAAAGCAAAGCTAAAGTAGTGACATAAAAAATATCCAAAGATCCAAGCTAGTAATATTCTACATGGTCCACATAGTCCTCCTAGAAACAAAAAAAATAAGTTTACATACATAATAATGATCAAAACACCTCTCACCTAAATACACCTGGGCTCGCTGCCCAACAATCACGGCCACATCATGTCCCACCCAAAAACACCTAGGCTACAACACATCCACAACCATAACTAGCATAGTAGGTTATCATGAACAAGAAGAACATAAACCTTTTCCTCTCCTCCTACCATGCACAACCCCCACCTTAAGCCACCTCATCCCATCCCATCCCAACCATAGATATCTAGGCTATATCACATCTCTCCTGAAGACACCTGGGCTCGCAGCCCCACAGGAACACCAAATCACATCTCGTCTAAAAACACATGGGCTATCATAACCACCATCTAGTATACTATCAACCCTACAACCATCAATACATGTGCAATAACAACCTTTTCTAGAAGAGAGAGTTGTAAATAATAGGTACCCATCCATATGTCCTCCTCATCAGATGTAGGGGAAAAACCCATAAATTAAATATGAGGGATGTCACTTAGTGCTCGATGTAGGTGGGGTGAATATAGAAATCACAAGGAATATACAAGAATATACATATAGACACACACAAGCCCAACCTTTGGGTTCAAAACAAAACACTAACCCACCCAAAAAATCCCCACTTTAGTTTCCACCCTGAAATGTATAACACCACACAATCTACCATCCACAATCCATATTTCACATTTCCAACCAAACCCATTATCCACCTCATTTATTTCATTAATAAGAATCAACCCTATTTAACTACACAACCCATCATTTATTTGTTCATTAAAAATTTATATCCTATTATAGAAAATAAACCCCAACTATTTCAACTATTATTAAATAATTATTTTTTCCATCATTACCCAGACATATTGCACAACACAACCACACATCACAAGCAGCTCATCATCTCCATCACATTATCACCTCACTGACCCAAAATTATGACAAAAAACAACCACCTCATTGCCCTAAAAGCATGGAAAAAAACCACCACCTCACTGCCCCAAAGTATGGCCAAACAACCACTGACTTACCACCCCAAAATCATGGCCAAAAAACCACCACCCCACCGCCCCAAAAGCACAACCAAACAAGCACCACCTTGACACCCCAAAATCATGGCCAAAGAACCAGCACCTTGCTACCCCAAAACCATAACCACATCTCACCCATCAGCCACACATCAAATCACAAACACACATAATCGCCTCACAAGCATGACCACATATCACAACAAATAAAAGGCCATTTAATAGATTTTGAAACAAATATTGTATCAAATTTCACATTATTTTTGGTGTGTTATCAGAACATCCATAATCTTTGGGAAACCATTTCATTTAAAAAATATAAGTGGTTACCCAATTTACATTTTAGGGTTATATCACAACAATCACAATAGACGTAGTAGTCACAACATATGTTATCCAATGAAAACAAAGCCCCCAAAAAACACAATTTTCAACAGGGCATCAAGCCCATACAGTCCATTATAACACAATAATATCAGAGCTATAAAAACATGTGAATCGTTCCTCTTTTCCCCCTTCAATTGTTAATTATCTAATTCTTTATCTTTCTTGAATCCATCACAACCATCCCCCATAGATAAAAAACAGTAAACAACTACCACATGATACTTAATAAAGAGAAATGAGAGATTATCTACCTCAAATGAATCTTTGTCAAATCATTGTTCACTACAATCGAAAGAAAAAATGATCTCAAACTACAAACACACCACGATAAACCATGGATTAACCTACACTGCACCTAGATATCATCAAAAAATGCATCCCAACACACACCCCAAACCAAAAAAACATCAATATAGAAAATTCCCAAGAAAAGAATAGGATAAAACTAACAATAATGTAGATTAAATTACCTCAGATTTTCAATAGGGATCAACGGGTGTCAATGGATTGAAGTAGGAGGAATAAGGATAGAATATCCCTCAAAATATTCTAAGGATTACCAAAAAATGATAGGGTGGAGGGTTTGGATGAATGAAGAGAATCAGTCAAGAAAATAACGTAAAAACTAGAAACCCTCTAGTTTCACATTGTGTAATATATATTTATACAAGATGAATTCCACATGAATTCACATAAATCGAACTTTCACTGAAAATAGAGTCACATTTGACCTTTATTTAATAAACATTGTGTATTCAACTTATAAGATGTGAATCTATCACATTATCCCCCCCCCCCAATATTGATTTACAATCATAAACTCACAATTTTTACAAGCCGTAATACACCATTTCACATCATGGATTCCATTTACATGATGTAAACATCCTACAGCAGCTCTACTGCAACACCTACCTCCACCAAAAGCTCCTGGAACTTCCCCCAAACACCAAAACCCACAAAAACTTGAAAAGTAACTGGTCAGTAAGGAACAATATGTTACATTAGATACCTCTCAATTGATTCTCTCCCTTGAGAATTCCAAGCCAAGACTATAAGGAAAGGGGTCCAAAAAACAACCCCACGGGATACCTCTCAGGGGTCTTTCCATACCTCAAATGCTACCACCAACCAAAAATTCCAAACCAAATGGCCATATAACATCTCACAAAACCTCATTACCACATATAAAAATCACTACAACCATCTAAATCTCCATGAAGTTCAAACCAACATCTACTATGACTAACAAACTGCATTTCCTTGAACACACAAATCAAGTAATTACATCCTCCTTTTCAATATACTATTATCTTTAGGTAGCACTAAATCATCATGATGGGTACAATCACATCATAGTCTAATGCCACTCAATTAGGAATCAGGATCTCCCATTTTCATATGTCAAGACTTTATCACGTATCACACATCACATCAAGGGAAACAACCCATCTAATAAAACATAAGGGACCAAACATCAAAACACAAAGCATAACAGTGCAAAAAAAACTCAAAACAATTTTAGGTATTGGCCAGGCATCTGTGTCTCTTTCTCCCAAGTACTCTATAATAGTCCACCATTCCTACACAACACATGAACTAAGGGAATGGTTTTTCCTTGTAGCACTTTCTCTTAACAATACTAGATCTCTACTGGTCATTCCATGAACATTACATCATCCTCAATATCCAACACTCGTTGATCAATGACATGGGATTCATAATGAAGATACCAATGAATCTGAGAGATATGGAAGACATCATGGATCCCCTCCAATCGTGGTGGAAATGCCAACCATTACTCAACTATACCAACTCTCCCCAACACCTCAAACGGCCTAGTAAACCTGGGTTAAATATTACTCCGTATTCTGAACCCCTGTTTCCCATGAAAACCTTAACGAACATTTGGTATCAAACTTTTAACTCTAAAGGAATCCTCCTATGATCGGTATAAGACTTCTATCAGTCATGCACTGCTTTCATCCTTTCTTGATCCAACTAAACCTTCTCTGTTGTAATCCACACCACATCAGGTCCAAGAACTTCTGCCTCCACAACCTCCATCTATCACAATGATGAATGATATGGTCACCCATACAATGCCTCAGATAGAGAAATGATAATGGATGGGTGATACTTATTATTGTATTCAAAATTGATGTCACAACCTGACCCAATGGGGCATGAGCTGCAACTACCCCAAGCCTACCTTTATAAGCTAGGCATTGGTGACAAGCAACATAATTCATAACTAATATGGGAGGCCTTATCCTAGTTTACTTGTATGCATGAACCCAAACATCTTCAAGAAGAAGCGCATAGGAATAATAATAAAAGAAGAAATAACTAGAGAATAATTGTGCATGTAAAACATCTTGGGAGTATACGAGTACAAAAAAATATTTTGGATTGTAAAAAGGGGAAAAAATACATGTCCAACTTCAACAATGTCCCAACCTAACAAAACTATAAAGGTAAAGTGATGAGAGATATTGGCTCTATATGTCCATGCCTCAACCACCATGCATGGTGTAATGCACCAGGGTGTCTCTATGCTCCTCTGTAATTTTCATCAACCTTTAAATCATCTGCATAAAACAAGACATGTGCGGGAAAATCCCATGTCATGGTGAGTGTATACATACCCAATAGGACACCCTGAAAGTAAAAGGGAGAGTTATAAGAGACACGATAAAAGTAGACAACTTAACCTATAGCAATAATAAAATAAAAACCAATAAATAAGGATATATGCTCATAAAAGAAACCCAGATAAGAGAGAAAGGGGATATTCATATCACAGCCCATCCTAGTAAAAGATTCTTCCATAAGTACCAGAGGTCCATCAATGATTCCCAGCATCTCACATGTCTATTCGAAGAAGTAACTATGTCGAGGGTCCTCACCTCACCACAATGTTACATAGTTGAGGGGGAACAATATCTAAGTAGAGGACACATGCACTAGTGTGATAGGGGGTTCCACTCTATGTAAGGAGGAACCAAACCAAAGTGAAATCAAGGGTAACACTAAGTAGATAAAGGACCCACACCCTATTACATCATGGAGTACCACTCAGTAGATAGAGTGCATGTTCCCTAGTGAAATCGGGGGTACCACTCAGTAGGTAGAGGACCCACACCCTAGTACAATAGGGAGTTTCCACTCAATGTTAGGAGGACATGTTCCCTAGTGTGATAGGGGTACCACTCAACGTATGGATGGCATGAGCCATAGTATGATAGAGGTGTTAAACTAATTAAATAGAGGAATTATGACCTGGTGAAATAGAGGGTACCACTTAGTAGATAGAGGACTCACTCCCTGGTCCATAAAGGGTACCACTCCTTAAGTAGAGGACCTACACCCTGGTCTGTCGGGGGGGGGGGGTACCACTCTAAAGATCTCAACGGATCACTGCCATATTTGAGCACCTTATAAAGAAGAATCATGACCAGAACATCTCAAATAATATACCAAAATCAACTATTAATTCCATCATTGCATTCTACATGAAAAAATACCCTGGATAGGCTACTCGTCGGTAAAAATTAAAGTCCAAATAGAGGAGAAATGAGAGGTAAAAGATTCCTAAAAAAGAGGAGGTACATGGTGTGTAAAGGGGCCTACACGGTGTATGGTCCCACTCTACTACATGGACCTGTCCTTTACAGTACAAGGATAACTTACCATATAGGTCTCCATGGCATACATGGGGACTACATGGAGTTCCTTACCCACCTAGGGTCCTACCCAGGATCTTGGTCATGTTAGTGTACATTGTTCGTGTACTCTGGTCATTTACTCTAGTTGTAATCATGTACACTAGTTGTCTTCTTTAACATGATCGTGTCTGTGTACTCAAAAAACACATGATGGGTCGCCAGCACCAGGTCACATGGCCTTTGGGGGTCCCACATGGCATGTGATATTTAAATCATCCGGAAACCCTGTCCACCATAGTCAGGTCCCTACACATTGTGTGTTCTTTATACTACATGTCATGTAGTTGGGTTTTTTATAGAAACTCATATCTATTCCGCACATTATAGATATATTCCCACCACTTTTATTTCCATCCATTGACAAACAGAAATCTTTGGAATCCGTCTCTAACCATCTATTGTCTCGACATAGATAAATGGTTTATCGCTCGAAGCCCGCATGCACCGCATTGACCCATGGTGCCTCACATTGCCACACTGGATCTCTAAATCCATGATGGAATCACCCACAACCTAAAATGTATCTAAATCCATCCCTAAGTTATTAATCTTCTCATCTCATGTGAATATACCACAAATCTTTTGGTCTGATCATGCTTGATCCTACCTAGAAATTTCGAACTGTGGTCCCTATAGGCCATGGGGAAGAACAAAAGAACAAATGGGGGAAATAACATAAACAAGGGTGTAACAATCATGGGCCAAGAGTTTTTTTCCATAATATATAGATTGGGGATATCTAGGGTGAGAATAATGGCATGACAAGGATTAATTGGATAAATAAATAAATCAAATACATGGGTGCATGAAAAGTCTCAAAACAAACACAAATCAATGAAAAGGAATCGGTCATGCTCAATTATTTAATCATAAGAGAAGAAATTCACATATGTTGAGTCCTAAATTAATTCAGATCATTTTTTGATGAAGAACATGCTTTCCAATGAAAGAGGAAGATCTATTGCCTTCTCTGTATCACGATTCACCTATATCCAATTATTGATCAATCGACCTATCTCAATTTTCCAATGAGTGGTGGTAGAACTATCCTCTCAACAGTCCTAGGGTTATGCATCTAACCTCATAGACTTGATATAGTATCATATTTATAGAGGTTTTAGGATTAGGTCATTTAAATTAAATAATTAAATTATTAATTTAATTTAATTTAAACTCAACTGCCAACGATCACTCTTTCTGAAAGTCATACTCCCACCAATATTATATCACGCCTAGAGTAAGACTCGTATTTTGGATTAACTGTGATCTCAAATTTTTGATCTGAACTATTTTTATGATTTATCCCATTATTTATGAAAAATCATACATGTGTGATATAAAATAAAATTAATATTTTTATAAAATTAATTCTAGGCACACTGGGGCTTGTATTCACGCGTTGTCTAAGTGCCTGAATCTAAAAATATTTCTAGATATATTTTAATGTCATACAAGATAAACTAGGGTCTCTTCCTTTTTCCCTCCTTCAATTCTTTCATCCTCAAAAAGAAAAAACTTAGCAAAAAGGATGGGATACTGATCGCGCATCTGGCTCTCCCGCTCCCATGAAATCTCCTGCATACTCATGTGCTACCACGACACATGAACCAAGAGGACAGTCCATCAACAAAGGATCATCTCCTCCCAATCCCCAATCACCATCGGGTTCTCCATGAAAGTGTCTCCATCCTCAATTTTCATCTCGCCCCTATCCATAACATACGTTGGGTAATTTATGTATCTCCCTAGATACAACACATGGAAGACATCATTTACCTTCTCCAACTTTGGGGGTAGGGTGAGGTAGTAAGCAACCTCACTAACCCTCATCACAATCTATAATAGACAAATGTACCTCAAGTATAACATGAATCCCTATCTAAATCCCTATAATCCTCATTTTGGGGAGACTCTCACGAAAACATAGACTCCCTTCTTGAACTCCAAGTGCCTATGATATAGATATGTATGAGATTTATACATGCTCTGAAATTTCCTCATCTGCTCGCAGATCACACAGACCTTCTCCATCATCGCATGCACCATCTCTATCCCAACAAGCGATGCCTCACCAATCTATATACAACATAAGGGTGACCTGCATGGTCTCCTATACAGGACCTTTGAAGATTTCATGCCTATAGTAGAGTGGTATCTATTATTATATGCAAACTCTACCTATGGAAAGCGATCCTTATAGATCTGTCCAAATTTTAACACAAAAACCCTCAGTATATCCCCCAACAACTAGAGAGTGTGCTCATTATAACCATCTATCTGGGAGTGGAAGGTTTTACTCATCCAAATCATGGTATTAAATTACTCTTGCAGGCCTCTCCACAACCATGATATAAACCGTGGATCATGGTCAAACACAATTATCATGGGAACCCCATGAAAGAGAATGATATCCCATATATACAACTACCTCAAACATTCCACCAAACTCTACTCCCTAATATTAAGGAAGTGAGTCAACTTCGTATGTCGATCAACTATCACCCCAATGGCATCATGTATTTTCACTGTCTATGGAATCCCTATCATGAATTCCATAGATATGTCATCCCATGTCCACTTCAGGATCTCAAGAGGTTGCAAAAACATTCCATAAATTTATGCTCATCATTCACCCACTGAATGGTGAGACACCTAGAGATAAACCTAGAAATGTTCTGTCGCTTTATAACCCACAAACTCCATTATTGAAGGTCTATGTATGTCTTCCTTACATCAGAATGTACATCCAAAGGAGATTTGTGAAACTCCCTCATCACCTACTCTAGCATCGTGACATGGACCACTAACCATCCCTGTAAAAGGATGATGTGATTCCCTTATTCATAAAATCCATTTAGTGAATCTCTTGAAGATATCTAGTCATGTAAGACCTCATAGTCAACGTCTCCCAACTAGGACACTCTCACACACTGGAGGAGCAGAGGAGTTAACACCATTGATTGAAGAAAATTTTCACCATCCTCCTCAACGAGGGTCAACTATAATGAATCCAACTGCTCTGATGTATCTTACACCAAACAAGCCTAGGACTCCTATTAAGGATATCTACCAACAAATTGCCCTTCCTAGTAGTATATAAATTCTTGAATTCATAGCCCCACAAGAGCTCCAACCAGCATCTCTATCTTAGGTTTAGATACCTCTATATTAGGACATACCTCAGACTCTAATGGTTTGAGAAAAAAATAAAGTCATCTCCTAAAATATATTTCATCCACATCCTTAGAGAAAAGACTACTGCTACCAACTCTAGGTCATGAGTCTTGTAGTTTTTCTCATGGGGTCTCAACTGCCTTGACCCATGTGTGATGACTTTCTGCCTTTGTATCATAATATATCTAAGCCCATCTCCAGAGGCATTGAAATATATTATGCACTCCATTCCCTTCTCTTGTAATAAAAAAATAGAAGTACTCAGCAACCTGAACTTCAACTCCTTGAAGGATCTCTGGCATTACTCAATCTAGGTTAACAGATACCCTTTTCGCATTAGGGTGGTCAAAGGTGCTTCAATACTAGAGAAGTCTTCTAAAAACCATCTTTAATACCCTAAAAATCTAAGAAAACACAACAATTACGACACACTCTTGGGTGGATCCCAAGAAAGCACTAAATCGATCCTCATATGGTCCATATCTAATCCATGCACAAAAACGACACACCTCATAAAATGAACCTCATGAATCCAGAACTAACACTTAAAGATCTTACTATAAAGTTGGTTCTCTCAAAGAAACTCTAGGATCATCCTCAAGTTATCTACATGATCCCCCTCTGACACAGATTATATGAGTATGTCTTCAATATAGACAATAAAAAATTATTCTAACTATGGCTAGAATATTCAGTTCATCAAAGCCATAAACATAGAAGGTGAATTAATCACATCAAAAGGAATCAATAGAACCTTATAGTGTCCATAGAAACATTGAAATGCCATATTTGGAATATCATCTTCACATAATTTCAACTTTTGGTTTCTGGACCTGAGATTGATCTTCAATAACCGAATCACGCCCACAACTAATCAAAGAGGTAATAAATCCTCATCATGGGGTACTTTTTCTTTATCATGTCCTAGTTCAAGCAATTATAATACACATAAAACTGCAATCTCTCATCCTCCTTTTTCATGAGCAACAGTAACGTTACCCAGGGGAACACATTGGGCTTGTTAAAACCCTTGTATCAAAGGTATTCTAACCATAACTACAACTCTCGGAACTTGTTAGGGGTTATAAAATATGTCTTTGAAGATATGGGGGTGGTCCATGGATGCAAGTCAGTGAAACAATACATCTATTTACATGTAGGTAGTCCTGATACATCCTTGGGGATGAAATCCATATAATCCACCATGATTAAAGGAATCTAGATTTCTGAAGAGCCTACTGCACTAATGGATACACTCTCCAACTAATGGGTGATGGGTTGCAGCCACCTGTTCACAAAACCCACTTACCCTACCATGAGATATCTCTTCACCACAAAGGAAAATTTCATCCCATTAGTGTGAAGGCATCTGAATCATCTTTGATGATATTCAATATGGTCTGAGACATTGGACAACCAGTACATACCGAAGATGATGCCATAAGGTCTCATTGTGAAGACCAAAAGTTCCCATGAGAAACTCTCTCCAATAAGTGATATCTTCAACTACTAGTATATAAAAGATATCAAAGAACCATTCCCTGTACGAACATCAAGGTAATGCTACTTGTGTAATGTCTCAACAGGGAGCTGTATTTATCGCACAAGGAGTAAATAGATAATGTAATAAAACAAACCTATGTCTACTAGTATTGAAGAAATATTAATACAAATACATATTGTACCTCTGATCATCTCATGAGTTTTTAGTTCATATGCCTCTATAGCCTATAGATACCTAAATCCATGGCCACCATCTTCATGAGACTAACATGGTATTATTGGTGATGGTGGTGGAAGGATCTCATGACATCGTTCAACACCCATAGATCCTCCTCCTAGAGCCCCACCTGCTCCAGTATCAGCTCCGCCTCCCTGTGGTCCACCTTTTGCCTCACCTAAGAGATCCATGATCATGGTGTTACCTCTACCGTAGAAGTCCATCCACTATTTCTCTTCCCTCCTCTGCACATCGGGTCAAAAAATCACATTCCATGTGATCTCACCCATCACATGCATAACACCGTCCTTCTCTGCGATACCCCGGTCCCCTACGCAGTCCCTATGTCGCAAGACCACATGCAAGAGTCTTATCATGGGAAGTCCTCTTATGCAAAGACAATAATAACTAGTGCCTACTAGTTACTATATACTACTCATCCCTATGACACCCACAACCAGTTCTAGCTGCATGGTTTCCCTCTAACAAGAATCTCTCTATCACCAGCACCCACTCCAACACTCCAGTATAAGTGGGAATGCATAGGGGTACCATACTGGCGTGGATGTCACAATAGAGTCCCTGTTCAAACTTCTAATCCTATAATTATCCATCCCAAATATTGTCAAGGGAGTATCACATGAGGTCAGTAAACCTCGCAATATACTTAGTAATTGTCATCCCTCCCTATAGTAGCTCCAGAAGCTCCTAAATCTGAACGAAGCGTAAGAATGAGGGGATGTACTCCTCCTAAAATTTCTGATGGAAGTAATCCATGAGAGTGTAAATTCTATTAGGATTCTGAATTAATAGAAGCAACTAATTCCCAGATGCTCCATGGAAAAGATAGGCCACCATCCCAACCACCTGATCAGTCGGTGTTCAAATAAGCCTGAAAACTCAGACCACTGAATCTAGAAAATCCTTCACTGTATGGGGATTTGGATCATAGTGGAACCTCTGAGGCCTATAGTGCTAGAACTCACTAAGTGTGCTAATACTATATGCATATTAAGACTACTCTACTAGTACTATCTACCGCTCGACAGGTGGGGGTGTTTCTACCTATCCACCGGGAAGAAGAATCTCACATGGTGACCCATGAAATGAGGCCACATCACTCATCATATCATTATCATGATTCGGAATTAGTAACCTAGTTGGATGTATTCAGGTATGCATCTATAAAATTTAATCAAGACATACCATGGTCTGATTAGCATGTGGGTATTTTACTCAAGAATGACAGTCAAAAGACTCAATCATATATGATTCATGTACCAACATGTTCCTTGAACCCAATATATCAGTATTCTGAGTCATCAAGTAGGTATTCAAAGTCCAGATGTATGGATACATTGGTCTACACACCAATTATGGGTTCTCTATCCTGATATCCACACTCGATACACTTTCAGGCACTGCCTAAAGAATCACAATTCTTGAAACATCTTGCATCATATCTCAAAATCCACTACAAAGGAAACTATCATATTCTATGTGGAAAAAACATAGGATATGCTACTCATGTGCCGAAATATGAGTCCAAACAGAGGAGATACAAGAGGTAGGAGATTCCTAAAAAGGAGGAGGTACACAACATGTAAGGAGACCCACACGGTGTGTCATCCAACCATGATTCATGTTCATGTCCTAACCTGTACATGACTCACTGCACATGTATCCCTACATGACATGTAAGGGGACTATACAGTGTGCTTCAGCCACCCGCGGTCCTTCCCATGATCCTGGCCGTGTCTTTGTACCTTGGTCATGTACTCTAGCTTTGAACCATGGTCTTTACCAAGTACTTTAGTTGTGTTCCTTGTCATGCCTCATCCCGTGTAGTCCCACAGTACAAACAAAGTCTTCAGCATCGGGTCACACAGCACGTGGGGGTCCCACATGGCATGTGATATTTAACTCACCTGGAAACCCTAGCTGCCATATCCAAGGGCCTATATTCCATGTGTTTTATATACTACAAAGAGTTTAGTTGGGGTTTTTTACAGAATCTCATACATATTCCGAGAATTCAAGATATATACCCAAGTCTATGATTTCCATCCATTGACCACCCAAAACTGGTGGAATCCTTCTCTGGTTGTCGTTTCTGGTCATCTGTTGGCTGAAAATGGATCATCGATCTGTCGCTCAAAGCTCACATGCACCACCTTTTCCCATGGAAACTCCCACTACAGCATTGGATCTCTAAATCCATGGTGGAATCAACTATATCCTAGACACTATTCGAATCCATCCTGGATTTTTCAATTTATCCATTTCACATGAATCTACTGCAAATTAGGGCGTCTGATTATGCTCGATACCACCCAAAAATGTCAAATTATGGTCCATGTAGGACATGGATAAGAACTTGTAGAATAAAGGGGGGGAAAGCACATAAAAAATGGAGAAACAATCATTTTCCAAGAATTCTTGGCCCAAGAATACATATTGAGGATATTCGAGGTGAGAGACATGGTACAATGGAGATTAACTGAATAAATAATTAATCTTGATATGTGGGCGCATGCAAAGGCTCAAAACAAACACAGATGAAAGAAAAGGAATTGACCTTGCTCAATTATTAATTATCAAGTTGGAAACCCACATATGATGATTCCTACCTCAATTCAGGTCATTTATTGATGATGAATGCACCTATAAACAAAGGAGGGAGATCCATTGTGTTTGATGCAACTAAATTCACCTATATCCAGTTGTCAATCGATTTTTAGATCTTGATTCTCCAACGAGAAGTGGTATAACACTCATATAAATGATCCCAAGTTTATAAGGTTAACATTATCAATTTTCTATGATAGCATATTTTTAGAGGTTTGAGTATTAGGTAATTTAAATTATGTAATTAAATTAATTAATTATTTTAATTTAAATTCACCCGCCAATGGTCGCTCTATTCAAAAGCCCCACACTGAACAACTTTAGGTCACAACTAGGGTAAATCTTTCTTTCTAGATTGAACCGTGATCTCAAATTTTTGATACAAGACACCATTTAAGATTTATCCCATTATTGTGGAAAAAAATTCATGCATGATATAAAATATATTTAATATTTTTACAAAATTAATTCTGGGCACATCAGATCTCGAAATCATGTGTCGTCTTAGTGAATGCCTCCAAAAATATTTCTAAATATATTTAAAATCTTTACAAGGAAAAAAGGGTCTCTACACTTGACCAAAACAAGGAGTCATTCCCATGATTCTTTAAAGCCTAATAAGCATACCCACAACATATACTCTAATTTCAAGATAGTCTGCTCCGTCCAACCATCTATTTGAGGGTGGAAAGTTCTTATAAGGTGAAACTGAGTTCCAAAATCATGGTGTAATGCCCTAAAGACTCATGAGGTAAAACATGTTATCTAATCTGATACAATGGACCTCATAAATCCATGCAACTACACTACCTCATCCACATACCTCTTGGATAATGCATCCACCTTGCCCAACTCCTTGGTCTCTATGATGTGGGCCAATTTCATCAACTGATCCATGATCACCTAGATAGTATCACAACCTTCCAAATATTAGGGTAACCCTATGATGAAATATATAAAGATAACATCACATTTCCACTCAGTAACATCAAAAGGTTCTTACAAACTACCAAGAACATGATGCTCGGCCTTTACCTGCTGAAAAACCAAAAAGTTTACCAAAAACTCCACCACTGCCCATTTCGTCTTGGGCCACCAAAATGCATCCTTAAACCACAAAACATATTGGGAATTATTGGCCGTAATGCCAAAGGAGGTCTATGAATCTCAAGAATAAAACCTTCTTGCCCTACTACCGGAACAAACAAGGGGGTAGAATCAAAAATTTCTTGGGAAGAATCAAAACTTTCTTGGCGAGTAGGGTTAAGGTACCTTGATGAAAGTCTATCCTAAAATCAACATCAAATCAAGGGGGTAAAGTCAAATCTTTCTTGGGAAAAACATCTAAAAACTCTCCAATGACCCTAGGGTCCTTCAATATCCTGACTTCCACTAATTCCACTAAAAATAAACTATCAAAGAAAGAAGGGCCTCCAGACACTGTCTACCTCACAACCCTTCTCTCCAATGAAAACAACAAGTTGGTGATCCTCATATGAGAAATTGAATCTCCTCCAGAAGAATTCGATAATATAACATATAGAATACAAACAATCTATGACTATGATGAAATCCTATTTATGAATCTTTAGTAATAAAAGATACCCATGAAACTGATGTGGCCCCATCATCAGTCAATATCCCCATAACTCATCAAACAAGTAGGTATAGCCTTAGATTATTGTAGTTAACACCAAGGGATTGGGAAGCCTCTCTACATCTAGTCCCATAGTCTATAATAGAGTGGGTGAAATGATGGAGTGTGAAGATCTTGAATCAAATAAGGTAAAAAAAGGTACTAAAAAAATTGATCATAGCTCTAATGATATCTAGTCCCTCTAAGACTTCCGCCTCCACTATATGAAACTAGCCATGCCCATCTCATACACCTCTCTATTGATGAACACCGTTAAGAACATGATTAAGTTGAAGTCCTTGTACACAAGGAAAATCCTAAGGTCAACCTCTACCTACTTCATCCCCCATCAGTAGAGCATAAGCCTGCTTCCCTTGCTTCAAAAATGGTCTCATTGGAAAATGTTGCTAAGGTTGCCTCTAAACCTATCCACCTCCACTAAACTAAGTTCAAAGGACCACTAGGCATATGTTCTGATGATGTCCATGAAAACTATAGATAAATAACACTGGAAAAAAGCACCAAATAATTTAATGAAAACCACTATCCCTAAAAGGCTAAAAAGGAAGGTGCTGAGGTCGACTCCCTTCTAGTCAAAACATCGAATGTCCTAGTGCCTGAAACCTACCACTAATAACTCGGATCTTCTAGGCACCTTCCTAGTTCCCCTCTCATGATAAACCTCCTTTAGAGTGCATCCTCTCAATCCCTCTACCTTCCTTTGATCCTCCATATATGATATCAACATAAAAAAGAGTAATTTTATACTGGATAGAAGGATGGCGTGGCTCCTCAAGATGTATTTCATGAGACTCTTCATCTAGAAAATAATATATGGAAAAATTTATAAGGCCATTGAACTTGATTCCCAAATCCTACATTGACATACTCCCTTACTGAAGTGAAACAAACTCTTTCCTCTTCACTACCTTTATGGTCGATGAAAGGAACTCTACCAAGAACTCTTTCTAAAATTCAACCCATGAAACATATTCCTTCTTCTTCTCACACAGATATAGCACCCACCAGTAATACACAACTCCCTATATTTTACTGACTACCAGTAGGACCCGGTATCCCACCGTCTCTATGTCCACATCTGAAACACATCCCTTATAATTCCCCAAATACTACTACTAGAAGGCACAAAAAATCCTTTTCCATTGATCATCCTCCTCAACTAGATTAACCCTATGGTGGTTAAGCAGATCAGCCTTCTTAACCGCAACTACTTGAGCAACTCTCGGATGGTGAATAATAGCCATAAATGAAAATTAAACTAGAATTTACTAAGCCACGTGGTATGGAATTTTATTTAGATTCATTTTAATTCATTTTAATTTACTCATTTTAACCTTCCCAAAATAACCCAACTCAAACAGGAACACAAGTCATCATGATGCATATACCTCTCATAGGTCTATATATAATAAATAGGTCTATCTCACTTGGTCATTCAATAAGATCTGAGTCTATTCACTAGATCATAGTAGGCCCTAAAATACCATTTCCTAGCTAGTATCCCTAGCCTATGTCACGCACCAAAGTCAACTGAAACTATTTCTATACCAAAACCTGAAATCCTCACTGTGCCTAACTAGAAACTTCATAATATCTCTCAATCATCACCTATGATACCACTCTTTTATAACCCCCTCCTGCCAATGACACTGCAATGAGGGTAGAGAGATAATGACCCCTGATTCTTTCTTCCAGTAGGCCCCAGGTTGGATACTAGCACTAAGGGTATACAAATCTCATAGAATGAGAGGAATTACCCTCTACAATAATAGAAGATCATTAATAAGATATATCATCCACAAAAAACTCCTTGGCATAACATAAAAAGAAACAAAAACCATCCCACATGCATGTATAAATGAAAATGATATAGATAAAAGTCTCCAAATTAAATACCCAAAACAAAATATAAAGCAGTGAAACAATAGCTATCCAATGATCTAAGCTAGTAATGTCCAACATGGTCCAATCAGTCCTCATAGAAAACTAAAAATCAGTTTATATACATAGGGTGGGCATACATGTACACTCATTATGAAAACTAAAGTCTCTCATGCACATGTGAAAGAACCAGACTAACACACCTATGTGTAAATAACAAAACCAACATCACCTAACAGGTCAACTATCATCCCAAACCTCACCAAGTCATGCTCACCAAATAATAAAATCCATGTAATATAATATAACATCAGTCAAATTGATAAAGGGTACCCCAGATCACTTTCTTATTGGTATGATACTCTCACACACCAACGTCATACGCCTTGGTGCTTCCATCTCTTATAAATACCACACCACACCACAAGCATGGTCACAATGCATCTCACTCGAATACACCTAATATCACTGCCCCACAAGCATGACCACATCATGTCTCACTTGAAAACACATGGGCCAGAACACATTCAAAACCATACTGAGAGTAGTAGGGTATTGTGGACATGAAGGACATCAAGCATGTTACCTCCTAATACCAATCATGGCCCCATTGTAATCCACCTGATCCCATCTCATCCCACCTATAGACACCTGGGCTATGTCACATCATACTCGAAGAAATCTAGGATCACTACCTAACAAGAATAACAACATCTCATCTCGCCAAAAAACACCTAGTCTATCACAACCACCATCTAGTACACTATCAGACCTCCAGCCATCACAGCCTGTGAAATTACTACCTCACCTAGAAGTGAAAGTGGGAAAGAGTGGATACCCATTTATCCATCCTTCTCACCAAATTTTGGGAAAACAACCCTACTATAAATATGATTTTCAGCACTTAGTACTCAATATGGGTGGGGTTTGTATATAATTCACAAGGAATATACAGGTATATACATATATCCACACACAATCCCAACCTAGAGGTTCACAAAAAAAACACTAACCAACTCACAACATCCGCACTTTCACTGCCACCTCAAAATATTTAACACCACACAATCCACAATCCACATTTCACATTTCCAACCAAACAAATTATCCATCCCAGTCACTTCATTAAAAGGCATCAACCACATTTAACCACATATCCCATCATTTATTTTTTTCATTAACTATTTCCATCCCATTAACTAAGCCAAACCACATCCAGTTCAATCATTATTAAACAATTATATATTCCATCACTACCTGGGTATCTAGAATAATGAAACCACACATCATAAGCATCTCTTAATCTCCATCACACTATCACCTCACTGCCCCAAAATCATGACCAAACAACCACCACCTCACCACCCCAAATGCATAGCCAAACAACCACCACCTAACCACCCCAAAAGCACAACCAAACTATTATCGCCTCGGCATCCCAAAATCATGGAACATCTCACCCATCATCACCACATCACATCGCAAACACACATCTCCACCCCACAAGCTTGGCCACACATTAAAATTAATTTTACATATTTAGAAAATTGTATTTTATCATATTTCAATTTGTTTTTGAGGTGTTATCAGACCATCTATAATCTTGGGGAAACCATTTAATTTTATAAATATAAGTGATTAGAAAATTTCCTTTTTATGGTGATATCACAAAAATCACAATAGACACTACAGTCACAACATATGTCATCCAACACAAACAAGGCTTCCAACAACCAGAATTTTCAATGGTGAATCAATCCCATATAATTCATCATATCACAAAAATATCATAGTTATAAAAACATGAAAATCATTCCTATTTTTCTCATTAAATTTTTAATTATCCAATTCGTTATCTTTGATTA
This sequence comes from Viscum album, assembly GCA_963277665.1. Classification (NCBI taxonomy): domain Eukaryota; kingdom Viridiplantae; phylum Streptophyta; class Magnoliopsida; order Santalales; family Viscaceae; genus Viscum; species Viscum album. The sequence continues at coordinate 1,791,703,292 of OY728158.1, forward strand.
AGACAACAAAAAAATCTCTCAAAGATAAATATAGTGAACCCCTCCCGCATGATACACAATAATGAGAAATGAGGGATTTATGACCTCAAATGAAGCTTTTCTGACTTGTTGCACACCACAAGCTAAAGAAGAAACAACTGTAAACTACAAAAACACCATGAGAGAATGTGAATCAACCTACACCACACCAATGATCATCAAAATGCAGCCTAACACACAACCCAAACAAAAAAAACACCACTATAGAAAATCCCCAAGAATAGAACATTAGAAACCCACCAATAAGGGAGAATAAATTACCATGAATTTCCAATGGGGATCAACCAAAGTCAATAGATCAAATTTGGAGGAAGAGGGTTAGAAGATCCCTAAAATCATCATTATCTTTCCAAAAAATGAGGGTGGAGGGTTTATCCAAAAGAAGAGAATTAACTAAGAAAAGAACTTAAAATCTGGAAGAAATGGATTTCACATCGTGTAATATATACACACGACATGAATTCCATGGGAATTCACAAAAATCTAACATTTCCAAAAAATAGTGTTGACGTTATCCTTTATTTAATACTTGTCATATATTCCACTTACATGATGTGAATCTTTCTCATGACCCCTCTCCCATCAATCAATTTAAAAGTCATGAACTCACCTGTTGTACAAGTTGTGAAACACCAGTTCACATCATTAATTCCACTTACATTATGTGAACTTCCTATAGCAACTCTATTGCAATTCCATCCTAAACCGAAAACTCCTGGAACCTCCCTTAAACACCTACAATGACCAAAACTAGAAAATTAATGGGTCAGGAGGGCATGGGCCATTACATGGTAGGATTAGGGTATAATGGTTGATAATACATCATAGGATATGGAAATGGTATATAAGAAATAGATAATGAATGAAATTATAATGAAGGAATAATTAAGAACATTCCTAGAGGATCAAGTGGAGGAGGAAAAAGTGTGGTAGATGGGGTGTCTACCGACGGGCCTGAGTGTGAATGGGTATGAAAAGGGTTTTTTATAGCTTTAATAACATACCCACTCAATTTCCCATTCCACTAAACCCTAGTATTAGGCTAAGTATAGTTCAATTCTGGTCCAAATGAATGTTCCTAAAATAAATTCTATAAATAATAAGAAAATTACATTAAAATTATTGTAGAAGAAAAATATTACAATTATTATGCCAACTAAGGGAACCAGAGGAGGCATTGGTAGGTATCATAGTCATCGATCATTATAAAAAAATAACTTCCGTCGAACTTCTTCAATATCCTTTATATTATGCATAAGAATGAAATGTAGATGTTTTAAGAACATTTTTTAAATATTATGTATAATAATTAGAATTCTAACATGATATCAACGATATCATAATATCCTATTTTATAAACACATTTTAAAATAGTTTTAACAATATGTTTTAAACCTATTTTAAAATATTATTAAATTAGTTTTTAATCCTATTTTAAATCAGTTTTAAACCTATTATTGACCTGCTTTTAAATTTTTTTTGAAAGAGTTTGAAAAACTGGTTTTAAACCTATTTTTAAAAAAGTTTTAAACGTATTTTAAACTTGTTTAATTTTTTTTTAAAATGATTAAAAAATATTTAAAACCAATATAAACCAGTTTTAAATTTTTTTTAAAACTAGTTTTAAATGGTATTAAACAGTGTTAAAAAGTTTTAAAACTAGTTTGGAATAGTGTTTTAAACAAATTAAAATTTCTTTTAAACCAATTTCAATTAGTGTTTTTAAAAAACTTTTTTTAAAAGATGTTTTAAACTCATTTTAAATTATTGATTTAAATATTTTTATATAAGAACATGTTTCAGAAAATGTAATTTAAAACCAAGTTATACATTTTTTAAAAAATAGATTTAAACATGGTTTTCTTAATTCATATAAATCAAATTAAATTTAATTAAAACAAATAAAACTAAAACATTAAAAATAAAACCAAATTAAAGTAATTATAATATTACCAATTTGATAATCCCAGGTCAAGCTGAAATATATTAACTATGAACATATATGGTTTCTTTTATTTTTTATCTACCACTACTTCCGGTTCAGTATCAATTCTGAAAATTTTACAATTTGATTCATCAAATTCAATATTTTGGTCAACACCAATGGGCGTATGAATAGTTTTAATGTCATCCCGACAATCATAAAAAATATTTATTTTAACTACTTTAAAAATGACATCATACTAAGGTCTCAAATGATCATTCACATAAAATACATATTTTCTATTGATTCTAAAATATATGGTTCATTGGTACTCAGGAAGTGAGTCATTTAAATAACTCTAAATCTACAGTTATCAATAAATATACCATGTTGTTCCATTAAGTCATCCCATTTTAATTTCATCATAGTGACTAGACCATGAGAGCAATAATCCAATTACACTATTTTCTTGACAACACCATAATAAGATACATTTTCATATTGAGGCCTATTATCTGATGCACTGAAATCATAGTTCATTGTTATGATTAGCCTAAAGACATCATTTTATGTTCTCATGTTCACCACTCAATAATTTTTAATAAATATTTACCCATTGATTATTAATTATTTCCATTCATGAACAAAATAATTGAGACCAAAATCTAAAACTCTTAATTATTGAGAGACAGAGTCAATTAGTAAACTCAATACCTAATAAATATATATGAATAATAAAATTAAATGAATATTTATATTTTAAGTGTATTAAATTAAGTATTATACCTTTTATTTTAACCTAGGAGGAAACTCTATGCTATGTAAAGCCTCTCTAATTCTCAATGGAAAAGAACGATCAATTCTACTTACAGTTTGTTTAGGTTTCCTACATAAAATTATAATAAAGGTTTAAGTTATATATAAAATTACATAGTAGGAGATAGAATATACATATTTAAATTACATACTTTATATAGTCATAAAAAATCATACATAAACATGACTATGCAATGTGCCATATCCTACTCTTCAAGGAACAATGTTTCTAATGTATATGACCTAGGAATTCTCCCTATTTGAGGAAGAGATTGAAATGATGAATCATTTTCCCCTTATGACTCACTTAATTTCTCATTGGAAGGTTTCATATTATTCTAAAATCATAAAAATAAATTAAACAAAAATCCTTACATTCCTGATCCAGATAACCTCTTTTAATGGAACCTTTAAGGTGATTATTGTTTTAGACATAAGAATTCATTGTGCACATATTTCATTTTAGTAGGATACATCCACTAAAAATAAAATAAGTCCCCCAAGAAGTATTTCAATTAAAATATGGATTTTTAGTTGAAAATGAAATTGAAATATGTTAGAGGAAATTTTTTCTCTAACTCATGCAGATTTAATAGTGCCACTTCTTTTATTTTTATCAATAAAGAATTGGAAAAAATTTTATCACAAATTAATTTTAGTAAATAATGGATTTCTATTGAAATCATTTCATGAATAAGGATGTGATAATCAGAAAATTTTAGGAATTTATTTTTAAATCTCTTCTATTAACTCGTTTAGATATTGTTAGCCCGAGTAGAAAACTCAAGAGGGGGTGAATTAATTTTCCAATTAATTTCTTTATTAAAGAAAAATTAAAATCTAAATTTACTTATTTTGAAAATTTTTCTAGTTAACTAAACTATTATAAATATATAATTTAATGTTTTTTAAATTTGTCTCAAAGGTTTGATCACAACACATTTAAAATAATTTCAAAGTCACCTTAAATTTTGAAATAAGTCTAATCACATTAAACACATTATATAAAACACTAATTCAAGATAACTAATAGGGTATTGTTTTATATTGTGTTTCTAAAACTAATACAATTTTTTTTAAAGAAATATAATAAAAAAATAAATAAAAACATAGAGAATTAAAAATAAGAGGTTCAGTCACAGGTCGAGACCTAGTCCAATCCAGTTTGCAATCACCCAATACAAATCAGTTTATTAAACAATAAAATCGATGCATAACCTGGATCATGTTTTTACAAAAAAACATCACAAAAGGAATTCCAGGATATAAATAGCATCTTCTATAGTTCTTCATGGATTAACAGGTGTAAAAGACTAAGAGAGAGTATCAGGGTACTCATTAATATAGTGTATGATGCTTAATGAATAGAAAAATAATGAAGGCACAACTCAAATAGAAATAAAATAGAGAATAAGAAATAAACATCGAAGAATTGTTTGTTTAGTTCGTCATTATTTTATCAAGTATAAGATGATTAAGAATGTTCTTCTTCTTATTTTTGATTGTCTTTAAATCTACCCTTAAATAAACTATGAGTGTTTTCACAAGGTTTCTATTTTTGTAAGAAAAATATAGTGTTGTTTTCATCACTATAAAGTCCTTTATGTTCTGGTAGCCACAAATTGAGCATATAAAATTAATGGTATATAGTTCTTTAGGATAGCCAATAGCACAAAAGAAGTTCATGGGGGTTCTTATAACTTTAAATCTTTTTAGTGTCTCCAATTATCTATTGTAGGATAATAATAAAATGAGATAATTTTTTATATTCACTAACAAATCTAGAAAGTCTGAATTCTTATTCAATTCACCTGTAGTGTATTTAAGAATAATAATTATTTAATCCATGTGTCTCTGAATTGCCTTAAATTCCATAAATTGTCCATTAGATAAATGAATTTGTACTTAATTCTAGATAGCTATCATAGCGGACTTCAACGGGCGGTAAAAATATTGAACTGGTGGTGGCAACTTAAACTAGTGGTAAAACACTTTATTTATTTATAGAGGTAAGAGAATAATCCTAGAGGTAGAAAATTTGAACTAACAGTAGTAGATTCAACTTTTGGTAGTAGACTTTCCTTGATGGTAGTACCATTGCACTGGTGGTAACATAGTTGTACTGACAGTAGAAAAGTTGTACTAGTAGTAGCACAGATATACGGGTGGTAGCATCTACACTTCTGGAAGTAGAATACATTATCTTGTGGTAGTATGTTATAACTGATGGTAAAAAAATTTAACTAGAGGTAACATAATGTACATATAGGAATTTTTCAATGAACCTTGAATAACGGTTAGCTAATAGTTGTGTAAGGGTGAAGACAATTTTTTACATATTGTGTAAGGGTAAACAGATGCATACATAAAGGTAAAAAAACTTTTTAAAGATTAAGTAAGGGTATAAAAAATCTTATATAAAGGTTAAAAAACATTTCAAAGATTAAATAAGTTTACGAATAATCATACATAAAGGTAAAAAAACATTTCAAATATTATGTAACAGTAAGAAAAATAATATGTAAAAGATATTCCAAACTTATGTAAAGTTGGTATTAAGCTTCTATGACTTATATAAGGGTAAAAGAAAGTTTATAAGACTAACGTAAGGGTAATCATAAATAAATAAAACCTATATAAGGGTAAAAAAACACGATTTATTAATAAATGAAACAATATTAACATGAATAACATTATTTGTGAACATTAAAACTAGTAATTTCTTAGTCCGATCCAAGAATCTCCCACACCCCATTTTGATGAACACAAATCATCATTTAAAATGAAATTAAAAAATAATAGAGTGACATAAAAAAGGTCTATAAGAATAATCATTCAGAGGAGATATTCTAATTTTCCCATTATACTTATTTCTCACCCTTTTGGGATTATCAAAAGGAGAATATATAGCATAAGAAAATTAAAGGGAATAAATAGTATGGTTTTTTCATTATTCATAATGGAAAATACATTACATCATAAAAATACAAAAGAAAAAAAAAGACCCTATCAACTCTTAATCAGCTTCTGATGAACCATCATCATCATGGATGTAGTTAGGATCCATTGGGACTTTTCCTTTTCCTATAGCAGGAGGATCATGGGTGGAGTTAGAAGGAGGTACATGAGTCTTGAACAAAATAATTAACTAAAATGGCCTCAGATGCCTCATAAACTCAGTATGAATAAGGCCAAAATTATTGACAGTAACAGATATAGTCTAAAGGGGTGCTGAGATAAGATTAGAAACTGAGGTTTTCAAGGGAATGTTTGGAGCTACAATGAATTTTTCTTTGAAGTATAGAGAAAAGGATGTATAAATTACATAAACTAAGTATTGACTCTTCCACCATGATCCATTGAAAGAAAATAAATCCTTTCTTATCCTCTATATACATCTTTAATAATGCATTAAAATCCTCAACTGATTTACTTTCTCTTTGAAGACCCCGATGACAAGATGTATCCTTAGATTCTCATTCATGAACTTAAAATTAGAATTAATATAATCCTTGGAAAAAATATTATATGGTAAATACTTAATATTCTTGGATATAGTGGACCTATAATTTATATCTTCATACAAACATTCTATAACAATTTTGTATAAATGATCTCCATGGGACTTTGTCATTTGAAGCTCATTAGGATGAGGGTTAGAAAAATCAGCCAAAACTGTCTATAGATATTCTATAAAAATACATATAATCAAAACAGCATCAATAGAGGAAGTAACATAGGGAGGAACAGCTTTGAAAGAAGAATATCTAGCTATAGAAAGAGAGTCTGACCTGTTAAGTACTAAAGAGATATTTATTATTCTGAACTGTTATTATATCTTCCAAAGTAGTGGATAACATCAATTTTCTTATACAATTTTCTATTCTCCATTTCCATATTTCCAATTATTAGAAACAAATTAAGTTGTATTTTCACCATAAATAAAGAAAATACGAAGTAAATTTTAGCCACCTTAAGTAATTTATCCTAGAAAGTAGAATATCTGAGAATACCACTAAATTCAGACAAAACTTCTTCCTTAAATGCATCTAAGTATACTGTGAACAAATCACTAGTCTAAGGAGAAGGAGGAAAAGGATCTAAAAACCTCTCATATCTAGGTGAATATACGACATTATCTAGAGTTGAAATCTTACTAGGAACCTTAAGACTTTATTTCTAAAAATTCATTGAAGTTATACCCATTTTTGCCTCAACTCTGTCAGTAACTATCGAAGGAAAATGTTTAAGAAACACAACTAGGTCAATCGTTTCTACCAGACATCCCTTAGGATAAATCTAAAAATTTAAATGGAAATTACACCATGATCTACTGGATTGCCTTCATCATCAATATCATCAGTATATGAGTCAAAATAGGTAAACTCAATAACTGTTCACCCTAGGGACTTCTCCCCCTTAAAAGGTGTATTCTTATTACCAGCATCTAACTCATCTTTATTTATTGGGATTCCACTAACTCTATTGACTGAGAAACTTTATGAGTTACTATCCTAGTCTCCACTTATTGTTCTAGAGGAATTAAAATAGTCATAAAAAAGATTAATCTTACCATACTCATCTTCTACATCAATATCATTTAAAGAATCATATGATAAAGTAATTATATCTTTTGGAATCGCTAAATCAGATTCTAAAAAATGAGTGGAGTTAGAAGCTCCAGTATCATAATCCTCATAATCATCTAGAATATTCTCCATTTAAGTTAGTATAATAAGAGAATAAAGAGGTCCATAAGATATATCAGGGCTCCTGGCAATATTAAGGTCACTCACTTCCTCACCTAAAAAATAAATTAATTCCACTTTTTCTTCCTTTGAATATTCCACCTCAATCTCAACACAAACCTCATAAATAGCTTCTTTATCTGAAGAATAAACTAAAATTTCATCTGTATTCAAGACAAGATCAACCAAATCTCTTTGTTTGGAAGGATTCTCCACTGGATTGAACTTTTTATATATTTTATCACTCTCTTCTCCCCATTTCTTCAACCAAGGGTTCTAATTTTCCTTAATTATTTTACAGGTGGTTTGGAGGAGGTAGAACTCATAACATTGGGTTACATTTTATTCTCCATTACGAACAAGGCCTATGGATTCTAATATAATAGATATTATATTAGTATAAACAAGATAATTTGACCTTGAAGTAGGCTTGCACAACTACATCATGTGCACCATCATATATCTACAAAGATTTATTTTGTCCCCTCTTATCACAAGAAAAAAATATCACTTTACATCACTATAATGAAGTCCCCATTCCTGGGACACAACATGTTCTGGATGAATTTGAAGATAATTCTACAATCTCCATCATGTTCCACTATAGAAGTCCTTATTACATCAGCATTTTCAGTTATCTCAAGTAGGTAATCTTCAATTAACCAGTTTACACAGTCAATGGGATATGAACCATGATAATACTTAAATATTATTTCATGGGGAACTCTTAAGCATTTATACTAATACTTTTAAGAGAAAACTAGATCTTTTTATCAATAATAGTCTTGATAAAATCTTTTTCATATCTAAATTCAAACTCAGCAAAGAGATAGAAATCAAGAATCATCCATGGATAGAAAGGTTATACATTCACTAAAAGCCACTTAACCCATCATTTTTCTTGAATAAATTTCCAAACTAGAGACTTACTAGAATTAAACCACACAACATCTATTTCGTTCTCATCCATAACTACTCATGATGAGAGAAGTGGTTTTTTGGTTCAACATGACAACTATATTCTCCCATCAACTTCTTGTGAGGTTGAGACTCATGGAGATACTATAGAACACTTAATTATTACCATCTTAGTACAGATGAAGAGGTTAGAGGTCAATGGTGAAAGTTTAGGTTGAGGGAGAAAGGGAGGTTTGAAGGGGCTCGATGATGTGTGCATGAGAAATGATTTAATTTAGAATCTAAATATGTAATTTTATCATTAAGGGAACAAAACTAATTTAAAATTCCAAAATATTTAAATTGAGTGAAATAAAAAAAATTAAATTAAAAAATTTAAATTAGTTTTGTTAGTACTTATAATGGTACCAACCGAGCAATAGAACTTAACAGTAGAAGATAACGGTAGAAAAATCATGGTAGAAAGGCTAATGGATGCACTTAATAGTAGAACATTACTAAATAACTAAATTATAAAAAAATAAAAAAATAAAAGATTAAGAATTTATCATTACAAGTTTATGTCTGATATAGATAATTCCCTCAATATTCAAAGTCTTAGTAAAAATCTCATAAAGTTGATGTTCAGTGCTAAAGAACTCAAGAGTTATATCAAATTTTTAAAAAAGTTCTATAAAAAAGTGATGTCTTATATCAATGAGTTTTCTCCTAGAATGTGTAATGGGGTTCTTAGAAATGTTTATAGCACTTGTATTATCATAGTTTATAGATACATGTCTAAACTCATATCCATAGTCCAGTAATGTGTGTTTCATCCATAGAATCTGAGCACAACAATTGGCCATAGCTATGTGCTCAACTTCAGTAGTAGATAATTCAATAAAATTGTGTTTCTTACTACACCATTATTTATGAGACTTACCTAAAATGTGACATGTTCTAGAGGTAAATTTTCAATCTACCTTTCAACCACCAAAATTGGCATCTAAATCTCTAATTAAATCAAAATCATGACCTCTATAATAGAATAGTACAAAAAAAAATTACTTTAGAGGTATTTGAACATTATATTAACAGCATTTAAATGATAATGGTTTTACTGAAACTGAGAACACATATATACACTAAACATAATATCATGTCAGCTAGCAGTTAATTATAGTAAACATCCAATCATACCTCGGTAAGTGTTTCTTCAACTGACATTCCATTTTCATCTAGATCCAAATTACAACTTGTACTCATAGGAGAATCACTACCTTTGGTTCTATTCATACCAAAATATTTTTAAATAACCTTTGGTATTTTATTTGATTTAAAATAATACCATATTTGTTTTGAAAAATTTTAAAGCCAAGAAAGTAATTTAAATCACTCGTTAAACTCATTTCAAATTAATTTTGGATCATTTTAAAAAAATAAATACAAAAATAATTTTTGGATGATCCAAAAAAAATATCATAAACATATATTCGAATGACTAAAACATCTTTGAAAATAATTTTTATAAACAAGGTAGGATCAACAACACCTTTTGTAAACCCATTTGAAATAATAAAAGTGTTGAGATTATCATACCAAGATTTAAGATAATATTTTAAACCATAAAGTGATTTTTTAAATTTAAAAAAATTATTTATAAAATTAGGGTTTTGAAATCTAGGGGATTTTTAACAAAGACATACTCAATAATATAACCATATCGAAAAGAAATCTTGACATCCATTTGATATATTATAAAATTTAGATGAGCTGCATAGGCAAGCAGTATTCTGGTGCCCTTAAGTCCAGATATTGGTGAAAAGGTTTCTTTATAGTCTGTTCATTATTCGTGAATATATCCTTGTGAAACCAATATAGATTGTTTTCTAATAATCATGCCAGATTCATCAAATGTGATACAATACACCCACTTAGTGCTAATAGTTTGTTTATATTTAGGTCTATATATTAATTCCTAGACTTTAATTATTTCAAACCGATTCAATTCTTTTTGTATATCCATTACCCAATGTTTATCATTGATTTCATTATTTATGTTACATGGTTTATGTTTTGATAATAAGTATTGATTTCAATCCTACTTTCTTAGTGTGGTTTGGGTTTGAGTTCATTTATCCAGGTTTCCTACAATAGCATCAAGGTGAAGAATTTTAATGGTCCTAAAGGTTTTGAGAGATAAATAACTTGGTTCTTGAAAGCATTCTTATAATTCAGGAAGGAATTGATGATTTATTTGAGGATATTTTTCAGGTAAATCAACAGAATGATCAAAATATTTTGAGGTATTATTAATATTAAAATTTGATATATGATCCTTAAGGTTTTCTATAGCATGTTTTAGTTATTGTGGATCTGTCTCATAAAAAGTGACATGAATAGTTTCTTACACAAAATTAGATTTCTTATTAAAGACTATATATACTTTACTAGTGGTTGAATAACCAAAAAAAATTCCTTTATAGATTTTTTGTGAAAACAATTCCAAATTTTACTTAGTATTTAAAATTTTGACTTTGTATCCAAAAACTCTATTGAAATTTACATTGGGTTTTCTACCATTCCATAGATCATATTGACTATTTATCAAGATATATCTGATAATAACTTTATTAATTATATATCAAGTTATGATAATATCTTTATCCCAAAAGTATACTGGTAATTCATATTCAATGAGCATAGTTCTGGAAATTTATTTAGAAGGTCCATTTCTCCTTTTAACAACACTATTATGTTATAGTGTTCATGGTCTAGAGAAATTATGAGTATAACCAAATTGTGAGAATAGAGATTCAAAGGTTTGGTTCTCAAACTCTCAACCATGATCACTTCTTAAGGTCCTGATGGTGAGTCTACTAAGGTTCTCTACTAACTTTGCATATTTTTCAAAACAAGAATGATATTAACTTTTATGAGAAAAGAAAAACACCCATGTATATCTTGAATAATCATCAACAATAACATAGGCATAATTTTGTCCTGCTGAACTAGAAACTCTATAAGGTCCAAATATATCCATATAAAAAAATTCTAGTGGTTGAGAGGTAGAGACCTCCTTTAATTTGAATGATATTTTGTGTTGTTTTCCCTTTTCATAGTGATTGAACACTTTATCTTTAGGAAATTATAACTTAGGTAGATCCTTGACAAAACCATTACAATTTATATTTTAATGTGAGTAAAGGTTTCAGTGTCTAGTCCCTTATGCCACACCCATGATTCTATATAAAAAGTACTCAAATAGGAAACATTTTAAGCGAATAAGGAATTGAAATTAGCATCATAAAAATTATCATTTCTAAAAGAAGTAAATACTAAAGGATTATTGGAATTATAAATATTAAAAGAATAACTTTCAAATTTATCATTAAAACCTTAATCATACAACTAAGAAATATAAAAACAGGTTATATTTTAAACCATCAAAAAATAAAACTTTATAAATAATGATAGATTTAGAGTTATCGATTTATATAAGTCAAATAATCTTTCCTTTTTAATTGTCATCAAAAGTGACATATCCACCATCCACTTTTACAAGATTCTTGAAGCTTGAATAATATCCAATCATATGTCTAGAACATCCACTGTCCAAATACCACAAATAATATCCGGATATTTTTAATCATTTTTTCTACAATCAATTAAATGAACATTGATTTATGGTACCCAAATTTGATTAGGTCCAGAAATGTTTACAAGCAATTTTTTTGAATCCATATTTCTTTCATAGGATTACTGGAAACAAAATTTTAAAAATTAGATAAGAACCATTTTTAGAACTAAAATTTCTATAATTATTTCCAAAACATATACTTTTCTTAAAAAACTAAATATTCTTTTAAAATTAGGAATGAAATAATTTTTATACAGTTTCCTTATCAATCCATATCTACACCCAATTCCATATTTGGATTTGTGATATTTTTTGTTCACCCAACATGATATTCAAGTTTTTCTACTACCAAAAAATAGTTCCCAATCCTTTTTTGAGTTGTTTATTTACCAATTTTTGATCAATATTTTCCTTTAATAGATTGGTATTCTTTTCCTTTTCTATACTAAGATCAAATATATCTACAACACATAAGATATGAATCATTTTTAGATTTTTATATATATATTTTAACTCATTCATGGTATCTTCTAGAATAGCATAATATTCTTATAATTCTTCATTAGATATTTTAGACTCTTCAGATACATGAGAATAAGAAGTAGATGGTACCTCAAAAGTAGTATCCATAAAGCATAAATTTACTTGTTAATTTGTATCTTTTTGGATAGATTCTGAGTCACTATAGTTATCCAAATATGTACTTCAAGTGACCTTTATTTCTCTTTTTAGTCCTATCGCTTTATCCTCATATATATTACTGTGCATTTTTTTTCATACATTCATATTTTATAAGTCCTTTCTTCTTAAATTAATAATATATAACCTCATTAAATGAGTCATCCTTTTTCCAATATTTCCTCTAATTTTATTTTTTATCATAATTCCCTCTTTTAATTTACTTATGGAAGAATTTATTATTTTTTAAAATTTTCTTAAATCTTCTATCTAGATGATCCATTTCCTCATAATTGTCTATATCATTTTTTTTCTACTTGTAATTTCAGGGTTTACAAGTTCTTTGACTTTAGACAGTGATGCTTTAAAGGAAAAAAATATTTGTGGTTCATCATATTCATTATTTACCTTTATCACTTATTTATAGATAATTAACATTCCAATTATCTCCCGGATTGGAAGTCTATTGATGTAACATGATTTTTTAATAGAGACTAAAGTTCCTCTCTAATGACCTAATAGGAATATAATGATCCTTATCACTTGAGCTTTTTCATCCATATCCTTTATAAGTTTAATAACGATATTTATGATCTCATTGAACATAAGATAAATGTTAGATATAGACTCATCATGATTCATTTTGAAAGTTTCACACTTAATAGTGTATATATTTAATCTCATTTTTTAATAATTATAAGTGCCTTCACGATATATATAAATTGTATCCCAGATTTGATAAGTAGTATCACATTAATTTATCCTATTAAATTAATCTTATCCTAAATCACAAAATAAATCATTCATGTATTTGGATTTTGAATCATAAGAAACTTTAGTAGGAGAATCCCATTATTTTCTAGTAGTATTGGGTTTTTCATATTGATCTTCAATAGATCCTGAAATTTCAAACTCATACTTTCAAAATGAATTTTGTTTTTGGTTTTTCCATTGGTCGTAATTTTGACTATTAAAATAGGGAGTTATATTAGTAGCATAACATTCATACTTGGTATCTGTAGTAACATATTACAGAATAGATAGAAAGTAAAAATATATTTCTAAAAACTTGATCGAGGAAAAAAGTAATCAAAGAGAAGGAAAAAATACTTTGATGCCAAATGTTTGTAGGAGTAGACAACTCAAGAGGGAGATTAATTAATTTTATAATTAAAATTTCTATTTAAAACAATTTAAATTCGAAATCCCTCAGTTTAGAAAAACATTACAATTAAATAAAATAGTAGAAATATATAATTTAATGTTTTCAAAATATTTCTCAAATATTTGATCAAAACCCAGTTAAAATAAATTCAAAATCACTTTTACTTTTGAAATAAGTCTAATAAAATTAAACATAGTATATAAAACACTAATTATAGCTTTCTTATAAATTATTTTTTTCTGAAGAGTTCTAAAAACTAAGATATATTTGTTTTAAAGAAATACAATAAACAAAAAAAAGTAAACACATTGCATTAAAAATAAGAGGTTAAGTATTAAGCCAATACCAAGTCCTCTTCACTTGGAAATCACACACTAGAAAATAGTTTATTAAACAATAAACTTGATCAATAACTTGGATCAAATTTTTACAAAACATTGTACACAAGTTAGTCCAGAATATACACAACCTCTTTCACAGTACTTCATGGGATAACATGTGTCTATGAATAATAGAGAGTATCAATGTAATCTATAATAGTATAGGATATTGTGATTAATGAATAGACAAATAATGAAATCATAAATCATATGGAAATAAAATAGAGAAGAAGAAATAAATATTGAAGAAATATTTTTTGCAGTTCTTCTTTATCTTGTTAAGAAGGAGATGATCATGAATGTTCTTCTTATTATTTCATATTATCTTTAAATCTATCCTTAAATACACTTCAAGTGTTGTTTGCAATGTTTCCATTTTTATGAGAAAGTATAGTGTTTTTTGTAGCACTAGACATTCCTCTATGTTTCAATAGTCATAGTTTAACCATATCAGATTAATAGTAGAATGTTCTTATGATATCTATAAACTCAATACATGTCCATGAGGGGTTCTTCTAACTTTAAATCTTTCCATAGTCTTTAATTATTCGTTACAGTATTATAATAAAATTAAATAATACCTTGTACTGACTACCAAAAACATAAAGTCTGAATTTGTCCTCAATGCACCTATGGGATATTTAAGAATAATCATTCTTAAATCCATGTGTCTGTGAGTTGCATTAAATTCCATAAACTATACTTTAGAGAACCTAATTTTATCTTAATTACATATAGATATGGTTTCAAAATTCAACTAGCAATAGAAAGATTGAATTGGTAGTGGAGACTTGAAAATTTAGTAACAAACTTTCCTTGCTGGTAGTGGTAGTAGAACATGCCCGGTGGTAGAAAAGTTAAACTTCTAGTAGTATCATCAACTGGTGGTAGTAGACTTTTCGTGATGGTAGATCTATTGCATTGGTGGTATCACGGTTGTACTGTAGGTAGCCTAGTCGTACTAGTGGTCACATGGTTGTACTGGTAGTGGCAATAACTTTTCTAGTAGTATCATACATCCACTAGTGGTAGAAAGTTATAACTTAGGGTAGCAACTCTGAACTAGTGGTAGAAGCGTGGACATGGAGCAATTTTTTACTGAACCTTATATAACAGTTAAATAAAAGTTATTTAAGGCTAAAACAAAATTTATACATACTATGTAAGAGTAAGAAGACACATATGTAAAGGTAAATCGGATTTTTCAAAGATTACATGAGGGTAAGAAAAATCATATTTAAAGGTAAAAATACTTTTCAAAGCTTATTCAAGGATACCAAAAATCATATGTAAAGGTAAAAAAAAAATTTAAATCTTACATAAGGGTAAGAAAAATCATACATAAAGTTACTTCCAAACTTTTGTAAAGGTAACATCAAGATTATGAAGCTTATATAAGGTTAAAAGAAAGTTTATAGGAATTATTTAAGGATAAATATAAACAAGTAAAGCCTATTTAAGGGTAAAGAAAACATGATGTCTTAATAATGGAAACAAAATTAGAATGACTAACATGATATTTGAACATTAAAATAAGGATTTTCTTAGACTAAGCCAATAGACATGTTTCTTGAATAGCCATCAGGAACCTTGATATTCTTCAATACTTCCATAAATTTGTTTTTCTCTGATGGTATTATCACATAAGAAGAATGGGGAACTTTTAATTTATTTTCACCAATATAGAAAGGATGCATTTCTACTCTAATACCTCAATCCAACATGTCATGCTATGATTCTATGTAATATTAGGCCTTCCCCTTGATATTTAAAAAAATGTAAAGCATTATTTTGTGTATATTTTTATCAATGTGTATTAATGTTAATGAATGTTGAAACAAATTAGTAGACCAATATGTCAACTCAAAAAGGATATATTTATTTTTCCAATTATAAGTGGATTCAGTGCCAACATTCTTTCTCTTTTTAGATTTAATCTAAACTTTCCGTAATGAAAAACAATCATCTTTCAAAACATTATGAAAATTAATTTTTTACATACATTGAGGTGGATTTTCATTGTTAATAGTGTTATCAAACCTCTGAATATTTTTCCTTAGCGGATGATCCAATGGAAAGAATTGTTGATTCCCCATAAAACCAAAACTATGGTGATACTTAAGTCTTCTAGATCATTTATGATTCATAAAAATATGAAAGGATTGTTTTTTCTTTATGCTCTAACCAGACATCATTTCCTAAGAATGGAAATATTTTATTTTCTATAGAATCATAGCACACATCTAAAATATATTTTTTGAATAAGTATAGAATTTTTGCACACTCAAATATCAAATCTACTTAAAATATTCAATTAGAGGTTGTGATTAGAAATCTATATCATTTATTGGATCAAAAGTTCCACATATGAGTATACTTAAGAAAGTGAATGGTTTTTTATACAAATCCATGGAGTAAAATTATTAACATGAATGAAAACTGGCCATGTTCTATGAGATGTAAGCATTGGACTAAATGCATTAAAGCCAACAAAAGATAGACCCAACCTTACCTTACACACATCACATACAAAATCATGACGTCATACATAAAATTTCCATCATCCATATGTAGCATGAACCAACTCCTTATTATCTTTAATTCCATCAACATTATACCATCACATATTTGTTGATATTTTAGGACACATGAATCGATTTTGAAGACAATGTTTCAATTGAAAGGTCAACGTTACTTTTTGTGGCACACGAGATAGTGCTCCATCTATATTTGGTTTTCATCAAGATATAACATATTCTTTACAAAAATTTATGCCTATTTTTTCCTCCTATAATTAGTTGTAATATTTAATCCAAGTAAGAATTTTATTAGTAAAAATATAAGTTGGTTAATTAAGTCCCATGCAATATAATGATTTCGGGGAATATCTATATTATTATAAAGTATGTCCTTCAAAAAGGTAAGAATATAATCATTGGTGATATTAGAAATTCCAAAAAAAAATTCCATTATATATTCATATTAAAAATTATAATTTTTGAATTTTAGTATATTCTTGATATACAAGAGTCCTAGAATAATCCATTAATTTTTTCACTCTCTCAACATAATTATTTTCATTATTTTACTCATGTGTATTGATATCATTATTTTCGTGCATTGTCATACTATCTTTCTTGTAATGATTCAAAAATGAAAACTGATCAAATATAAAATTGCCCATACCACTCTTTTTATTTTGTTCATGAGAAAGATGAGATAGTCTAATATACACATTGTGATACCTAACATAATATTTTATTTTAAGTCCACCATTTGTTATATGCTAGCTAACATTATCCCAACATAATCAAGGATTTACAACAAAACTATAACACATGCAATGTATAATACCTCTATCTAAATTATTGTTAAATGAATAATCTAAAAAATCAAATTATTTTGAAACATGGTTGAGATCTGATCAGTATGATACATCTAGCTTCTACCCATTCTATTACATGAAAAAAAAGATATATTAATATCAAAATAGTAAAAAAAACTGAAAAATTCATTAAAGCTAATGTTCTTTTGAATACATGGAATAAAAAACAACTAGTATATAATATTAGATAATTTAAGGGTAGAGAGTGACTATTTAATGAATTTTTTTCATTAGAAAATTGAATATTTAATCATTTCACACCATATTAAATTGAAATTAATTATACAGAAGTTCTGATCAATCAAATATTAAAATAAAACATTGTAAAGAATAATTTCATAACCCATTAATATATTCAAAAAAACTAAAATGTTCTTGAATAATTATTTAAATAATTTTCTAATATATATGATACAATGTAATAGCATTATATTAAATCCAAGTGCGTTTAAGACCTGAATCATTTCTCCCCACTTATCCAACCTGGCCATTTTTCCTCAATTATGAAATCGCATAAAAATTTTGGATAGATTTAGAAAAAAGTTATTCCATTTAAAAAATTAAATAAAAAATTTAGAAAGCATTCACAACTAATAGATGAGAATATTATACTACTTAACATCAACAACTTGGTCAACTTATATTTATGTAGATGCAGTTATTAATAAAATTAAAAAAATATATCACCTACAATCATATTAATTTTGAAATAATATAACAAATATAGTCAAAATGAACCCTCGTTCAATAAATTCGGAAGAAACAAGACCCAAAAGAATCTTGGTTACTATTTGATACCTAGATAATAATGAAAATGATTATTGGTAGCATAGATTATGGATTTGAAAGTCACTAATTTGATGTTGGATATTAATGGAATCAAAACACTAAATAAGGATAGATGGTCATGGGTGGGGAAAATTTGTGAGACTCTTCTTAGAGAGGAATTTGTATGGGAGTGGGACTGGGGATGAAGAGGCCATGCAGGTGGGGTAAATTGGGTTTCCTATAATAATTGTTTGTTAAAAACTGTTAGTATAGTTACACTATAACAACTGTCTATTAAAACCATTGGTATAGAGGCATGGGATTATCCATAGTTTCTAGTAGTATAGTTTTACCATATTATTAACTTATATATAAAGGTTAGATGTTTAAATACCTATGGGAAGAATGTATACCAAATAACCATATATCCAATGGTTATATATCTAATGGTTATATAACCCTTTTATACTCGTATATATATCCTTACTTACTTCTCTGAAATCATTCATCCAATTTACTTCCACAAAATATCTACTACATTTCTAAGGTTGTATATTCTCTCCAAAATTTCACTTGGTAGTGTGATATTCTTAGAAGATCACAATGATGTATATTTCAATATTTCAATATTTTTATTTATATTTGGTTTCATTCCTCTTGAAGTTTTCACAATTATGTTTCATATAGACTTCTTAAAATGTATTAATTTTTATTTCTTTGTATATTATAATATTACAACTTCATGAAATAAGTCTTTGTTCATTTTGACTTGTTGTTGCGTGTAAGAAAATTTATCAAACATGCCAAATTTATTAATGATAATTTCAACTTAAAATATGGGGTGTTAAAATAATATATCAACCCAAGTATTCCAACTCGAAACCTAAGCTGTATTTCCCCAAGGCATAAAGCGTGTTCTGGTTTTTTATAGGCTCTATTATGTTTCATGGGTATCAACCAATAAATGTGGGAATTATTTTACCCTCTATAAATCATTGAAAATAAAAAACATATTTTATCTACAATTTTGGAATGAGGAATCTATATATTGGTCATCCTATAAAAAATCAAAATATCCTTTTTTAAATGAAACCCAACCACAAAAGTCATAAACCATAATCCAAGGACAACTTGTAATTATAAATTGCACATATTTATCTCAAAATTAAATAAAATTTGGAATGTAAATTAAGTTATATACAAATGTTTTCTAAAATAATGATGTAAACTGAAAAGGAAAGAGATAGACTGGTCTAAATAGACATATATACATATCTAAAATAGATCCACAACAAAAAAACATTACAAGAATCAACTTCATCTCTTAGTGACACGTTATTTCCCCTCATATGCCACTTGTAACCATAGCTCCATGTTCATGCTTATGGTCCTTCTCTAAAAGAGTGAATTTTTCCCTTTACATGTACCATGGATAACCAATACTATATACACACAAGGGAACAAATGTGGGGACTGAGTATAAACTCAGTATTATTCCTCCACAGATTTTATATAATTCCCTTCATAAGGAAAACCATATATTCTAGTTTGAAACAAAAAATATAACACTTTTTACTCTGATAATAGAGTATAGTAAAGTCAAAGTAAGGTTTTTATCATTTATTTCAAAATATAGATTGTTTGAAAAAACATGATGACCCATATCAAAACATATAACAAAAATACAATATCATAAATGAATTACTAAATAATAAATATCAATATCAATCATTATGGTATAAACTCCTAGATTCTGAAGGCGATAGTCAAGGACTTGACTTTATAAAACCATATTGATAGAATTTGATATGATCCTAAAAAACTCTAAATTGTATATACATAACATAATTAGGTTAGTCTCACTGGACATAGTGAAATCATAAATAGGGGTATTAGTCAGAGCTTGATCATAACTAGTATAGAGCTTCCCACTAAAATTCCTTCTTAGATTCCCTTAGTTTACCATTAAATTTCTAAACAAATTGTTAAATATGTAATTAAATATATTTATAATACCACTAATTTTTTGTACACCCTCACTAGAAATAAACCCATTTAAATTCACATTCAATAATTTTATTCCATAAAATCCAACAATAAAATATACAACATTAGGGTTATCTCAACACGAAATTATAAAACCTATTTCACATTTATGTCACAGCCAAACATGACTTAAACTTTTAATAATAGAATTTAAAACCCTTGAATAAATAATTGAAAATAAATAATGAATCATTGATCAATTATTAAATCCAAACATGATATAATATGATCCAACTAACTCTTATCAAAAAACTATAAATTTCATGGAACCCATCATAGATTAAATTCACATTTCTTACATGGAAGAATTAGAATAATATGTGTATATACTAAATAAAAGTTAAATATCTCACATAAAATCAAGTTAGATAATTAGTAGAGAAATTATTTCCATGTAAAATAATATAAAACACTCAAGGACATGGGCTTTTTTAAAACAAGTGGAAAAGTATAGAATCACTTACCATAGAGAAAATTAAATAAGATAATTCTACAGAGTAAATGAAAATTAAGGTTTAGAAAGGCTTCCGCACAACCTAAACATAAAAAAAACCAAAACATTAGATGAATCCTAACTGAAAAATTAATCCACCATGGGTGATTAAGGAAAAAAGGATAAAAATTTATAAAAAAGAGAGGGGAGGGAAAAAACAAGCCCAAGGCATGAGTCCTCACTAAGGGATTATCAAGATTAAAGATAAATAAATGTGAGGAACCAAAGTGAAGTAATGGGGTTATATGAAGGAATATCTTGGTTTAAATTCAAACTATATAGAATATTATGAGAGTTTTAATCACCCAATTTGGATTTTTAGAATAAAAATAGTATATTTTTTAAGAGATTATGTAGTCTGACTACAGTGTTCACCAAACCCTGAAACCAACAATGGTAAAATTACTAAAACCCGTTCTTTGGATTGTACAGTACCCTCACACAGTTCTTTGGTCCATGTGACCTAACTATACCCCATAGGAAAATTCCCAAAATATTGAAATTTTAACCAAAAACTTTTAGACTTGTTCTCATTTTTAAAACATCTTTTAATATCATTAAGAAATGAATTAAAAATCATTAAAACCATGTTTAAAAGAAAATATAAATTGTCAATTATTTTAAAAGTAATTTTAAATAATTTTAAATTAATAATTACATCATTCAAATGAGCAGGTAACATAGGGGGTGTTATAATCTCCCCTCCATAAAACTTTTTTTCCCTAGATATTCTGATGAAACACCTCAATTAAACATATTTATATTCAATATTATGATTTATCCCCACCATCAGAACATTTATTATAAATTAAAATTTATAAAAACATAAATATATTCCTAAATATAAAAAATAAAATCTTTATCAAAGAATATTTCATTTAAAAACAAAAGGAACAATTTCCCTAAACACCCCATCATTCAAATCACTTCAAACAAAAGGTATTTCAAATTCCAAATCTCATTCTTTATTTCAAAAATTAAGATTTGAAGGGATTAATTTTCATCATATATCCATATTTATAAAAAAAAATTAATAAAAGAAAGAATAATCCTTTATAAATACCTAATTATTAAACCTCCAATAAGATTCCTAATAATACACTATAAAAACTTTATGCCATAGAATTCACACTCTATATTTCAATTCATAAAACAATGAAAATAGAAATACTAAAATTTATTATTCATGTTTCCAACAAAAAAACATTTTAATTTAATAAAGTGTTTTAGGAAAACCTATAAAATGAGATAAATGATTTAATCATTTTTAAATATTCGATAAAAATTTCCTTAAAAATCATTCAAAGTTTTATTTCCTAAAAAAAGAAAAATTTATCAAAACAACTATTTGTTTTCGTTATAATATATTATAATAAATCATATTTATTTATTGTATCAAAATACATTAAAAATTTTAAAATAATAAATATATGGTTTTTTGGAAAATAATATGATAAAATTAAAATACCAGTCCTATTTTTCTTTATTTGATACAAAAACAAAACATTACAACATCATAATTTATTTAAATATAATATACCTTTTCACCTATGAATGTGATACAACATTTTATTAATTATGATCAAATCACTTAATATAATTTCCACACATAATTTTATAATAATTGAAAAGAATAGAATTATCACATTACTAATTAAACTAAGTTATACTTATAAGGTAAAGAACAACATTTTCTGGAATAACATGCCAAATATATAGATTTAAATCATGTATATCCATTGAAATTTTCACAAAAACCTCTCATATATGTTATATATACTAGTATTGATTATATAAAATCATATGGAGAAAAATAAAAATAAATACAAGGTTTTAACACCTTTCATGGTCTACTAGACCATGCATCCAATTATACAGTTTTCATTGGATTCCAAAATTGAGTATCATGATCCCCATGCACGGACTATATCATGTATGTCTTGGTCATAAAACCTATATTTTCGTCTATTCTTCACTCTTAAACATTTTTATTTTCCAAAATAATCTATATAACATCAATGTAAATTATAATAACATTTATTCCCATAAAAATGGAAGGAAATCCATAAATAAGACAAAAATTAAATCAAAGGACACTTACCCAATATCCTAAGGCACCTTAAGGATAATAACCAAAAAAATTTGGTTAGAAACTTCTTCATAATATACCCTCAGTATTCTAATATTATTATCAAATGTCCATTATCAAACCTAAATAACATATCAAAGAGGGTTATGATACCATTTTATGATTTACCAACTCAGATATGCTAGCTCAACACCTGAGTTGGCATGATACAAGGCTTATAATACATTCATGATTTCCATAGGTTTATAAAAGTGTCTAAAATATCAACCAATAACGATGTAAATGATTTCAACCTGTATAAAACACTAAAAATAAAACATGGATTTCATCCAGAAATCTAACATCAGGTATCCATGTATTAAACTTACCATGCTAAGTTAAATCCATGTTTCTAAAATAAGCACAATCAAACAAGGAATCATATAGTATTAATAAAAATAATATATTAAAAATTTTTGCATTATAAATACTAAATCATCATCCAAACATTAAATAAAATTTGGATGATAAGTTATGTTTTATGCACATTTTTTCTAAATTAATGTCATAAACGAAAAAGGAACGAAATAGAGTGGCATAAATGGCCATATACACATATCCAAAAAAATAAATAAAAAATATATGACAAGAATGAAATACATATCTTAATAACACATAATTTTCTATCATATGTCACCCACCACCATACCTCTAGGTTCATGCCTATTGTTTATCACTAAAATAAAGAGACACTTTCCCTTTACCCATGCCCTGGATAAAAAAAATATATAAATGCCAAAATTTATATAAAGGGTGTGAGTATATATCCAATAGGATAACATTAAATGTTTTATAAATTTAATTTAATAAGACAAAATATACATTCTACTTTGAAAATAAATGATAAAACATATTTTACTTCAATAAGAGGGTATAATGAAATCAATGTAAGGCTTTTATCAAATATTTCAAAATAATTATAGTTTAAAAATTTACTACCACCCATATTTAAGAATTTCAAAAAAATAAAAAACATTGAATAACTAATCAATAATTATGATAATTAGCAGTTATCAGGGGGCAATCCCTGGGTTTTAAAGGTGAAACTTTAGGGCTCAACATTATAGGACCATCTAGTCCTTATTTGATGTGATCTTATAACACCCTGACCTGTGTATAAACATCCTGATCGAGGTCCTACCACTATCTAAATTAAATTCATAACTACAGTAACTATTCAAGGTATGATCGTAACTAATATAACACTCATCACCAGAATTCCCACTTAGATCCAAAGGTTTCCCATGAAAATTTCAAATCAATTAATGAAGTGGTAAATCAAATCATTTATAAAGTCACTCATGTATTACATTTTATATCCTCACATAGAAACAACCCATTTTTCATTCATATTCAACTATTATATTCTATAAAATCCATCAAAAACATATACAGCATTGGGATCATCTCAACAAGGCATAATAAAACAATTTAAATTTTATTTCATAACTAAACATGACTTAAACTTTTAAAAATACAATTTAAAATCCTTAAATAAGACATTAGAAATAAATAATAAATCCGTTTTCATTTTTATAATCAAAAAAATAATATAATATTACACAACCAACAATTATCAAAGTAATATAAATTTTAAGGATATTTTTATAGAAAAAATTCACCTACTCACATTGAAGAATTAGAATAATAAGTGTATTTATTATATCAAATGTAAATATTTTTGTATAAAACTAAAGTAGATAACTATAAGAGAAATTATAACCTTGTAAAACAAGATAAAACATACATTCATGTAGGGTTTTGTCAAATAAAGGGACAATTATAAAATCCCTTACCATAAACTAATGTAAACACAATTATTCTATTGAATAGATGTGAATCACGGTTTAAGAAGGCTTTTACACAACCTAAATTTCAATACCCCCAAATTATAGATGAATACTAATTATAAAATCAATCCACTATGGGTGATTCGGGTAAAAAGGAGAAATAAAAAGAGAAAGAGGAGGGATTAGAAGGAAAAAAAAGCCTTAACCTTGAGTTTTCACCAAGGGATCATCAATATCTAAGATAAAATGAAGAGAGGAAGAAAAGAAAACCATTTATATTTCTTTTAGGAAGATCCTAGGAAAAAGTATAACTACCTAGAAAATCATGGGGGTTAGAATCGCCCAATTTGAATTTTTGGAATAAAAATAGATTAGTTTTAAGTAGTTCCATGGTTTAACTATACGTCTCTCAAAAACATGTGAAGAAAACATGAATCCATCCTTTAGCCTACATGGTTCCCTTGAATAATTCCCTAGATTGTGTGACCTTGCCCTGATCCCTGTCAAGAGTCCTAAAATCTAAAAATGTTCATCTAAACACTCCTGGACTTATTATTATTTTTAAAATATCTTTTTATATCATTAATATGGGATTTTTAAAATCTATATAATATTTTTTAAATGAAATCCTAAATAACTAAATGTTTTAAAATTCATTTTTAATCATTTTAAAAGAATATGTTCTTATTTAACCAAGTAGGTAACATATTTTGTGTTGAAACCCCTCAGTCCAAAACTCTATATCCAAAACATAACTTATAGAACAAGGATTTGGAAGCTTAAAACTAAAGAATCATTCAATGTCAATATATCTAAATTAATAAAATAGTATCCAAAGTAATACATTAAATCATCATAGAGAATCTTTCAAAAATGGGATGATAAATAGAAGAATTCTCACACCATCTGAAACATAGACACAAATATTTACATGGTTTCAGATTTACCCTAATATATTATTTGAAAACTACAACCTTTAATCAAGAAGGGAAGAAGAGTAGAATACTTCTTAGTTATAAGCACTCAATAATAGAACACTACTTAATAAAAATATAAGAAAAAAAATCCAACTATTTTCACAATCGAGTGACCCCCTCAACCTTTTACAAATTAATCATGGGAACAACTATTATTTGGTTCTCTTGATTCTACCACCATATGATCTTTACTCTCCACTACTGTATCAACCAAGGTAACTTCTAGATGCTAATTCTTTCACTAAGAGAAAAAATTATTTTAAATTAGAGTTACTATTTCTAGAAATTATCCCTTCGCATTCTATATTTCATGGTTTTTCTCTTCTAAATTTCTTGTTCCATAACATTCTTTTGAAAAAAGTCCCTTCTAAAAGATTAGTTAATTTTCTCAAAAATAATCTTCATAGATTTTAGACAAATGATCACCCACTTGAATACTACATTCAAGGTTTCATGGAATTCTAGTCACCTTCTTAACACCTCTTCTTATCATCTTATATTGTAGTATCCATGATCCTATGATCATTCCTTCCATCATCCAAGATCTACTGAGGCATGAAGCCACTCCAAATTTACTCAATCTGTGAATTTTGTCAACATATCTATTGAAGTATAATTTTCTCTTATATCACATAGATCCAACACTCTATATTTCATAAGACTCTAGATGATGTGATGCTTCATATGAATGTATTTGATTTGTCAGTGAAACATAATATTCTTAGTAAGATAGATTATGTTATAACTATTTGAAAATAATATTCCATTCCCCAATTTCCATTCAAGTTCCTCTATAGGATCATTTCAACCATAATATAATCTTTATTACTTATATGAAATTCATGTACTTTGATTCTATGGTAGAAATAATAACTATGGCATATAGTCTAGAAATCTATCTAATAGTTTAACCTCTGAAAGTAAACACTTAGCCAGTAGTACTTATTTATGTGTTCACATCTCCTCCATAGTTCACATCCTCAAACCCCTACAATGGATCATCTATTCTATAACATATAGATAAGTCAATGAAAACTTTAAGATATCAAAGTTTCCACTTTATAGCTTTTCAATGTTCCTTTCCCATATCTAACATGAATATGCTGACAAATCCCACTAAAAATGAAATATCAGGCATTTTACAAACCATGGTATACATTAATCTTCTAACTAACAATGAAAATGAAACCATTTTCCATATACTTGGACTCACCTTCATTTTTTGGTATTTTGTCTTGGGGTACCTTGATATTTCTAGCTTACAATATTATCACAAGATTAGATCTATACATTCAAAATCCTTCCAATATCTTTTAGATGTAGCCAATCTACGACACCATAATTTTTTGTATCTTATAATCTCTATCAATACTCATCCCCAAAATTTTATTTATTTCCCTAAGATCCCTTAACACAAACATTCTTGATACTTTAGCTTGTATCTACTCAATTCATTTCATATTTAGGCCTACCAAGAGGAAATAATCCACATAAAATAGATGTATGATGAAACTCTCATCATCAGACACTATCTGGTGGATGTAATTATCTATATTCCTTAATATGAATGTATTATCTTCCATAAATTAATAAAACCTATAATTCCATAATCTGGGTGCATGATTCATCCCATAAATATTCATTTTTAGAATACACACCATATTAATCCTTTCAGTTACATTGAAATATTTTTGTTTCTCTATGAAAATTTACATCTTCAAATCACTATGAATGAATTTTGTCTTTACATCTGACCATTCAAGTTAGAAACCTTATTTCATAACCATTCCAAGAATTTTCTGAGTTTTTTTAATCATAAAAAAGAGAGAGGTAATTTCATTTAAATTAACAACTTTTTGTTGAAAGAACTTCATATCCAACCATTCCTTGTACCATTTCCTACCATACACTTCTTCCTTCAATAGAT
The DNA here is from genome assembly GCA_963277665.1 of Viscum album. Classification (NCBI taxonomy): domain Eukaryota; kingdom Viridiplantae; phylum Streptophyta; class Magnoliopsida; order Santalales; family Viscaceae; genus Viscum; species Viscum album. The sequence continues at coordinate 1,791,731,093 of OY728158.1, forward strand.
AGAACCAATTATGCTATAGCACTTGTCCCCTGGTGTTAGTTTTGTGCTCTTCCATATTCTATTAAAAAATAAGGATTTCACCTCTCCTTCATCAATAACTCCCACTATTTTGAGTCACTGATACTTTTTGCCTATTTTTGGATTTCAGGTTTTCCACCATCCTCGTGAAGAAAGTGGTGCACATTGGATACAAACCTCTACACGGGTCATCTGAACTTGGTAGATATCCTCAACTGAACATGTGGCTCAAATCCTTCTAGTACTTCTCCTTCCAAAACTCTTCCTTAGGATTCCACAACCCCAAATATTTTTTATATATCAGGTCTTGATGACACCTTCATAATCATACCATCATCTAGTATTTAGAAACTTATTCGTACTTTCAAAAATTTAGTACTACCTAAAATAACTGGACCGTAAGAAATTCAGTTCAAATCAATCAACTCATTCTCTATTGATTCTTTTTTATTGTTTATATTTTCTTAAAAATTTCTAATTAGTTCACAATAAACTTTTATTGAAGAGGGAATTCTATCTTCTGATGGCCTTCTAAGTGTCATTATCCCATAGCCAAAAACCAAAGTTTTTATCACCATACCCCACAAAGAAACATGTCTAGGATTTGGATTCTAGCTTTCCCCTTTCCCTGGTATCAACATGATCATATTAAATACCTCTAGAAAATTTTATGAGTAAGACATATACTAGATTTATAGTTCAATGTTTCTCCATAGTATCGTGCCTCAATGGTGTGGAAGGAATCTTGTTCACAAGATATGTCACATAATTAATTTTCTATGCCAAAAGAATACACTGTGAAACTATAACATAACCTCGTGTACTATACTCTCTCATTCAGTTTCTTATTAATACATTTTTTCCACACCATTCTGATATAGTTTTGTACTTATAGATTTCTCAAAGCTTGATTCCTTTAAATATAACTTCCAGTACTCTCTACTTCCATACTCGCCACCATTATCAGAACCTAATAATTTCAAATTCATCCTAATATATTTTTCCACAATGTCCCTCTATATAATGAATGTTCAAAAAATATCATATTTTCTTAAGAAAGAACACCCACACCTTCTATATTTCATCATCGATGATGGTAACATGTTACAGTGCACCACTGTGAGATCATATCAATGTAGTCCCCTATACATCTATATAAGCTAACTCTAGATTATAGTTTTCATGTTTTATTCTTTATATTGAGAATAAAAACTTATTACACTTTATATTGATACACTATTTACATGTTTTATACTTCATGTGATTACTTTTCAGTATTCATTTTGTATCCAAGACCTTCATTGCCTCCCTCCCATGTGACCAAGACAATCATACAAAAACTTTGTAGTTTTGGAAGTTGATGATCTTGGAAAAATTGATCTTTTTAAAATACTATTTAGTTAAAATGTTCCATATTTTAAACCTCTAGACACCACTATAGAACCTCCTGTGATCTTCTACAAAAATATGAAAAGCTCGTATAAAAAACCACGTCATCAAGTTGGCCTACTAAAATCATGTTCTTTAGTAACCCTGGTATGTTTTATACTTCTTGAAACTTTATAAAGAATCTATCTGATGTTCATAAATTTACATAACCCTTTAAAATAATCTCAAGAGATTTTTCATCCACAACATGAACCTTATCAAAACTTCTAGATACATAATTGTCCATGCACCCTCCCTTGAATCTTGAGTAAAATGAATCACCATAGTAAATGATCCATGACTCCAATGGATTGGTGATACTCAACAGAAACGTGATACCATCCTTAGTTAGGGTATTCGTGGATGAACTTATAGAATTGAATCTTTTAAAATTGACCCTCTAGTTCCTACAGTCCTTCTTCAAGTTCCCCTTCTTCCTGTAATACCAGCATACGAGTCATTAGCTATCTGATTTCACACATATCCTTTATCTATTTCCTTTATTCTTATTATATAATTTCCATCAAGTGAAAAATCCTCTATCTTACATACTATATGATATTATAGTGATTTCCTAGGCTTCCTTATATTAAATCTCTTTATTCAGAATAATATCTTAGACATCGTCAAACACTAAGGCAGCCTCACTGCTTGAGTTGCACACGATGGTAACCATAATATCCCTTGAATTCAGTAACGATGATAAAAGTAAAAATTCAAATACTGGACCTTTAAACACCACACAAATAAAATCCAACCAATTATGAATCATATTGAAATCATTGATATGATCTTCCAACAACATTCCTTTTTTCATCCTCAGACTGATGAGACTCCACATTAGAAACAATTTATTCATTATAATTGGATTCTCATACATGTTTATGAGTGTAGATATGATCTTAGAAGTTATCTTTTACTCATAGATATTTAAGACCACATTTCATGAAAACATCATCAAAATTACCCCATGTTTATTCCAGCTAAGTTTTCTCCACTCTTATTTTCTCAATTTCTTTTGGTTTGACTATTAATAACGGAAGACCAAGAACACCCTAAAACATATATTCTTTGATATACATCCTCTATAACCTGAAATATAACACATAAAACTTTTCAATTTCAACCTTTAATTATACCAATAGAATCCCTTTATAACAGTACTCCCAATAAATGAAAAAATCATAAAAGATACGAAATGATCACCAGTAGTCTCCAAATGAGCTGGCCACCCGTCAATCTTAAAATATCCCTTTGAATCCTCACTAGTGAAATGAGGATTAAAAATCTATATTCTAAATCAATACTCGATGAAAGTGTAATTGAAATAAAGAACCAGAGTACAAAGTAACACACTAAATCACCTTAGAGAAACATTCAAAAATAGAATCAAAAATATAAAAACACCGACACACTCTAAAATACCAATACAAGTTTTTATGTGGTATGGGACTTTAACTACTCCATGGAAATAACACAAACATTTATTAAGAATATAATTAGGGATATAGTTCTTAGTGTTACAATTGTTTGATACCATAAACAACTCAAGACAAGTAAAATTAAATAGAACACTAACTATTTTCAATATTGAGTAACCCCCTTATAGTTTTATAGACATTCCCGAAGAATAGTTTTCATCTATTTCTATCACCATCCAATATTTTTTCACCACCACTATATCGAATAAGACAACCTCCAGATTCTAATTATTGCACTGGGTTTACACCTTCTAGATTTAAAACCACTACTACCTAAACTAATTCTTCTAAATTATGTATGGTAAAGTTCCATTTCTCTATCTTTTTTTGTTATATAACCTTATAATAAAATATTTACATAAGTTTAGTTAATTTTCTAAAAAATATTCTTAAAATAATTCATCCTAACAACATCATGGATGTTACATGAACCCTTTGAAAAAATTTCTAAACTTCAAAAACAAAAACCAACCTTCCAAACCTATGAACTTCCAAACACCCCCCAAAAATCATGTTAGGGGATACTAATATTCTGATAACTCTCTAAGTTTTATTACTTAAATATTATCTAATTCAAATAAATATCCAGTCTTCATCTAGATTTCTAAAAAATGAAGGCCCCTATATTTAACCAACTTCGAGTCACTTTTAGTGGGTATATAGCTTTTAGAATGAGACTTGAACTTAAGGGTTTGGTTTATAAAAATAAAAATAATATTCCACCAGATAAATTAACTATAATTTTCAAGAAAAATATTTATTCTTACCGAAAACCTCTCTATTAAACAATTTAACATAAAAAAACTACAAAAATAAATCATAATCTATAAAAATAAGAAAAAGGGACACTTATACCTATATTAATAACCAGGAGAAACTAATATACAATAGTAATAAGAGAAAAATTGAATCATTTTGATAATTATAATGTTTTTTAAAGAATAAATCTGGAATCACCTACCTCAAATAAAAATCACCAACTCTAAATAAAACCATACATACTATAGAGGCTTGGATTATCCTTATTCCTAATTTTTTTGAGTTATTGGGAGTGATAAAAGATAATTTTTGAAGAGGTTTTTAAGTGAGGTGATGAGTTTTGGGATTTATAGGGAAACCATTATTGAGTCCAAAAGTATTTTGAAATATGTTGTATGCTTGGGTAAATTTTTGTTCCAATGAAAAAGTATATAAAATTAAGAATTTCATATAGAATGTGGTATTCATTCAAGTTAAAAAAATATTTGATAATGTTTAAGGGGATGTGATTCTTGTGTTGTATTTTTTTCAATACATAAATCATGTTCAAACTCAAGTGATGTTTGATGATTCATTTGATATAAAGTTCATTACAATTTTTATAGAGGGTTTGAAGTTGATTAGAATCTGTTTTGATGTTTTTGGAAAACATTTGCAAGTATTTTACTGTTTTATAGAATTTGTAGTTAAGACCAATGATTGGATAAGTCTATAGGGGCATATACGTTATCTTGTAAGACTGTATGAGTCATTTTTAACTTGAGTATGTATCATTTTGAGTTGTATATGAGTCATTAAACATATTTGAAATTCATTGTGGTCTACCTAAGAGTCATTTGATTTGAATTATGAGTCATTTCCCTTTGAGTATGAGATGATTTACTTAATGTGTAGGTGATTGTATTGATGTATATGAGTGATCGAAACATTCATATGGGTCAAAGACTTATTAAAACATTAAGAGTTTTATAAAATTAAAATATGATTTTCTAGAATTCTTTAGAGAAAATAATATCTATTTGGATAATTCCAAATTTATTTGATAATGGATAAAACATCAAAAAATGGGTTTTTTATTCATTAAAAAGTGAATAAGGTCTGAAAAATGAAAAAGAATAAAATAAGGTCAGTTATAGAGTAACTACATGGTCACAATTCTACCATTGATGCTTCATTATAATGATTTTTGAATAGAGTTCAAATATAAAAAGAAAGAAGTGGGAATAAGGGGAAGAAGATGAAAAATAGTTAAAGTAATTTATTTGTTTAAATTTTAATTTTAAATTAAAATTCAAATGGTATTTACTTCTATATTGTGATAAAATAAAAAAATCAATAATAAATACTACATCATGCATGAAAGAAGATGTAGAGGAAGAAAAATGTGAGTGATATCTATGAGACTATAGAATTATCAAGAATATTTTTTATAGAGTAAGAAGAAGTATTAGTTGTTGTGAATCTCATAAAAAGACAAGAAAAGTAGCATGAAATAGTGCAGGTTGAGAAAAAATAAGTAGAAAGAACACTACAATAACACAATGGAAGTCTAGTTTTGTTTATTAATTCCTTATTATAGAAGCACAGTAAGCACTCAAACACATTTGGGATATATGTAACATGAGTGAAAGTACATTCCCACCTTATTTGTACTCACATACTGATACTAGTGGGTCATAGAGTCTTGGTAAAATCTAGATCATGCCAAGGATTAGAATTTCCTCTTAAAAGGTGAACCTTGTAAATATTTTGTTCCCTTTTGTGTGTGTTATTGAATGTGTTGTTTCATAAAAACAATATTTATCCCTGAAAAAGTCACTCAATCCAGTTGTGGCATGAAATAAAGGTCGTTCTTAGTCCCCATGAGCTAGAAACAAGTGCCTAGGAATCAACAAGAATGAAGTGGGAATGATTTCTCCCAAAAAAATTAACATAAAAAAGATAAATAGTGGAAAGAAATACAAACAAGGAATAATCTGAGATATCCATTAATAAAAGAATCAATAGGAATGCAACAAACTAAAATACAGTCCAATACAACATATAACAAGGAAATAGATACAATAAGCCACTAACACCTCAATGAGCTAGTGAGGCAACACCACACACACTTCCACTGTAACATGAACCTAAAAATATAGAAATATATGTTATGTCCGCAAAACCTACTAAACCAGTAATATATAGGCGAGAGATAAAATCCCTATAATTTTCCACTCACTAACCCAAAGAATAACACTTTAAATGAAGATCTATCTCATTATATTTGAGAATAAGGACATAAAAATTGGTTTTCAAGATTCATTTATTTAAAACAATTATTAAATGGTTGTCCTTAAAAACCCCCCATTTTCACAAAACCAAAGATCGTTTAAAATAAAACCACAATTTAAATTATTTAAAAAATTCAAGAAGAAATTATAGTTTAAAAATTTTAAAGGA